>CM053026.1:525449602-526649602 GCA_028564925.1 Lithobates sylvaticus | reverse complement strand
TGTAGCTTCGATCCCTGGTGTGTCATAGGTTTTAAGCAGTTAAATTGTTTACATTATTAGCCACCAGAAACTGGAGTCAAATACTTTTCTGAAACTGCTTTCATAAAACTTTTATTAACTCTTAAAAATGTCCCTGTAATTAAAATTCTAGGGGAGGGGGTTCTGTACTTGCTATAAATCACCATTCATGTGATGTGGCCTAGAGTTAGAAGAGTTTGAAGAATGCCCCCAAACATCTTATCTCCAGCCTATGTTATTGGTGCACAGCTTTCCAAGAAGTCTCTACTGATCTTTCCTGAAATAGATATTTTATTTAAGGTGTTATAACCTCTATGGTTTGTCCATTACTAAGGGATACCATTGCAGCTTTTCACAATGCAACATGCATTTCACTAGGTTGTTATAATGAGACAAAGGGATTTATTTACTAAAGAAAAATCCACTTTGCACTGCCAGTGCACTTGAAATTGCACTGAAAGTGCACTTGGAAGTAAAGTCGCTGTAAATCCGAGGGGGACATGCAAGGAAAATAAAAAAACAGTATTTTAGCTTGCACATGATTGGATGATAAAATCAGAAGAGCTTTCACTCATTTCAGATCTACCCCTTAGATTTAGAGCGACTACACTTCCAAGTGCACTTTCAGTGCAAAGTGGATTTGCCTTTCGTAAATAACCCCCGATAGAATACTCTTCTAATTCAAAAAAACAAAAAAATGACTTTACATATACTTTAATTTTATCTACTATACTAAAGAATAAGTACAGTATATAGGCAGGTATTTATAGCTATGTCTACCCTATTACCTTAAACCTGTTGTGAGTCTGAAATTTGATCATGGGACATTGTATTTTAGCTAGCATATGTACAATTAAATATTTTATATCCCAGGCCATAGTATAAAAAACTAGCCTTAAAATGTAAAAAAAAATGCTTCACAATAAGTATGTCCATCCATACTGTATAGAGAAAAAAATATGCAATTTGATTTATATGTATAGAAGATTCTGTCATATTTTCTCATTATCTTTGAAGATGTCAACTAAAATTATCCCCCACAGGGTTGAATCGATAAAACTTCTTATCTTCCGTACTTTTTAGTTACATTATAAAGGCTAATGTGTGTTTATATATTTGTTATGAAAGGAGAATTTTTTCAGAAACATTTTTTGTGTGATTTTTTACAATCTCCCCTGAGCTACCCTTGTTTTATTTTGAAAAAGAAACACGATAACTAGAGGTGTTCAGTGAAGAGTAAAAACAATGTTTGAATATACAGGGTATTTTCTTTACAGTCAGCTCTAATAAGATCAAAAACAGGGAAAACAGCGAAAAACAAAAGTTGCTCTGATACAGCATAATATAAAACGTATTTATACTTAGAAATTTATATATGGTCTACAACAGCCATAGTATGATTGTCCTATGTAGTAAATGTTTGATACTATTATCAAATTACTGCAATGCAATAAATAAGTAAAAGGCAAAGATTTTTTTTTTTTTTAGCATGTTAAGTTTTTTATTCTGCATTTTTTTTGTACTTGTAACAGCTGCCAAAATTTACAGTTTGATGGGTTATCTTTACTGAAAATATTTCCAGTTAGCCAGCAATATTGACTACAAAAAAAAAAAATCTTCTGTTCTTTGAACAATCTGTTGGCTGAAGGCCCATGACTTCACCTTCCAAGGGTAGCCAGAAGCAAACACAAGGCAAAGGCCACCTTCTTGGAAAAGGAAAGGTAACAAATTATACAGAAGAGCATATGTACAATGTTTGGAGAAACTGCAGTTATACTTTAAATCCAATTGAAGTACATGCTTACTTAATCACGTCCCATCCTGCCTATTTATATAAATGGTGGGATGGGAGCTTTGCCAATGCCAGTGGACATATGTGCATTTCCTCCACAATCAGTAGCTTGTGCGCAACTGTGAGCCCATGGATTGCTATGTTCCCTGGACATAGTGGATCACATTACTGGGTACAAGACCAAATGAAATTGGTTTTGTGCGTTGTGATCACTGTGTCCAATCATAGCATTACAAAATGTAAACAAAAGCTGCATGGCACAGCCATCATCTCTCTCCTTACACAGAGATTGCCTGTGGGAGGAGAGAGCCATTACTGATACCATGATTGTTACACAGCCTGTCTACACAGTTTATCATACACAAAACACAGTGGAGCCAGCTTACAGTGTCCTTGATGGCTGCTCAACAATGTAGTTTGTGTGAATAAACTCTAGCCAGTCATCTGTCACCTGTTATCTGTCTCAGTGTCACCAGTGCTGCCAGGAACAGTGTACCTAATAGCTATCAACACCAGTCAGTGTCACCAGCCAGGGTCCCTAAATGCAGTTATGCCAGACCAGTATACACCAGCACACCAGTGTTTTGATCACTGCCATACTAGTGCCAGTGTCAACAGAACCAATGTCCCTGATCGAAGTGACCCCAGACAGGTATACAACAGTATAAGTGTTTTACCCTTATTAAATTTTCACTTATTCTTAACAGAAGATTTTTTTTTTCAATTCAGTTGCGAACCAATGCAATCTGTATGCCCAGCAGTATATCAGCAAAAATTTCAGTTCCAAGAGTTTAAAATATTTCTTAACCTTACACTAAATGAAAATGAACTGCAGTTCTATTGGTACACCCCATTCAACATATGCCACTCTATTCCTCTCTTATGTCCAGAAAAAGCTATAACAAAATGATGAGATCTTTGCATTTTAACAACAGTTCCCTGTGCCTTGCCCAAATTGAGTAGTTTCATACAATTTTATAAAATTAGGCTACTTATCATTTTTCTTGCCCAAACATTTTCAGAAATGTATCCATTTTCGGGCTAGCCAGCCCCGAGACTCGGAAATGGATGGATCTGCACCCCAGGCCATGAGGGCCCCTGAGGGCTGGTCAGGAGGACCAGGACCAAGCAGACAGAAAGATCTTCTGGTACGGAACCCAGAAGCACGTGATCTCAGTACCTTAAGTACCCTCTCCCAGATGCACAGCAAGACGACACACTCACTGGTTGGTTCCGAGAGAGATTGGCACCCAAAGCGTCCAACTACACTGCGTTCTTATGCTTGCCAGAGGTGACACCGACACCTATGGCAAAGCAGAACACAATGCAGTCCAGCCAAACTGGTACTGAAACCATAATTTAGAACAATTAACCCTAAAACCCAACTATGGTTCTAGGCACATTAAATTTAGAAAACATATAGACCTGAGGCGGAGCTTAATCTACGGTGTTGGTGCCTGGTATCACTGGATAGGTCCAGATTCTTGTCAGGGATTACGTTAAAGTCTCCACACATGATTACGGTTCCTTGTCTCATTGTGGAGACTTTCTTCCAAATCTTTTTCAGAAATGCTAATTGCTTTGTGTTGGGTAGGTACACATTGACCAATGTGTATTTGGTATTATTTAGTTCACACACAAGGACTAAGTATCTACCTGAATCGTCCAAGTATATGTCCAGACTTTTGAATTGGACAGAGTCTTTGATAGATATTGCCACTCCCCTTTTTTTGGATAGGCCATTAGCTTGAAAGATATGGGGAAATTTGTGGTGTTGGAAAATGGGTGGTCTGTGGGGGACAAAATAAGTCTCTTGAAAGCATACAACCTCGCTTTGGAGTCTGATTGCTTCTTTCCATGCCAACCACCTTTTATGTGGGCTGTTGAGGCCTTTAACGTTAAAGGAAGAGATTTTAATTGGCATGCTGTATTGATGATGAGGGCAGTCTGTGGTATGTATAGAGATGTAATGGTAATTTACCTGTTGCTGGATAGGTGGCGGAGGCGGTCTCGGTAGGCAGCTGAACGTTGGTTGTTGAGGTGTAGTCTGCCATGTCACTATGTAGAGATCCTTTGAAAAAACTTTAGATAAAACAGTTATTTGAAATTCAAAGTAAAACAACAATAAAACAACTTGCGATTCTGGGAGAATCTGTGCGCTCAACTTAAGGAGGTAACTGAGAGAACTATGCGGCATTCCCCTGGGCCATCAGGGAAAGGATAAGTGTGCGGGACATGAGTAAAGTATTTAGCCTGTTTTGGCATCAGAGTTGTCGCGGGTTGGTACTGGTAAACTGGTATTATTTTTACCATTCTCGCATAAGGTGGATGCCTTCTTTTATATTGGTTATTAAATGTGTATGCCTTCCTTTATTATGAGCAGCTTTGCTGGGTACAGCCAGCGGTAAGCAATCTTATGGTTGTTCAGGGGTTTTGTTATAGTAGCCAATTGTCTGCGTTGTTGCATAGTGAAAGCTGACAAGTCAGTGAAGAAGGACAGTTCCTGCAGGTCAGAAGGTAAGGAATCACTGTACCTGGTGGCTGCCATGAAGTGGTCTTTCGTATGGTAAAAGTGGATTCTGACAATAGTGTCTCTGGGCAGGTGTAAGGCAATGTGTTTGGGCCATGGTAGCCTGTGTATATGATCTATTATAAGATCTTTCAGGGGTGCATCAGGGAGGACTGCTTTCATAACAGTAACAAAGTATTCTTTCAAGTGGGGGCTTAACTGTCTCAGGGATCCCCCTGATTTTAATGTTGTTTCTCCTGGATCTGTACATTAAATTTGCCAACTTAAAGGCCCGTACACACGGTCGGACTTTTTGACAACCAACATGCAAATTAGGTGGTTTGGACCAACATCCGACCGTGTGTACGCTCCATCGGACCAACTTTTTCCAGGTTGCATCGGACTTTTGTTGGCTGTGCGAACGGACCAACTTTCTGCCAACAAAAGTCCGAAGGACAAAAGTCCGAACGTGTGTATGCAGTACCAACTGACTTTTGTCCACAGTACAAACACGCATGCTCAGAACCAATGCAAAAGATCAGACAACAATATAGAAGTTGACCAAAGGTGGCGCTGGAGTATTCGAACGTCCTCTTTTGAAGTGTCGTCAGTACGTTGAAACGTCACTACGTTCGTGTTGGTTGTCTCAAAAGTCCGACCGTGTGTATGCAGTACCAACTTGAGGGCCAACGCCCTTTGGACAAAAGTCCAAGGGAAAGTTGGTCCACGGTCCGACCGTGTGTATGGGGCTTAAGTTTCATCTGCAGCAGTTTGTCTTCTCTATCATTGTGGGCATCCACTAAATCATTAAAAGTAGACCCTCTTGTTTACTGTGGATATTTCTGATTTGAATTGCTGGGTCAGTGCAAGTATGTCAGCGTGCAGAGTGGATCTCAAAGATACTAACATATATTTACTGGCATATTAGTAGTGGGGAAGTCAGTGATTGAGTCCTGCAATTCCCTGGTATCATCCAGGGATGAATTCAGGCTTACCTCCAGGCCCTCCGCTGTAGGACAGTCCATCTTTTGCCTGCTTTTGGCTGGGCTGGATGACACAGATGGTGGTGAAGAAAAGTTCCCCTTCCCTGGCCTGTTAGTGGTGCGGCCTGAGATCATTCCGGGAGCCGCACTGCGATGTGTGTGAGAGCCGCGTGTGTGCTCTTCTTGCATAACTCATCTTGATCCGTGTAACGGCGCTGCAGCATAAAGTAATCAGGTAATTTACCCTGCTGAATGCCTGCTTTTATCTTGCAGGGTGACATCCTGAAGTACCCCCGCTCTGTGTGGATCGTCAGATCTGAGAAACTAGGCTCCTAGTGGTTGCTTTGTCCCTGAAGGCCCGTGTCGGAGAGGAGCTGTTTCAGCAAGTGTCCATTCACACCACTGGCTAGTCACCCCCCAACCTGACTTTTAACCCTAACCCAACTCTTAACCCTAACCTGACTTTTAACCCTAACCCGACTCTTAACCCGACTCTTAAATCTCCTGATTAAATAGGCTCAATGTAGGTGGTTGTATAGGTGACATTGTGCTTGCAGTTTTCTCAATGCCCTTTTTTGCCCACACAGCTTTGATGCTTTGCTTGGTTTACTCAGCAGCAAGCTGCAACGTCAGAACACATCCTTCATGGACTGCAATCCACCAGTTGAAAGGCAAATTATTACATTTAGGTTATTTTTTAACTTTTTGGTTGAACCTTTAACCCACAAAGTGGTAATCAAATGAACAGGACACAGTAAGTGTATTTTACCAAATAACTTTTTTTTTGTTTATTTAGAATTTTCCCACAAACGTAGAGCGTCTAGAATTCTTCCAAACACAAAATTGTTAGGATCACAAAAATTGGGGTTTTCTTTTTTTTCACATTAAATAAGTAGTAGGCTCATCCCTATTTCAATTTGGTAAAAAATATTTTTTTATGTTTCCAACATATGTATTTTAATTATAAAAACAAAAAAACAAACACAGAACTAGGATTTGAAATTATAAAGCATGGTAAGTAAATGGGTCTTGGGATGCTTCAGGTTGCTGTGAGGACAAAGAAGAAGCACTTTCTCTATAGTGCTGGTCCTGAGTTATGCTTGGAGCATTTTTGAAATGATAAGGTGGCCCCCTATTGCCCACATCTGGTGCTCCAAAACAGGATCCTGGTGGACCAAGTGTAGATGTTAGAGGAGGTTGTTTGAGATCCAGCTGGCTAAGTGGTGGTCTATATGGGTATGGATGTCCAGGTTTGTAAGTTTGCTGCATATAGGCAGCTGGTAATATAGTGTCTGTCAGCATTGGCTGCAGTAGAATATTTCTGTCTGTCTGGGAACTGGTTTGGGGACTGGGGAGATATGATTTGATACATTGCATCACTAAAATTTCCATCTTAATTTTCTGGTGACCGGGCACCTGGTCAAAATTGGGCACAAGGGTATTAGCAAATTGTTGGGAGAAAGACAATTGCCCGGTAAACCGATCAGACAGATCCTTTGATAAAGTGTACATTTTATCTGGTCGGGAGCTCCGTGACCACGGCCGCGGGGACCAGCGGACCCGATCACAGCTGGTGTCCCGCGATCGGGTCACAGAGCTGAAGAACGGGGAGAGGTCTGTGTAAACAAAGCTCTCCCCGCGCTTCCTACACTGCCTGTCACTAATCGGCTGTTCCCTGTCATCGGGAAAGCCGATCAGTGACGTCAGACGTCAGCCACGCCCCCTAATGTAAAAAAAAACACACACGTCGCAGACCCTAACCCCTCCCCGCCCCCTAGTGGTTAACTCTTTCACTGCCAGTGTCATTTATACAGGAATCAATGCATTTAAATAGCACTGATTGCTGTATAAATGACAATGGTCCCAAAAATGTTTCAAAAATGTCAGATGTGTCCGCCATAATGTCGCAGTCACAATAAAAATCGCTGATCGCCACCATTACTAGTAAAAAAAAAATAATAAAAATGCTATAAAACTATCCCCTATTTTGTAAATGCTATAACTTTTGTGCAAACTAATCAATAATCGCTAATTGCGATTTTTTTTTACCAAAAATATGTAGAAGAATACGTATCGGCCTAAACTGAGGAAAACATGTTTTTTTTATATATATTTTTTGGGGATATTTATTATAGCAAAAAGTAAAAAATATTGCATTTTTTTTCAAAATTGTCGCTCTATTTTTGTTTATAGCGCAAAAAATAAAAACCACGGGGGCGATCAAATACCACCAAAAGAAAGCTCTATTTGGGGAAAAAAAGGACGCCAATTTTGTTTGGGAGCCACGTCGCACGACCTCGCAATTGTCAGTTAAATCGACGCAGTGCCGAATCGCAAAAAGGGGCCTGGTCCTTTGGCTGCAAATTGGTCCGGGGCTGAAGTGGTTAACACAAATTCAGCAGAATTCTACAAAATTCTGCAGAATTTACCATAAATTCGGCAGAATTCTACAAAATTTTGCAGGAATTAACACAAATTCTGCATATTTTTGTGAAATTCGGGCAAATTGTGTAAAATTCTGCCAATTTGTGAGGAATTTGGCCTAATTTGTTGGGAATTTGGACCAATTTTTGGGGAATTTGACCCAATTTGTTGGGAATTTGGCAACATTTTGGGGGAATTTGGGCCAATTTTGTGGTATTTTGCTGAATTTAAAATCAAAACTACACTAATTCTGTAAAACATTGAAAAATTTAGCGAATTTTCGTCCTGCACATATCTAATAGATACAAAACAGAGCAAAAAGTGTACAGTGGAACATGGGCACATGCATAGTTACAGTGGATCTAAAAAGTCTACACACCCCTGGTAAAATGTCAGGTTTCTGTGATGTAAAAAATGAGAGAAAAAGATTTCTGAACTTTTTCCACCTTTATTAATGCTGAAGTTTCTTTGGGGTTAATCAAAGTAACTTTAAATGATGCCAGGTGTGTACTGACTCCTATTTAACATGAGTTTGAATGTGATTGCTTAATTCTGAACACAGCTACAACTCCAGTTATAAGAGGTTGTTTACACTTATGCAACCACATTATTTTAGTTTATTATTTTGACTCCCCCCATAAAAGATTTAAGTTAGTTGTTCTGTTGATTTGTACAGTTTATAGGTCACATTAAGGTCGAAGAAGTTCTTCAAATGATTTATCTTTGTCTCATTTTTTAACATCACAGAAACCTGACATTTTAACAGGTGTGTGTAAACTTTTTCTACCTACTGTGCAGTTTACTTACATTTGATGTCTGCTTGCTTCTTGGAGAAACTATGCCATTGTGGATATAGCTCCTTGGCAATTTCAAGCCACCCCTGGTCCCGTTTTCTATGATCCTTGTGTTGGGGATCAGCAGGAGTTTAGAGATAGGTTCTTGGCCTCACCAGACTGATCAGATGCTCAGTCCTCACCATTTGCTGCAGTCCAAACTGGGATTTGCTGGTTCTCAAGGCATCCTGGGAAGTTTATTTTTAAAACAAAGGTGTTTGATTACATGCTGCTTCCAAATCGCAAAACGCATCAAAAACTCCTATTACATGCAAAATACTGCATTTTGGGAAAAAAAGTCCCCGACCCTTTCCAAAAATGCAGAGGGACAAAAATGCATTGATGTGAACGTGTTCCATAGGAACCCATGTTAAAAAATTCCCTGCATTTCTGCAAAAAGCAAAATGCATCAAAAAACGCATTGTGCTTGTGCTGTGTCATTTGGCCCCCTGTAACACCTGAAATACCTGGCTGATCCTGCCAGTTTCTACCCTCCCCTCTCTGTGCAGACTCCGATATATCAGGGCTGCTGAGCCCTGACACCGAAGTCATCCGTACGTACCTCCATCATCCACAGCCTGCTCTCCTGTGTCTCTGTCTCCCTCTGTCCTCTCCCCCTCTCCTCTCTGCCTGTCAGCTCCAAGATCCTCCCCTTCTGCTCTAAAAAACAGTTGTTTTTTCTATAGTTCCCTCTGATATAGAACATTAGTGCATCTCATTTATAAAAATATGTGGTATAATAGCTTACTTCAGAGCGCCATTCAGCGCTCACGTGACTGCTCGTCAGTCTCCTCCCCTCTTCTGCACTGGTCCAAATCATTTGTTGGAGGTGGGGTTATGGTGTGGGGTTGTTTTTCTGGGGTTGGGCTTGGTCCCTTAGTTTCAGTGAAGGGAACTCTTAAGGCATCAGCATACCAAGACATGTTGGACAATATCATACTCCCAACTTTGTGGGAACAGTTTGGGGATGGCCCCTTCCTGTTCCAACATGACTGCACACCAGTGCACAAAGCAAGGTCCATACAGACATGGATAAGAGAGTTTGGGGTGGAGGAACTTGACTGGCCTGAACAGAGTCCTGACCTCAACCAGACAGAACACCTTTGGGATGAATTAGAGCGGAGACTGCGAGGCTTCTCGTCCTTTATCAGTGCCTGACCTCACAAATGCCCTTCTGGAAGAATGGTCAAATATTCCCATAGAAACACTCCTAAGCATTGTGGACAGCCTTCCCAGAAGAGTTGAAGCTGTTATAGCTGCAAAGGGTTGGCCAATCCAATATTGAACCCTACTGACTAAGACTGGGATGCCATTAAAGTTTGTGTGCATGTAAAGGCAGGCATCCCAATACTTTTTGCAATATAGTGTAATTCTTCTCCAGGCCCATTAACTATAGCAGCCTTATTATAGCACTTATTCTTTAGGTTGATAAGGTTCTTTACTTTTCTAACTCATTAGAAAATGCTGTTTGATAACTGTTCTTGGGGCAGCATTTCCTGTTGAGGTGACCAGTCTCCACAACTCCCTATCTGTGTGTTGGGTGACTGGTTTCTTCAGTACACCCACTAGTCTGCAGGGTGAACCTATCTGTCTACAGTGTGAATTAGGAGGATCTTGAAACCGGTGAATGAAATCACAGAGACTTCAAAGTAAATTTTATGCCCTACAGAAGCTAGTCAAGTAAACATTTATAATAAAGGGGGATTCTCTAGAGGAGTGAGGGGAGATTTTGCTTTATTAAAAAAAAAAAAAACCCTTGCCAGATGAAGAACTTTAAAATTATTTTTTGATCAGGTTAAAATCACACAATTCAGGAATACAGGCTTTGGTAGTCTTCTGGTTTTTAACAGGCATTTTTTCCCTATACAGTTGTGCTCATAAGTTTACATACCATGGCAGAATTTATGATTTCTTGCCCATTTTTTAGAGAATATGAATGATAACGCACAAACCTTTCTTTCACTCATGGTTAGTGTTTGGCTGAAGCCATTTATTATCAATCAACTGTGTTTACTCCTTTTAAGTCATGATTACAACAGAAACTACCCAAATGACCCTGATCAAAAGTTTACATACCCCAGTTTTTAATACCGTGCATTGCCCCCTTTAACATCAATGACAGCTTGAAGTCTTTTGCGGTATTTGTGGATGAGGCTCTTTATCTTCTCAGATGGTAAAGCTGCCCATTTCTCTTGGCAAAAAGCCTCCAGTTCCTGTAAATTCTTGGGCTGTCTTGCATTAACTGCATGTTTGAGATCTCCCCAGAGTGGCTCAATGATATTGAGGTCAGGAGACTGAGATGGCCACTCCAGAACCTTTACTTTATTCTGCTGTAGCCAATGACAGTCGATGTGGCCTTGTGTTTTGGATCATTGTTATGTTGGAATGTCCAAGTATGTCCCATGCGCAGCTTCCTGGCTGATGAATGCAAATGTTCCTCCAGTATTTTTTGATAACATACTGAATTCATCTTGTCATAAGTTTTGACTAAATTTCCTGTGCCTTTGTAGCTCACACATCCCAAAAACATCAGCGATCCACCTCTGTGTTTTACAGTAGGAATGGTGTACCATTCAGCATAGGCCTTTTTGACTCCTCTCCAAATGTAGTGTTTATGGTTGTGGCTAAAAAGCTAAATTTTGGTCTCATCACTCCAAATGACTTTGTGCCAGAAGGTCTGAGGCTTGTGCTGTTTGGTCTGAGGCAAATTGTAAGCACGATACTTTGTGGCATTTGGAGACTCGACAATGCAGCCCATCTTTCTTCAAGTGCCTCCTTATTGTCCATCTCTAGAGGTTTGGTTTCAATCAACAGAACCCCTCATTTTCCACTTCTTGATTGAGTTTCAACACTGCTGATTGGCATTCTCAATTTCTTGGATATCTTTTTATATCCCTTTCCTGTTTTATACAGTTCAACTACCTTTTCCTACAGATCCTTTGACAATTATTTTGCTTTCCCCATGACTCAGAATCCAGAAATGTCAGTGCAGCACTGGATGAAAGATGCAAGGGTCTGTCAGAAGTCCAGAAACTCATTGACCTTTTATACATTCACACACTAATTACAAGCAAACAGATCACATGTGAGCATGGTTACCTTTAATAGCCATTCAAACCCCTTTTGTGTCAACTTGTGTGCATGCATGTTATCAGGCCAAAATCACCAGGGTATGTAAACTATTGATCAGGGTAATTTGGGTAGTTTATGTTGTAATTATGATTTAAAAAGAGTTGCTTGATAATAAATGGCTACAGCCAAACACTAACCATGAGTGAAAGAAATGTTTTTGTGTTATCATTCATATTCTCTGAAAAATGGCCAAGAAATCATAAATTCTGCCAGGGTATGTAAACTTATGAGCACAACTGTATTACGTTATATATGTGTATTTCGGTCAACTAAAGAAAATTACTGATTCGCTAATTCTGCTAATTGTCAAATTTTTTCTAAGAACAGAAGTTCCTTTTGGATGGAGTTGTTCTTTAAACTATTATCATAGGCAGAATGTATAGTGATCATAGTATGGCTTAATTATTCATGGGATTGTGAAAGAAAACTTTCCACATTATTACAAATTACATGTGTGGGATTTCCTAAGTGAATTTTAGAAAGAATTCCATTTATAATTAACAAAGACATACCTTTTTTAATTCTTTTAGAAAACAGCACACTCAACCTGCTAAGGCTAAGCATCCAAAAGGACTTCACTTAAACATCCTAGTTATTTTTAAATGTACTTCCTTCTCTGCCCCTATTCAGCTACCACCAACTTTTCAAAAGGGAACTTTTTGAAGTGACTCCTACTTGTATGATCACTAAAACAGTCAGTTATAGCAATAATTTAAAGTAACCTTGCACAACTGTCACAAAGTTGCACTGCCAGAGCCCGGTTGTTGCAGAGCATATCCAATGCAATGGTATGCTTTGCCACATTCAGATATGCATCTACAGTATTTATCTCAAGCTCTTCCTATAAATTTGGCATTTTTCACTTTTTTTTCTCTCCAAAAGGCTACATGCCAAGACTGGCATTCTCATGGCTGCAGGTGTCTTTTAATGCATATAATATTGTATGCTGTTTGCAGCATTGGAAGTGTTATACAGTGCTTCAGTAAAATGTTTTGCAAAACTTCCAAGGAAAATGCAACAAGGTTTTTTTTCTGACTAATTGTCAGCCTTCTTGTTGAGTTTGCACAATTCTGCCCGCTCTGTAGATAAAAAAAAAAAAAAATGATGTATGTTTTTCATTGTTTACTCTATAACCTATTTATTCAGTGTTTGTTCAGGCAAAAATTGAGTTTAACTCAACAGGGCACCTTTTTCTATAATTTTCATGAAACATCCCATTTTAGCTGTAAAAATAGCTCATAATGGAAACATTTGCAGTTGTCTCTCAAAAAGGGGGAAGTTGGATAAATTACCTGTAGAACAACTTTTGTTATTCTCTCAGCTTTAACAATGAGCACATTCAATAAATGATGTTTCAATCGATTGCAGGGAAAAAATTAGGACATACAGTATATGTGCTTTGCTACTGTAGTCAGCTTTAAGCGGAACTATAGGCACATTATAAATAATTAAATTTAGGCAAATAATTAAAAAATATACATAGTTGAAAGACATATATTTACTTTTTTTACTTGTCAATACTGCTTCCTGGTTCACTTTTTCAGCAGCCTTTTCAGTCTGAGCACCAGGTGGAGGTGAGGATTGAAGGAAGGTAATAACATCACTATCTGCTCCCTGGGTCATATCTTTGGTTGATTTATGTAAGGATTAGAAGCTTCTCATTTAGAATGTTCACTTAGCATTGTGAAAATGATGCAACTGCATTCACTACTATAATCCAATCACATACAAATAAAAATTCAGCTCATTTTAATTTCATTTGCACATAGATTGGTACACAAAATGGATAATGCCGTGTACACACAAGCAGATTTTCTCGGCTCGTCGTAGTGCTGCACATCACTGCATTCTTGATGGTCAAAAGTTCATAGAACTTTTGAGTGACTGTGTGTATGCAAGCCAAGCTTGAGTGGAATTCCGTCGGAAAAACCATCTATGAACTTTCGATTGTCAAGAACACAGTGATGTACAACACTACGACGAGCTGAGAAAATTAAGTCCAATGCTTCCGAGCATGCATTGAATTGTTTCCGAGCATGCGTAGGAATTTTGTGCCTCAAAATTTGTACAGATGATCGGAATTTCGGATCGGAACTTTTTCCGACCGAAAAATAGAGAACCTGCTCTGAATCTTTTGCTGGTGGGATTTCCGCCAGCAAAAGTCCGATGGCGCTTACACACGGTCGAAATTTTCGACCAAAAGCTCTCAGACTTTTGCTGGCGGAATTTCCGATCGTGTGTACGGGGCATTAGTCTTATTTTTCTCTAGTTTAGGGAAACTTTACTTTCACAATCTCTACTCCTTCAGTAAATCAACCTCAATGACCCACAAATAGGCTAAAGAAAGAGAAGTGACATGGGAAGCTGCCTTGCTGTGTAGTGTGTCAAAGCATGTAAAATTACAAGATGACATAACATAGATTTGAATCTTGCAATTTGCCTATATGTACTGTATTTAAACTGCGTATTTAGCTATTTGCTGGAAGTTTCACTTTAATATTGGAATTATTGACTGCCACAAAAGTTACAAATTGTAACACTCATTTTTATTACGTATTCTTTGAAAAATAAATAGCTTTGTACAAAGCATTTTGCTAATCTGTCTCCATATTGTTTGTCAGTGTTTACCCTCATCTTATTTTTTCCAAGAAAAGTGGTCCATTGTTAAATAACAACATGACCATTAGCCATGCTTGTGATAAATAAATACCTAAACCCTTTCTGTAGTAATATATTTGTGTTTGTGTCTGTAAAGCTTGACACATTTAATGCCCCTGAAACAAAGCTGTTATTAAACTGCACATGAGTTATTGTGTCGTACAAAAATAGACTATGCAGTCAAGGATGAGATTACTGGGTGCTCCATGAAAATGACAGAATATAACTCATTTTGGGAATGTTTGTCCTTCATGAGAATGTAACACAAGTTCATGTTATGCTTTCTGTTTCGCGCATACAATATGCTGTTAAACTAAAGTGTATTCCCATGACAGTTTTATGTTAAATGATTAAAGAAAATCTGCCTCTGGTGACATTTAGGATGTTAACCACAATTCTTCTGCTATGTGGATAAGAAAAATTATCATGAATGTAAATGAAGTACCTTTTTACTCAAGCAATGCTTACTTATTGTATATATTGTATAGGGTATCAGCCATATACAAGGGAAAAATCACTCTTCATAAATTATTCTCACAATGCAGTCAAACTTATAATGAATTGGTAAATATGCATTTTTTGCTCTCTTTTATAAACAGATTTATAAGACATAATATCAGAGGATTATGGGCACAGTTATAAAAAGCAGGTGAATCTAGGCACATTGATATTTCTCAGTTTGCGATGCGGCAACCATGTCAGCTCAGGCTGTTGTTCATGTTTGGGAAGACACTAAATAACTCCCAAGCATCACAGATTTGATTCTGAAAAACCACAGCCAAACATCCACCATGTTTGGGTGCACTGAACTTGGCACAAAAAGTGGTAATGTAATGTGCATAACTACTGTATATGTGCATAGCAGCAATTATGCACATTTTTAATTTCAATATGTTTTTATTGAGTTTTCAAGACATAATATAGGCATGAAAAAAATGTTGCGCCCGAGGGCGAATAAACATTCAATTTGTTCAAGGCACAGTATAAAGTTGTAGGGCATGCGTAATACAAAGAGATAACTAGTCAAGAAAAAAGATACTGACTGTAAAAGATATATATGGGAGAAACATTCAGTGGTGAGTAGGTCACAATCCATATAATTGGCATTGTCTTAACATAAAAAAAGGCTGATATGTCATATACCAGAATGGGGTCTAACATAGGGTTCCATGTGTGGATATTCAATTATTTATATAGGTTTGGATCTGCCATACCAACTTTTCCTTGGTTCCCATGCCTTAGAGACTCTTTGAAGATTGCCATTAGCTGCGGCAAACATTATCTTATAAGTAGCATAGGTTTGGATGGTTTGAGTAACTTCACTTACTGCCAGAGGTTTAGGGTCTTTCCAGTATCTGACTAATGTCAGCCGAGTTGCAAGTAAAACGTGAGCTAGAACTGTCCTCATCTAACCTGGGATTAGTTCTATCCCCAAAGAACACAATGCTAATCCTGTAGACATCAGGACTCTAATCCCTAACACTTGAGAAATGGGAACAGAGATATTGGACCAAAATGCGGAAAAAGAAGAGCATACCCATAGTATATGAACTACTGAGCCTTCCTTTCCACACTTTCTCCAACATTCAGAAGATGCGTGTGGTGAGAATTTAAATATGCGTTGGGGTGTTAAATACTACCTTAAGATCAATTTCTTGGTTAGTTCCGAAAGGTTAGCACTCTTAGTTGCTGCTTAAAGACGGGGTTCCACCTGAAATTTTTTTATTAAAAGTCAGCAGCTACAAATACTGCAGCTGCTGACTTTTAATAATCGGACACTTACCTGTCCCAGGGTCCAGCGATGCGGGGGAACAAGGCCCCCCCTCGTTCCCCGCTCCACTCGCGGCGCCGGCACGTTTACTGTGGGAACCCGGCTGTGGCTTCACAGCCGGGCACCCACTGCGCATGCGCGAGCGGCGCCGTGAGCCTTGATACGGCGCTCAGTCATCTGGGACACGTGACAGGTCCCAGATGACTGTGCGCCGCCGAGGGGAAGTGATGTCAGTGCCCGGGCACTGAAGGTGTCAGACTACGAGGGACCCCCTAGAAACAGGCATTTAGAGGTGAGTAAAACATTTTTTTTTCCAATTATTTTTTTTTTATTTTTTTTAAGATTTTTAAGCAACTTTTTTTTTTTTTTGGTGGCAACACCACTTTAAGTGATATAAGGGGCCTTTTGCCAGACAGAAGAGGGGTATTTTATCCCAAAATCTCGTTCCCATTGTTTGAAAGGTGTGGATTTAATAAAGGTGTCTTTTTGGTTAAGCATATTGTAGAATAAAGATATTTTATTGGCAGTTGGGCAATACGCCAAGGTAATACTAAGGTTATGTTTGTGTTGCTCTGTAAGAAGTGTTGGATCTGCATGTACTTATAGTAGTCTTGGGTAGGGATTGCATATACGATTTGTAGGGAATAGGGATCTAAAGGTTTTCATGGCTGGGCCTTCCTGAAGGTTTTTCACCATTAGCAAACCCTGAAAAGTCCCTGTTGTGATATTAATATCAGGTATAATACTAGGTAGACTGAGGCTGGGGAGTGGAAAGTTTGTGAGCGGGGTGTCTTTGAAAAGTGAGTTTAGAAATTGTTGCCAAGTCGACAATGCAGCTGTAATAGTAGAGAAGAGCGATGGTTATAGTTATATAAATTATCGCCTGGTATTTGGGAACATTCTAATTCTGCCCATAGTGTAGGAGACATTGAAGGAAACCACATTTTTAATTTGGTAAAAAATACAGCCTTATGGTAGTCTTTGATTAAAGGAGTTGTAAAGGCAGAAGGTTTTTTTATATTAATGCATTCTAAGCATTGAGATAATAAACCTTCTGTGTGTAGCAGCCCCCCACCCCTTTATTACTTACCTGAGCTCCTTCTCTCTCCAGCAATGTTCACAATCCCCTCAGCCAATCAGTACACTCCTCCTGATTAGCTGAGACAGAGCAGTGGCGCTATTGGCTCCCGCAGCTTTCAATCAAAGTCAGTCAGACAATCAGGGGAGAAGGGGGGCGGGGCCAGCTCGGGCTCGGGTGACAACCTGTAGCAAGCTGCTGGCTGAGGGGCACTCAAAGGAGGGAGGGACTAGGAGCAGCAAAGAGGGACCCGAGAAGAGGAGGATCTGGGCTGCTCTGTGCAAAACCAACTGCACAGAGAAGGTTAGTATAACATGTTTGTTGTTTAAGAAAAAAAAAACAAGCCTTTACAATCACTTTAATACCTGTCCAACTCCGCTTTCCTCAATAGAATTAGTTTGCTAAAAGCACATCTTACTTTCCTCCCTTTCCATAGGTAGCAATTTAGTATGGATTGTTCCTTTATAAAGAAGGTGTTAGGTACAGGGATTGGAAAAGTTCTGAACAAATACAGGACTTGGGGAAGCAGTAGCATTTAAAAAAACGCTAGTCGTCCCGACCAGGTTAGCTCTACCTTTGCTAGGTTCTGTAGTTTAGATTTTAGTGTGGTTAGGAAGGGAAAGTAGTTAGCTGCTGCTAGATCGTTTGCTTTGGGAGTGAGGGGGATAACTAGATATTTGATTCCTTCTTGTTTCCACACATATGGGAAGGAGGAAACTAAATTCCTCTTGATAGAGGTAAGAAGACCCAAATTTAAAATGTGTGACTTAGATTCGTTGAATTTATAGCATGACACTCGGTTGAACAGATCCAATGCATCATTAACTAAAGGCAGGGATTTCTCCACGTCAGTTAACATTAGTATGATATTGTCTGCGAATAAGCTAATAGTATGCATTCTATTTTTCACATAGAAACCATTTATATATTAGGGTGAGAAGGGATGTAAATTGCCATCAGCAAGTTAAAAATGAGCGATTAAAACGGGCATCCTTGCCATGTACCATTTGTTATAAAATACAGGTTGGATAGGGCACCCAAAGTAAACACTTGTGCTGATGTAGAAGTGTATAGTGCCACTATGGCGGAATATATAGGGCCCCTGAAACTGAGCCAGGTAGGTTCAATGTATAATGTTAAACACCTCTGCATCCAATGCAAGAAGCAGAGAAGGTGTTTTTTCTTGATTGGCAATATGGATAATATTTATAAGTCTGTGGGTGGCATCTATTGTCTGACATTTCTTTGTAAAACCCGATTAATCTGGATGGATAAGTTAAGTTGGGGTAAAATATTAACCATTCTCAAGGCAATAAGTTTTGCATACATTTTAAGTCATTTTTTAATAATGATATGGGATGAAAATTTTGGGGGGAGACAGGATCTATACCTGGCTGGGGTAGGGTCATGATTAGAGCATCTCATCTCAGCATCTCAGGAGGGAAGGCAGAGGAGGGAGCAGCAGTGTTATATATATTTTCCAGATGGGAGGTTATCATATGTTTGAATGTTTTGTAATACTCTCCTGTAAAGCCTTCTGGGCCAGGGGACTTATTGTTGGGTAAGGATTCAATAACTTTGGCTATTTCGGGAAGAGTAAAGGGTGAGTTCAAAAGTTGTAGATGTTCAGGAGATAATTTAAGTATTTTTAATTGACCCAAAAAGTTATTAATTTCTGGAGTGGGTTGGAATGTGTCAGCATCTGATTTGAGATTATATAGTGTACTATAATAATCGCTAAAAGCGTTTCCCACCACTTGGGTGATAAAGTTTGTCATTAGTTTTAGGGTGAAGGATAAAAGGGATTTTGATCTTGTGTCTAACCACTTTCAGACGCTGAGCTAGGATTTTTCCAGCTTCGTTACCACTGGCATAATAAGTCATTTTTAACCTCCGGGTTGTTTTTTCAAAGCTTTTCAGTAGGAGGTTAAGAAACTCATGTCTCACACACGCCAGTTTTTTGTGATAGAATTGGAGAGGGTTTAAGTTTATTCTGGATATCTAGCATGCGTTTCTCTATCGCAAGGTCTTTGATGCGCTGAAGTCACTGCCTCTTTGCTCTAACCCCCAATTTGATAAATATTCCCCTGATAAAAGCCTTATGGCCTTTCCTAAGTATAAAAGGGTACATTCACTTGGAAGAAGTCACACAGACATTTCTCCAGTTCACCTCTGGATTCTGGTTGTTAAATAAGTCTTGGGTTTGATCTCCAGATGTAAGTAGGAGTATTAGAAAATAAATCTTCAAGTTAGTTAGACAGATGCATGGTCCGACCATGTAATGTTATTGAGAAGAAAATTTATTGGAGAGAATCTGGTCTCCAGCCAGAGTTCTCCAAATAGGGGGGAGCTGTCGGACTATCACGGTACGTAGGATATAGTTTACTAATGTTCATACACCAAGTAAATGAGTAAAATTTAACATGTAATGTTATTAATGATAGAGGAAGATGCTTTTGTCAGTAGCCAGTGGTCTAGTAGAAATAGGTCTATTCTGATATAGCTATTACAAAATTGTGAATTATTATAATCCTCCACCGAACATTGACACACTGGCCTCACGGAAAACAGTGGACCACTAGATTATAGGTGGCCAAATGAGTGTGATATATCCTCAATAAAGTCACAACTCCATTTGGATGGTGAACAACAGGATCTGGTACAGCTCTCACATGTAATCAATCCGCAGAGTCGTGCATTAAATGAGAAAAGGCAACTCCTCATGTTGCAGTATATCAATACAAGGTTTGTTTATTCCAAAAGATAATGACAGAACACTCACATTCCCTACAATAAAAACGAGTGTCATATATAAAAATAATCTGTTTTTTCCAACCAGCAAGATGGTCATGGTCAGCGCATATAGCGTCATGACGTCTGATCCCAGGCTCCATCCAAGATGCATATACATTTACAAGAGTATATGTAGACAAATTTATTTTGCAGGCAAGAATAAGGTAGCGACCTTATGGGTCCTTCATTTCCTTAAGAAGAATGAAAGATATTTTGTCTTTAACCGTCATTAAGACTCCTTTCTTTCTGGATTCAGCATTTGCCGGTAATTAATTATGGGAAGTTTTTCTGAGTACATCATGGAATGGCTTTATCGCAAAAATGCATCTCCTGCACACATAGGATATCACATTTATACTGGAGAGCTTCTTGCCAGAGTGTTTTGCAATTGACAAGACCTTTAACGTTGATTGTCAGAAATGTTACTCCCAAATGGTATGTTGTTAATGATTGTGCAGAGAAAATATAAAGGTTCACTTACAATATGCAGACTGTGCCCTCTAATGGTCAATTCTGGTATAGTCTGCCAAACCTCTTTACAGTGGGGTTGCGGCCAAGTAATGGAGCTCCCATCTTGTTGTCTGCTTAGAATTATAGGACTGTGACTCAAAAGATAAAAAAAAAAACAAGAGAAAAGTAACAGTAATGCCCCGTACACACGGTCGGTCGGAAATTCCGATGGAAAAAGTCAGATCGGATTATGTTGTCGGAAAATCTGATTGTGTGTGGGCTCTATCGGACAACAAAGTCTGATCAGACTTTTTCCGATCGTGTGTAGAGAATTCTGACGCACAAAATGCCACGCATGCTCAGAAGAAATTTGGAGACGAAAGCTATTGGCTACTGGCCTCTACGTAGTCCCGTCTTATGTGTTGTATGTCACCTCATTCGGAAAGATTGAATTTTCCAACAACTGTGTGCGACTGTGTGTATGCAAGACAAGTTTCGGCCAAAATCCGTCTGAAAAAATCCGATGGATTTTGTGGTCTGACCGTGTGTATGGGGCACAACAGAATAATAATCAAGTTTATGGATGGAAGAGAAGGTGGGCCATAAATACCTAGGTGCAGATTTTACGCTGCTCAGGTACAAGGCAAGGTATGAAGAAAAAAAAAGTAAGTTCAAACCGAACAAAGGCCTGCAAAGAGCATCCGCCCCCCAGAGGGATAACATTTTGGTAGTAATGTCTCATCCAGGTGTTAGTTATGTTTGCAAGAGTTTTTTTGCGGTAACCAGATGCCATTCCGGGTCCACATGTTGATATTCCAGGTGAAGCAGAGCTTTGTGATTCAGGCAGAATATTCCAGGCTTTTAGAAGGGAAAGACCCTTTTGTAGGGAGTCAACCACATGTGTAGATCCCTTAGTTGGGTAACCCCATCTGTAACTGATTTTATGGTTACGTAGAGTCTTGGTTATAGTGTTGAGGTTTTTTCATTTTTGGAGCATATTGAGCTAGGTCTGCATATAATTGGAGAACTGAGTATTAAGGGGGAATCTGAGATTTGTTACGTGCTGCGGTCATGAGCTTTTCTTTTATGTGGAAAAAGTGCAGGCGTAGAATCACGTCTCTCTGAATTTTTTCACTTTGCTCTGCTCCAGGAAAATTCACCCACTTAGCACAGTGAGACCCTGAACTGCACAGTGATCATTTTCTTGCTTACCAGCTCAGTTATTCCCGGGCTCTGGACTCCACAGCCTTATATGTCTTCACAGTTAACAGGGGCCACTATTCCCCCCCCCCCCCCATCCCTGACAACTTCTTACACCATTTCAGTGGGCAGTAACTGACTATCTCTGCAGAGCACAAGAGACTTAGTAAGCTGACTGTGGAGACAGATGAGGCAGTGGAGACCTGGGAGGTGTATTGTGCATACTAATCATGCCTGGACACAGATTAAATGTAAGAAATAATCCTGCCAAAATACTCATCAATATTTGTTCATGTATGCCCTCATAAATAGCTTCCTTGCATTTGGATGCACTTTTTGTGTGACTTCTATAACCTGATGCTGGCATTTGCTCATTATTGGTACCTGAACCTCCATGGTGGACGGCACAGTGGTGTGGTGGATAGCACTCTCACCTAGCAGCAATAGGGTCACTGGTTCAAATCCCAACCACAACACCATCTTCCTGTGCCTGCACGTGTTTCCTCCGGGTACTCCGGCTTCTGCCCACACTCCAAAGAAATGCTGGTAGGTTAATCAGATCCTGGCCCTTATATGTGTTTGTAAGTGTGTCGGGACCCTTTAGGGTAAAGGGCCACGCTATATCAAGATGCAACTCAACTCAACAACAGTGGAGGTTCAGGTGCCAATAATAAGCAAATGCCAGCATCAGGTAATAGAAGTCACACAAAAAGTGCATCCAAATGCAAGGAAGCTATTTATGAGGGCATGCATGAACAAATATTGATGCAGGTGTATTTTGGCAGGATTATTTCTTACATTTAATCTGTGTCCAGGCGTGATTAGTATGCACAATACACCTCACAGGTCTCCACAGGCAGCTTGTCCCTGACTCTACCTGTACTTTGATGTTTGCCTTTTCAGAGAAATTCAATTTAATGCATAGCTTTGGGGTCATTGGTTCTAGTTATTATTGTCTTGATTGTCCTTCTGTCTAAGGTCCAAATGACCAACCCACCACAAAAACTGCCTAAGCACTGTTTGCCAGTGTTATGTTATTTTTAGTAATATTTCCATGACGATAAGTATGGGATCAGAGATGGAAGTAGAAATTCCCCACTTCACAAACACCCTCACAGGAATTTTCCCTGTGCGATATACATGCCCCAGGATAGCATCTACCAATGAAGTATACTGTATTTTTCCTTATTAGACCAATCATGTCATGAGTGTGGGAATTCTCAGCCCTATAAATACTTTTGGTGTTAGAAGCAGGATCCCCATTGGATGCTGTTAGATAGTCCAGGGGGAAGGAGGCCGATCTCTCTTCTAATATCGGGGAGCCTGCTACACACTTTGACAGTACTAGATATTGTTTTTTTTTTAACCACATAGATGTTATGATCTTGTGATGAAAATTTCATAAACATTTCTAGATTTTCACATTTTGCATGGTTTTTATTGTTAGAAATGACCAAACCAGGAAAGTCTTCCCATCTAGTTGGTTCTTCCACCACTAAAGTATGTAAGATAAGTGTCTCATAGTGTGAATTCACTGGTATCATCTACTAAAATCGCTTTAATGTCTCAGTTGATATCTGGATAGTTGAAATTATAGCAGCATTTGATCTTCAGCACAATTGCTTATGTGAGGTGGCTTTTAGGTTGCACAAATACAGTTTTCATGTGCACCATGAATGTTTCTAACTTCTTACCTTTTGACGTCTCTTGATATCAGATAGGAGTTTTCAGGGAAGATTTAACTTTTTTATTTCAAATGGTGGTGAGCATGCTTTATTTTTCATCCAGTTTCTTCATTTTTTTTTTTTAGTTTATGGAAGAATAAATTCTCTATGGTTGATTTGAACTATACCATTTTTTTTAATACAGAGCACTCATCAAATAATTACAAATGTATTGTTATTTTATTTCTGTTCAGGTGAGTAGAGAGCAAAATCAGACACTTGAATACTTTTTACTGTTCCATCACCAGTGGGCTGGAAAAGACAAGATGATACAGGATTGTCTTCTGTCACTCCTCTCGCCCTCAGAAATTACTGATTGCTCTGGAGAATTCTACAGATGAATGGAAGGCAATTTTCTATTTTCTCACATCTGCATATCCATCTGTATATCCTCCAAAGATCAGACACATTATAGACAAATGCCATAATAATTCTTTTATCGTCTTTTTGTTTTTGACATGCATTTATGGCTGATGAACTATTAAAGCTCTGTGGATGTAATTCTTACAGAAAAAATAAAACTATTTTATCCATGAAGCAAAACTAATGATTTTTTTTTTTTTCACATTTATTGTTTTATTCACATTTTCAGCTGCCAGGTAACAGAACATGAATTCTTATTATTGGATCAAGGTATTGATTTTGCTGACTTATGTTAAAAGGAAAAGTGACACTTGTAAATCTGTATAGACATTTGAAACATTAGAACAATTTGCTCTTTCCAAATGTTTGCTTTAGAAATACGGGCATATAAGACACGGTGGGGGCATCAGTTTTGTTGCGTCGGCTCTGTTGCTTGACAGCAGTGGTGGGGGCCAGGTAAGTTCTGTTGTACTGCAAAAAGAACGTTACTGTTTGGGCTTTTTCAAATTATAATACTGATGGGTGCTTTTCTATGTTATGCGGCGTACACACGCTCGGACTTTCCGGCGGGATTGTCCGCCGGACCTAGTCCAGCGGACAAACCGCCGGACTTTCCAGCGGAGCTCCGCCGGACTTTCCGAGCGTGTGGACTTGCCCACACACGCCCGGACTTTTCCGGCGGACAATTCGCGGGAAAGTCCGCTTGTGTGTACGCCGCATTAGGTATAACAGCCTGCTCAGCCATCTGGGGAATCTCTCATCCCAGTGATGTAGTGGAGTCTGGGGTATGTTTCTCTAATAGATTTCACTTCAAGCTTCTGTCCCTGCTTCCTCAACAACAGAACATAGTGTGGCTAGTGTTTATTATTTGTGGAGTGATAATGATTTTTTTATTTAGTCCTTAGTTGACCAGTTATATTTATGTGGATCACTAGGAACTATTTTGAGACCTAATAAAAGGTGAATATTCATCATTGGCACTACCACCTGGGGATATGGGCATTTATATGGTTCTATAAGATCTTTCCCAATGCCTTTATTATAGAGTTGAAAAAGTTACAAGGGAAGTCATAATTAAATGGTCCTCTGATTACTTTCTTAACCGCTTCAGCCCCGGAAAATTTTACCCCCTTCCTGACCAGGCACTTTTTGCGATTCGGCACTGCGTTGCTTTAACTGACAATTGCGCGGTCATGCAACGTTGCACCCAAACAAAATTGGTGTCCTCTTTTTCCTACAATGGAGCTTTATTTTGGTGGTATTTGATCACCTCTGCGGTTTTTATTTTTTGTGCTATAAACAAAAAAAGAGCGACACTTTTGAAAAAAATGCAATATTTTTTATTTTTTGCTATAATAAATATCCCCCAAAAATATATTCAAAAAACATATTTTTTCCTCAGTTTAGGCCAATATGTATTCTGCTACATATTTTTGGTAAAAAAAAATCACAATAAGCGTATATTGATTGGTTTGCGCAAAAGTTATAGCATCTACAAAATAGGGGATAGATTTATAGCATTTTTATTATAAAAATTTTTTTTTACTAGTAATGGTAGCGATCTGTGATTTTTATTGGAACTGCGACATTATGGCGGACATGACGGCCAATTTTGACACATTTTGGGACCAATGGCATTAATACAGCGATCAGTGCGATTAAAAATGCATTGATTACTGTAAAAATGTCACCGGCAGTGAAGGGGTTAACACTAAGGGGCAGTGAAGGGGTTAAGTGTGTCCTAGTTTGTGTTCTAACTGAAGGGGGATGGGTTCTGGGCAGGGAAGATAACAGATCGCTGGTCATACTCATCAGACAGCGGTGTCTCATCGGTGATCGCGGGAGCCTGGCGGTGATCGCATTAGCTTGGAGGCGAGCGGGGGGTGCGCACACCCTAGTGGCCACAGGGCGAAGCAACCGTAAATAACATTGTTTCGCCCAGCCATGCCATTCTTGTTGTCCAAGAGCCTATTTGAGGCTCTTGGACATTTAAGCAGACTTTATATTTTCTGGTTGTGATAACATCCCCCAGTTGCAAAGCAGGACCCGCTTTTTTTATAACATTTTATATTTTGTTATATTTAAACAGATATGTGGCCATGTGCTAGGAGTATGTACAGTATGTGTAGTTTTGTTGAGAAGTGTTTTATTGCTGTTGTAAAGAGTATGCTGATAAATTTAATTGTATGTATACAAAGACAATAAAGTAAATTATCTACCCTGTTTCCCAGAAAATAAGACCTAGCGTGATTGTCGGTGATGGCTGCAATATAAGCCCTACCCTCCAAATGAGCCCTAGTTAAAGTCCTTGTAGGTCTTATTTTCAGGGTAGGGCTTATTTTCAGGGAAGCAGGTTAGGGCTTATTTGGGGGGTAGGGCTTATATAGCAGCGATCACCGACAATCACGCTAGGTCTTATTTTCGGGGCAACAGGGTATATTATCTTATCTATCTTCTATGTATGCATACTAATGGCATATTAGTTGTACCTATAATGCTGATAGTTATGAGGGGATTTTCTTGAGACATCTCATTTATATTCTTCCTAGTTCCCTACGCGCTGGCACACTTCAATTACTATTTGAACTAATAACAACACACCCTATTGGTTGAGCCTGCAAGTCACCATTGATTGTCGCCATTTTGTTTGGTTCTTAATAAATTTGCAAGTGAGATTGCCTACAATTATAGGATAGGGAATGTTTACAAATATATTCATTATATATGTATATCTAATATGTATTTCTTTCAATAGGTTACTCTTCTATGAATGCAAGAGAGAGGCCCTGAAGAAGCACTTTGCAAAGGTTGACCTTCTGTTTGCTATCTTGAAAATCATACAAGATTGATATTCTATGAGCAATGAAGATGTAACCTTTAGATGAGGACTTGTATCCCTGCTGTTTTTATTACTGTGCTGTTTTATCCAAGATGTACAGTAAATAAATTATTTGTAATGTTTACATTTACTTCATCCTTGGTACCAGTAAAATCCAGATCCTTGTTACTATTGGTTATTCCAAATATGATTCAGTGCACTACTTTGAGCAGCAATAATTTATTCTGTCATTTGCTTTAAAAAGGATAAAATTGTTCACAAAACAGTACAGTTTTTATTTAGCATGTAGAGACATTGCAACAATAAACTTAAATTAGAAACTCTATATTGTTACAGAGGGCATTCAGCAACAGTTTCAAGAAAAAAATATCAAAGTTGAGATTGGGTTATGTGCAAAGCTGAAACTATGATACATGTACTCTAGCTAGCAATGGCAGTTAATAGCTGACACATACCATGTTTTGTTTCACAGCTATTGGATCTTTGGGATCCTTTTTTAACTCTATGGGATGTTGGATCACTTTTTTTGAGGAGCTCTCTATCAGCTTACTGGGTCTCTGCAAACAGGCATTTTGCTTCCTGCTGAGCTGCAGTGGCCTTCTGCTGCATCTCCGCCCATCTGCCACAGTATCTCTGAACTGGCTGTTTGTTTCTAGCTGGGTTGCAATACCCTCCTTTTTTAACATGCTCTGGAAGTTGACCATCAAATCCACAATATGTGGGGGTTAGCTCACGTGAGGATCGCCCACCTTCCCTGGAAAAAAAAAGCCAGCAGCTCTTTCTTAAAATTCTGACTTGTAATCAATTTTATATGAAAAGATTGCAAAGAAACCAGAAAATAAATCCTTGTCATTCAAGCACAAACTAAACAGGACAGATTCCTCTCTGACAGGTAACGGGCTTCTCCCAATCTCCAACAAAACAAGCATTTTGAAAAAAAGAATTCTCTTACAGAGCAATTTCCATATGCAGCTCTCTCTCAGGTAGCTTCCCTAATTCCCAGGCCAGAGCATACTGTTGTCCCAGCTCTTCCTTCTTTATCCCACCTGCTTCTGGTTAAAAGTGAGAAGCAAACCCTGCCTTAGATTCCACACTGCCAAGGTAGCCCAGAAAACGTGGACCATATGAATGTATTACATCTTAGTTTCCCACATATGAAAGCATGCGTGGCAAAACACACCATTCCTCAACTAGCTCATCTTTCATCATTATGTCACTATATACAGTATGTCACAAAAGTGAGTACACCCGTCACATTTTTGTAAATATTTTATTATATTTTTTCATGTGACAACACTGAAGAAATTACACTTTGCTACAATGTAAAGTAGTGAGTGTACAGCTTGTATAACAGTGTCAATTTGCTGTCCCCTCAAAATAACTCAACACACAGCCATTAATGTCTAAACCGCTGGCAACAAAAGTGAGTACACCTCTAAGCGAAAATTTCCAAATTGTCCGGTGTCATGTGACTTGTTAGTGTTACAAGGTCTCAGGAGTGAATGGGGAGCAGGTGTGTTAAATTTGGTGTTATCGCTCTCAATCTCTCATATTGGTCACTGGAAGTTCAACATAGCAACTCATGGCAAATAACTCTCTGAGGATCTGAAAAAAAGAATTGCTGCTCTATATAAAGATGGCCTAGGCTATAAGAAGATTGCCAAGACCCTGAAACTGAGCGGCAGCACAGTAGCCAAGACCATACAGTGGTTTAACAGGACAGGTTCCACTCAGAACAGGCCTCGCTATGGTCGACCAAAGCAGTTGAGTGCACATGCTCAGCGTCATATCCAGAGGTTGTCTTTGAGAAATAGACCTATGAGTGCTGCCAGCATTGCTGCAGAGTTTGAAGGGGTGGGGGCTGTCAGCCTGTCAGTGCTCAGACCATACGCCGCACACTGCATCAAATTGGTCTGCACGGCTGTCATCCAAGAAGGAAGCCTCTTCTAAAGATGATGCACAAGAAAGCCCACAAACAGTTTTCTGAAGACAAGCAGGCTAAGGACATGGATTACTGGAACCATGTCCTGTGGTCTGATGAGACCAAGATAAACTTATTTTGTTCAGATGGTGTCAAGCGTGTGTGGTGGCAACTAGGTGAGTACAAATACAAGTGTGTCTTGTCTACAGTCAAGCATGTTGGTGGGAGTGTCCTGGTCTGGGGCTGCATGAGCGCTGCCGGAACTAGGGAGCTACAATTCATTGAGGGAACCATGAATGCCAACATGTACTGTGACATACTGAAGCAGAGCATAATCCCCTCCCTTCGGAGACTGGGCCGCAGGGCAGTATTTCAACATGATAAAGTCTTTAACATCCACCAGCTTCGTGATGTCATCATGGTGGAGTGGAAGAGGACTTCATTGGCAATCTGTGAAGCTCTGGTGAACTCCATGCCCAAGATGGTTAAGGCAGTGCTGGAAAATAATGGTGGCCACACAAAATATTGAGACTTTGGGCCCAATTTGGACATTTTCACTTTTGTTGCCAGCCATTTAGAGAATAATGGCTGTGTGTTGAGTTATTTTGATGGGACAGCAAATTTACAGTTATACATGTTGTACACTCACTAATTTACATTGTAGCAAAGTGTAATTTCTTCAGTGTGGTCACATGAAAAGATATAATAAAATATTTACAAAAATGTGAGGGGCGTACTCACTTTTGTGACATACTGTATTTAGTGACATAATGATGAAAGATGAGCTGGTTGAGGAATGGTGTGTTTTGCCATGCATGCTTTCATATGTGGGAAACTAAGATGGAATACAGTCATATGGTCCATGTTTTCTGGGCTTGTATATATATATATATATATATATATATATATATATATATATATATATATATATAGAACTAATTGTATTTCAGCGTATCCTCAGCCTTTACTAACTTGTACATCCAGGCAGCTGTATATTATTCTACTTTGAAATAGTAACAACTCACTGTCATGGGTTGACTTGTCTGGCATCTAAGCATAATCACAAGAATGAGGCATGAAAACCTTTTTTGAGTGTACGAGATTTTCTAACCTGAGCATAAAATAGATAAATGATACACTGCAACATTTGTCACACTGTGATATGAAAATCAATAGTAATAATGATAATATACTATTTGAGTAGTGTTGGATGCATATGAAGAGATGTGTTGCACAGTACTATAAAACTGATTAATAGCTGTGTTTTTCCAATCAGTGTTCCATGCTGCACAGACACAGGCAGTCTGTAGAATAACTGAAGGCATCGCACAAAAGAAAAGAAAAAGCTTCTCTGTGTGCTGTAATGTAATGATGTTGTAAAACTCCCAGTAATAGTGTCCTGTTGGTATTCAGTATTTGATAAACATATACAACCAATTTGGTCATAAAGATGTATTAGCTACTTTGAAGAGATGCTTCAAGACTTTCAAAGAGCATTTTAAACCTTGAGTCTTCGACCTTTGTTTTAAAATACAGTCCAGTACTTAAAAGGAAAGGACCTTTTAGGACAGTTGTTACCTCTCAAAGATCAAATTCTCACCCAATGGCTGAGGCTGCCTTTGCTGGTGTGAGGTCTGGTTCAGCGATTTCACTATTTAGGGGGATAAGGAATAACATGCGTTCTACCCTTATGTCACGTACACACGATCGGACTTTCCGCCAACAAAACCATGGATTTGAAGTTTGTTGGCTCAAACTTGTCTTACACACTGTCACACAAATGTTTGCCAACAATTACGAACGTGGGAACGCAGTGACGTACAACACGTACAACGAGACGATAAAAAGGAAGTTCAATAGCCAGTGCTCCACCCTTTGGGCTCCTTCTGCTAATCTCGTGTTTATCTCATGTTAGTAGAAGTTTGAGAGACGATTCACGCTTTTCAGCCTCGTGCTTCTCAGTACGTTTCTGCTTTTCAGTTTGTGCTTGTCGGTTCGTATCTGTTCTTCAGTGCATGCTGTCAGTTCGTTCCTGTCTTTCTGTGCGTTCTAGTTATAGTTTGCATCTGATTGTCAGTGCGTTCTTGTTCGCTCGTTTCTAATTTTCAGATCGTTCTTCTCAGGTCCTTTCTTTTTTTTCAGTGTGTTCTGTCAGTTCGTTCTGAGCAGCCGTTCGTTCTCTAGCCATGTTGCGGTTACGTACTCGTTGTAGAGTTCGTGCTGTTGTTGAGCTTGGTGTTGGAGTTATTGTGCTCCCTTTTATATTTTGTTTTTGACAAATACTTGGCTATGTGTTTTACTTCAAAAAGGACAGTTTGTTTGTGAGTAGGCAGGTACATTTCAAAAATACAAAGTCAAATTAACAAGGGACAACAACATAGTTGTATATTTGAGGTTAAAATATACATGATAATAATGGTGTTGTGGTAACTTGACCCCCAAAATGAAAAAAAAAAAAAAAAAAATATGGAGATCACTAGAAAAAATAAATAAAAAAAGATAATTTTGGCGATCACGAGAAAAAAAACTAATATTATTCAGGAGATCACTATAAAGAATAAAAAATCAGTTTGTCAGAACTCTGTAAATATCAGTAGCAAAGCAACTTCATTATTATAGCATTATAAAGAAGAAGAGAATGCGCTGAATTTCTAGATTTCAGAATTTGCCGCATGATAAATGTGATATCTCCATTACGGATGCTAATTTGACAAGACCGAGCACTTCCGGCTCGTACTTGATTCTGAGCATGCGTGAACTTTTGTGCGTGGACTTGTGTACACACGATCGGACTTTCTAACAACAACGTTTTGTTGGCGGAAAATTTGAGAACCTGCTAGCCAACATTTGTTGGCGGAAAGTCTGACAGCAAATGTTTAATGGAGCATATACACGGTCGGACTTTCCGACAACAAGCTCCCTTCCAACATTTCCAGTTGGAAAATCCGTCCGTGTGTACGCAGCATTATATTTAATAATGCTTGAGGGAAAATGGGTAATACTAGCTCTGTAAGGGCTTACCTAGGTTGGAGTCCATGGCGCATAGATGTACTCTCACCCTTGCAAATAAACACAGCCCAAGGTAACAAAGAGATAAGCTACCTGGGCTGTGAATCTGTGCATGGGGGCTTTAACAGGAAATTGCCAAGGAATAGTCAAGGGTAAGCTGTAGTCAAGGATTCTGGAAGACAGGATAAACTATCCACAGCTCTCTCTCTCCCTTAGACAGCTTGGACCGGATGGACCCGATCTCCATGGGTTCCACATCATCCAGGGTAGGAGTGGTTAAAACCTCAGGAGCTTCTAGGCTTTGAGGGCTTAGAGCTTCATAACTTGGCACAGACGGATGGCTTGCAGTCGTATCTGTACAGGGTATTCCTGTCCCTGGGTACCCGTAGGCCACGTGAACTAGGAGCAGACTTGGGAACACTGGTTTTCTTAGAAACTGTAATATAAGAGTCCAGAGCAAACATGAAAGCTTCCCAGCTGTCCAAGACTGTACTGTTCTACAGCCAATATCGGCCCAAGTATGAGTTTGCCTACCCTCCACTTTCACTAGCCAGTGGAAGGAGGTGTCCTTGTTGCTAGGCAGTGAATTCATGCTGCCTGTTGCTCTTTCTTCCCCCGATTGTCTATGGTGCTGTAGTACTGAATTTGAGCCTCACAAGCCTGGGGCTCTGAGCAGCCAAGCTCATGTATCTTATGCCTTACCTTATCCCTGATAGCTCCTGTTACTGCCCCTTTCCTCTGCAATGTACTATCTCTCTGATCGCAGCCTATCCTGACCTCTACATACTCTTTTTATTTCATTCTGTCCTGACGTCTTGCCTGGACATGGACTCATTTTTGATTGCCTCCTGACTCTTGTCTGGATATGAAGCACTCTGCCTACCATTCTCAGGCTTAACCATTGCTGACCTTAGTACTCTTGGCATCCAATCAATCACTAACCCTGGTTGCATCAGCATACAGTACCTGCCATGCACCTCTTCGACATGGGGAGACCATCTGTAATGTTATATGTACTCTACTTCTCAGAGGGTTGCTGGGGAGCATCCTGGTTATGTGGATATACCATTGCACCTCAAGACATCCAAGTAGTAGGAGGCATACTGGGGAAGGCAGCTGCTAAAGGAGAACAGGTGCATAAACTAATTTTTTTGCATAACAGGATGCTTACTAGTAAACTTTACAGAATCCAATCCTGAAACCTATTACTTACCAACTGACAAAAAGATTGTAATTTCTCCAAGGTTACAAAGTGCAATTCCTTCTAAGCCATTGGTACATAGAGTACTTTATACTGATGTTTAAGTGTACCATAGCCTGCCTATATACCATATATGACATATATTGTAATATATCCATATTGCAAACTGATATGTAAGAGGGATGCAAAACAATTCTATTAGTAGGGATAGTTTTAGAACATAATTTGGAAGGATGCAAAATTAATAGATTTCAGTGATAAAGGTTAGAATAATTTTACTAAATCTATGTACCAAACAACAAAGAAATAATTTCTTCTTCTTCTTCTTCTTCTTCTTCTTCTTCTTCTTCTTCTTCTTCTTTCTATCTTCTTTAAAGATATCACATGACCTGGGTTTATTATGTGCCTTGCTATATAACAGACCACATTTTCATTTAATTTTCAAGCTTTAAAACACAAAGTAATGTTTTACTTTAAAGGAAGCACATATAACTAGAAGTGTGAATATTTTACACAGTACTTCCCATGTCAAGTGAAACCCCCTACTGTTTTTAAGTTGTTGGGTTGACTGACATTTCAACTGGTCATGAAGGCAAAACAGACTCATAATATATTCCAGACAGAATATTAAAATGTATCTTCAAGCACAGATAGAGAATCCTGCTCACACAAAATCATAAAAATTAATGGTTTTCTCAACAATGGATGCATTTTACTGTTCACCCTATGAACTTACTATATTGAGTAATGAGTTGTTCTTGAAAGAAATACACTTTCACAATGCCACGAACCCCCTGTGCACGTACTAGATTTTCTCTAGAAAATACTTATAACAAATGTGCACCCATGACAATGGTAAAGGCCACGCAGAGGTGTCACCTATCATCCATGCTCATTAAAATGTGTGTCTTTAGTGTTTCAGAATCAAAAAAATTAAAGAACCTTACAATGTGAAATGTAAAAAGTTTGAAAATCTCTCTTATCAGCTGTGTTCCTTTTATAACAGACAGACTAAACCCATTCAAAGAAATGTCACACACTGAACTTAGATACAGCAGGTATCAGAAATCATCAAATGCACTCAAACTTTTTCTGCCGAAAGAACAATTCTGCTGATGTTTTAATGAAAACTGTTAGCTAAACTAACTTTTTCAGTTTTTACCAACTCGCAAAGTATATAAAAACTGTTATGCTTACCTTTACAGCACTTCTGTTGTCTTACAGGACTTAAATGCAATGGATCCAATATCATTGCCAAATAGTGGGCTAACAAAAAATAAGCATCACAATAAAGCCGTATAACAATATATCACAATAAAGAACTTTGTAAGTGTTGGTACACCACCTGGAATAGAAATATTCTATTCTGGCAGACCAATGTAGGTTAATCTCCAAATCACTGGACATACTGGGTCTCTTCACCCACGCTGAAATCAGGTACTTACCCCTTGCAGATTCAACCAACCACCTGGATACACTGGCACACCTCTAATTTCACTAAACCTTACCTTATTATCTTGAGATAAGCAGCTCTTGCCCCATACAGTCAGCTCCTTTGGGTTCCACCTAGTGCCACACCCTGCCTGTAGTTCTAAAAGTGCTAACTCTTGTTGCAAACACGACCAGTAATGCATTTTCTGGTCCAAACTATGGTCAGATGGCCTCGAAAGGTTAATCATGGAGTTTTAACAATCTGCCAGCCCCCTTCCTATAAAAGTCAGTATTCTGCAGAGCCTTTGTTAATTGTTAGTAGAGATGGGCCGAACACCCCCCTGTTCAGTTCGCACCAGAACTCCCAAACAGAGAAAAAGTTCTGACCCGAACGGCAAACCCTATTAAAGTCTATGGGACATGAAATTGAAAAATCAAAAGTCCCCATTTTGAAGGCTTATATGCAAGTTATTGGCCATAAAAAGCATATGGGGTCCGGGTACTGCCCTAGGGGACATGTATTAACCACTTGACCACTGGGCACTTAAACACCCTTAATAACCAGACCAATTTTCAGCTTTTGGTGCTCTCACATTTTGAATGACAATTACTCAGTCATACAACACTGTACCCATATGACATTTTTGTCCCTTTTTTCCACACAAATAGAGCTTTCTTTTGGTGGTATTTAATCACTGTTGGGTTTTTTATTTTTTGCGCTATAAAAGAAAAAATGTTTTGTGCTTTACAAAAAACAAAACTGTAAATTTAGCCCAATGTTTTTGCATAATGTGAAAGATGAAGTTAGGCTGAGTAAACAGATACCCAACATGTCATCATTCAAAATTGCACACACTCGTGGAATGGCGAAAATCCCCATAGGCGGCGCTTTAATTTTTTTTACTGGTTACATGTTTTGAGTTACAGAGGAGGTCTAGGGCCAAAATTATTGTTCTCGCTATAACGTTCGCAGCGATACCTCACATGTGTGGTTTGAACACCGTTTTCATATGTGGGCGGGACTTACGCATGCGTTCGCTTCTGCATGCGAGCACACGGGGACAGGGGCGCTTAAAAAAAAAAAAAAAAAAGATTATTGTTCATTTTACTTTATTTATTTTAGTTTGACACTTTTTTCCCCCCAAATATTTTTTTCATCACTTTTATTCCTATTACTGTGAATGTAAACATCCCTTGTAATAGGAATAGGGCATGACAGGTCCTCTTTACAGTGAGATATTGGGTCAATAAGACCCCACATCTCACCTCTAGGCTGGAAATCCTGAAATAAAAAATAAAAAACGATCCTGGCTTTGATCGTAGCGAGTATTGCATGGTATCGCATGGTATCGCAGAATATCACAGGGTATCACATGGTATCGCAGGGTATCGAATGGTATCGCATGGTATCACAGGGTATTGCAGGGTATTGCAGGGTATTGCATGGTATCGCAGGGTATTGCAGGGTATCGCAGGGTATCGCAGGATATTGCAGAGTATGGCAGAGTATTGCAGAGTATGGCAGAGTATTGCAGAGTATTGTTGGGTATTTCAGAGTATTGTTGGGTATTGCAGAGTATTGCTGGGTATTGCAGAGTATTTCAGAGTATTGCTGGGTATTGCAGAGTATTGCTGGGTATTGCAGAGTATTGTAGGGTATTGCAGATTATTGCAGGGTATTGCAAAGTATTGCAGGGTATTGTTGGGTATTGCAGAGTATTGTTGGGTATTGCAGGGTATTGCAGAGTATTGCAGGGTATTGCAAATTATTGTTGTGTATTGCAGAGTATTGTTGTGTATTGCAGAGTATTGTTGGGTACTGCTGGGTATTGGGTATTGCAGAGTACTGCTGGGTATCCATCCATCCATGCTCAGCCATCCCTCCATACCCAGCAATACCCAGCAATACACTGTGGGCTATTGCTGTGTATTGCAGGGTATGGAGGGATGGCTGAGCATGGATGGATGGATCGGTGGTGACTGCAGAGCAGTGCTGTGGGCACTACAGATCCCGCCCACAGCACTGCTGCCACCGATCCCTCCCCCTCTCCTCTCACACTGTACCGATCGGTACAGAGAGAGGAGAGAGGAACCGATGAGCGGCCATTTACCGTGATCCGTGATCCGTCATCCGATCACGGATGTTCTTGAGTGCGAGCCCCAGGGGGCGCGCAAGAACGGAATTCTGAGAGGCCATTAATTAACAGCCTCTCAGAGTTAAGCGACCGCCCTGTAGCCGTTTTTCGACTATGGGCCGGTTGTTAACTGGTTAATGCAAAAAGTTTTTAAAAAGATTGTTTTTACAGGAGCAATATTTTAATGATGCTTAAAGTGCAAAAATAAAAATGAAAAATTCCTTTAAATATAGTGCCTGCGGGGGGAATTGGGTGCCACAGGGTATCTCCTGGGGGGCCTTGGTCTCCACGTTCACAGTACTCCTAGGAAGGCATTTCTAGTACGCTACGAAACACATCAACACTTGGCCTACTGGTGTTTCTTGATTTCATGTATTTACTTGTTGATAAGCAACTCGCCTCTATGGACTGACTGTATGTATTTTTGTGTTTTCTTATTGTACTTGTTTTTTGTTCTTTGTTATTGTTTGTTTCTCAATAATAATAATAAAAACCTTTGAAAGTAAATATAGTGCCTGCGGGGGTCCCCTTAGTCTGCCTGTAAAGTGGTGCATCTGTACCATGGATAGATCCTACTGCAGCAGAACTGACATTTCTAAAGAAAAGAAAAATGAAATTACATTTAAATTGCCGGCAATACAATACCATGGCCAGAAGTAGAAAAATAAAAAACAGTCCCCCCAATACATACCAGGCTCTTTGGGTCTGCCGTTGATTTTAAGGGGAACCCCATGCCAAAATGTAAAAACAAAATGCAGTGGGGTTCATCCCAGAATCCATAGAAGACCCTATGCAGATCAGGGAAGGTGGGGCAAGCGAGCGCCTCCCCTCCTGAACCATACCAGGCCACATGCTCTCAACATGGGGGGTGGGTGCATTGGGGCAGGGGAAGCTCTGCCCCCCCACCCCAAAGCACCTTCTCCCCATGTTGATGGGAACAAGGGCCTCTTCTCCACAACCCTGGGCTATGGTTGTGGGGGTCAGTGGGCAGGGGGCTTCTTGGAATTTTGAAGCCCTCTTTAACAAGGGGGGCCCCAGATCCTACCCCTTCAAAAAAAATCCCATTAGGGGGTCCTTCCTGTAGATTGTACATTTGGGGATGTGAGTATTCTATCCTATTCCCAGTACCAGCAATTAGCACACAACAGTTCTTATATGGTTAAGGGCGGTGCGACCAGGTGACATCCCCAGGTGGCTCTGCCCCTTACCTATATAAGAACTGTCAAATGACAAGCCAGGCATTCAGCAGTTTGCCTTAGTTGATAGCGGAGCATTTTTTTTTCTTTTTTGTGTCTGGCTGTGCGGCGACATTGCGATTGACAATGGATCCACATCGGAGGACACAGTTTTTTTTTTTTTTAAATAAAGGAATTGTCAAAAACTGTCTCTATGTTTTTATTGCTTTTTGACACTTTTTTGGTGAATGGGTAGGGGTACTATGTACCTCATAGTCATTTACGTGGGGGGGGTTTCCGGATTCTGATAAGACCCCTGCCCACAGAACCCCACAACCACAACCCAGGGTTTTGGGGATGATGCTCTTGTCCCCATCAACATGGGGACAAGGTGCTTTAGGGGTGGGGGACAGAGCCCCCCCGCCCCAAAGCACCCTCACCCTATGTTGAGGGCATGTGGCCTGGTATGGTTCAGGAGGGGGCGTGCTCACTCATCCTCCCTTTCCTGGCCTGCCAGGCTTCAAGCATGGATAAAGGTCCGGTGTTGATTTTTTATTTTTTTTTATTTTGTCATGGAGTTCCCCTTAAAATCCATACCAGACCTGAAGGGCCACTCAATTTTTTTTTCACTTTTTTATTGCCGGCAATGTTTTTTTTATTCAGCCATCAGCAGGAAAGCCCATTTCCAGCTGATGACTCAATGGATGTTAAGGAGGCTGCGGCCGGCTTCCCAGCCCGGCTCTTTATCAACCAGTTATTTACTGTGCCCTGGTTGGGCAAATCTTTGGCCAATCTGGGCTTAAAATGCACTGTGCAGCGTGCAGTGCATTGCAGAGTGTTCGGCTACGAGAACACCCACCGAATGCCCTGCAAAATCAGTTGTTTGCCGAAAGGGTACAAACAGGGTCCATAAAGACATAGATGAGCGAGTCTGGAGTGAAGGAACTTGACTGGCCTGCATAGGCCCGATAGAACACCTTTGGGATAAATTAGAGTAGAGACTGTGAGCCAGGCCTTCTCATCCACATCAGTACCTGACCTCACAAATGCACTTCGGGAAGAATGGTGAAACATTCCCATAGACATACTTCTAAACCTTGTGGACAGCCTTCCCAGAATCTTTGAAGCTGTTATAGCTGCAAAGGGTAGGCCAACTAAATATTGGACCCTACAAACTAAGATTGGGATGCCATTAAAGTTCATGTGCGTGTAAAGGCAGGCGTCCAAATACTTATGGAAATATAGTGTACATGCACATACCTATGTAGCTGAACACCTAAGGTGCTCCTAAGTATAAAAATTACCATTATGCCCCACATATTAGATATCACCGTGCTTGCTGGAGTGAGAGCAATAATTCTAGGACCATCATTCATGGTTATATGATAATACTGGTGAAATGTAATGGCTTTTAAAGTGTCACCTATGGACAATTTCAGGTACTGTAGTTTGCCTCTTCAAATGTGTGCTTTTGTAAGGCTTAACATGTGTGGTATCTCCTTCCTCAGTGCAGCTTCACCTTTTTTTTATTTACCAAACAAACAATTGGTTAATATTGTTATTGTGTACACTAAAATTAACTTTAGTGTATTTTTACAGAAAATGTATGTTTGATAAACAGCTGCACTAATATTGTGTGACATACAAATTTCAGCGCAGCAAAACTAATAGTGGAAACTTACTCACTACAATATTTGTTGAGTTTTGTCATTAAGTAGAAAATACTGTAATGTAGATTTCCAGTTACAAATGGCTGTCCGGGGTTCTTTTCAAGTTGAAGCTTGGGAGAAAATAAACTACACCTGGGAATGTACTAACTATAGTATTTATGGGGTTTTCTTCTGGGAAAAAAATCATACTATAATGTTGTTTTTCACAGGTACAGATGACTGTAGGTGGTTCTATTCAAATTCGTTTTGAATGCAAAGTAAAAAGTGAAAGTAATAAAAGAAACACAAATATCTGCGCTCAGGATAATGAACTGCAGCCTCCCTAAAAAAACTACACCAAAATGCAGCCAAAGGATTAAATACACTGGAAAAAGGGATAGTGGTGCTGTTCTATTTGGATATGAATATGTAACATATTAATAAATGATGAATATAAGTGTATGTGTATGTACACCAAATCCTAGAGGTCAAGTAAAGTGCAAATGTGCATCATAAGAAGTTAAATTAAATATAAATAATTGCGTGACTAATGATAAATACACAGGTATATGTGTTAGTCAAAAGAATAGAAAATGAAGAAATTGTGATATCGGTGGTGTACAAGATAAAATAATGTATAAAAAAACTCCAATCAATAAATATTAAATAATAAATAATTGATGATAAATGCAATTAATAAAAAGAACCGCAAACTTCCAACAACTCCAGAAAGTGCAAGTTCAAAAATAAATAAATGTCCAAATGGTGATAGAAAAAATTGTGATCAAAGAAAAAATTATATTCAGTAAAAAGTGTGTGGTAGAAAAAATATATATATAAATAGTTCAATCCAAAATGACATAAAAGTCTGTGAGATGGCAAAATTCTGTGTAAAAATGCAACAATAGGTGAAACCAAGAATGGTTATCCTGTGCTCCCCTCCTTCATTCAATTCCCCTTATGTGCTTGCACTCACCAGAGCGCCTCACCCCTGCAGGGGTAACAGGCGTAGTACTACAAATACCAGGCGACCACGTTCCTCCTAGTGGGAAGTGGAAGGTATCCTCTATACAGGTAGTTACCAGCTTCCAAACACTATGTTGGTCTCAGCAAGGGTTAAAAGGTACCAGCAGCGGCGAATATCACATGCATTGGAAAGGATGAGCCTCATAGTGTGAATCCATATATAAAATTCTAATTTATTTAAAAATGATACAACTGGAAAGTGTAGAGCTAACAAGCCCATACACTGAATGAAATAAAAACGACACAGCAGTAAAAAAGCCGGTCGCTCTGGTATACTGGCGTGCGTTCCACCAAAAAGTGAAAGTAAAATAATACTAAAATTTCTTCTCACTACAATATTTGGAATGTTTTCTTCTGGAAAAAAATGATGATTGTCTAATGTTGATTTCCAGATAAAAAAAATGGCTTTTGATAGTGTTATTCAAACTGGGGCATGAGTTCAAATAATATAAAGGGGAATATACATATTACAATATTTGGGGTGTTTTTTTTCTGGTAATAATTTATATTATAATGTTGATTACTAGATTAAAAAATGAGTGTTGCTTGTCCAATTGTTATTGGGTCTTGAGTTCAAATAAGCAAATCTAGGAATGCACTTATAACAATATTTGCAGTGGGTTTTTTCCTGTGAATAAATGATACTGTAGTGTTCATTAAAAATGGCTCTTGGTGCTCCTATTCAAACTGGGGCTGGAGCACAAATAAATTAAAACTGGGAACAAATTCACAAGTAATGTGATGTTTTTTGTCTGGATGCTGTAATGTAGATTTCCACAATTACAAATGACTGTCAGTGGTCTTATTCAAATTGGGGTTTGAGTGCAAATACATTATTACAGGGAAGGTAATCACAAAAAAATTTGTAGGATTTTTTATAAATAAAAGATGATGTAATATTTATTTCTAGATTAAAAAATGGCTGTTACTTGTCCTATTAAAATGGGGTGTGAGAACATATAAATGATGAAGACTGGGAACATAGGTAATAACATCCTTTGGGGGGATTTTTTTTATAAATTACTCTGTAAAGTTGATTTCTAGATTTTACAACTTATATTGGTGGTCCTGTTGGGGCCTACTATCAGTAATTAAATAATGTGTATGCATTGTGCATGAGGCAGAAGTAATGCACGTGCAGCTAATAGGGGTCAAGAGGATTCCACATTGGGAGATTAAAAAGTGTTCCTAAAGAATTTGATACACATTTCAAAGTGAGTAGTAGGGATGAGCCGAACACCTCCCGGTTCAGTTCGCAGCAGAACATGCGAACAGCAAAAAATGTGTTCAAACACGTGAACACTGTTAAAGTCTATGGGACACAAACATCAAAAATGCTAATTTTAAAGGCTTATTTGCAAGTTATTGTCATAAAAAGTGTTTGGAGACCTGGGTCCTGCCCCAGGGGACATAAATCAATGCACATAAAAGTTTTAAAAATGGCTGTTTTTTCGGGAGCAGTGATTTTAATAATGCTTAACTACTTCAATATGGGGCACTTAAACACCTTCCTGCCCAGACCAATTTTCAGCTTTCAGCGCTGTCACACTTTGAATGACAATTGCGCGGTCATGCTACACTGTATCCAAATGAAATTTTTATCATTTTTTCCCCACAAATAGAGCTTTCTTTTGGTGGTATTTGATAACCTCTGCGGTTTTAATTTTTTGCTAAAGAAATTAAAAAAAAACGAAAATTTTGAAAAAAAATATGTTTTTTTTTGTTTCAATTTCACAACTTTGTAAATAAGTAAGTTTTCTCCTTCACTGATGGGCACTGATGGGGCTGCACTGATGGGCACTGATAAGGCGGCACTGATGGGCACCGATGAGGTGGCACTGAGGTGGCATTGATGGGCACTGATAGGCAGCACTGATGGGCGGCACTGATAGGCGACGTGGATGGGCACTGATAGGTGGCACAAATTGGCTCTGATAGCTGGCACGGATTGGCATGGATAGGCGGCACGGATGGGCATGCATATGCCGCACAGATGGGCATGGATGGGCACTGATAGGTGGCATGGATGGGCACTGATAGGTGGCACAGATAGGAACTGATAGGCAGCATTGTTTTCTATTGATGGATGCCAATCAGTGCCAAACAATAATGCATGCCAATCAGTGATGCCCATTGTGGGCACTGATTGGCATCCATTGTGGGCACTGATTGGCATCCATTGTGGGCACTGTGTCATCCCTGGTGGTCTAGGGTGGCATACCTTGTGCTGGGCATCCCTGGTGGTCTGGTGGCGTCCCTGGTGGTCCAGTGTGGGCATCCTCGGGGGGGGTTGCGCTGAGGATCGGCTCTCCTCTACTCGCGTCTGACAGACGCGAGTGAGGAAAAGCCGATTACCGACTCTTCCTATTTACACTGTGATCAGCCATGATTGGACACGGCTGATCACGTGGTAAAGAGTCTCCGTCAGACTGACACCCCGCAACAACGATCGCCGCGATGCGCGCCCCCGGGTCAAAATCCTGAGAACGTCATATGACGTCCAGTCAGGATTTGACAACCACTTTGCCGACGTCTTTTCACAATGGGCGGGTGGCAAGTGGTTAAAGTGAAACAATAAATGTAAAATATTCCTTTAAATTTCGTACCTTGAGGGGTGTCTATAGTATGCCTGTAAAGTGGCGCATGTTTCCCGTGTTTAGAACAGTCCGAGAGCAAAAAGAAATTTCTAAAGGAAAAAAAATCATTTAAAAGTACTCGCGGCTATAATGAATTGTCGGTCCCGGCAATACACATAAAAGTTAATTGATTAAAATGGCATGGGATTCCCCCACAGTCCATTACCAGGCCCTTTGAGTCTGGTATAAATATTAAGGGGAACCCCCGAACCAAAAAAATGCATGGGGTCCCCCCAAATTCCATACCAGGCCCTTCAGGTCTGGTATGAATATTAAGGGGAACCCCACACCAAAATGTAAAAAGCAATGGCGTGGGGGTCCCCCACAAAATCCATAACAGGCCCTTCAGGTCTGGTATGGATATTAAGGGGAACCCCGTGCCAAAATTTAAAAAAAAAATGGCATAGGGGTCCCCCCAAAAATCCATACCAGACCCCTATCTGAGCATGCAAACTGGCAGGCCACAGGAAAAGAGGGGGGACAAGAGAGCGCTCCCCCCTCCTGAACCCTACCAGGCCACATGCTCTTAACATGGGAAGGATGTCCCCATGTTGATGGGGACAAGGGCCTCATCCCCACAACCCTTGCCCGGTGGTTGTGGGGGTCTGTGGGCGGGGGCTTATCAGAATCCGGAAGCCCCCTTTAACAAGGGTACCCCCAGATCCCACCCCCCTGTGTGAATTGGTAATGGGGTACAAGTACCCCTACCATTTCACAAAAAAAGTGTCAAAAATGTAAAAAAAGACAATAGCCGTTTTTTGACAAATTCCTTTATTAATGTCTTCTTCTTTCCCCGCTTCTTCTGGTCTTCCTTCGGTTTTCTTCTTTCTTTAGAAATGTCATTTTGCTGTCAGACTATTCTAAGCACGGTAAACATGTGCCACTTTACAGGCATACTATAGACACCCCCCAGGTACGAAATTTAAAGGAATATTTCACTTTTATTGTTTCACTTTAAGCATTATTAAAATCACTGCTCCCGAAAAAATTTGCATTGATACATGTCCCCTGGGGCAGGACCCAGGTCTTCAAACACTTTTTATGACAATACCATGCATATAAACCTTTAAAAATTATCACTTTTGGTTTCTCCCATAGACTTCTAAAGGGTGTTCCGCGGCTTTCGAATTTGCCGCAAACACCCTAAATTGCTCGCTATTCGGCGAACGGGGCGAACAGCCAATGTTCGAATCAAACTCATGTTGGAGGCGAACATAAAGCTCATCCCTAGTGAGTAGTAGACCCTCTAGACTTTTAGCCAAGGCTGGCACAATTTGCTGTGATTTTTATTTCACTATAAATCCAGCTTATTTTCTACCTGTGAACACATGGCCTAGAAAATATGATTAGATAGCATGCAAAGTAATGTTGATTTCTTGATTTTAACATGGCTGGTGGGGATCCTGTTCAAAATGGCCTGCCTAAAATCATCAAAAACATGGGTACAAAAATATTTTGGGAACATTTTTCTGTGACTATATTGCTCTCTAATGTTGAATTCTATGTTTTGCAATGTACAGTGGTGTGAAAAAGTGTTTCCCCCCTTCCTCATTTCCTGTTCCTTTGCATGTTTGTCACACTTAAGTGTTTCGGAACATCAAACCAATTTAAACAATAGTCAAGGACAACACAAGTAAACACAAAATGCAATTTGTAAATGAAGGTGTTTATTATTAAAGGTGAAAAAAAATCCAAACCATTATGGCCCTGTGTGAAAAAGTGATTGCCCCCCTTGTTAAAACATACTATAACTGTGGTTGTCCACACCTGAGTTCAATTTCTCTAGCCACACCCAGGCCTGATTATTGCCACACCTGTTCACAATCAAGGCATCACTTAAATAGGAGCTGCTTGACACAGTAAGGTCCACCAGAAGATCCTTAAAAGCTACACATCATGCCGAGACCCAAAGAAATTCAGGAACAATTGAGAAAGAAAGTAATTGAGATCTATCAGTCTGGAAAGGGTTATAAAGCCATTTCCAAAGCTTTGGGAATCCAGTGAACCACAGTGAGAGCCATTATCCACAAATGGCGAAGACATGGAACAGTGGTGAACCTTCCCAGGAGTGGCCGGCCGCCCAAAATTACCCCAAGAGCGCAGCGACGACTCATCCAAGAGGTCACAAAAGACCCCACAACAACGTCCAAGGAACTGCAGGCCTCACTTGCCTCAGTTAAGGTCAGCGTTCATGCCTCCACCATCAGGAAAAGACTGGGCAAAAATGGCCTGCATGGCAGAGTTCCAAGGAGAAAACCACTGCTGAGCAAAAAGAACATCAAAGCTCGTCTCAATTTCTCCACAACACATCTTGATGATCCCCAAGACTTTTGGGACAACATTCTGTGGACCGATGAGACAAAAGTGGAACTCTTTGGAAGGTGTGTGTCCAAGTATATCTGGCGTAGAAGGAACACTGCATTTCAGAAAAAGAACATTATACCAACAGTAAAATATGGTGGTGGTAGTGTGATGGTCTGGGGCTGTTTTGCTGCTTCAGGACCTGGAAGACTTGCCGTGATAAAAGGAACTATGAATTCTGCTGTCTACCAAGAGATCCTGAAGGAGAATGTCCGACCATCTGTTCGTGTACTCGGACTTGGGTTCTGCAGCAGGACAATGATCCTAAACACACCAGCAAGTCCACCACCGAATGGCTGAAGAAAAACAAAATGAAGACTTTGGAGTGGCCTAGCCAAAGTCCTGACCTGAATCCTATTGAGATGTTGTGGTATGACCTTAAAAAGGCAGTTCATGCTCGAAAACCCTCTAATGTAACTGAATTAGGACAATTCTGCAAAGATGAGTGGGCCAAAATTCCTCCAGGACGCTGTAAAAGCCTCATTGCACGTTATCGCAAACGCTTGGTTGCAGTTGTTGCTGCTAAGGGTGGCCCAACCAGTTATTAGGTTTAGGGGGCAATCACTTTTTCACACAGGGCCATGATGGTTTGGATTTTTTTTCACCTTTAATAATAAACACCTTCATTTACAAATTGCATTTTGTGTTTACTTGTGTTGTCCTTGACTATTGTTTAAATTGGTTTGATGTTCCGAAACACTTAAGTGTGACAAACATGCAAAGGAACAGGAAATGAGGAAGGGGGCAAACACTTTTTCACACCACTGTATAAGGGAACTCTGCTCTAAAAAGGGCCTACTACAAAATGTTACATTTTTCTATTCTATTGTGGCTCACAAATTGTCATCATAGGGTTCACGGGCATGTACTGTGGAAATACTATGTTTTGAAGGTTTTTCTGTCCTTGTTTGTTATTTGATTATTTGGATCCATCTGATGCATGGAGAATTCTTGGGTGTTCTTGGTCCATTGATGTATCCCCCCTTTTTTAATTTTAATTAATGTATTTTTTTTTTTTTATTTCAATTATTTTTTTTACTTTATTTAATACATTTTTTTTATTTTAATGTTTTTTTTAATCTACTCTGTTTTGTTTTATTTTCTTGTATTATTAATATTTTTATTTTTATTCATTTTGATTTATTTTGATCCATTCTGATTTATTTTGTTTTGATTATGTTCAGTTTTGTTTTGTTTTTGGTTGCTTACTGACCTCTTTTTGTGGTCTGTCATCCTTGACAGACCATGGATGGCATTGTGTCATGTTGCCATTATCCCCCCACACATGCTCTGTTCTGCCTACTGGGTCAGCGTACTCCACCATTCCGAGATGTCCAGTGTGTTTGTGGTGGGCTTTTTTCATGCATGCGCTGATTTCCATGGGGCCCGCTCACCAGTCTACCTGACGGTGTGCTCACGTGACCGTTGCCCCGCTGCTCTATCATTTTGGTGCATGTGCATGCAAGCTTCCGTCTTTGCGCATGCACGATCCCGGTGGTTACATGCATTGAACCCTGGTGATGTTATATGCATGCGCATTAGTTAGTCATAGTTGCAGCTTCTTGCACCTCTTGGTGGTGGCATTCTGCCACTAATAATGGCATGGTTATCTGGATTTTAGCCCTGCCCCCACATAACACTTAGACAGACTCCCGGGCCTTACACGCACATAAAATGACCTATTTCCTTTTGTTTCCTTCTGCATATACCCACAATCCCCCATAACTTTGGCTCTGACCTGACCACATATTACTAGGACTTTTTGAGGTTAAAGCGTTTGTTACCCCCAACACATCATATTCCTGATATGTGCCTGATGTACCATGTAATTGTATTAGAAAGTATCCTGTTCTCTTTGTATTGCTTCCTTTATGTGAAATCCCTGGTGTTCCTGCTAGTCCCTCTGCTTTTTTTTTTAAAACTGACCACACTAAGCAGGAGAGCACACTATGGTCAATTCTCTAGCTATGCTGGGAACTTAGCCTGCTCTCCTCCAATGATCAGACTTCTCCTGACACACACCCCCTGCACAGCAATTCACTGGGAAGTTCAGTATGATGTTACTTCTCCTCCCCCAGCACTTATGCAGCTGAGAACAGAGGGAATGAGATAAAAAAAAGGGAAAAATGGTCTTTATAATGTTTTTTTTTTTTAAAGCTATACAAAAATGTTTTTCTTTTCATTTATATTTACTGGTACGCTTTCCCTGCACTGTTTATATACCAATTCTGGCTTGGTCCCCTTTTTCATATGTGTGTATATCTTTTTTCCTTTACATATCCTTGGTTTGTGCCACACTTAACATTTTGTACCATATATAGGTTTTATGTTTTTTGCACACTCACAGTACCACACTTATTGACATTTTAGTCATTTGGGTCCTTTCTTGTGTCCTGGCCCTGGGCCTGCCTCCCCATCAGCTCCCAAAAAGGGCCTACCCACTTTGTTTTCCCCATGACTTGTTCACCTTGTTGGGACCTTTTTGTGCAGTGATTCCTGCACTCTTACTTATAAGTATGTCCATTTTGCAGATGAACCATATACAAGCTTTGTAATTTTACCTTATGTACAGTGCCTTGAAAAAGTATTCATACCCCTTGAAATTTTCCACACTTTGTCATGTTACAACCAAAAACATAAAATATATTTTATTGGGATTTCATCTGATAGATTAACATAAAGTGGCACATAATTGTGAAGTCGAAGGAAAATGATAAATGGTTTTCAACATTTTTTACAAATAAATATCTTAAAAGTGTGGCATGCATTTGTATTAAGCTCCCCCGAGTCAATACTTTGTAGAACCACCTTTGGCTGAAATTACAGCTGCAAGTCTTTTTGGGGATGTCTCTACCAGTTTTTCACATCTAGAGAGTGACATGTTTGCTCATCCTACTTTGCAAAATAGCTGTCAGTGCTGTCAGATTAGATGGAGAGCATCTGTGAACAGAAATTTCCAAGTCTTGCCACAGATTCTCAATTGGATTTAGGTCTGGACTTTGACTGGGCCATTCTAACACATGAATATGCTTTGATTTAAACCATTCCATTGTAGCTCTGGCTGTATGTTTAGGGTCATTGTCCTGCTAGAAGATGAACCTCTGCCCCAGTCTTTTTATGACAATAACTTGCATATAAGCTTTTAACCACTTCAGCCCCGGACCAATTGGCAGCCAAAGGACCAGGCCCCCTTTTGCGATTCGGCACTGCGCCGCTTTAACTGACAATTGCGCGGTCGTGCGACGTGGCTCCAAAACAAAATTGGCGTCCTTTTTTTCCCACAAATAGAGCTTTCTTTTGGTGGTATTTGATCGCCCCTGCGTTTTTTTTTTTTTTTTTTTGCGCTATAAACAAAAATAGAGCGCCAATTTTGAAAACAATGCAATATTTTTTGCTTTTTGCTATAATAAATATCCCCCAAAAATATATAAAAAAACATATTTTTTCCTCAGTTTAGGCCGATACGTATTCTTCTACATATTTTTGGTAAAAAAAATCACAATTAGCGATTATTGATTGGTTTGCGCAAAAGTTATAGCGTTTACAAAATAGGGGATAGTTTTATAGCATTTTTATTAATATTTTTTTTTTTTACTAGTAATGGCGGCGATCAGCGATTTTTATTGTGACTGCGACATTATGGCGGACACATCGGACATTTTTGACACATTTTTGGGACCATTGTCATTTATACAGCAATCAATGCTATTTAAATGCATTGATTCCTGTATAAATGACAGTTGTAGTGAAAGAGTTAACCACTAGGGAGAGGGGTTATGGGCTGTGACGTGTGTGTGTTTTTTTACATCAGGGGGCGGGGCTGACGTCTGACGTCATTGATCGGCTTTCCCGATGACCGGGAACAGCCAATCAATGACAGGCAGAGAAGGAAGCGCGGGGAGAGGTTTGTTTACACATACCTCTCCCCGTTCTTCAGCTCCGTGACCTGATTGCGGGACACCAGCGGCAATCGGGTCCCGCGGCCGGGGTCACGACCCACGGCTAGGCAATTAAAGGGCAACATACCTGTACATGCTTTTGCCTAGCCGTGCCATTCTGCCGACGTATATGTGCAGGAGGCGGTCGGGAAGCGGTTAAAATGAGGACTTTTGGTTTTTCATGTTAGTGTCCTATAGACTTTAACAGTGTTCCTTGGCTTTTGATTTTGCCGCAAAAACACAGCATAATGTTCGCTGTTCGGCGAACAGGCGAACACAGGGCTCATCCCTAGTCAGCGACTGCTTTTAATTGCTACCAAAAAAAATGAACTGTTAGCGTTAGCAGGGATCAGGCTTGACTCTGCTAATGCTGCAGTTCTGTGTTGTAAGTGACAGTGATCTATTAATACTGCACCTGGGTGGGCTGGGCTGGGTGGAGGGGCCAAACGCATATTGATTCAGACACTATACTAGTAATGGAGCTATATAGTGTGTGTGTTTGTGTGTTAGTGTACCTGGCACTAATCTGACGCTTCTAAAATAAGTGTCTACCGGCGCAAATTAAAATAATATTATAATCAAACCATCCAAATTTGTGAAGATATGTGAATTTGTGTGGTGTGCTGCAGTCAAATAAGGTTCTACTAAAATTAAAACCTGTAAAAAAGTATGAGAAAAAAAATATATAAAAAATATATATGTGTTGACTGCGCTACCCCTTGTATTATGTGCTTTTAAAGTGCTTCAAGCAAAATATAAATTTTAATATACCACAATAAATTTATAAGTTTGTATACATTAGTGATAATAATAATTAATAAAAATCAATATTTTCTTCTGCTGTTCACGCGTGACTTCCAATATTAATTATTGCGTGCCAAAAAAAAAAAATTAATTTAGGCAAACGAAACCAAAAAAACAACAATAAATGTCCGTAGTAATTTCTGCTGGTGCTGAGAAAGCAATCTTCAGCATAAAAGTGTTTCAATCCTCCTAATTCTTGTGTCCGTGCTTCCTTTATCCACCACTATAGTGACGACACCACCACCACCATAAGAATTGGCCACTCACCAGATGTTAATATAATGAATGCCTTTGGTTCATTAGTAGGGATAACCACTCCACTCCTCTCAGGTCTATGCTGTTTCCAATATACAGATTTACCAATGTCCAACCTCATAAAAAATGAACAACGATCATTGCGCAGTATGTCTGTGCTTTTATTTATAAAGGTAAAAACAAATGTGTTCACTCACATTTTTAAGTGCCTATCAGTTGGCACCAAACTTATCCAGCCGCTCAAATGGGTACAGATGGCTGAGGGTATTGCCTGTCTCTCCTATGTCAGCGTGCGTCCCAAGCCTCCTTTTGTTTAACCGGAAGTGATGTAGTCCGTGTTTTAGCAGCCTCTATGCATTTCGCAAACACTCTTGTGTCCTGAGGAAGCTCTCCTGAGGACGCAAGACTGTTTGCGAAATGCATAGAGGCTGCTAAAACACGCAGAGGCTGCTTTAAACCCGAACACATATTAATTACACAGGTTCTGTGGCTGATTACGGTGGTAATTAAACTCATTTGGTGCCTTATCTGCATTTAATTAGCCTCAGAACCTGTGTAATTCAAAGGCGTTCGGGTTTAAAGGGATGAGGGGGCAACTCTACGAAGGGGCCCAAAGGGTGGCGCCCAAGAGCTGAAATTCCTCGTAGTACGTCACTACGTTCGGGTTTGTTGCACGACAATTGTGTACCATTAGTATGCAAGCCAAGATCCTGGCACATGCTCGTTTGACGCTCAGTTGGCCACAAACACAGTGAAATTAGTAATTAATATTATAACCTTAACCATATTCATATAGAGGAAATTTTATATACTGTATGCTACCGCTCTCCAAATGTAAGTTTATGTATTTTGTCTAGGCTATTACTGGAAGTAAACTGTAAATAAACAGAGTAGATACAGTGGGTTGTAATGACCAATTTGTACTTTTGGTGCTCTGTAACTTTTGGTACATGTACCATTAAACTCATTGCTTTTCTATCAGAAGTGGCAAGTTAAGTATTATTTCGTTTATCATCGTTAACAAAATAAAATGCTCTACTGTACAAGTAAAAAAAAAAAAAACAATGATGCATAACTATGGGTAAGAGAAATGTGTCAAGCTTAATTTGAGGCTTAAAGTGAATTTTAAACATGTTTTTAGGAAACACAGCAGTATAGGAAGAAACCATGTGAAAACAAAAAGTCATTGCTGCCAAAGCTATTATTAAACACCACAAGACACTAAGAATGGAGTCTACCATATGAACAGATTCACCACTTATTTATTTACATGCTAAATTAACAAAGTATATCAAATCAGAAAGAAAAACTATGTTAAAGCTCTAGGATACAAGAACTTGAGAAAATAATCAGTTTAAAAACAACATTTACATTTTCAAGCTGCATATTTATACTAAAGCATATTTGTATTTTCTAAATAAAATAGATATCCCTATTACACACACACAGAACAAAAAAAAATGTATTACAGTAAACCCCCCTCCATCGCGGGGGTTACGTTCCGGACCCACCCGCGAAAAGTGAAAAACCGCGAAATAGAAAGACCCTATTTAAATACACCCTAGGCATGTTTTGTTAACTTTTTAATAGCATTTAAAGGTCTTTAAACACACTTTTAAGCAATATGAACACATAAAAGATATATAGAGAGAGAGATCACACAAAAATATTGTGTTAACAGTACAGTATACTGTAAAGTAAAATATAGAGTACAGTATTGTATGTACAGTACAGTACTGTACTCAGCAGAAAAGAAGATGACTACAGTACTGTATACTGTAAGCAGCAAATAATCAAATAAGAGCAGCTACTGTTCTTCTGAAGGTGCATGTTCAGCAGGAGCTTCTTCAGGTTTAGGTGGGTTGTCTTCTTGCTGCTCCAGAACCTCCAATTCTACATCAGAGGTGGCCGTGGAGGTACTTGGGGTGGATGCAGCCTTCTTCTGTTTTGGGAAGAACATAGTTATAGACAGTTGCTGGGCATGTTTCTTCTTTTGGGCGAGGAGGTTCTTGTACACCTGGATGGCTCCATCAATGCTGTTTTGGAACTGCAGTGAACGAACCATGTCAGGATCCCACTCAGCTAACATCTGTTTCAGGTCATTGGCTGTACGCACGACCCTGCCAAGGCGCTCAATTGACAAGCCTTCATCTTCTTCCTCCTCCTCCTGTTCCTCCACTTCCTCCTCACTCGCTGACTTGGTGAGTTCTGTCAGATCTTCATCGGTTAGTGGAGCTGAATGGGTTTCAATTAGGTCATTGACGTCGTCCTGGGTCATATCCTGAAAACCTTCACCTCCTAGCAACCTGGCCAGCCTAATTGCCTTGTCCACAGCTGAATGATGAACTTCGTCAGGAGAGAACCCTTCATAATTGTGAATAATGTCTGGCCAAAGCGATATAGCGGGGGTTTACTGTACAGTGTTGTATTTTGAATTTTGTGTTCATTAAAACGTCTTCTGCATACACATGTTTTAGCGGAGAGATGAGGAATATATCTTTTGTTAATATTTATTTTGTCTTTTGTTTCTTTGTATTTTTGTTTTGTCATAACATTTACAACCAAAAATATTTTAATTTTTTTCCACTTTTTTAGTCAGACTGTAGCCATGAAACATTGCATATGAATAATTTAAGTATTTATATTCCGAACAATTAAGTGCTGATCCTGGCTCTCTTTATTGTCTGTTACTAACTGCTCTTTTAAAAGCAGACTGGCGTTTTCAAAGCTCAACAGCTCAGTCTCCAATTTACACACCAAACTGAGTTATACTGTTCCAAGTATTCTTCAGTAGGGATGAGCCGAACACTCCCCTGTTCGGTTCGCACCAGAACCTGCAAACAGACCTAAAGTTCGTGTGAACTTTTGAACCCTAATAAAGTCTATGGGACTCGAACGTTCAAAATCAAAAGTGCTAATTTTAAAGGCTAATATGCAAGTTATTGTCATAAAAAGTGTTTGGGGGCCTGGGTTCTGCCCCAGGGGGACATGTATCAATGCAAAAAATACTTTTAAAAACTGAAGTTTTTTCAGGGGGAATCAAGGTGATTTTAATAATGCTTTACCAGTTGCTGACCGCCGGCTGTCAATTGACGGCCAGGCGGCGCAGCTCTCAGGGCGGGAGGGCGTCATATGACGTCCTCCCCTTCCCGGCCCTCCAGGGAGCGCGCCGGGCACCCGCGATAGCCTGTAAACACACAGATCCACGGTCCTGTCAGAGGAGAGGAGCCGATTGTGTGTTCTCAGTACAGAGAAACACTGATCGGTCTCCTCCCCTTGTGAGTCCCCTCCCCCTACAGTTAGAATCACTCCCAGGGAACATATTAACCCCTTCAGTGCCCCCTAGTGGCATTTTTATAGCACGGATCGCTGTATAAATGTAAATGGTCCCAAAAATGTGTCAAAAGTGTCCGATATGTCCGCCGCAATATCTTAGTCACGATAAAAAATCGCAGATCGCCGCCATTACTAGTTAAAAAAAAAAAAAATAATAAAAATGCTGTAAATCTATCCTCTATTTTGTAGACGCTATAACTTTTGTGCAAACCAATCAATATACGCTTATTGCGATTTTTTTTTACCAAAAATATGTAAAAGAATACATATCGGCCTAAACTGAGGAAAATAAAAAAAAAATGATATATTTTTTGGGGATATTTAGTATAGCAAAAAGTAAAAAATATAGTTTAAACTTGTCCCTCTTCTTTTGTTTATAGCGCAAAAAATAAAAAAACGCAGAGGTGATCAAATACCACCAAAAGAAAGCTCTATTTGTGGGGACAAAATTATAACAATTTAATTTGGGTACAGTGTTGTATGACCGCGCAATTGTCATTCAAAATGTGACAGCGCTGAAAGCTGAAAAATGGCTTGGGCAGGAAGAGGGTGATAATGCACTGTACTGAGGTGGTTAAAGTGAAACAATAAAAGTGTAATATTCCTTTAAATTTCGTGTATAGTATGCCTGTAAAGGGGCGCATGTTTCCCGTGCTTAGAACTGTCCCTGCACAAAGTGAAATTTTTGCAGTAAAAAAAGTAATTTAAAATATGATGAATCATGAATGAATAATGAATAATAAATGAATAATGAATTGTCGACTCCCGTAATACAGAGAACAGTCATTGAAAGTCATTGATAAAAAAGAAAAAATGCGTGGGGTTCCCCCCAAATTCAATTACCAGGCCCTTAGGTCTGGTATGGATATAAAGGGGAACCCCGCGCCAAAAAAAAAAAATATGCGTGGGGGTCCCCCACAGAATCCATACCAGACCCTTATCCGAGCAAGCATTTCACAAAGAAAGTATAAAAAATAGTTAAAAAACACACAGACACCGTTGGGAAAAGTCCTTTATTAAAAATAAAAAAAATAAAAAAAAGATTCCAGCGGTGGTAATCCACTCTTGCTATCCAGCGATGGGTGATCTCTTCTCCGGGGTCCAGCGATGGATGATCTCTTCCGATGACGTCGAGTGCATCGCATCCTGTCTCCATGGAGACACTGAGGGAATCCTGTCTTAGCAGAGGAGGACCGGACCACTCCTCACCTGACCCCGCCCCCTCTGACGCAACGCAAGGGGGAAGCTGGGCTTCCCCAGTGATGTACGGGTGACCCCGCCCCCTCTGATGTAACGAAAAACCTGTGGCTTCCCCAGTGATGTAAGGGTGACTCCGCCCCCTCTGACACAAGGGAAAAGCTGGGCTTCCCCAGTGATGTACGGGTGACCCCGCCCTTCCTCTGATGTAACGCAGGTTTCCGTTACATCAGAGGGGGCAGGTTCACCCGTACGTCACTGGGGAAGCCCAGCATCCCCCTTGCGTTGAGTCAGAGGGGGGCGGGGTCAGGTGACGAGTGGCCCGGTCCTCCTCTGCTAAGATGGGATTCCCTCAGTGTCTCCATGGAGACAGGATGCGCTGCACTGGACGTCATCGGAAGAGATCATCCATCGCTGGACCCCGGAGAAGAGATCACCCATTGCTGGATAGCAAGAGTGGATTACCACCGCTGGAATCTTTTTTTATTTTTTTTATTTTTAATAGGACTTTAAAGGACTTTTCCCAATGGTGTCAGTGTGTTTTTTAACAATTTTTTACACTTTATTTGTGAAATGGTAGGGGTACTTTTGTACCCCCTTACCATTTCAAACAGGGGGGGGCGGGATCTGGGGTTCCCCTTTTTAAAGGGGGCTTCCAGGTTCTGATAAGCCCCCCACCTGCAGACCCCCACAACCACCTGGCATCCTCCCAATGTTGAGGGCATGTGGCCTGGTACCGTTCAGGAGGGGGGCGCTCTCTCGTCCCCCCTCTCTTTTCCTGCGGCCTGCCAGGTTGCATGCTCGGATAAGGGTCTGGTATGGAATTTTGAGGGGGACCCCCACGCCATTTTTTTTTTAATTTGGCATGGAGTTCCCTTTAAAATCCATATCAGACCCTTTAGGTCTGGTATGGATATTTAGGGGGAACCCCACGTCATTTTTTTTTTATTTGACCCGGGGTTCCCCTTAATACCCATACCAGACCTGAAGAAAAATCACACTTTGTGCAGGGACAGTTCTAAGCATGGGAAACATGCGCCCCTTTATAGGCATACTATACACACACCCCAGGTACGAAATTTAAAGTAGTATTAAACTTTTATTGTTTCACTTTAAGCATTATTAAAATCACTGCTCCTGAAAAAACGGCCATTTTTAAAACTTTTTTTGCATTGATACATGTCCCCTGGGGCAGGACCCAGGTCCCCAAACACTTTTTTTTTTTTTAAATATATTTTATTAAAGATTTCAAAGCAGTACATTTAAAATCTGCAAGAAATGCATGCTGAACAACAAAGCATTGGTAAGTATCTATATATATCGTACATTGGAAAAATAGACAACATGCGATAAGCCAGAATAGTATGTTGGTGAAACACGTAAAGGTTAGACATGGCAATAAGATATAGCAACATTAGTATAACGGTATATGAGTATGCAAATCATGTGGAAGGAGAAGAAGCAAATCCTCTAACATGCAGTAATAACAGGGTGACAAATCACTTATCAGAGCGAGAGGTGTATAATTGCAAGGGGGTGTATGGATACATGGGGCATCAGAAGCGAGTCCAACCCCATTCACCCCGAGAAGGGCACTTGCTGTGAATGGGGAAGGACACATGAACAAAAGGTTAATCAGAATGCATAGGATGTGCCCAGTAGAGAATGAGAATATCACAAAAAGTATAGAAATTCATATCAGTATGACATATAGACAGGTCAAAAACAACTGAGGTACAGGACAGTAGACATTTAGTAATCAAGATGGAAGTGCAGCGATGGCGTTCAGAACGGGTAGAGGAGATGACCTAAAGTGTTTCCAGCAAGCCCAAGTATGTTCATGACGTGTGATAGTGTCTCTGGCCTGGTGGATGAGGCTTTCCATTTCTTCTACTCTGTCGACCCTGCGGGTCCATTCAGTGATTGTGGGAGGTGAAGGACTCTTCCAATGGACCGGGATGCATTGATTAGCGGCATTAATTAGATGAATTGTGAGAGAGTGTTTGTGTGTATGAACGGAGGAAGGGGAGTGGTGTAGAAGAAATCGGGCCGGGGTGAATGGTATATCGTAGGTAGTGATGTGTTGAATGAGGGATCGTATTTCTGACCAAAAAGTACGGATGAGAGGGCATTCCCACCAGATATGTAAGAGGGAGCCAGGATGAGCGTTGCAACGCCAGCAGAGAGGGGTTATGTTTGGGTGGATTTTATGAAGGAGTAGGGGCATCCTATACCACCTGGAAAACAGTTTGTAACGATTTTCTTGTATAGAGACATTGAGAGAGCCCTTGTGTATAAGTGCATAAATCTTTTCCCAGTCATGGGGGGTAAAGGTCATACCGAAGTCGGATTCCCATTTGCGAACCAGAGCATCAGACGTGTCATCGTGGGTAGGGAACAGGAATGAGTAGGTCGTGGATATAACGTGTGTTTGGGGTTCCTTCTGAAGACAAAGGGTTTCGAATGCCCAAACACTTTTTATGACAATAAATTGCATATAGGCTTTTAAAATTAGCACTTTAGATTTCTCCCATAGACTTTTACAGGGTGTAGTTCGAATTTGCCGCAAACACCCCAAATTGTTTGCTGTTCGGTGAACAGGCGAACAGGCAATGTTTGAGTCGAACATTTGTTTGATTCGAACTCGAAGCTCATCCCTATTCTTCAGCATTGTTTGTATACCCCAAAAAGGAGCTAAAACAATAGACATCCTTCAGTCCCATTATTTTAGAGCTTTATTTACTTTCTACAGCCCCAATTTGTTTTTTGTGATCATACATGCTTACTCACACATTACAGCCTGATGCATGACCATCCCTTGGAGGGTTGCCTGTTGGACAGGCTGTCACTAACATACCATCTCAGCTCCCAGAGGAGATGTTCCCCATGTGAGGATACTCATGACCCTCAATGCAGTACCAATTGCACATGGATGCCCTTTAAGTATCATATAGGGTGTTTTACCCCCCATTTCTTGCAGGTATTTGATTATATGTATAGTATATCAATTTTCTATTGAATATGAATTATGAGACAAATGTTATACTGCTTATATTATAGATATGTAAATTATAATGCCACACAACACTTGACCCTCCGCGTACTTCATTTAAAGTCCTGCCTTCCTGTTCTCTTTTGTATGATATAAATAAATAGATACATCTACCAATTACAATATGTATTCTCCAAAACATGAATCAGGTCGTTGTAGGATGAAATCTGTGTCCTAGATACAGGCATCCAAACCATCACAGGCTAAGGGCTACTGTAGGCATCTACTTGATGGCTGAAGAGGCCCTATAGCCACAGAAAAAATCTGTTAACTACACAAGATACAAAAACTCCTCGTGGTGCCATTCATCTTGCGGTGCAGTAACCCTCAAGTTAGATAAATTAGAGTGGCAAGCCACTAACGTCCCAACCCCATGATGATCCTACCTTGTAACCAAGGTGGAATAGTGTGGCTGTTTGCGTTTGCCGGGTGGAAAAGAGACTGATGGAAGCATTAAAGAGAAAGTAAACCCTCCCACTCTGATGCTTCTTTTCATTTAGTCCATTATAATAAGTAATTATCAAACTATAGCCACTGTAATCCAACCCAAATCGCATATTACTTACTGTTTAAAGAAACTTAAAAAAACTTGTTTCCAGGGGTTAGGCTCGGGGTTCCCCTTAATTTTCCATACCAGACCTGAAGGGCCTGGTAATTGAATTTGGGGGGAACCCACTCTTGCAAAAATGACACTTTGTGCAGGGACAGTTCTAAGCACCCCCCCCACCCCTTGATTGCCCCCCAGGTAACCCTTTCACAGTGTCACTAAGCGATCGTTTTTCTGATCGCTGTATTAGTGTCAGCCGCGAGCCCCTAATAAAGGTTTAACCCTTTCACCCCCCTTTTGCCAGTGTCACTAAGCGATCGTTTTTCTGATCGCTGCATTAGTGTCGCTAGGTAACCAGTTTTTTTTTGTATTACTGTTACGGGTGACGCTGGTTAGTTAGCTTGTTTTTTATACTGTCAGGGCACCCGCCATTTATTACCCAATAACGGTTTAACCCCCTGATCGCCCGGCGGGTGATATCAATTAGGTTTTAGGGTCAAATAAGGTCTGCGTCGCCCCAGGTTAGTGCCAGTACCGCAAACACCCACGCACAAAGCATACACCTCCCTTAGTGGCACAGTATCTGAACAGATCAATATCTGATCTGATCAGATCTATACTAGCGTCCCAGCAGTTTAGGGTTCCAAAAAAAAACGCATTGTTAGCGGGATCAGCCCAGATACCTGCTAGCACCTGCGTTTTCCCCCTCCGCCCAGCCCAGCCCACCCAAGTGCAGTATCGATCGATCACTGTCACTTACAAAACACTAAGCACACATAACTGCAGCGTTCGCAGAGTCAGGCCTGATCCCTGCGATCGCTAACATTTTTTTTGTGGTAGCGTTTTGATTCAGTCGCTTCAGTCAGGAGCTTTTTTACCTGTGAATCTCAAAAAAATAAAAAAAAAATAAAATAGTTGTCGTTTTATTGTTCTCTCTCTCACTCTATTCTCTCTCTATTGTTGCTCTTTTTTTACTCCATTCTATTCTGCAATGTTTTATTATGTTTTATTATGTTTTATTATGTTTTATCATGCTTGCTTTTCAGGTATGTAATTTTGTTTACTGTGTGTTTTAGTGTTGAGCATTTTTTTGTTTTCAGGTGCGCCATTCAGTTGCAACGCGGATTTATTTATCTTGACAGCAACAGCGTTTGCTCCCACGATACATAAAGCCGCGACTCCAACGCTGTAGGAGGTGATTTCACCACCACAGTTAAAAAAAAGAGCATATATGCCGAAGCATGGGGGCAGCAGGGGGGGGGGGAGCGATTGGCTCCTAATGCCACGTACATACGGTCGAAATTCCGACCGTGTGTACACGGCATAACTTTTGCGGGAGGATGCCCCCATGCATCGGCATATATAAATGGTGCATGTATGCCCATCATTAGAAGTGGGTGGATGAAGGGAGGTATTCTAATGGTGGGCATACCCACCAATCAATCTCTTTTTTTCGTTCAGCCAAGAGGCTGCATGAAAAAAAAAAAGATTACAATATATGTCCAGTATGTTGCTGGACTTTGAATGGTTATACCAGAATGATGCCTGCAGGTTTAGGTATCATCTTGGTATCATTCTTTTCAGCCAGTGATCGGCTTTCATGTAAAAGCAATTCTAGCGGGTAATTAGCCTCTAGACTGCTTTTACAAGCAGTGGGAGGGAATGTCCCCCCTCCCGGATATAAACCGCGCCATTGGGAAATTGGGAAAGCATTTTATCACACCAATCTTGGTGTGGTCAGATGCTTTGAGGGCAGAGGAAAGATCTAGGGTCTAATAGACCCCAATTTTTTCAAAAAAGAGTACCTGTCACTGCCTATTGCTATCATAGGGGATATTTACATTCCCTGAGATAACAATAAAAATCATAACAAAGAAAAAAAATGGAAGGAACAGTTTAAAAATAAAATAAAAAAGCTAAATAAAAATAAAAAAACAAAACAAAAAAAAAAAAAAAAAAAGCACCCCTGCCCCCCCTTCTCTTGCGCAAAGGCGTACACAAGCGTTGGTCTGGCGTCATATGTAAACAGCAATTGCACCATGCATGTGAGGTATCACCGCGAAGGTCAGATCGAGGGCAGTAATTTTAGCAGTAGACCTCCTCCGTGAATCTAATGTGGTATCATGTAAAGGCTTTTAAAGGCTTTTAAAAATGTATGTAGTTTGTCGCCACTGCGTGTTTGTGCGCAATTTTAAAGCATGTCGTGTTTGGTATCCATGTACTCGGCCTAAGATCATATTTTTTATTTCATCAAAATTTGAGCAATATAGTGTGTTTTAGTGCATTAAAATAAAAAAAAGTGTATTTTTTCCACAAAAAATGCGTTTGAAAAATCGCTGCGCAAATACTGTGTGGAAAAAAAAAATGCAACACCCACCATTTTAATCTGTAGGGCCTTTGCTTTAACAATATATATAGTGTTTGGGGGTTCAACGTAATTTTCTTGCAAAAAAAAAAATATGTTTTCATGTAAACAAAAAGTGTCAGAAAGGGCTTTGTCTACAAGTGGTTAGAAGAGTGGGTGACGTGTGACATAGGCTTCTAAATGTTGTGCATAAAATGCCAGGACAGTTCAAACCCCCCCCAAATGACCCCATTTTGGAAAGTAGACACCCCAAGCTATTTGCTGAGAGCAATGTTGAGCCCATTAAATATTTTTTTTTTTTTGTCCCAAGAGATTGAATAATGAAAAAAAAAAAATATATATATTTTTTTTACAAAAAGTTGTCACTAAATGATATATTGCTCAAACATGTCATGGGCATATGTGGAAATACACCCCAAAATACATTCTGTTGCTTCTCCTGAGTACGGGGATACCACATGTGTGGGACTTTTTGGGAGCCTAGCTGCGTACGGAACCCCAAAAACCAATCACCGCCTTCAGGCTTTCTAAGGGTGTAATTTTTTTATTTCACTTCTCACTGCCAATCACAGTTTCGGAGGCCATGGAATGCCCAGATGGCATAAAACCCCCCAAAATGACCCCATTTTGGAAAGTAGACACCCCAAGCTATTTGCTGAGAGGTATTGTGAGTATTTTGCAGATCTCGCTTTTTGTCACAAAGTTTTGAAAATTGAAAAAAGAAAAAAATTTTTTTTTTTTCTTTACTTTCTTCATTTTCAAAAACAAATGAGAGCTGTAAAATACTCACCATGCCTCTCAACAAATAGCTTGGGGTGTCTACTTTCCAAAATGGGGTCATTTGGGGGGTTTTGTGCTATTTTGGCATTTTATGGCCTTCGAAACGGTGATAGGTAGTGAGGAGTGAAATCAAAAATTTGCACCCTTAGAAATCCTGAAGGCGGTGCTTGGGTTTCGGGGCCCCGTACGCGGCTAGGCTCCCAAAAAGTCCCACACATGTGGTATCCCCATACTCAGGAGAAGCAGCAAAATGTATTTTGGGGTGCAATTCCACATATAACTATGGCATGTGTGAGCAATATATCATTTAGTGACAACTTTTTGAAAAAAAAAAAAAATCTTTTTTATTTTTGTCTTTATTCAATCACTTGGGACTAAAAAAAAAAAAAAAAAATGACACTTTGTGCAGGGACAGTTCTAAGCACGGGAAACACCCCTTTACAGGCATACTATACACACCCCCCAGGTACGAAATTTTAAATATTACACTTTTATTGTTTCACTTTAAGCATTATTAAAATCACTGCTCCCGAAAAAACAGCCGTTTTTAAAACTTTTTTTGCATTGATACATGTCCCCTGGGGCAGGACCCAGGTCCCTAAACACTTTTTATGACAATAACTTGCATATAAGCCTTTAAAATTAGCACTTTAGATTTCTCCCATAGACTTTTACAGGGTGTTCACGGCTTTTCGAATTTTCCGCGAACACCCCAAATTGAACAGGCGAACAGGCAATGTTCGAGTCGAACATGAGTTCGACTCAAACTTGAAGCTCATCCCTATTGAGCACTTCCTGTATTGTAATCTTGTTTTATTGTTTTATTTCATAGTATTTACTTGTGCCGATTATCTAGTGTTTGCCTTTGTCATTCTTATCAGCTTCAGCTGATAAGACTGCAGTAATGCTGTCTGATGCCCTAGTTTACACTGCATGTGATGTCACATGGTCACATGGGGTGTAGGAGGAAGCTCTGAGTGATTATGCAGTCTCTTGGGATTTCAGTGTTGTGTGCCTTAGGAAGTCCTGATAATAGATAGACAAGTACACAGAGTGTGCCGTAAATCAGGGGAGATCTGGGCATGCTCAGTGACGTCATTCTAAAGAACAAAAAGGATTACAACAATACTAAGCAAGTAATGAGATATCTACACGCAGTGTCCATTAGGGTTTTTTATGCTGATTTACATGGGACAAAGTTGTGGGGGAGAGTTTACAACCACTTTAAGCACTATATAAGTATATTGGTAGGTGATAGAGGATTGCAGACACCTGGTTCGGAATTACCTGACTACATAGTATCTGCAATACCAAAGCGCCCGCCCCAGGTGTGCCAAATATGTCAATTCTCACACTGGGGTCGGGGCCTAGTTATGATGTCATCTTGTGGCGCTGCACTACGCAGCAGAGCAGTGTTGTGCATCATAAGCTCTTTGATAGGCTAATGACTTGTATATGAGACGCTCTATGACAATCGGAAGACTCAAAAACATGACGTCATCTTGCGGTACTGTGTGGAGCAACGCCAGAACATAATGAGTCATTAGCTATTGGATAAGCTACCAGCTTGTGTGTGAAAAAGCTCCATAGCAACCGGAGGATGCAGAAACATGACACTGAGAAAGTAAATAACTTCACCAAAAGCAGAGTCTTGGGCTTGCATGACGAATTAAACACTATAGGATCACATAAAGGCTGGTCAAAACCATGCTGATAGGGCTGAGACCGAACCAAAACACTGAAAAATAGAATACAGAGAAATGTACACACAGAGAAAAAAAAAGAAAGGAAGAAAGGGAAAATAATACAAACTAAGGGAGGCAGAAGAATATCTCCCAAATGCCTAAAATTAAAAAAAGAAGAGTATTCATTCAGACAGCCTGTAAAATGCCAGTATACTAAGAGAAACTCTATCACACACATGAAATTAGTATAAACATGCTGGATACAACAATTGTACAGGTATAAAAACATGATACATTGTTGTGCCCTGCAGTCAAGCAGTATCAGCTCAGGACATTATGCATGGAACCAGAATATAGCAGAAGGAATAATACCCGCATTAATTATCAATTTTATAACCCAGATAGTTGGGACCCTGGAGTGAGAGAGGGAGGGAAAAGAGGGAAAAGGCAGTGCAAAAAGAAAAACAATATTCATACGCTAATGAACGCTAATAGAGTTCCAGACCTCCAGAGACGAAACCCTCCAAAAAGGGTTTAAAGGAGATTGTCTCATTGAGTCCGGGAAAGGATGTTGCATTCAATCTGAATATAGATCGCTGTTCCATCTGTAGTAGGATTTTGTTCCAGTCGCCCCCTTCTCATTCCAGGGTGCACTCTATCCAGTATTTGGAATTTTTATACGTGGAAAGATACCACCATGGAAGTGCGTTACATGGCGTTTTAGTGGTAGGTCTGGATTGCATGATTGCATGCTCACAATGTGACAGTATGCTCTATGCCAGAATTCAGTTTTTGTTTTGTCCACATAGAAGCATACACATTCGCACTGCAGGAGGTAAACGACCCCCTGTGTCTTACAGTGCGCAAAATGCTTAGGAGTAAATTTCACTTTATTTGGAAGGGTTTTATGTGTAGCGACATCCATATATTGGCAATAGCCACACCCCCTTATTTAAAAGTACCCAGTCTTTTACAGGGGTCCTTGGTGCCCCCCTTAAACTCACTGGAGACCAATTTGTCTCACAGAGACCGAGCTCAGCGAAAAGTAAATTTTTGGATGTTCCGGCACTAACGGTCCAACTATGGGATCCAGTGCCAGAACATGCCAATATTTCTGCACAATGTTTTTGAACCATTCTTGTTGGTTCGAAAAACGGGTAATGATCCATAGCTGGTCACCAACAGCCTTGGGAGTCCTGGTTCCATATAGTAATTCCTGCCTGGTTTTGGAGCTTGTTTTTTAAAAAAACCCTCTTGAGGCATTTCTTAGAATATCCACGTGCGTGGAATCTTAGCCTGAGTTTGCTAAATTTGCTAAACTTTCTCTCTAAAAATAACCTCATCAGAGCAGTTGCGACTAATGTGCAAGTATTTGCCAAAAGGGAACGATTTGACTAAGTTGACTGGAGGAAAGCTGGTGGCATGTAGCATGCCATTACCAGCCGTTGGTTTCCTATATAGGCTGCTAGATAGTAGCCCATTTTCATCCTTGTGTACATGTACATCCAAGAATTTGATTGTGTTATTATTGGACGACATGGTGAAAGTGAGGTTGTAAGTGTTAATACTGAGGTGTTGCACAAAAGTCTGTAACAACTCATCAGGGCCACTCCAGATAAGCAGAATATTGTCAATATATCTGAACCACAGTAATACATCCAAAAAGGGGTTAGATCATCTGATGTATTGATTATACGTTCCCACTCCCCCAGGTACAGGTTGGCGTAGGATGGGGCACAACAGGTGCCCATAGCCATGACCTGTACCTGGAGTAAGTGGGAACCATTGAAAACAAAATAGTTGTGATGCAGGATGAATTCCAAAGCCTCATCGATAAAATCATTGAACTTACGTTGGAATCTGTTTTTCTCCGACAAAACTCTTCTCATACAGGCCAATCCCTTTTCATGTGGGAATGAGCTGTATAAAGCTTCTACATCGATGGCTACAAGAATCGAATCAGATGGAACCTGCTTGTTCTGAAGTAAATGGATTGTGTCTTTGATATAACTCAGAATGGCCAAAACACGAAGACGCAGGTAGCCATCAATGAGTTTGCCCAGGTTTTCCATTAGAGAACCATTTCCGGATATGATGAGCCTCCCACCCTGATGTATGTGACAGACTTTTGTGCAGTTTGGGAACTGACTAAAAGGTAAGTGTACGGGGAAAAGAAGTGCAAACAAATTCCTACTCATCTTTAGATAAGAGATTGTGGTAAAACCCTGAACCCTAAGCTGATAAAATTCCTGCTGGAACTTATCCATTTTATTTGCAGTAACACACAAGTTTTCCCTCATTTCCCTCCTCCTCTCACTCCAGGGCCCCAACTATCCAGGTTATGAAATTGATAATTCATGCGGGTATCATTCCTTCTGTTATATTCTGGTTCCATGCATAATATCCTGAGCTGATACTGCTTGACTGCAGGACACGACAATGTATCGTGTTTTTATACCTGTACAATTGTTGTATCCAGCATGTGTGTAATAGTGTTTCTCTTACACTGGCATTTTACCAGATGTCTGAGTGTATGCTCTTCTTTTGATTTTAAGCATTTGGGAGATATTTTTCTGTCTCCCTGAGTTTGTATTATTTTCCTTTTCTTACTTTTCTTTCTTTCTTTTTTTTTCTCTATGTGTACATTTCTCTGTATTCTCTTTTTCACTGTTTTGGTTCTGTCTCAGCTGTGCGCCATCAGCATGGTTTTGATCAGCCTTTATGCGATCCTATAGTGTTTATTTAGTTATGTAAGCCCAAGACTCTGCTTTCGGTGAAGTTATTTACTTTCTCAGTGTCATGTTTCTGCGTCCTCCGGTTGCTATGGAGATTTTTCACACACAAGCTGGTAGTTTATGCAATAGCTAATGATGCATTATATACCACACGGCGCCACAAGATGACGCCATTTTTTGCGTCTTCCGGTTGACATAGAGCTCCTCATATACAAGCCGTTAGCCTATCAAAGAGCCAATGATGCACTACGTCGTGCCGCATGTAGTGCAGCGATTCAAGTTTAAGTCATAACTAGGCGCCGACCCCAGTGTGAGAATTGACGTTAATGGCACACCTGTGGTATTGCAGACACTATGTGGTCAGGTAATTCTGACCCAGGTGTCTGCAATCCTCAGTCACCTACCAATATACTTATATAGTGCTTAATGCTTCCATCAGTCTCTGTTCCACCCGGCGGACGCAAACAGCCACACTATTCTATCTTGGTTACAAGGTAAGATCATCATGGGTTTGGGACGTTAGTGGCTTGCTAACTAATTTATCTAACTTGAGGGTTACTGCACCGCATGTTGAACGGTGCCACAAGAAGTTTATGTATCTTGTGTAGTTAACAGATTTTTTTCTGTGACTATTTTTAGATCAATAGGGCCTTTTCAGCCATCAGGTAAATCCCTGCACTAGCCCTTAGCCTGTGATGATTTGGATGCCTGTGTAGCGGGGTCGTAACCCTTTTAGGGGAAGAGACTACATCCCCCATGATTCCCCAGGCTCCCGGGCTGCTTGTTTCCGCCCGAGAGGCTGCTGGGGGAGGTTATAAAACGGAAGAGCGGAGACCGCCTCTTCCTCTTGGGACACTTCCTCTTCTGAGGCCTCACCTGACTGGTCTCCCTCTCATGACTGAGCTTGTGACGCGGAGACTGGTGCCTGAGGAGACACCTGTGCGGACCGGAGCTGAAGGCCTGAAGCCTGGGCCTTGCAGCAGATGGAGTGAGACTCTCATCCCTTAGACTCTCATCCCTCAGAGTCAGCAGCAGCTGAGGACGGTACCCAAGGATTGGTGAGAGAGCTGAGAGGCTCATCCTGCATGATACACACGTTTTATGCCTATTGAACTGCCTAGGCGCAATTTACTTCAGAGCAGCAAATGTTACTTTCTGTGGATTACAAATACACCATTTAAAGCTACATGTGCACCACCTCTACAGATTTATTGCCGGTGAAGAACACTGTACTAGTACAAGGACTGAGCTCTATTGCTAGGGATCAGGCCTGGTCCGTTAGGTAGGCGCAGATAGATTTATTGCACCTCAGGGGTGCATAGCAGACGGTTGCCACACTTGGCGCTCCGTTTCCTCATTGCTAGTTGATATATATGTGTGCACATGTTAAAGTGCATATTGCAGGGACCTGCTAAAGTATTGTGAGTCATATGTTTAAATGCATGTTACTATTTCTTTTCCTTACTGACAAAGTAAAGCCAGTTATTCTTATCTCAGCAGTCTGCTTGTGAGTTCATACCCATTACACTTAGAGTATAAGTGATGTTTATATGTGCATAGATTCATACCCCTTGACTAACTGTGCCAGAGTGGGTAGAGCAAATTGCCGGGGGTTGGTGGAGCTGTACTCAGGGACCCAAAACAAACCAGCGGCTCTCTTAACTGGGGGTAGCGCTACACGTGGGGGCTCGTAATCCGGGATAATGAGTAAGCGGGAAAAGCCGCCAGAAGGTACCGGCATGGACCCAATAGAAGTGGGACGGTGGTCCGCAACATGGGCCGCTGACCCAGCCGCAGCAGCAGTCATTGAACTGCCAGGGATATGGCAGAGAGAGGCAGTCAAGCAGCTCATAATGTCATTATCCCCATGCCAGAAGTCATGGATAATGGACATGAGAAATGATGCTGGGTACACATACGCCTTAATAGAATGGAAGGAAGAGACTCCAGAGCAGTTCAGGAGCCAAAGCATACAAGCACCGAATGGCCAGGCCTACCAAGTGCTGCATGCGCTGCCGCGCAAGGGAGAAAGTTCAGAGGACTCTGTTACTACAGCAAGGAGAAGTGCTGAAAGCCCTGACCCATCCACTGTTCATTTGGTGGAGGGCAACCCCAGCTCACTCTCTGGCACAGTTAAACAGGTCGCCCACACTGAAGTGACCTGTAGACAGGACAGCTCCCCATCTTGTGTTAATTGGTGGGAGGCTCCCCTGTCTAAATTATGTGAACGTGTTGTTACCAAGGACGCTTGTAGTTTGAACACTGTCTTTGGGGACCAAAGATTCAAAGTGGGGGGAGTGTGTAGCGGGGTCGTACCCCTTTTAGGGGAAGAGACTACATCCCCCATGATTCCCCAGGCTCAGCAGCAGCGGAGCGGAGACTCTTCCTTACAGTCGGTCGGTCGGAGCTGAGGACCGGAGCGCAGGGGCTGTGACTGAGGAGACCAGAGCCGCCATTGGAGGGACCGGAGCTGAGGACGGTACCCAAGGATTGGTGAGAGAGCTGAGAGGCTCATCCTGCATTGATACACACGTTTTATGCCTATTGAACTGCCTAGGCGCAATTTACTTCAGAGCAGCAAATGTTACTTTCTGTGGATTACAAATACACCATTTAAAGCTACATGTGCACCACCTCTACAGATTTATTGCCGGTGAAGAACACTGTACTAGTACAAGGACTGAGCTCTATTGCTAGGGATCAGGCCTGGTCCATTAGGTAGGCGCAGATAGATTTATTGCACCTCAGGGGTGCATAGCAGACGGTTGCCACACTTGGCGCTCCGTTTCCTCATTGCTAGTTGATATATATGTGTGCACATGTTAAAGTGCATATTGCAGGGACCTGCTAAAGTATTGTGAGTCATATGTTTAAATGCATGTTACTATTTCTTTTCCTTACTGACAAAGTAAAGCCAGTTATTCTTATCTCAGCAGTCTGCTTGTGAATTCATACCCCTTGACTAACTGTGCCAGAGCGGGTAGAGCAAATTGCCGGGGGTTGGTGGAGCTGTACTCAGGGACCCAAAACAAACCAGCGGCTCTCTTAACTGGGGGTAGCGCTACACCTGTATCCAGGACACAGATTTCATCCCACACTGACCTGATCCATGTTTTGGAGGATAATTATTGTACATCTCCTCTAGAGTCACTATGAATGTAGGTATGACGCTCTGGTTGCTTGATTTGTGGTTTCTGTTCATCTACTTTAAGAATACGTTTTTTTGCTGACAGTTCAGAATACCATATCTGAACTAATTGGTGGATGAATCTATTTATTTATATAAATATACCACAGTCAAACATCTAGGCTATTGGCCCTGCTTCAGTGGGACTACTCCTACTGTCTTATGTGGATCACTGGCTGTCGCTATCTTCCTGGTCTGATGCCTGCGCATGGCTCTGACATACATATCTCTCTTTTCATTATTGAATTATGATCTCTCTTTGTATGGGTGGAGCACTAACACTTGGGGTCAGTGTGCTCAGCTGCTATTTTTCTGTCCTTGTTATAATATGTATGTATATAGTTCTTTTCATAATTGAAATGTTAGATGCTTTATATCTTTGCATCCATGCATATTTCTGATGATATGTATTATTTTATCATGGATGTAAACTACAGATTTGGAATTTGTATGCCCTCTGTCCCCGAAGCTCTGCATTTCGTTTTTTTTTTAAACACGTTGGACGTTCTGTATGTTGGACAAACAGCCCATATGTCACTGGCCCACCACCAGTACCACCATCATTACCACCACCAGTACCACCATCAGGCCTGCCACTAGTACCACCACTAGTACCGCCACCTGTACCACCGTTGATACCGCCACACAGGCCCGTCACTACTATTGCCATCAGTACCGCCACACAGGCCTGCCACCAGTACCGCCAATTCATCCTACGCCCGCAAGTTCCAGTGGCGACGTCTAACACTGGACGAATTCGAATTGTTTTTGGGCATTGCGTTCAATATGGGGTTTACGAAAATGTACAAACTCCATGCCTATTGGTCCACCAACCCCATCCACCACATGCCGATATATTCTGCTGTCATGTCCAAGACACGATACGACATGATTAGGCGTTTTCTACACTTCAACGATAATTCGCAGTGCCCTCCCCCAGATCATCCCAATCACGACAAATTGTACAAGATACGCCCCTAAACAATTCCTTTTCCCACCCCAGGAAGCATTCGCTCTGATAGTGTGAGCCAACTTCACAAGCAACATTTTCCCTATAACATTCCCCCCACAGCATACGGAAGAAGACGGCAAAAGAAATGCTGTGTATGCAGCAGAGGAGGGGCTAGAAGAGATACCAGCTATTATTGTTCCCAATGTCCCTCCCAACGTGCACCAACTTCAGCCTGTTTACCAACATTGCCTCTGCCTGCCGTTTTAAACCACATTTCTGACTTCCACGTGCACCGACCTCGGCCTGTTAATCGATCATGTTTTTGCCTGCCACTTGGACTGATTTTTTGCCCTTTTACTTCAGTACACAGGTGTCTCACATATGTGAGGGGCTTCAGAATAGCGTTCTGCGTAGAGAAAAAACTTTTTTTGTTTTCTGCGCTCCTAGAACAGGGTCTGGTTGCCGGAGACTTCAAAGAGATTTGGGTGGGAGAAGCCTCTACCCCTGTCCCCCTGTCCCTAAGCTTGATGGTCTTTCCGACTGCCTGTACCAATAATTTGGCTGTGCTGGCCATGTTGCTGCCTGTAAAAACCCAGGACATTATAGATCATGTTTCTTCCTGCTGCTTAGACCAATACTTTGGCTGTGTTGACCGTATATCTGCCTGCTGCCTCTACTGACTGTGGACAGTATTTCTGCCTGGACACCTCTGCCTGCTACCTGGACCAATGCTTTGGCTGTGCTTTGGCTGTGCTGACAGTATCTCTGCCTGTGGACAGAACCCACTTCTCCCCAAAACTTCCGGCCCATATCCCTGCTCAATGTAGACGCTAAAATTTATGCGAAACTAATTGCCAATAGATTAATCAACATCCTCCCACAACTTATCCATAAAGACCAGTCAGGATTCACAAAGGGCAGACAATCTTCAGACGCCACCAGAAGGATGATAGACATCATACACCAGGCCGACTCACAGGTACCCCCTCTGTACTCCTCTCCTTAGACGCTGAAAAAGCATTCGATAGAGTACACTGGGGGGTACCTGTCGTCAGTCTTGAAAAAATTCGGACTCACGGGACAAATTTATAAAGCAATCATGGCCCTATATTCTTCTCCCTCAGCCCGAGTGTACTCAGCGGAATCACTATCTAGTCCGTTCAACATAACAAATGGCACAAGACAAGGCTGCCCCCTTTCCCCCTTAATATTCAATTTAGTTATGGAACCCCTTGCCCAATCCATCCGCACGAACAAACAAATCACAGGTATAAACATAGGAAAACAGGAACATAAAATAAGCCTATTCGCAGACGACGTCATACTTATGATATCCAACCCTACATCCTCCCTCCCGGCAGTTCAGGAGACGCTAGCCAGGTTCAGCAAGATATCTTATTATAAAGTAATGATAGCAAATCCAACATCCTGAACCTAGGAATAGATGCCACGACCAGCTTGTTGTTACAACAACAATATCCGTTTACCTGGGCGGACAAAAGTATAACCTACCTTGGAGTCCAACTAACCAAAACCACTGCGGAACTTTTCTTTCATAACTATATCCCCTTTCGCAACAAACTCCAAGATAGCCTACGTAAACTAGCGTCCTTTGAGCTGTCCTGGATGGGCCGCCTGGCGGCATTCAAAATGCTTCATCTTCCCCAAATCCTGTACCTATTTAGAACCCTACCAATACCCATACCAAATGGCAGGGCAAAAGGGCCAGGAGCGCACATAAACAACTAATTAAAACACGCTTTGCAGGGGGATCAGGTTACGTCGACTTCCGCGATTACTACCTAGCCGCATTCCAACACACCATATGGGGACAACTAGAATCCTCTCTCACTCTTACCACCTCTACGTCTCAATTTCCCCCTACAATGGTGGCCTCAATACATACCTGGAAAAAAATTCATTATTTAGATGTGGCCAGGCTGTGTAAAAGTCCCACACATGTGGTATCGCCATACTCAGGAGGAGTAGCAGAATGTATTTTGGAGTGTCATTTTTGCTATGTACATACTATGTATTGGAAATATCTTATAAATGGACAACTTTGTGTTTTCATTTTTTTTCCACATTTTCCAAAAACTTCTGGAAAAAAATAACCGCTCAAAAGACTCATTATGCCTCATAGGTTATACGTTGGGGTGACTCCAAAAATAGGGTAATTTTGTGGACAATTTCATTGTCCTGGTGCTCCAGGGCCTTCAAAAGTGTAATAGGTGGTTGAGAAATTAGATGTACAATTTATGCTCGTTGAACGCCAAGTCTCACACATGTGGTATTGCCATACTCAGGAGGAATAGCAGAATGTATTTTGGGGTGTAGTTGCAATTATGCACATGTTGTGTGTGAGAAAAAACCTGTTAATATGACAAGTGTGTTAAAAAAAATAAAAAAAAATTTACAAGTTCAAAAAACTCACCATGCCTCTTACTAAATACCTTGGACTGTCTACTTTCAAAAAAGGGGTCATTTGGGGGGTATTTGTACTTTCCTGGCTTGTCAGGTTCTCAAGAAATTAGATAGGCTGTCAGTACAGCAGGTGTGATTGGCACCATAGCTTGCAGACTCTATAACTTTAACACAGACTAAATAATATCCACTAATTTGGGTTGTTTTTACCAAAGATATGTAGCAGTACAAATTTGGGCCCAAATTTATGAAGAAAAATTACTTATTTTCAAAATTTTACAATAGAAACTAAAAAAAGTTTGTTTTTTTTTTTTTATTTTTCAGTTTTTTCGCTTATATCGCAAAAAAATCCCCAGTGGTGATTAAATAACACCAAAAGAAAGCTCTATTTGTGAGAAAAAAATTATAAAAATTTTGTTTGGATACAGTTTAGCATGACTGAGTAATTGTCATTCAAAGTGCTGAAAGCTAAAAATTGGTCTGGGAGGGAAGCGGGGCCGGTTCTACCACTAGGCGGACTAGGCAGCCACCTAGGGAGCACTCCCACCTAGGGCGCTGCCACTACCGCTGGTTTCCCTACTCTCTGCTGGAAGGAGGGGTGCTATATAGGCATTGTCAGTACCTCGTTTTCCGTAATCCGGGGTGCGAGAGGAAGGTGTCGGTCTCCTCTCCTCTGAACATCGCTCCAGCTGGCTTTCCCCCAACACCAGCTCCTTCTTCTTCAGGGTCAGAGAGCTCCAGTACACCATCTTCCTCTGGGAGGGGGGCAGGGTCCAGCAGCTATATGTCCCAGCGTGGGGGAAGGGGACATAGCACAGGTCTTGGTGCAGAAGGAAGGAGGCGCACTGTGCCAGTTAGCTTCACCCCCTCTCTGCGCCTGTCAGCACCCGAGCTGTACCCCGAGAACCAAGCAGGGGATGGCTCCGATGTGAACGGCATGAGGAGCCGGGAGAGCAGTGAGCGGAACCTGCAGGAGACCTGGAGACTGACACTGAATCGATGCAGACACACGAAAACTGGGAGGGAGAGGAGACACAGAGGAGGCAGGGTCGTCTTAACGCATGGGCAAGGGCCTGAGGTGCATTGGGAGCTCCTGAACTTTCGCCCCCGCAGACTGTGAACATGGGGGAGCTGCCTGTCACTCCCCTGGGAGCTGGCAAATACAAACTGCACAGGCACAGTTTAACAGCCAGCCGTTCTTCATCAGCTGAGCTTGGTATGGGGCATGCTTAGAGTGCCATCTGATGACACTCCGGGGCGTACCCTGTGTTTAAACATCTCGGGAGCCTGGCATTTTCCCACTGCCCCATGTAGCTCAAAGTGCAGTGCACTCAGAGAGGGCTCCACTCCCCACACTGCCTGCAAAGACCATAACGGCCAGGCTGAGTGGATATCTCTCCCCTTCACTGAGAAGCATGAGAGCAGTCAGATCACCTGGAGCTGCACACAGGAGTCGTGGATGGCTTTGATCTTCAGATGGTCACGGTAAGCCTGACACTTTACTCCTGGATACTATGCCCTTTCCAGGTCACAGAGCTCTGTAACACCTCCTGTACTGTGCCCCCTGTACTGTGCCCTCCTGTACTGTGCCCCCCTCCCCCCCTGTACTGTCCCCCCCAGTATTGTGCCCCCTGTACTGCCCCCCCTAGTATTGTCCCCCCTGTACTGTGCCCCCCAGTACTGTGCCCTCCTGTATTGTGCCCCCTGTACTGTCCCCCCCTGTACTGTTACCCTTGTACTGCTCCCTCCTGTACTGCGCCCTCCTGTACTGTGCCCCCCTGTATTGTGCCCCTTGTACTGTGCCCCATGTACTGTGCCGCTTGTACTGTGTCCTCCTGTACTGTGCACCCTGTACTGTGCCCCCCTGTACTGTGTCCTTCTGTTTGCCCCATACTGTTCCCTCCCGCTTGCCCCGTACTGTGTAAAGAAATACCTAAATACAAGCCACTGATAGGCTGTGAGAGATATTTATGACAGGGGAGCAGTGTGTACATGGAGGGGGGTGGCATAAAAAAGTGTGGGAGCAGCTCCCCATTATTTGTACACTATCCATCCCCATTCTACTGCACCAAGTATAGTGTCAACACTGACTGTGGCTATGTAAAAAGATAACAGGAGCCTTCCTCCACTCTACCCATATGAATGCCTATATAGCACCAACATCTTCTACAGCGCAGTACAAGGACATTTGTCCTTCCACCGACACTATCAATGCAGAGACATTTATTTTTTTACTGACACCACATATGCAGTTGAATTTCTACCTAAGACCCTGTTCACCCATACTGTAGTCGCCTGTGTTAAAAATTGCATTTTTGGGGGTGGAGGCGTCAAGTAGCTGGTCTTGCCTAGGGTGCAAGTTAGTCTAGCACCAGCCCTGGAGGGAAGATGCATAAGTGCCTGGTATTGAAGTGGTTAACCACCTCAATACCGAACACTTTCACCCCTTCCTGCCCCAGGCCATTTTTAAGATTTCGGCTCTATCACACTGTGAACAACATCTACTCAGTCATGCAACACTATACCCTCTGTAAAACATTCTTTTGGTAGTATTTTATCACCACTGGGTTTTTTATGTTTTGCTAAATAAATGAAAAAAGATGGAAAAACTAGAAAAAAAAGCAATTCTTAGTTTTGAAAATAAGTAATTTTTCTTAATAAATTTAGACAAAAATAACCCAAATCGTGGCGTGGTTTGGCTTTGACCAAAGATGGCTGCTTAAGCCGAGAGCTTCTGCAAGCCGAGGATCACTTTTTGGCGAACCACCGCATCTTTCCACCATGGGTAAGCTGAGTAGGAGAGCCTCTGCATCCCGCACACCAAAGGAGACTGGAACGCAGCTTAGCCGTAACATCCCTGAGCTGTTCCCGACCCTGCGCTCTGAATAAAATGAGGCATCACAGGCCTCAGGGCTGTGCTCTCCGAGCAGTGGCTCTGACTCACAGCCGGACGGGAGAAACACCCGGGCAGACATTCAAGCCCACCAATGAGCCTACCTGACCTGCAGAGCGTGGCATCTGACATCACGAACACCCTGTCGGCCTCAATCTTGGATCTCAAGACGGACATTCAGGCAGTAGCTAACCGCCTAACAGATGTGGAGCAGACCACGCAGCTCCACTCGGCAGCCATAATGCAAGTTTGGAAGCAGATTGAAACAATAATATATTATCTTAAAAAATTGGATTTTGTTGAACATAGATACATAGGAAAAAACTGTATAAAATTGTAAAAAAGGTATAGTGCATTGACGGCCACGCAATGGCCAGAAGAAACGGATGTTACATATACCCAAAGAAAGAAATGATGTTTCAACAGTATGGCATCGGAAATATGTGTGAGCCCCTGTGCGTCAACACGTTTTGCTGGATCGATTTCTCACTTTGGGGGGTATAGAATAGGTCTCACTACATGGAATAGAAGAACACATCATCTCAATATATATACATATATATACATAAACACGAAAGGGGATTGCTGCACTAGAAAAATGTTTTTACGATGAAAAAAGTTACATCAAAATACCAGATAGGTGATGTTTCGGGCTCCAATAGATAACGCCTTTCCTCATAACCACATATGTGCAACTGGCAATACACATCATTCAATATATATAGCTCATTAACAAAGGCTGTTAATTAAATCATTAAAGTAAGCTGGAATCAATTAATCTACACACAACACTATATATCTAATCATTCTGTTAATCACTTTAGATAGCTGGAGCGACTTTCGGTCACAGGTGCATTTAATTCCTCACTAGGCAAAGACAAAATAAAAAAAAAATAAACCATCTACAGGATAAAAATATATCCATGATAAACATCATTAGTGTAACTCATTACTACCGCTACAAATTAATAAAAATGTACCTACACATGTGTTACATAGATATATATTAGAAAAAAAACTCAAATTAATGAATACTCTTAAGCCCCATACACACGGTCGGATTTTCCGATGGATTCTGTCCTATCGGACAATGTTGTCGGAAATTCCGACCGTGTGTAGTTTCCATCGGATTGTCCGACGGACAAAGTCCTATCTCCTGCTGGATAGATTTTTTGACAACAAAGTCCGATCACACCAAATCCGATCGTGTGTAGCGAATTCCGACGGACAAAGTGCTACGCATGCTCAGATCACATTACAAGACCAAAGCTATTGGCTACTAGCCTCTACGTAGTCCCGTCGTAGGCAACAAACATCACCACGTTCAGAATGATCGGATTTTCCGACAACTTTGTCCGACCGTGTGTACGCAAAACCAACATCGGACAAAGTACGACGGACATGATCCGACGGACCTGGTCCTCGGATAATCCGAGCGTGTGTATGGGGCTTTAGAGGAAAAATATAGATCAAAGTCAGTGTTTAACCCTTTGGGCTGCAACGTGTCTAAATGGTTAATCTAATATACTTCCCTTTTCCTTAATTCTAATTCTCTGTTACCCCCACATCTATTAATGGGAACTCCATCTATAACCATGTATCTTAACTGTGATACTGTATGATTCTTTTCCACAAAATGTCTGGATAATGGCAACTTCTCCAATTTGTCTCAATCTGAATATTTGTGCATTGCAATCCTGTCTTTCACCTTTTGTGTTGTTTCTCCTACATAAACAAGTCCACATGGACATTGGATAATATATATTATGTAAGATGATTGACAGGTGATGTGATCTTTAATATTTATGTTATATCCCTTGTGTGGGTGACAGAAACTTTTGCCTTTGATCATGCTGGTGCACTGAATACAAGAAAGACACGGGAAAGATCCATGATTAGGAGGACCCAAAAAAGTAATATGGGGAGGTGGGAGTACAATACTATTCTGACTTGACCAGTTTATCTCGTAAAGTTCTTCCTCTGCGATACAAGGGTAATGGAGGATGATTAAATTCCGGAACACTCGGATAATTTTTATTTAATATAGAACAGTGTTTTCTGATTATATTATTAATTTGATTTGAGAAAGGATTAAATTGGGAAATGAAAGGCATCCTGCGACCTGTATCTTTATTTTGTTAAAATGTAAATTATTATGTTCTTGATGAACAAGCTCACTGGGGTATCCCCGTTGGTGCAGTCTGCCTTCCATCTCATCCAACCTCTCTTTTCTAAAAATAGATTTGCTAGTAATTCTAGATACCCATTTCAGCTGACTCCTAGGTATAGATTTAAATACTCCAGGTGAGTAATGTAGCAACTGGTTCCGATCCGTCGGTTTGTGATACAAATCGCTCATGATGTGATCATCTTGTACATACTATAATGTATCCAAGAATGGAGCAGCTGTATCCAAGATGGACATGTTAAAGTTCAAACCTGGGATTAAATTGTTCAAATAAAAATTAAATAAAAATAATGACTCTCGGTCGCCCACCCATATGCCAAATGCGTCATCTATAAATCTAAGTTCGGGTCAAGTTCGGTCCCGAACCCGAACGTTTTTCTGAAGTTCGGCTGAACCTGCCAAACCCGAACATCCAGGTGTCCGCTCAACTCTAGTTATTACTATTACTATTCCACATGACTCCCTGTACTGTAAAACACACATGGTACTGTTTTCATATTGTATTACGCTCTCTTTGACTGATGTGTGGGCTCTCCACCATTATCTCTTATTTTTGTCATTTGTTTTCCTCTTATAAATACTTATTGATTAAAAAAAAAGATCTTTTCTATGTTGATAAGTACAAATTATAACAAATTACTTCTGCCCAAACTGGACTAATCACATGGTCTGATCATGCCCCTATCTCCATTGATCTCCTCTGAAATACCACCTCTGGTACACATCTGCCATGCAGACTCAATTCTTCTATTCTTTCCAACACAACTTATAAGGAAGAAATCAAATGTGCAATCAAGCCTTTTTTTCTAGCTAATGTTGTCTCAGTATCTGACACCACCCATTTGTAAGATGCTCATAAGGCCTTCATCAGAGGCCTTTTCATTATCTGCCCTTTAGAAGAAGAAACATATGAGACAAATCTCCCAGCTTGATATAAAAGAAAAAAGGTTTGGGACTTTATGTGGAGCATGCAGCCAGGGAGGCAACGCAACATAATACTAATGATGATGTCTGGTGGATATACCATATTTGTGACCATATATCTTGCATAATACCAGAGTACATACAATATGATATAGTAAAACAAGGAAACTTTAATTTCATAACACAGTACATAGTAGCAAAGTAACAGTGGCATAGCAGCATAATATAATCACAGTGGTAAAATAATGAAAACACCAGACTCATTGTTGCATGTCTTCACAGTAACAACATGATAAAAATTGGTCCAATTGAGTCCAAAAGAGCATATTATAATTAATGTATAAAAATAGTATGAGATGCATCTAATAGCTCAATGCGTTCTTCAGGAGTGGCAACTCTGAGGCAGTGACCCCCATGACACAGATGGAAACAGAAAGTAGTCCCCGGAGGCGAATACCCCATGGATAGTGGAGAGTAGTGTGAGCCACATATAGAAAGCCCATCTATAAAAAATATAATTGTGTATATAATGTAATAAACCATATAAGTGTATATATCATGGTGGCAAATACTTTGATAGAGGGTATATTAATATGTGACCAATCAGTGATGGTTAAGTGCAGTGACAGGGCTTGGATAAAAAAAACTATTTAATAAATTGTGAAAAAATCCCAACCAGGGGAGATTACTGGTATGTGAATAGAGAATACAATTACCAAGGTATAAATAAGAAAGCTGTAAATTAAAATTTTTGGGGGCAAAAATACCTAAATACTTCTGTGTAGATGTGACATCTACACAAAAGTATTTAGATATTTTTGCCAAAAATATTTTTTTATGCCCATTTCTCTGCTGATGTTTCCATCTGTGTCATGTACTCTGGTATTATTCAAGATATATGGTCACAAATATGGTATATCCACCAGACATCATCATTAGTATTATGTTGTGTTGCCTCCCTGGCTGCATGCTTCACATAAAGTCCCAAACCTTTTTTCTTATATATCTATATGTCGGGCTGGAGGTAAATTTCAATGTCCTCATATAAAGTCCAAACTTGTTTCTTCTCTTCTTTTCAAATCTCCCAACTTACCTACCAAATTTGCATCCTCAAATCCCGAAATAAATCCAGTCTTGCCCCCTCCTAGTGACAGAGCTTCATTACAAAACCAACTTAGTGTCTATTTTCAAAAAGCCAATGTTTTTTTTTTTTCATTAAAATGTTACTTCCTAATTTCTACTCTCAGGGTAATAAGATCAGAGCCCTCCTTGCAAAACAATATAGACAGAAAATAGCCAAATCCAAAATTCCCTTTCTTTTTGACCTTAAAGGTCATAAAATTCTCAACCCTCCAGACATAGCTAAACAATCCCAAAATGGCTACTCCAAACGCTACAAACTACATGACTCTCCTGTCTCTCCTCTCCCTACTTCAGATGCCATACAACAGTTCTTAGATGCGTTTATCTCTCTCCACACCTGAACAACTACAGACTCTCTCCACATCTTTTTCACTAGAAGAAGTCTCTAAAAAAATTGCAGCTTTAGTCAAGTCCCCAGGTCCAGATGAATTTACAAAGGAATAATACCTTTCTAGACACCAAAGCCTCTCACATTTGTAATTCATTTAAAAATATTTGCAGACCGAGGTTCCTGTCCCAGGGTCCCTTGAGACCTTAATCATCACCATCCTAAAACCAGGAAAGTCTGCTGATAATCCAGGCCGTTTCTGACCAATCTCATTATTAAACATCAACACAAAGCTATACTCTAAGCGGTTAGATAACTGCCTCACAAATTTTACACCTCTATTAGTCCACCCTGATTAAGGCTTTGTTACAGGATGGCGGACCTCTGATAGCACTAGGAACAATGGGTGAAGGCTGCCCCTTGTCCCCTATTATCTTTTTCTTAGCTATGGAGCTCCTAGCAGAACTTATATGCTCAAATGTACACATTTCAGGAGTCAGAGTGGGAGATGTCCAACACAAAATTGGCCTTTACAGTAAATATGCTATTTTATCCCTGACTAATCCATTGAAATCCTTCCCACATTTGAGTAACCTCTTTCTAAACTCTGGGCTTTGACAGCTATGGAGAAAACAAAAATACCGCAGACAGTGTGCTGTCTGAGTAACCATTTAAAGGGAAGGCGGAACGGAAATATGGAGCTCTGCAAGTATGGAGTACTTATACACTAAATATGCTATTGTCTATCCGTAATATGACAGGCATTGTGAGTCAGAGAGTTTAATGGAGTGTTGGGTAGTGGTGTGCACTTAACATGAAGTGACGTGGATTGCATATGGTGGAGGAGGATCTCTAAAGTGTACTTATAAGGAGTTTAATGGGACTTTAACACTGTCACCAATGGAGTGCACTGCACCTATTATTTTGGACTATTTGACTTGCAAATATATAGTAGTTTTGTAGTATTTTAATTTCATCTTCATGTATCACTAAAGTTGTAATATGTGTATATAATAATCACAGCGCTACTCCATTGCTTGTCACTGCTGCCTACTTGGAAAGTCGGGGGCTCAAATCCTGCAAGAATACACTCCTGTATTCATTATTCATTGATATGATCGCACATCCTGTGCATAAACATGTGTCTTTATAATATTGAAGCATCTATAAGCACATGAGGAATTCAAGACAAAGGGTACATCTTTTAGAGTACTGCTTGAGCACAATTAGCGTTTCCCTTTAAAATACTGTCTCTGGCTACTGAGTTTCCTAGATGAGCTGGGCACATGACCACTGCCTCAAAGGAAAGCTGCAGGCTCAAAATTTTAGAATACTATCCTGCAGTGGGCTTTTATTATTTATTACTGGTTAAGTTTTGGATCAAGGTTTCTCACTAAAAGAACAAGCAACACCAATGCTTATAGGGAATCACATATACTTTTTTGGTTATTATACAATGGCATGATCCTTAATGTGTTCATATTGTGATTCCTAATCTGATGCTGTGAAAACTTTCATCAATTTTCATCTATGACCGTTATGTATTCTCTTTGCATCAACCTTTAAAGTTGAGTATAATACTTTTTGCCTCTAAGGTCAACTGTCGGTTGTCACTCTTTCCTTCCCCAGTGAACTGGCAAGCCTTAGTCATGCACGTTCAAGCTGAGATGTCATGAACATAAAAGACAAAGCAAGGTTTGGCATGTAAAGATTCAAAGAGATCAATTTGCCTCATAGTGTAGGAAAAAATGATATTTGGACACACATAGGAGCTATGACTAAGCAGTGATTTTGCATGAAACACCTTAGCTGTATATGTTGTGTCCTTCATGGTTTTTTATATTGTCAAATACTTTTATGAAGACATGCTACAATAAAGGAGATTTTATTGGACGTGCGACCAGCCATATTTTTTACTACACTATGAAGACTATGAAGGAGAGGGTCAACACATGCTAGTATGATTGTGGTCAGTAATTTTAGAAAGTATTATTTTACTGAAGAAGTAGATGAAGCTTGGAATGAACTTTGGGCAGAGGTAGTAAGAAGGTCAACAGTAAATGGCTTCAAACATGCTTGGGACAAACATAGATCAATACTCAGACAAAAAGTTAACAAAAAAGACTCAACACACTACTCAATATTTTTGTTTGCTGTCACAGTTCTATGTTTCTATGGTGGAGGTGGAACAGGGGACTGACCTAAAGCTGTGCTTATTTTTCGTTTGCATCATTTTGCATCAGTCAACGTGAGTCAACTCTGCTGTATATGTTTGCCACATAACAGAATTGCCTCCAAACCAAAAATGTCTTTGCCATCACCTCAAGTACATTGTATTTGCATTGGTTAGGTCATGGGTATCTAGTCTGCTTTTGTTGAGTTCATTCAGATAAAAAGAAAAACAAATTCTGTACAATTTGAAACCACTAATGCCCTATACACACGGTCGGACTTTCCAACGGATGTGCGATCGGATGGTGTTGTCGGAAAATACGATCGTGTGTGAGCTCCATCAGACTTTTACCGCTGGAATTTCTGACACAACAAAATCCGATTGTTTAAATTCTGATTGTGTGTAGACAATTTCGACAGACAAAGTGCCACTCATGCTCAGAATAAATTACGAGACAAAAGCTATTGGCTACTGGCCTCTTTATAGTCCCGACATACGCGTTGTACGTCACCTCATTCTGAATGATCGGATTTTCCGACAACTTTGTGCGACCGTGTGTATGCAAGACAAGTTTGGGCCAAAATCCCTCAAAAAAAATCCAACGGATTTTGGTGTCGGAATGTCCGATTGTGGCATCGGGCTTAAGAGGTATGACACAATCAGAATTCATGCTACTTCCATTTAACTCTGAAATTTTGCCAGCATCTTTGTGAATCGTCTGGAAGTATAAATGTTAAATGTTTCCTAAAGTAATTGTTCCAGATAGATTTAATAGTTGCCATTATATTTAACAATTATTTATATGTTCACAATATAATAACCTTTATTATAATTACTTTTACTCTAACATATTTTTCATAGGTACTGTAAGGTATATGAAGGGAGAGCAAAACACTAACTTTAATAGCTCACATAGGAAATGTTTTTTCCAAGGCTCTTATGTTTGTAAGAACCATGTTGATAACATGACATTTTATAGCGTCTTTTATAGCAACCCTTACTGCCACTTAGTGCTGATGTAGAACTAAGTTTGTTTATATTTGGTACATATACTGAAAATGTACAGTACACAGCTGTACTGGATACTGTAAAAATGATAAGATGTTAACTTATCACCAGTATAGGAGTAAAAAAAATCCCCAAATAGATAACTGTTGGGTATGTTTATTGGGCAGAACCCAGAATAATTAAATTATTCCCCAAAAACTTTTTTGTCCTTTGATGATGATTTTTTGTACATTGAAATGGTTGCACAAAATGCACATACCGCATCATATTCATAACACAGACTCATATGAGAATATCATGAAAAAATACCTTTCTGGTTTCCTTAAAAAGGAACTGAACTCTGAACACTGTCCCTGTGCAGGCAGAGAACAGATACCTAGTCAGTAGTATTAACTTCAGGCTTACTGCAGCTGATCATTTCCCAATTATTGACTTAGCATGCCTTGTTCTGCAGCCTACTTGGTAAAGGAGCAGTGATTTTCTTGCTTATACCAGAGCTGACTCCCTGATGATTTCTGAGGCAATGACAAATAATCAGCAGAAGAGTTAGAAAAAGAAAAGATCTACAGAAAAAAATGAAGCAGACACAGGCACTGTAGGTCCTAAGTGATGGCTTTCTTTCCAGCAAGCCCCAGGAGAACAGAGAGTAGCAGTAGCACATATTCACCAAGTTTCACTCACAGAGCAGATATACAGCTTTGAGGCTGTAGACGCAGAAGGGCCTAAACAAAATTATGCCAGGAAGAGCACTATTTTTTTTTTCAGGTGATATTTAAGACAAAGATAAATCTTTCAGAGTACTGCCTGGAAACAATTAAAGCAATATTAAATAAAAAAAATAACAAAATATTTAGCATCTAACTAATCTTAACCACTTCCCGCCTGCCATATAACAGAATGGCATGCGCAAAGTGGTTTAGTTACCCTGACAATGTCATATGACGTCTAGCAGGATAAGCCGTGATTGCGCGCCCGTGGGGCACACAGCTACGCTATTGTTGGTGTGGTGAGTCAGTCTGACACACCGCATCACTGATCTTGGTAAAGAGCCTCTAACGTAGGCTCTTTACCATGTCACAGCTGATCACAATGTAAACAGGAAGAGCCATGTATTGGCTTTTCCTCCACTCGCGCTGACAGACGCGAGTAGAGGAGAGCCGATCGGCTGCTCTCCTGACGGGGATCTGCGATGATTGATTATCAGTAAAGCCCCCCCGAGGATGACCACCCATGCCCACCAGAGATGCCTAACCACACCCACCAGGTATGCCCACCCATGACCACCAGGGTTGCCAATCAGTGCCCATTAGATGTGCCAATCAATGCCCATCAGTAATGCCTGCCAGTGTCTCCTCATCAGTGCTGCCTATCAAAGCCATATATCAGTGCCAATCAGTGCCACCTATCAATGCTCATCAGTGCTGCCTAACAGTGTCCATCAGTGCTGCCTATAAGTGCCCATCAGTGCTGCCTATAAGTGCCCATCAGTGCCCATCAGTGCCACCTCATCACCGCCTATGAGTGCCCATCAGTGCTGCATATCAGGGCCACCTATCAGTGCCAATCAGTGCCACCTATCAGTGCTGCCTATAAGTGCCCATCAGTGCTGCCTATAAGTGCCCATCAGTGCCTATCAGTGCCACCTCATCACCGCCTATGAGTGCCCATCAGTGCTGCATATCAGGGCCACCTATCAGTGCCCATCAATGCCACCTTCCAGTGCCCATCAGTGCTGCATATTAGTGCCTCATCAGTGCCCATCAGTGCTACCTCATCAGTGCCGCCTTATCAGTGCCCGTAAGTGCAGCCTCATCAGTGCCCATCAGTGAAGGAGAAAACTTACTTATTAAAACAATTTTATAACACCAAAAGAAAGCTCTATTTATGGGAACAAAATGATAAAAATTTTGTTTGGGTACTGTGTTGCATGACCGTGCAATTGTTATTCAAAGTGTGACAGCGCTGAAAGCTGGAAATTGGCCTGGGCAGGAAGAGGGGAAGTGCCCTGTATTGAAGTGGTTAAAAAAATCCAGTATTTCACAATCCTCATATGTGCCTGCTGTACCATGTGTGAAAATCCCTGGAGTTCCTGCCAGTCCCTCTGCTTTTCAATATATATATAAAAAAAAAAATAATAACCACACTAGGCCTGATAACACAATATGGTCAGTTTTCTAGCTGTGCTGGGAACTCAGCCTATTCTCCTCCAATGTTCATAATTCTGCTGAAACCCCCTCCCTGCACAGCCATTCACTGAGAAGATCAGGGTGCTGCTGTTTCTCCTCTCCCAGCTCTCTAAACTCCTTTTGCAGCTGAGAATAGAGAGTACTGTATTTATTGGCGTATAACACTCACTTTTTTCACCATGAAAATTGGGTGCAAATAGTGTGTGTGTGTTATACGCTAATACTTCAATTTTAGCTGCCTCGGAGGGGACAGGGAGGGGGTGGGACGAGCGCCCTCAGATTACATACAGTGAGAATCTCCTGTTTACTTGGTGGCCTCTGTAATAGGCTGCACTGATGGCAATGGTAAGGCTGCTGCATTGATGGCAATGGTGAGGCTGCTGCATTGATGGCAATGGTGAGGCTGCTGCATTGATGGCAATGGTGAGGCTGCTGCATTGATGGCAATGGTGAGGCTGCTGATGGGCATTGATCAGGCTGCATTGATGGCAATGGTGAGGCTGCAGATGGGCACTGACCCTTATTTTGCTTCAAAGTTCCTTTTTTAAAATGTAAGTTTTTTTCCTGAAACTTCCCTCTTAAAATGAATGTGCGTGTTATACGTCTGTGCGTGTTATACGCCGATAAATACGGTATGTGATCACTTATAAAAAGGGGAAAAATGTATTTATAATGTTTTTTTTATATGTGTACACAAATGTTTTCCTTTCATTTCTATTTTAAACTGAATGGGTTGTTTTACAAGGCTGAGGGTTTACATACTCATACTTTATGGTGACTGCTTTCATTTTATTTGTTTAGACATGTTTACCTTTGTTTTCACCTGGTGATCCAGCCAGTAATGCACTTCCTGTCTTAGGATTGATTCACACCTATGCATTTTTAGTGCTTTTTGCATTTTGCTGATTTACTCTACAGAACATGTTCCATAGAAATCCATGTTAAATGGGCTGTAGTGCAAATCTGAAAAATGCAAAAAGCTCTAAAAATGCATAGGTGTGAATCAAGCCTTAGGCTTGATTCACACTAATGCGTTTTTTGATGCATTTTGCAGAAATGCAGGGAAATTTTTTAACATGGGTTCCTATGGAACATGTTCACATAAATGCATTTTTGTGCCCCTTTTGGAAAGGGTCAGGGACTTTTTTTCATGCAAAATTTTGCGTTTTGCATGTAATAGAAGTCAATGGACCCGCATCCAAAACGCAATTACAGCGTTTTTACCGCAATTTTGCAGCGTTTTGCGTTTTTTTTTCTATTTTTTTTACACTGTATATAGCTGGTTGCTAAGCAACCACAGTGTAAAAAAAATGAAAAAATAAATAAATAAATGAAAAATGCAAATCGTGGCAAAATCGCGGTAAAAACGCATGTCCAAAAATGTGGCAAGCACCACAAAAAGCACTGCAAATACGCTCAAAAGCAACATGCATATATGTGAATCGAGCCTCAGGGTGCCTCACTCTAGGAGGAGCAACAAAGACAACTTTGAACAGAAGCATTGTCTGTCTGGAGAGATGATAGTTTTAGATACACTTGCATATTTAATTTGACTAACAAATGAATGCCGAAGTCGATCTTCTGTAGGCAATTACAGCAGCAGTTTTTTTTTCCTTTCGATATAAAGGTCTTGCATAAATTGATATAATTTTTTTTTTTTTTTCCAATAAAAGATTTTTATTAAGCAAAACAAAAGATTCGTCTTAACAACATTTGTTCAACAATACATTTGTGCGAGATATCGTACAGTTTAACTCAACATGAATCACATTTGGGGCATCTACTCTTTGAGAAATGTACTTGTGTTATGCTGACCATGTTACCAAAACTGTGCTTATTGGTGGGTTCGTCATAGTTAGTCATGTGCCCCCCATGCCCTGCCCCAAATTTAGGCCCAGGGACGGGGATACCACCACGACCAGTGTCTTAAAGGGCAGAGGCCCAGAAAAAGAATAGAAAGAGATAGGGGGTAGGAAAGGGAATATGGAGAGAGGAAAGGTAGGGGGGGGGGAGGTGGGGGGGAGGGATAACCCCTTGGGTTTATTTCTCATGCAGTTTCGTCTTCAGGTGTTATCATTTCAGGCTTAGTTTAACCCTGTCGGGTGCTGGCATTCAGGACTGTCCTTCTGATCCCAACAGTTATTACTGATCTCTGCTCCGGTAGGGAGGTCATTAGGTATTAGTATAAGTACAACACATCTTTCTATCGTATATTTCAGCCCGTTTGAAGCTTAGTAAAAGCATCTGAGTATTTAAAGGCAACCCACGGTCTCCAAGTTTTATGGAATCTGTCAGTGTTCTCTGATACTATTGTCACTGTTTCTTCCAGTTTGTATAGTAAGTCCACTTCAGACACCCACTCCTTAATCGTGGGTGCGTGTGTGGACCTCCAATGCCTGGGGATAACTGTCTTTGCGGCGTTCAGCATGTGTCGGGTCATTGACCTTTTGTATCTTGACAGTGAGTAGTCAGAAATGTGTAGCAAGCAACACTCCGCATTGAGGGAAAGCTTGGTCTCTGTGATGGCACGTATCTGAGCACATACCCCGTCCCAATATCCGCGTAACGAAGGGCAATCCCACCAGATGTGCAGCATGGTGCCCTTGTCGACGCCACATCTCCAGCATAATTCTGAGGTCTCTGGGCACCATGCATGCAGTCTGACCGGGGTGAAATACCAGTTCGTCAGTACCTTGTATGAGGTTTCCTGTGTGCTAGTGCTGATGGAGCATTTATGGGCAAGAATGCATGCATTGTTCCACTGTTCATCAGTGAATGTTTTCTTGAGTGCTGTTTCCCACTTGGCCCTGTGTGTACTCGGTGGTGTGCTCTTGTTAGTCTGTAACCAGCTGTACATCAATGAAGTGGCTTTGTTCACCGGTTCTCCCTTGATACACAGTTGTTCAAACCACGACTGATCTCTTAGGAATTGTTGTTTGTTGGCCGTGCAGAGAATGTAGTTATGTAGTTGTCTGTACTGCCAGAACGTGAAATGTCTCGCTTGTAGTTCCATGTTTAATGCTTCGAAAGTTTTAAGCTTACCTCCCGTGATGCAGTGTGCGACAGTCATTGGTGTGTTGTCGTCTCTGTGTGGGAATGACGTGGTTGACTGTCCTAACGCAAAGTCCCTGTTGTGGGCTAATGGGGTCAGGGGGCCCGGAGATGATGCCAGGTTATGTGTTTGGGTCAGTGTATGGAAGGCTGCTAAAGTCGGTCCTATGGTGGGGTGTGAGAGCAGTCCAATGTCAAGGGCCCCTTTAGTTACCCAAGGTGTGAATCTCAGTGGGGTAGTTGTTTGTAGACCTTCAATTCCCACCCAGTCTTTAGAGGAGGCGTGACAGTTCCAGTCTAAGATACGGGTCAGTTGTGTGGCATAGTAGTAGTGTCTAAAGTTGGGTAAGTTGATTCCCCCTTCTGTTTTTGGTGACATCAGGGTCGACATTTTAAGTCTTGACTTTTTCTTGGCCCAGATAAAGGTTCTCACTGTTGTCTGTAGCTGCGTGAAGAAGTTTTTGGGTAATTTGATGGGTAATGTGTGGAACAGGTATAGGACCCTTGGCAGTATTGTCATTTTTATGGCAGTAGCTCTGCCAAACCAAGACAGTGGTTTAAGGCTCCAACCCTTGAGGTCTTTGCTCAAATTCTGTATGAAGGGTTGAAAGTTTTGTAGGTATAGATTGCTTAGGTCTGGTGTGAGCCATACCCCTAGGTACTTTAGTTTAGTATCCACCCACTTAAAGGGGCAGTTGGCCTTGGTCTGTTGCAGCTTATCAGGGTCTAAGGATATGTTGAGTGCCTCGGATTTCTCATAATTGATTTTAAAGTTAGTTAGGTAGCCAAACAACTCAAATTCCTTGACTAGATTGGGAATCGAGATGTGTGGCTGTGTGAGCGCAAACAGGAGGTCATCTGCGTATGCAGCTATTTTGTAGTGTTTGGTCCCTAGTCTCATACCTGCTATTGAGTTGTTGTTATTTATCATACGGATACATGGTTCCAGGGAGAGAATAAACAGGATAGGGGATAGGGGGCATCCCTGTCTGGTTCCATTGCTAATGTGTACTGGTTCAGAGAGGACACCGTTAATTTTCAGTCTGGCTGTTGGGGCTTGGTATAGCGCTGAGATCCACGTCAGTAGGTTCGTTCTTAGGCCTATGTGTTGACATACTGCGAACATAAAATCCCATGCCACTCTGTCGAAGGCCTTCTCCGCGTCCGTAGACAGGAGAAGACCCTCGACAGACCCTTCCCTCATTGTGTGAATCAGATTTGTTGCCTTGATGACGTTATCCCGGGCTTCCCTCCCCGGCATGAACCCAGCTTGCTCTGGGCCAATAATATCTGGTAGCAATTTACTTAGTCTGACGGCTATAAGCTTGGAAAGAATTTTCATATCAAGATTTAGGAGCGAGATTGGCCTATAGCTAGAGCAGCAGTTGGGGTCTTTGCCTGGTTTGGGAAGCACCGTGATGTGGGCTGCATTAAAGGTGGGTGTGGAGCTTTGGGGAGTGGTAAGTGAGTTCAGGGCTTTTAGCAGAGGTTGAGATAGAAGTTGTGAAAATGTCTTATAATAGATGGCGGGGAAGCCATCTGGGCCTGGGCTTTTTCCTGATTTCATTGTTTTGATCGCATGTAGAAGTTCCATCACCTCTATTGGTTTGTCAATTTCCTCCGCATCAGACATAGACAAGCTCGGTAAGCCACTGTTTGTCAGGTACTGTGCGATTATTTGTGCTCTGGTTCCCTCTACCGCCTTAGGTTTGTGCGGGGGGGGGGGGATATTATATAACCGTGAGTAGAAGTCATGGAACTCTGCCGCAATTCGTTCTGTGTTATGAATCAGTTTCTGATTTTTATCTTTGATCTGAGTGATGGTGGTGGAAGCCCGAATGTCTCGCAAAGCCCTAGCTAGGTATTTGTTGTTCTTGTTTCCGTGTTCGTAAAAGAAGCCTCTGCGATAGAAGAGTATTCTTTTGGCCTGTAGATCTAGTTTCTCTTGTAGGGCTTTTCTAGCTATCAGGAGGTCTTCAGCGACTGTCAGTGCCAGAGATCTCTTGTGTTGGGTCTCTAATGTTTGGACTCTGTGGAATAGGTCTTTTAGTTCTTTTTCTGCTGCCTTCTTTTTCTGTGAGGCTAACCCCATGAGTTGACCTCTGACTACACATTTGTGTGCTTCCCAGATGTTCAAGTGTGATACCTCTTCTGTCGTGTTTTCTTGGAAGTAAGTTTGTATATTTTTCTTTATTGTTTCTAGAGTCACCGGGTCTGTCAATAATGTCGGGTTCAGCCTCCACCCACTATTTTTCTTGTGTGTCTCTTGTAGCTGTAAGGACATTGATATAGGTGCATGATCAGATACTGATCTCGAACCTATATGTGCCCCTGTCATCCTGGAGAGGTCTCTTTGTGTGATAAATAAAAAGTCTATACGTGTGTACTTTTGGTGCAGAGAGGAAAAGTACGTGTAGTCCCTCCCCTGGGGGTGGGTCACTCGCCATGAGTCAGTCAAAGTCAGTGAGTGTAACATCATTTTTATCTTTTTCAGTTTACGGTAGGTGATCGTGGATTTGCCGTTGGATGTATCCTGTGTGGGTTCCAGGGGGACATTAAAGTCACCTCCCAAGATGATGCATCCAGAGGCAAATTCCGTCAATTCGTCTATCAATGATTGGCAAAAGGTTATGTGTGCGGAGTTCGGGAAGTATGCGCATGCAAGTGTTATAGGTAGCTTGCCTATATGTCCTTTGAGGAAGAGGAACCGGCCTCCTGGATCTGCCTTTTGGTGTGTAGGGGAGAATCCCGAGTTTCGTCCTATAAGGATGGATACCCCCTTCGTTTTCGAGTCTGGATTGGGTGCATGGTATGCTTTAGTAAAGTACCCATCTGTCATCTTTGGTATAGAGTCCGCTCTAAAGTGCGTCTCTTGTAGAAATACGAAGGCCGGCCTCCTCTTTCCCAAGTCACGTAATAATTGTGTTCTCTTTTGTGGTTTGTTAAGTCCCCTTACGTTGTGTGATATCACCGTGGGGTTTTTCCCTAATGTTGAGTAAATCATTTTGTTGAGTGCTGCGGGTGGGGTGGGGGGGGGGGGAGGGTTGTACGGGTAACCAAAGGGAGGGTTCACACTAGTCTAGTGTGGGGGGTGTTAAGAAGAGGACAGGATATAGGAGAGAAAAGTAGGATTGCACGTGGCAATAGAATAGATTAGTGAGCCCACTATCCGACACTTTGGAAGGTGGGTCAGGAGATGTGGTAACTAACCTCTGGGTTTTAATTCCCAGAGGTAACTGAATTTGTTAGGAGCTGCTTGTTGGCGCCCCAGTGCCGTCCTCTAAACTTCGAGGTGTCACTGTGGCGTTCACACTGCCGCGTCCTCTGTGGGGGTGATGGGAGGAAGCCCAGATCAGTGGCAACAATCAGTTTTTCCGGCCTAGCCAGAAAACCTATTAAAGAGGAATTAAGTGTGTTATCCACCTCAAACTCCCTCCCCCCCAGCCCTTCATAGATATTGCTAACAGAAAAGTCATGCTATAAGTAAACATTAACCGTAACCGTAACTTTGGCTATCGCCCATTAAGGGTGATGTAAAACATCGTTAGTTAGTGATGCAGGCTCCCGCCACTGCTCACACCACTGCACACTCAATGCTAAAGTGCCCAATTAAACTTCTAGGGTCTGCATGTTCCAGCTCCCTCCAGCTAATCCCTGTGGGTCCGCTCTGGGTTTCTTACCATGCCTATGGTTGTCCGTGCACATCGCATGCCATGGTTACCCATGACCCTTTGTAGGGCTTCTCTGTTAGACGAGGTGAGGTTGTGCACTGACTCAGTTCCATATGGAGTGTCCCTTCTTAGACTAGGTAAAGGAAAGTTCATACCTTAGAAGTGTGTAGTTCAGTGTACACCCGGCTCCTTTCATGTCCGTTTGTGGGTGTTGTAGCCCCAGGTCCGGTGCTCTGGTGGAGTCCAAGCGGGAGGTCACCTGCTACAAGTGGACCAAGGGGAATAGCCGTGCTGGGTAGAACAAAGTTGAAGAAAAATAAAGCGCAAAAAGTAATTGTTAAGATGAACAACCTGTGTGTGAGTGTGCAGTGGTGCTATTACTGTGGTGAAATGAAATCGGCTATCCTGCCTTCATCTTAGAATTTATTCCTGGCCTGAATCTGGCTGTAGATCTCTGGGTGCGTTGGCGTGTCTCGGGGTAGCGCTTGTGCCCGGGCCTTGTTTGGACTGGAACTTCCCTCTTTTGTTCGGTGGCTTGGTAGGTGTGGTGGGTTGTGAAGCTTGGATTCCCTGTGTTTTTGGGGGGTTGAGGAATTCTCTGTACCACTCGGGTAGGTCAATCAGCGGGATCTGGATGTCTTGACAAAAGTTCTGGAGGTCATCTGGTGTACGTAGGTAAAGCTGCCTACCTTGGAAAGTCACATTTAATGCAAAGGGGAATTTCCACTTGTATGGTATGTTTTGCTCGCGTAGGATCTCCAGCAGAGGGCGCAGAGCTCTCCTGTTGCTTAAAGTAATGGGGGAGAGGTCTTGGAAAATGGCGATGGCCGTGTCATTAAATGTTATGTGTGCATTATGCCTGGCCTTTTGCATAATTTCCTCCTTCAGTTTAAAGTCCGGGAGACAGCATATAATGTCCCTGGGGGGTGCCGTGTCGGCTGGCCTGGCTCTTAGCGCCCTGTGTGCCCGGTCAAAAACTATCATGGTGTCCGTCGGGCGTTCCAGAACCTCATTGAAAACATACTGTAGGGCAGAGGGTATGTTGCTGGGGTCCACAGATTCTGGTACCCCCCTCACCCTAACATTGTGTCTTCTCCCCCTATTGTCCAAATCCTCCAATTGGCGATTCATTTCAATGAGGTGGGCTGCATGGTTGTCTGTGACTTTTTCCAGGCGCACTATGGCCTTGTCCCTCCTTGTGCCTGCCTTCTCTGCCCCCTCTAGCTTCTCTGAGATGGACAAGATGTCCGCTTTCAACTCCGTGATGGCGGAGGAGAAGGTCCCTTTGATGTCTGCCGCTATTTTCATCATGGCAGGGAGGGTAAGGGGGTGATCTGCTGCAGAGGTGTCTCTTACCTCCTCTTCGTAAGCGGATTGTGAGTCCTCGCTGAACTCTTCCTCTCCACGCGGCTGCGCCATCTTGGGAAGGGCCTTGCGGCGGCGGGTCTGTGACTGGGATTTGAAGATGTCCGGAATGCTTCTGGAGCTCGAGGCCGGAGCGGAGCGTCGAGGGTGGGTTCCGGAGTTGTGGCGGGTGAGTCTGCTCATTTTGGCTGGTGGTTACGGTGTTGTTTGAGCTGTAAGGGCTGAGGGTTTGACGGAGCTCTTCTAGTCTGCTGCCATCCGCTCTGCGTGCCAAGCCACGCCCCCCAAATTGATATAATTTGACCACTGTTAAATAGTTTCTCAAAACGCTCTAGCTGCCACTATTGCTGGGCATCCCAGTCTGTTAAAGGAAGCTGAAAAATAACAGACTTTACAACCTAGTCAACAGGTGAAAATAAAGGGAAATAAAACTAAAAAAGGAACATAACAAAGTCACCCTATCTAAGAATTAGTAAGCTACAATATATATATTTTTTGGTTTTCAGGTTAAATACAATTTTAACATTTCTTAATTTTCATATAATGGAAGATTAAACACAAAAGAAACAAATACCCATATTTCCTAGCATCTGAAAAAAAAAAAAAAAAGCTTAATAGGAGAATTTATCTTAATGCACAAGAAATCATTGTCAGTGTGCTTCCCAATCTCCCTGGCGCTGAAAAAAATTCAAATTTAAGCAAGAAAGTAAGCGGCAGACTGCAGGAGAGTGTAATTTATACAATAGGCTAAACTATCCCAGTTTTGCCTTATGATGCTTTAGATTGGATATGCCCTTTAATAAAATCTTGAATTTTATGCAATGGAAGAAATATTATAGTGCAGGAAAATAAAGTACTTAATATGAAAAATTTGAAGCTTTATAGTATAAGTATGACAATCCCAATTGTGCCATTCACATTGAAGCAAATAAAAATGTCTGTCATCATGTAATAAATATTTACTTCCAGAAAGGGTTAATATTTTCACAGGGCAATATATACTAAAATGTCAAACAGTAGTAAAAAAATAAACGGTCAGAACACTGTATTATTAAAATACTAAAACAGCGCTAAAATCTAACATGATATTAGATGCAATATCACAATCTGTGGTCTTTCCCACGAATCACAGTCTATGAGCAGTGGATGGTAAATAGGACAGTTCAAAAGAGGATTTTATTGAGTGTTGAATCGAAGTAGTCCAAAATGTTCACCTTTCACCAAAGATAATGAACAAAATCCACCTTGTGCAGCACACTCCCCCAGGTGGTCAAACTCACCAGACTCCTCTTAATGAACCAGCATTCAGTTAGACTAGACAACAGCCACTCAAATCCTAAGTCCTCATCACCATCAAGATCCAATAGTACAGGGGCTCCAGAGTTATGTCATAAAACACAAGAGAATCGACACATAGTGCAATCTCGTTTAGTTGTAGACAAAACCACCATATATAAAAGGACCCCTTAGTAAAACTGCGTACATCAAGTTAAAAATCACAAGCATAAAACTGTATGTGACCCAGAGGGCGCTGTCACCATAGCCGTTGTGGATGGAGCGAGCGTTTCCTTGCAGATACTGCAATCATTTCCGGTTAGATGGTGGAGGGTGGTGGAGTGCAAAGCATCACTTCCGGGATGTCGTGTTGGTCCCGCCCTGACCGGTTTCATCATTACGGACTTCCACAGAGGGTATTTTTCCTGTTCTTTTTTTAATAGCAGCTTAGTACCTTTTAAATATTGTGATATTTTTAAGGATCTATTTTATTTCTGCTTATAGTTTTGTGGGATAGATCTGGCGCTGAGCAGGTGCTCTTTGCAGGCCTTTTTTTACACCTCTCATTTTTTGATATACTAAAATGTAACCTGCCTAAATAATAAACTTTATTGATGTAATTAACATATTTGTGAATCTCAGCATGAAATTGTCTAGTAAAATGTCCATCTTTTAAATATTTCAAATGATAAAAATACACAATGTAAAGATAAGCTTTTCTGAAAGGTGAGTATCTTTAGTATGCAATAATCATTGATATGAAGGTTCCAGTTTCTAAATCAACATAACAAGTTTGATTCATGTTACATTACCTAATGTGACACTCTCTCTGTGTTGTTGTAAAACAGCAATTTTATAAATGGAAAGTGCTAATGAATGCACTAATGAATTCACTTATGAACTGACTTACTGTATTAATCATGACACATTAGAACACCTTTAGAGTGTTTCTCCAATAATCATAATTAATGTCCCCTCTTATGAACATATATTATTAAAAGTGTGCATGCTGAAAGTGTGCCAACGATAAGAAATCATTAGGCGAAAAGGGTAATAAAAAAAAAAAAAAAAAAAACATTTGTTTCTACCGTGGCATTTTTTAATTTATGTTTTATTGAGTACATTATGCCTTATAATTTTTTTCTCCGATTGGGGAATCAAAATCCTTATTTGTGATGTTCTTGTGCATCATATGAAGTTGTATTTTGGTTTACATCCATATGTTCAATGGAAATCTCAGCAATCACATCCTTGTGAGGCATGTAACTATACAGAGATAATACATCTATTGTCACAAGAAGTGTATTTGGCGATATTTGCTGTATATTATAGAGCTTGTTTGGGAAATCAGTTATATCTTGCAAGAAACTAGCTATGTTTTTCACAAATAGCTTTAGCACATTTTCTAGCCCTGAGAGTTGTTCAGTGAGTGTATTCATACTTGTTATGTATCTGACTGAATTAACTAACTTGTGGAGCTTGGACAGAATACAGAAGTTCCTAATTTTTGGATTTTTTCAAATTGCACTGTTCATTTTTTTGAATGTGGGAGGGGTTGGTAGTGATTTAATAAGACCTTTTAGCTGTTGAGTAGAATTACGGGTGGGATTCCAACAATTCACAATGCTTGCCTTCATGCAGCCACCCAACTTCATACATGAATTAATCAGCAGAAAACTTAATTTTGATTACTGGAGCCCAAACCAGATAACAAAACCTTACAGAGATAAAAACTGCAAACTGTGGAGTCACACCCATACATTAACCCCACTGTTGCCAGAGCCATTTTCAAATTTTTTGCACAAATGCTTAAAAAATAATTTTAGGTCTGAAGATTAGGTAAAACCTCCAAACATTATATATTTGCTGTAGAAAGACACCCTTACACAATATTAGCGCAACTGTTTATGAAACTCAAAATTTCAATAAAAATACACACATTTCAGGGCACATAACGTTTGGTTACATGAAGAAGATGAAAGTATGCCAAGCAAATAAACACCCAACATGTCAAGATTTAAAATTGTGTATGCCCGTGAAGCGTAACAAACTTTGGTACCCTATATTTTACATAGGTAATGCTTCAAAAGCCCCTATAGGTCATCAGTTTAGAGTTAAGCATGAATAATGGGCCTATAATTATTGCTCTCACTCCAGCATGCACAGTAATATTTAAGGTGTATAGCCCAATTGACCTTTTTATGTGTTGGCACCCACAATGTGTGTATTTACATGGGGGGGGGGGTGTCACGTACCAGGTGGGTAGAGCCTGGTTTATGCAGAGGAAGGCCTATGTTACACCTATGACTTAGGGCCCCTGGTAGAGTATAAAGGTGGCGCAGGAGTGCAGAGTCTTACGGGTGCCAGTAGATGTGCTAACTGCTGGGCTGCTGGTTGAGTAGTTATGGCAGCGGATGTTCCGAGGGCAGGAACAGGCTGGTACCTGGATGTAGTTAGCCAAAGAGCAGGTCCCCTGTGCAGATGGACAGGGGCTAGCAACATGGTAGCTCTGAATGGGCTGGAACATAAGCAGAGCTTCCTGATGAAACAACGGGTATTGCAAAACGCGTAGAGGCTGCAGGGACTTTTGTTGTTGTGCAATACGGACGCCGGTAGCAGGGGGTTGATGCTTGGACTTCATGCAGTAGAGGGGAACACATGCTGATCTAAGTGGAACCCACATACATGGCTGGATAAGCTTGGTGTCGGCTCATAGAAACCGCAATATGTGAGTGCAATTTGTTTAATTCTTTTTTAATAAACTAGTTGAGAAATAGTACACCATGATGGTCCCATATTTTCCTTTATGAGTTTAAATATCCAGGGGTTTTGAACCATTGAAAACTGATAGTTGGCAAGGAGTGGTTATTTGTTTAAATGAACCAAAGGCGAGCATTTATTTGATCTCTGGCTAGTGGCCATTTCGCAAGGTGGTGGTGGCACTAAAGGGTGAAAATTGATGTGAAAGCAGGAAACACACACAAAGAGCGATTCAAAGTTGTTGATTGTTCAAGGACTTTATTTTGATTTTGGATTCTGAACAAAAATATTGTTATATATCATATATATGTTATATGCACTTGTATATATAATTTTTTTTCCATGCATGATTACTAGCATTGGGTTTACTATTGGCTTGTGTTTCTAGTAGCAACCTAAAAACACACAAAACAACACAATTTTTTGTTTTTGGGGTTGAGCACGGGTGGTATTAGCATATATGCGCATAGAGTGTCAGAGCAAAAGCTATATGAATATTTGAATGTTTTTTTGTGCTGTCCATTTCTTATCTTGCATAAGCAGAGTCAGCCAGCCGGGTCATACACAGAACGATCAAATCAGGTACAGATGCAGAGACACGAGAATGGTCAAAGAACAAGCCGAGGTTGATGCAGATGCAGATGGAGAGCAGGAACAGTCAGGAGCAAGCCGGGTCAGTATTTCAAGAGAATATGCAGGTGACAGGGAACAGGACAATCACAGAACGCTGTAAAAGAGACAGCACTGATCCTCGGTGCTGATCAAGCTTAAATAGCCCCACGCACCTTTTCATTCGGGAGGTTTGGGGAACAGGAATTTGTCTGCAGACATTATTCTGTCTTCTGACAGAGCCTTCCCGACAGAGGGCCTCAAAATAAAATAAAAAAAAACTATAAAGGATAGTACTCAAATGAGTTGCTGCAAGTGCACTAATACAGCTTAAATCACTTTATGTAAAATGATAACAAATATGGGGATAGTTTTTTGTACATTATGACAGTGATGACAGACATAATTTTGCATAGCTATTTACTGATGTCATACATAATAAATAACATTACTCTCAACAAAGTGGTAAAACCTGCATTGTTCCCTATTCATCCAAACTAAATTTTATGTAATTCATACATATCAAACCTACAACGTTGTATTTTTTTGAGAGCAGCGCTAAATAAATATACTTTAATTCAAAGAGAATATGAAAATATTCGACATCAGTGTTGATAAAGTACAGGCAGTCCCAGAGTTACAAACATCTGACTTACATATCACTCAAACTTACAAACGGAGGGAGACAACAGGAAGTGAGAGGAAATCTCCCCCTAGGAAGGGAAATTCACTCTTGTAGACTCCTATAGGAGTGAATTTCCTTTCCTAGGGGGAGATTTCCTCTCACTTCCTGTTGTCTTCCTCCGTTTGTAAGTTTGAGTGATATGTAAGTCAGATGTTTGTAACTCGAGTTATCATGGGAAAAAGGTGTCTCCACTGAAGATTTCTCACCAATCCTTGTTTTCACGACAACCCAACATTTTCAAAATCCAGTTGTCACAGGGACAGAAAGTGAGGTGAAATCTTCTGAACAGGGACACAGACAACAAAACAAATGTTACAGGGGTGTTAACCTTTCCCTTCCCAACTTACATACAAATTCAACTTAGGAACAAACCTACACAAGCTATCTTGTTTGTAACCCAAGGACTGCCTGTAAATGTATAACCATCTATGGTCAATCAATATAAAAAAAAATGAAAGGAGAAGTATGGCCATATTTCTCTTCTGAGTCTTAGGAGCACACTTAGTTCTGCACTCCTGTTACCCAGGTTAGCGGACAACAAGCTAAAGCCTATTGTCATCTTACATCACAGAGCCAGTCCAGATTCTGCAGGGATCCCCACAATTATGCTGGGATCTGTCACAATGACTCACCAACAGCTAGCTTAGCCTTTCAGCACGCTGAGAGCCTGAGCCAGCCGCACTGCCCCTTTCACAGTCTGGCACTCCAATGAGCACTGGCGGGGCAGAGAAGTGGGTCAGTGACTGACAGTCACCACTCTCTGCTCAGAGTGGACTGAGAACTGAGTAATCTGCAGTCATCTCATCACTCGGTTCTCAGTCTTAGAACTGGTGGGGGAAAGGTACAGCATTGGATCGATGCTACAGCCATATAGGCAAATATGCATGTTTGTTTTTTAATCCCATACTTCTCTTTTAAATGTGTGAAGATGTATACAAATGACCATATCACTGAAACATACTACACTATGGGGCTTGCTTTCTGTTTCTGCTCTTATCTGTCTGTGAGTGTATTTTCATACCAAGTCAAGAACAAGTCCAGTCCTAGGTATTAAAGTTTATTCCCATAAGTGCTTTTGACAACTTGACAAGTTGTTGAGGGTCCTGCTATTCTGTTAAGCGTCATAAGTGTTTCTATGTTCACAGAGTAAGAATTTCCTCATGGAGACACACATTTTCCTACAGAAGTTACCTTAATATGTTTGCACACCCGTTTGTGGATCTTTAAAGGCTCTGTGTGATTTAGCTTTGATTGAATCAATCAAGGTTGCTTGCAGAATATTCAGTGTATGTTTGTTTCTTTTGCACTTTTTTGCACCTATGATTGTTTGCACTTGCTGATTGATCACACATTTATAGTTGCCCACTTTTGTACAGAATTTTAAGAGATTTGTAACAGTTTGTATCTTTTACACAGATTTTAAAGTATATGGTCATTTGTACACTTCTTCATACATTTATTTTCTATGTTGATTTTTTTTTTAATCTTTATTTCCTGGCAGCTCTATTCTAAACCTATAATTAAACATAAAATAGCACTAATACAATCCTAATTCCACATAAATACTGTATCTTACCAGCACATACAAAAAAGGAGAAGAGAAAGAAAAAATAGGGAAGGAGAAAACAAACTCAACATCACTATCAGCAACTCACAACACTGCGGCAGTATGACTCGGCTGCGCGAATCGCCAGCATGTTACGTTGCTACTATATTTGGCTACTAGGGACATGCGCACGCCCCATGCTCCCCCACGGGGCCGATGTGAGTGCCCGGCGGTCGCATGGAGAATCGGGATCTGTGTGTGTAAATACACAGATCCCGGTTCTCTGAGTTGAGAACAGACAAATCGTCTGTTCATACAGCGATCTGTCATCTCCCCTACACAGTCCCCTCCCCCCTTCAGTTAGAACACACAATATGGAACACATTAACCCCTTGATCGCTCCCTACTGGTTAACCCCTTCACTGCCAGTGACATTTTTACAGTAATCAATGCATTTTTATAGCACTAATCGCTGTAAAAATGCCAATGGTCCCAAAAAATGTGTCAAAATTATCCGACGTGTCCACCATAATTATCCCCTATTTTATAGACACTATAACTTTCGCGCAAACCAAGCAATATACGCTTATTGCGATTTTTTTACCAAAAATATGTAGACGAATACATATCGGCCTAAACTGAGTTAAAAAATATTTTTTTTTTAATATATTTTTGGAGGATATTTATTATAGCAAAAAGTAAAAAAAATATTGTGTTTTTTTCAAAATTGTCGCGTTTTTTTTTGTTTATAGCGCAAAAAATAAAAACCGCAGAGGTGATCAAATACCACCAAAAGAAAGCTCTATTTGTGGAGAAAAAGGACGTTAATTTTGTTTGGGACCAACGTCGCACAACCATGCAATTGTCAGTTAAAGCGACGCAGTGCCGAATCGAAAAAAGTGCTCTGGTCAGGAAGGGGGTAAAATCTTCCGGGGCTGAAGCGGTTAAACGTGTCAAAGGATGTGAACTCAATCCATGTCTATTGAACATATAATTTTTTGATGTAATGTTGATTGATCACAGAGGATCATGCAGATACATACATCAACAACACTGATTTTGGTTATTTTCATGTTCTCTTTAAATTAATGTAAATTTGTTTAGTGCTGCACTCTTTTATTTTTATTGCAGGTATGTTTAGTATCAGAACTTTTTAGAGATAGTCAAACCAAAGCAAAAATCCTTACATGTGGGTATAGGTGAAGCCCACCTGTACCCACATGTGATGCCAATCAGCGCCCACCTGTACCCACATTTTATGTTAATCAGTGTCCATAAAGGATGCCAATTTGTGCCCATTAGTAATGCCAGTCAGTGCCCATCAGTAATGCCTGTCAGTGCCTCCTCATCAGTGATGCCTATCAGTGCCATCTATCAGTGCCGCCCCCCTTATTGCCCATCAGTGCCACCCATCAGTGCCCGTCATTGCCGCCAATCAGTACCACATTTCAGTGCCCATCAGTGCTGCCTATCAGTGCCCATCAGTGCTGCATATCAGTGCCACCTATCAATGCCCAACAGTGCTGCATATCAGTGCCCATCAGTGCTGCATATTGGTGCCTCCTCATCAGTGCCCATCAGTGCCACCTCATCTGTGCCACCTCATCAGTGCCACTTCTTCAGTGCCCATCAGTGCTTCCTCATCAGTGCCTGTCAGTGAAGGGGAAAACTTACTTATATACTAAATATTATAACAGAAACAGAGAAAAACTTTTTTATTTTTTTATTTTCTGTCTTTTTTTATTTGTAGCGCAAAAAATAAACAAGCCACTGGTTATCAAATACCACCAAAAGAAAGCTCTATATGTGGGGAAAAAAGATGATTTTCATATTGGGTACAGTGTCACATGACAGTGTTGAAAGCCTAAAATTGGCCTGGGCAGGAAAGGGCTGTATTAAAGTGCCCTGCATTGAAGTGGCTCAGAATGAATGGCAGCCCCATGCATTTTTGAAGAGCAATGTGTTTTGGCTTTGGGTGGTTGCGGTTGTGGTACCATTGCTATTCCCGCACCCGCAAACACCCCAATAGCGTGAACCAGGTCCTAAATTGGAGAGATCTCCTCCTGCTTCCTGTGTCTTTGAGACAGAAATTTAATTTCCCGGATGGGAAAAAACTGAAAGGGATTTTAAGAATCCCCTACTCTATCCATAAAGGTTTTGGCATTACATACACCTTAATCTTTTATAACTTAAAAGGTATATATATATAGTGGTTTTTAACATATATTTTTTTATTAAAATTTTTAATTATTTTAAATGAGGATTAGAAAACTAAGTATAAAAAAGCTATTTTTCACCAGGTAAATATGACATTTTACATATAAAAATGCTTTGTGTAGGGGCATTTCCAACTTGCAGTATAGAAACAGCCTTTTAAACAAGCTCCACTACCGCTCAGTTATCCTAAAGATCATCTTGAAGATTTTCTTTAAAGTTGCCACAGCCTCCAACAATTACTCAACTACACATAGCAGCTACAGTGATGGTTAAAATCAATCAATGTTTGCTCCCAGGCAGGGAAAATTGTAACTAGTCTTATGTGCATAAACTTTAATCCAGAAATAGAAAAATTTTCTATGCAACATGAGACATTAAAGTGTCACTAAACTTACATCATAAAAAACTATCAATAAAAGCCGTATTACATGCTGTTCATATTCAGTTAGTCACTATGAGATTCCTTTTCCGTATTAGGGAGTATTTCCTCCATATCACCTCTGAGCTGCCCATGTGACTATAGAGTCACATATGTGGGCATATACACCGTGGTAAATGATGGCTCACTCCCTCCCCTCCATGCCCACTAACCAGCTAAACACAATAGGGGTGGGATATTACATGTAGATTAACGGAGGCTTATCCTCCCTCTTATTCTAAGACACAGGCTGGAGGGGCATGACATGGCCTGTGAATAGCTGAAATCCACCCATACCATGATATTGCCAAAAATAATAAAGATTTGATTTCAAATATATATTTTCATGACAACTTAAAACAGTTGATATTAATTATTTATTTTTATTCTGTATTCCAAAGGTTGTTTTTTTTTTTATTTTGAACCTGTTTCCCTGCAGACAGGCTGAGAAAGATCTGGGTCATGTGACAGCTGTATATCAATTAGGAAAAGGGTATTTACTGTAGATTAAAAAAATGTAAATAGTTACAATGCCATCATCCATTTACAGAAATACAAGTGACAATGTAAATTAAACAGTGGGGGTTATTTACTAAAGGCAAATCCACTTTGTACTGCAAGTGCACTTGAAAGTGCAGTCACTGTAGATCTGAGGGGGACATGCAAGGAAAATAAAAAACAGCATTTTTGCTTGTACATGATTGGATGATAAAATCAGCAGAGCTTCCCCTCGTTTTCAGATCTTCCCCTCAGATCTAAAGCGACTGCACTTCTGAATGCACTTGTATTGCAAGGTGGATTTGCCTTTAGTAAATCAACCCCAGTGTGTGTTTAGTGTCACTTTAACATGGTATTCAAATAAAAATGTGTCCATGAAGGCACGATCAGATCATCAGATGAGTGATTTTTATACTTTCTCATTCAAACGGTTCAACTAAATTCTACAGGTGTAAGGCCAGCATTAGTTTTTTCCTTTTAAACAATGCAGTGACATGCTGGGTACAAAAAGCAGCTTAACGAACAGATGGACAGTGACAAATTACTGCTCCATTTTAAAGGATAAGTTCACCTTTTATGAGAAAATAATAAATGCACATCTCTTTTCAGGTACCGTATATACTCGAGTATAGGCCGACCCGAATATAAGCCGAGGCACCTAATTTTACCACAAACAACTGGGAAAACTTATTGACTCGAGTATAAGCCTAGGGTGAGAAATGCGCAGCTACTGTAAGTGGAAAAGAGGGTCAACGATGCCCATTTGCAGCCTCACTGTGCCCATGCAGATGGACACAGTTGACCGATTTGGGGCCCTGTATCTCGGGGTCACTTAGTGCTAGGAACCCCATCTTTGTAGTGCTAATTCCACTGGGTTGGAATACAACATTTGGGGTTCCTAGCACCAAGTGTCCCCGAGATATGGGGCCCCAAATTCGGGTCAGAAAATCTCAAGCACTTTTCTGCAGCAGAGAATGACATTTTCCGAACCGACTTTGGGGCCCCGTATCTCGGGGCCACTTAGTGCTAGGAACCCCATATTTGGATATGTTATAGTGCTAGGCACACCAAATTTGGGATTCCTAGACCCAAGTGGCCCCGAGATACGGGGCCCCAAAGTCGGGTCGGAATTTTTTTTTTTTCTGCAGAAAAGTGCTTGACTCGAGTATAAGCCGAGGGGGGCACTTTCAGCACAAAAAAAATGTGCTGAAAAACTCGGCTTATACTCGAGTATATACGGTACATTTATTATTTTTTACACTAGAGCCTGTAAAGCATTGTACCTGCACTCAGCAAATCATGGGTGCAATGCCAGGATCCTTCAGACTTTCAATACACTGCCTGTCCATACCTCCAATACAGGAAGGCATTTTCTGAATTGCAGGAATAATCAATTAACTACGAGGACGCTCCATCAGCCCCCTCACAATTCATTGAGAACTACAAGCCATTGGCTGCAGTGCTTGTAGTTAATTAATTCTCAGAACTCTTTGAATGAATGATGTGGTGGCATGGGGATCGGGGAGAGAGGAGGCAGGAGCTGGAACATGTTACATGTTCCACCCTAAATAGGGGTGGAACATGTAATATGTTCCAAAGGTGAACTTATGCCTCGTACACACGATCAGACTTTCCGACAACAAAACCATGGAATTTTGTCCGAAGGGTGTTGGCTCAAACTTGTCTTGCATTCACACGGTCACACAAATGTTGGCCAACAATTACGAATGTAATGACGTTCTAGACGTACTACGTGGTTTTTAAGTTCTTTAGCGCAATCCTTTGGGCTCCTTCTGCTAATTTTGTGTTAGTAGAAGTTTGGTGAGTGTTGTAGAATTATATGGACAGGCTAAGGGAGGTACCTCATCCTATAGAATATGTGTAAAAAGAGAGAACAGGAGGGGGTCACTTTGGTGAGTGTTGATTCACGCTTTTCTTTTCGCGCTTTTCATTTAGCACTTTTCAATTTGTTTCTGAACGGCCGTTCGTCAACCAGACATGTTGCGGAATCGAAGGAGATAACATGTTATTTCTTATTGACCTTGGAGTTATTGCTTTGACATAATTTTTTTGGTTGAATAATGATTTGATTTGGTATATTTTCTATATTTTTGGATGCATAGAATGCACTTTTTGGTTAAGTTCTATTGGCAGATAGCATGTCTATTTTTTTTTTTAATGCACAATAAAAAAATTATGGAGAATAATACTTGGCTATGTGTTTTACTTCAAATGACAGTTTGGGAGTAGGCAGTTACATAAAAAAAAATACAATGTAAAATTGACAAGGGACACCAACAGTTGTATCTTTGTTCTTAAAAACTACAGGATAATGGTAGAGAAATGAAAGAAAATGGGAATTTTAGGGTGCAAAATTAAACACAATAAGTATATCAAAAATATTTATTTACAAATAAAAAAAATGAAAGAATAAAAGTCCATCATTATTCTGTCATGTTTTTATTAAATAAATATTTTTGATATACCGGTACTTATTGTGTTTAGTTTTGCACCCTAAAAATCACATTTTCTTTCATTTCTCTATTGTTAAATTTATGGAATGTGGTGCCAATATAATAATAAATGACAAGCAATTCTTTGCTCTCTATGGGATAATGGTGAAAAAATAATAATATAATATTATTCTTGATATCACTAGAAAAAAAAAAAAAACCTTTGAAAATGAGTTTGCAATAACTCCATGAGTATCACCAGCAAAGCAGCTTCATTATTATCCCATTAAAGAAGAAGAGAATTGTGCGCTGCATTTGGAGATTTCATAATTTGCAATGTCACGAATGTTAATTCTCCTTTACAAACGCTAGTTTACAAGACTGACCGCTTCTGGCTCATCCTTGCTTCCGAGCATGCGTGTTTGTACTTTGTACTTTGGACTTTTGTCCGACGGACTTGTGTACACACGATTGGAAAATCCGACACCAAACATTTGTTGGCGGAAAATTTGAAGACATGCTAGCCAACATTTGTTGGTGGAAAGTCTGACAACAATTGCCCAATGGAGTATACACATGGTCGGATTGTCCGCTAACAGCCTGACATCCAACATTTCCCATTGGAAAATCCAATCATGTGTATGGGGCTTTAGTCTTCAAGTACCATAAACTTTAAAAAAGCTCACTGGTAGCAATCTGTCAAAATCTATTTGCATGAGGTCTAATTTATATTTCTACTACATTACCTTCTTTTATCATATTTTTGTGCACTGCAATTTGTGTCAATATAATCAGATATTTCTATATAGGTAATGAAAAATATGTATACACTATCTGTTATATTCTGAATGTTATTAAAAATCAAGTGCATTCATAATTTCGGAACATTAAGCATCTTTTTGCAGCGTCTTCTTAGCCTCTTCTTAGATTTTTTGATTTCTCTGTTATTTAGAGAGCTCAGTTGATCAAACTGAAATCTTTACACAAAAGTGGATGGGGTTGATATACAAAAGGAGTTGAGGCTGTTCATTTTGCAAATCATATATTCACACAAAAAAAGAGTAGCAAAGCAGTTATGATACAGTTGTGACAAGCATAAATATTCAAAATTGCATTATTTTCTTAATTACAATGACTTTCATACCCTCTCATCCATTTTTTATGTTTGTTCTTAATTTCATTGCCTTAGGTCCATCAGAGTGCCTTTTTCGTGTAAATAACTAAAACCAATAACAAAATCACATTCTTTCAACCCATGACAAAATTAACATATTCTCTCCAACTATCTACTATGATGTGGCCTAATACTTAAACGCATGATGGGCATATAAGAAAATTATCCACCTACAAATTATGTTTTGTATAATTTTGTGTAAAATGTGTATGCATAAATATCAGAAAGAGCTTTAAAAATTGCATGGTATATTGGCTTTTTTTGAATGACACCTATTTCTTGAGCCTATTTTCCAGTGCCATTTCTCATCAATGTACTGTGAAGGATTAGAATTATGATGCTCCTCAGACACATCACCCTACCTTTCTCTGTTTGCTCTGGTTTTATGGAGGTGGTAATACTGTACATTTGATCTTTGTATTTATATAATTAAGAGACCAGCAGCAATTTAAAGGGTTGACTCTTTTGGCGTTGAATTTTTTTTAAGTGTGATTATTTTTTATAATGCTATTTTCACAAGTCAGAAACCCCCTTTTGCCTTATTATGACTTCTATCTGCATCTCTCAGACTGCTTGTCCTCTATAACAATGACTGTGATTATCCGAACCCCCACTGGCAGCAGATGGAATGAGGCTGCAAGATAAGCCATGTGCTTTTCTCTTGTGTTTCAGATCAGTATTGGAGCTGAGGGAAAGCTGTTCTTCACAGGGAACCCAAGTGGGAGCCATTTTAAACAAGTGTGAAGAAAATATTGGGGTAATTACCAAACACATGGAGGGGGTCTGTAGCTATCAACTTTTGTAAGAATGGATTTTAAAATTCATTTAGCAGATTAGTTGATCCTTTCCCTGCAGTCGGTCTTATAATATAATTTATGTGCACATTTCATGCTGAAAGCCAAAGCCAATACAGATAAACCAAGAAATGACTTGCAATGTATTACAGAGTATAAATGTTGCAATGTGTGTGTATATATATATATATATATATATATATATATATATATATATATATATATATATATATATAGCTAGATATATATAGCTATGTATATATATATATATATATATATATATATATATATATATATATATATATATATACATACATATATATATATATATAGTGGTGTGAAAAAGTGTTTGCCCCTCTTCCTCATTTCCTGTTCCTTTGCATGTTTGTATCGGAACATCAAACCAATTTAAACAATAGTCAAGGACAACACAAGTAAACACAAAATGCAATTTGTAAATGAAGGTGTTTTTTATTAAAGGTGAAAAAAAATCCAAACCATCATGGCCCTGTGTGAAAAAGTGATTGCCCCCTAAACTAATAACTGGTTGGGCCATATACATATACGTGCAATGATAGCGTCCTATTTTATATATATTAGTTACATTAGTCGAGCTGGTATAAACCAGCTGGTATAATTGTCCTGCTGCAGATTTCTAAAAAAAAACTTAAATAGAAAAAAGCTAGAAAGTTTTTTCACCACCACCATATTTTACTGTTGGTATAATGTTCTTTTTCTATGAGATATACTTCACCTTCCAAAGAGTTCCACTTTTTTCATCGGTCCACAGAATGTTGTCCCAAAAGTCTTTACATGTTTTTAACAATGTTCTTTTTTTTTGTTTTCTCCTTGGAACTCTGCCATATTTTTATACAGTAGCTGGTATAAACCAGCTGTGTAACCCTTTCCAGACTGATAGATCTCAATTACTTTCTTTCTCAAAAAAAAATACTTAAATAGGTGTGGCAATAATCAGGCCTGGGTGTGGCTAGAGAAATTGAACTCATGTTTGTTTAACACAAACTTTTTCTATGGATTTTTTTTCACCTTTAATAATAAACATTCATTTACAAATTGCATTTTGTGTTTCCTTGTGTTGTCCTTGACTATTCCGAAACACTTAAGTGTGACAAACATGCAAAGGAACAGGAAATGAGGAAGGGGGCAAACACTTTTTCACACCACTGTATACAGTAGCTGGTATAAACCAGCTGGTATAAGGCAGATTTCTAAAAAAAAACTTAAATAGAAAAAAGCTAGAAATGTTTTTTCACCAACTTTTCTATGATAATTTATTACATTTTTACAATATTAAACAGGATTTATATAGCACCAACAGTTTACATTAGACAATAGAGTTATAATACAATAAAATACAAGCGGATTAAGAGGACCCCCAGTAGTGATTAACGATCCTCTGATACTCGGAATGGTCTAAGGTTGTTAGTGGTGTACCCCAAGCTTCAGTGTTGGGCCACTGACTTGTTATCTCTTATAAATGATATAGAGGATAAAAAGTAACATTTAGTGTTTGCAGGTGTCACCAAGCTACAGGTATGTAGTGGAATAATGTCCTTGCAGGATGTCCCTAACTTACAAGTTGACCTCAATGCACTATTTAATTGGTCAACTATGTGGAAAATTAGGTTCAATTTTGATAAATGTATGCACCTGGGGAGTAAAAACATGCATGCATCATTCATCCTATAAGGTGAACAGCTAGGGAAATAAATGTTCGAGAATGATCTGGGTGTTTTGTTAGATCATAAACTTATTAATAGTGTGCAATTCCAAAATTCCAAGCTGCAGTTTGTAAAGATAGCAACATACTTCCTTGTATTAAACAAAGTATGGACTCCGAAAATATAAGTGAAACACTCCTATGGCCAAATCCGTATGGGGACTTGGTTAAACAGAGAGAGATTGGGCATATAAATAGCCCAACGTAGGACTTTAGAGGCACAATGGACAGTAATGGGTATAAAAAGGTATATTTTATTTATACATGCTACAAAAAGGCAAAAAAAGATAAAGAATTAAAAGCATATAATACACAATACATAGCAACGATGAACGTGTATAGTATACGTGGTAGTGAGCCCCTGTGCGTCAACGCGTTTCACTGTCTAACTTCATCAGGAGGGTTGTTGACAAAGAAAAACAGGTCTCACTACCATTCAAGGAATTCCACAAAGGTTAGTCTCACCCCTTTGGCCTCAAGTATCACCATATACAGTATCCCAGGTGCTTGGGTATTCATAACATAGAGCCAATGGCTCAGGGTGCCAAGTAGCACCTATGTTGGCAGAATTGGCAGACGACAAGGTTCCACATAACCGAAAAAGGGGGGAAAAGGAACAGGGGGAGAAAATGAAGGAGGGATGGTGATGCTATGGACTTGGACAATGAAAAACCACAGCACCTTAAAAGTATAACTATATACAAAAGGCAAGCCACTTATATATTAGTACACAGCAAAGAGTTCAGGCTGTAATCAGCTCTTTGCTGAGTACTCATATATAAGTGGCTGGCCTTTTGTATATAGTTATACTTTTAAAGTGCTGTGGTTTTTCATCGTCCAAGTCCATATCATCACCCCTTCCATTTCTCCCCCTGTTCCTTTCCCCCCTTTTTAAGTTCTGTGGAGCCTTGTCGCCTGTCAATTCTGCCAACATAGGTGCTACTTGGCACCCTGAGCCATTGGCTCTATGTTATGAATACCCAAGCACCTGGGATACTGTATATGGTGATAATTGAGGCCAAAGGGGTGAGACTAAACTTTGTGGACTCCCTTTCAAGATAGTGAGACCTGTTTTTCTTTTTCGACAACCCCTGAGTGTCCTGATGAAGCTAGACAGTGAAACACATTGACGCACAGGGGCTCACTACCATGTATACTATACACGTTCATCTTTGCTATGTATTGTGTATTATATGCTTTTAATTCTTTATCTTTTTGCCTTTTTTGTATCATGTATTGTTATAAATAAAATATACCTTTTTATACCCATTACTGTTCATTGTGCCTCTAAAGTCCAACCTTGGGTTATTTATATGTCCAATCTCTCTCTCTGTTTAATCAAGGTATGGACTCCAGAGAGAGTCAACACATTAGTTAGACCTCATATAAAATATGCAGTTTAGTGTTGGGCACCAGTTAACAAAAAAATATCTGAGAACTGGACAGAATACAGAGAAGGGTAACCAAACTGATAAGGGGCATGGAGGAGATCATCTATGAGGAAATATTACCGGTAGCTTAACTGAATTTATTCTCATTTGAGAAAAGGTGATTAAAGGCAGATATGATATGAAGGGCAGATGTGATATGATCATCACCTAGGGCAGTTAAGCTCATCACTAATGGTGACACCATAAACACTTCCCTCTGCTTTCAACAGCACTACATATTGTTGTGGGGCAGTTTGGTCCACAAAAGCACCACAATTTCCAATGCACCCTAGTACAATACCCCCCCCCCCCCCCATACAACCTTTGACAGCTCTTGCCATAGCTGGTAATAAAAGTAGGAAATTATCCCCACAATGACAACATCATGTCTGGGAATCCCAAAGGCAGGCACAGAAGTTATTTCCCTGGTTGGGGTGGAGCACCTTGAGGCAGGGCACATGTGCACTGGAAGTGGGAATACTATACATCCACAACGTATTGTTGAGATGGTGGCATGTCTAATCAAGCCTTAATGATTTTCCGTCTCTGCCCTCCAGGTATAAAGTAGCTTGAAATCATTAGTATCTGCTAAGGTTCCCTGTTCTATTTCTTCATCTCCAGCACAGTATGTGGAGAGGATGCACATAATTTAATTGTGTCTAATGTTGAGGAGGACAGCAATGGGAGCATAAAGAGAGGTGACAACAGACAGGGAGGACCATTTGGCATAGATGATTGTGCAGTTGAAGCCTGACAATTAGGCTCCAGTCATGAGGTCTCTGGCTGTACTTGAGTGGCATATGTACCAGAAGAGGAAAGTGAAGGAGAGGCACGGCATTAGTCCACTCCCCAGAGCTCCGCTGTTTTTAACACATGTTCTTAAGACCACACTGTAGTAATTTTGGGTCTCTGCCTAAACTATATCAAGCATGGCATTACTATCAGTCATTTGGATACCAGGTATCTAAACAAACATACGACTTACCATGCAGCTCCCAAGTGCTAGTCCTTGGCAGGAAAATTGACAAAGTACTCTTCCTTCCAGCTTTCCCCTTTCCACCTTCACCACCACTATACAATATTAGCAGCCTCCAGTGATAATGATAAAAGTCTCTCACAGAGTTTTAGATGTTTATCTTATGGCTTTTCCAGTGGCAAAGAGGGTAAGCATGGTGGCACACAAAGTAGGAGCAAGCATAGTCTTGCTCTGATTCTGTCAACTTAGCCTAGCCAACTCTAGCTGTAGCATTTATTCTGCCACAGCTGCTGGGATGGCAGAAGAAGTATGTCCACAGTCACTTCATGCTGGTGGATTCAGCCCCTTCCATGAATATGTGGCCTGTGCCTTACTGCAGTGCTAGATTCCCAGCTTCAATTTCTTTTTTTACCTATGAGGCTATTCCTTCCCTCCACCATCACGTGGAATGCAATGTTTTCATATCATTGGACCACATGGTCAGCAGGAGGATCGACCTGACCAAAGACATGTAACCCAGCAATTGTGAGGCGGGTTGTAATATATTTTTCATGGCTCACTGGGTTACTATGCTGGCAGCCAGGAAGGATGAAGGATGTACACCTTTGGAACTGGTTGTGCCACCCTGTTCCCTTACAGCTCATAATGGTGACATCCCAGTCAACTCAATCTCTTCCTCTTCCTCAATGGCCCTACAAGAGAAGGAGACTCTGTCAGACACCATCTCAATGAGGCCTAAGCAGGTACAGGAGGAGCATGAGGAATAGTATGGTTGCCATGTCAGCACTTAAGAGGAGGAAAGGCATCCAGGGATGGGTTTTATCCATCATAAACTCTGAAAGTAGTACATGGCAGGGAGGGAGATAACTGAGGATAATGTCATCCTTAGCAATGTTGGGGACTCAGGTTCCTCCATCTCCAAAAACTTATGGTGGACTTGTTTGTGCTTCAGAGCCAGAAAGAAGACCTTCGGATTCATGGCATCAAAGACATTATGTAGCAGAATACATATTGGCCTAAACTGATGAATACATTTTTTTTTTTTTGGATATGTATTATAGCAGAAAGTAAAAAATATTATTTTTTCTTCAAAATTGTCTGCCTTTTTTATTTATAGCACAAAAAATAAAAACTGCAGAGGTGATCACATACCACCAAAAGAAAGCTCTATTTGTGGGGATAAAAGGACACCAATTTTGTTTGGATACAACATTGCATGGCCGCGCAATTGTCAGTTAAAGGGATGCAGTGCTGTCTCGCAAAAAATGACCTTGTCATTAAGGCGGTAAATCCTTCCGTGGCTGAAGTAGTTAAAAAACAAAACAAAAAAACACTTTTGTGTCTTTAAGCTTCCATGGATTAGCTAATCCAAACAAATGTCTAGTAATAGTGTATTTTTAGAAAATACATTTGTTATTCATATTTCTGGCTTAACCCCTTGCCGACAGGCTCACGCTAATATACATCGGCAGAAGGGCACGTACAGGCATATTAACGTACCTGTATGTTGCCCTTTAAGACACGCCATTGTGGGCATGCGCACGCTCCGTGAGTGTGATCGCGTGTCCTGTGGACTTGATGTCGGAGAGGAAGAATGGGGAAATGCTGATGTAGACAAGCATTTCCCCATTCTTCCTAGTGACAGGACACTGATCACAGCTCCCTGTGATCAGGAGCGGTGATCAGTGTCATGTCACACGTAGCCCACCCCCCCACAGTTAGAATCACTCCCTAGGACACACTTAACCCCTGCACCGCCCCCTAGTGGTTAACCCCTTCACTGCCAGTCACATTTACACAGTAATCAGTGCATTTTTAATCGCACTGATCGCTGTATAAATGTGAATGGTGGTCTCAAAATAGTGCCAAAAGTGTCTGATCTGTCTGCCATAATGTCACAGTCACGATAAAAAACGCAGATCACCCCCATTACTAGTATAAAAAAAATATTAATAAAAATGCCATAAAACTATCCCCTATTTTGTAGACTCTATAACTTTTGCGCAAACCAATCAATGAACGCTTATTGCAATTTTTTTGCCAAAAATATGTAGAAGAATACATATCGGCCTAAACTGAGGAAAGAAAAAAATGTTTAGATATTTTTTGGGATATTTATTATAGCAAAAAGTTAAAAATATAGAATTTTTTTCAAAATTTACGCTCTTTTTTTGTTTATAGCGCAAAAAATAAAAACCGCAGAGGTGATCAAATACCACTATAAGACAGCTCTATTTGTGGGGAAAAAAGGATGCCAATTTTGTTTGGGAGCCACGTCGCACAACCACGCAATTGTCAGTTAAAGCGACGCAGGGTCGAATCGCAAAAAAAAAAACGCTCTGGCCTTTGGCCAGCCAAATGGTCCGGGCTGAAATGGTTAAAGAAGCCAACTCTCCATCCAAAAGATGTACTCAAAATCCATACATTTTTCTGTTTTAAATTTCAAATTTCATTTTTTTCAGATGCAATCTGCCTTTTATTAGAGTCAAAACTGTCATCCTGTCCAAAAGGGTTTAAAAGTTGTGCTTTAGTTTCTTTATAATGTTCCTCTCTTGTGTCTGAGAAAAAAAAAACCTGTTTTCTGTTTGCTGTATAGCTGATCTATAACAGCCTGTGCAATTAGACTTCAAAGCTCTGGTGCTACTGTTAACATGTACCGCCCGCAGCTATTTTCTAAGGCATCCAGCCTTCTCTATTCCTGACCGCTTTCCTAGCTAACACATGAATGAAGGGTAAACCAGAACAACCCATGGACACATCAAAACTCAAGGAGGGAGGCATTGCCGCATTCCTGATAGACTGCAGAGCCCCAGGCCAACCTGCTCTGCTTCGGCTGCTCCGCCTCCTTCCACTTCTTCTCTCTCGGGAGACATACCCAAGCTGAATGCAGCAGCTCTAGTGTCAGTGCAGGGTGGAGGTCTGCCCTGGGACATTGAGCATCATTTTTTTAAAAGCCTCCCTACTAAGGCAGATTTGGCAACATTGTTTTCAAAGGTGGAAGACACTTACAAGGCTTAAGGAGCTTAAGGCTGAAACCACACAATTGGGGGCTAGAGTGGAGCCCTTGGAGTCCCAACACACAGACACCATGTCTGTGCTTGAATCTGTACAACTCAGAATGGGACATTATGTTTATAAATTAGAGGATCGCACAATTGGATAATTCTGAAAACAGAAGCTACAGGAAAAAATATTAGAAAACCTCAGATCTTATAACTACTTTTCCTTTGTTTTTACCATGGTCCTGGATAGACCTCTTCCGTATTCCATAGAAATCGAATGTGCTCATAGAGCCTTAATGCCACCTAACCCTGATCCCAGCAAGCCGAGAGATGTGATCTGCAAATTGTTACACTTTCAGGACAAGGACACTAGCATGAAAGCAATGCAGAGAAGATCTTTGAGGGCACTAAGCTTTTTTTCTTTCCTGATTTATATTTTCGTAATTTAGCTCTCTGTAAGGCTGTTCATCCCCCTTTGAATGATCTGGGTGTCTCCTATAGGTGGGTCTTTCCCCTCCAGCTCACAGCAACTAAAGAGGGGGTCACGGCAACCCTCAGAGATAGGGATGACCTCTAGCATTTATTACAAGCTCTTTAACTTCAGGATGTGGACTAGAGGGGCCTTAGTGATTTTGGGCATCCCACTATCCAACCGGATTGGCAGGAGCCTTGACGTAAGAAAAAAAAGGGTTCCTTAATACCCCTGGATCACTGTCTGCATGGACTAGGAAGGCTTAAACTGAGGTCCTCAGACTCTCTTTCTGGTTCATTTTTAATGGTTTTGGTCTGATGTTCCCTTACGGACCCCGTCTTTTGGGGAGTTTTCATTTTTTTCATCCATGTTTTCTTCCTGCTGCATAGGCTTGGGACTCTGATGCTATTGTGTGCCATTTTGTGCTGCTTGCATTTATGTTTGGTCATAATTGCTACCATATTGTTTTCTTATCTTTGTGATTAGGGCTGTAGATATTCTTTACTGCACCTCTATTTGCTCTAAGATACAGGAGCCTTACTAAAAATCTTTGTTGAGGTGGTATAGGGTTCCCGATAAACTGTTTTGAATCTATCCAAACAATCAGTGTTACCTCACCTTCTTAACACTGGTAAAAGTCTTATACTAGTGCACTGGAGGTCTACAGTGGTTCCAATGATCAGAGACTGGCCATTAAAGGTGCACGATATACAGCTGGTGGAGGAGTGGAGGTATCAGTGTATTAACAAATTCTCACAATTAAATTAAATTTGGGCACTAAGGGTGGATTTCACTACCTCTGATATGTATAAACAATTGAACTTGTGAATATGTTATGTACTGTTAGATCACTATCTTCTTTACAGCTTGCTTATGATAGGGTCTAGGGATACCCCCCTTTTTTTGGGTTTTGCGACCCCTCCCTTTCTCCCTGAGGGGAGGAGGGGGATAGCTGGGATTTTTTGATCCTCCCTGGTCCTTTCTCTCTCTTCCCCTCCTCGTCCTCTGTGTTTATTTTTGTGTTTATTACTTCTTGGTTTATGCCCCATCCCTTATATGTTTGATTTCCAGAGACTTACATGGTTCCCTTATTTGAGTTCCCCCGCTGATGTTTATTGTTTTATGTACCTCATGTCACTGATACCTATTGTACTATGTTTACTATCTAAAGTTGTTCTCCTGGTATATCTTGGGGGACATGATCCTGATAGGGGTATGGGTGGGTAGACACAATTAACACCTATGATATTATGTACTGGCTGGCTTATGTTAACCTCTTGTCTCTGTTGTCCGTCTTTGTTATTTTTTAAATGTATAAATAAAGATTAAAAAAAACATGTACCACCTTGATTTCTTTAAAAAAAAAAGAAAATATATTCCTATTTGTAGCTGAAATCTACTTGCTCTTTTTTTTTCAGCAATAATTTGTATTAGTTTTTAGACATTTCTTTTGCAAAAACCAACAATTGTAAAATCCAGTCTCTCAGTTACAGGTAAATGTCAATACAACTTTGTCTTGAAAGAATGATAACCCCTCCACCACTCAATTTTGGATAATTAATATTTTTCTTTTTTTTTCCTTACTTTGTCTCTGCATCACTGAGGCTCAGTGTGTCATGTCCTCTTCTCCCCTGCTGCGTTCTGGGACTTTTGTGTGTCCCAGAAGATGACGGGGCCATTCAGGAAGTGCAGCGTGACTCGCGCATGAGCAGTTGGAAACGGGCAGAGAAGCCTGAATGCTCCACTGCCAGTTTCCCTTAGTTGGAATGGACGGATCGGCCCTCGGGGGGCCAACATCGCGAGCTCCCTGGACAGGTACTGTAAGTGCTGTAAGTGTCCTTATTAAAAGTCAGCAGCTACAGTGTCCCCATTTTTTCAAATTTGTTTGGGCAATTTCTGTGTTGGTAAATTAGCTTTTCTTTAGATATAGTATGGTTTATTTGTGTTTTCAGTTCTTCCAAGGTGGGGAAATAGAGGGATAACCATTTTTGGGCAATTAGTTTGTGAGCTTTAAATAACTCGAGTGATGGGGACATATGTATTTTCCGGTAAGGTAGCCTCGTCCAACATGTTCAATAAACATATCCATGGATCTTCTGCTTAAGTAACCTGAAAAACAGACCTTATAGTAGTCAGAACCCCTTTCCAGTATCTATGAAGTTTTGGGCATCTTCACATCATGTGGATCAGAGTGGCGGGGCCACTGTTACATTTGGGACAAAGGGGATTCTCTCTACGATGCCAGGTAGAATGATGAAGATTGTTATTAAAGGGGGGGCCCAAATCATTTTAATTAAGTTTACTCTTCCAACAACTGTAAGTTGCAATCTACAGCAACTTAAATAGGAGTAACCATGTAAAAAAAAAAAAAAAAAAAAGTCAGCAGCTAAAAATACTGCAGCTCCTGACTTTTAATAATCAGATGCTTACCTATCCCAGGGTCCAGCGATGGGGGGGATCAAAGCCCCGCTCGTCCCCCCTCCATCCGGCGGCACCGGCATTCTAACTGTGGGCACCCGGCTCTGGCCTCACAGCCGGGCACCCACTGCGCATGCGCGTGTGCCGCCGTGATTGGCTGCGCAGTAATCTGGGACCGGTCACGAGTCCCAGATGACTGACAGGAGGGAGGGGGCAGAGCTGAGCCCTTCCTGTGCCGAGGGGAAGTGATGTCACCAGCCCAGGCACTGAAGGAGGCAGACTACGAGGGACCCCCTAGCAACAGCCATTTAGAGGTGAGTTAAAAAAAAGAATTCCAAATGTTTTTTTTGTTTTTGTTTTTTTAGGAATATTTATGAGTTTTATTTTTTTTTGTGTGCAACCTCACTTTAAGCATTTATCCTTAACTATGTAATATGTACTATTTGAATTTGATGAGCTTCAGCCAAAAGAGAATCTAATGGGAGGAGAACAGATGTGTTCCAATTGATTCGGAAACCTGAAAAGGATCACGGCAACTAAGGACTGTTGTATGTCACCTAAAAACAATAGGGCATCGTCAGCTTACAGAGCCACTTTATACTCCCTTACGCCTCATCTGAAGCCAATAATCCCTGTCATTTGTTGAATGGTCAAAGAAAATGGCTCAATGGCTCAATAATAATGGCGATAGTGGACAGCCTTGTCTGGTACCCCTATAAATATTAAATGGTTGAGAAAGCATATTAATTCTCAATATAGCAATGGGATTATTATACAATAAACAAACCCATGACACAAATTTCGGGCCAATAGCAAAGGTAGATACAACTTCCCATGGATATTCTCACTTCACACTGTCAAATACCTTATGAGCATCCAAAGAAAGGATTGCTCTATGGCCACTATTATCTGCTGGCAATTGCATATTCAAAAATAATTGTCAAATATATTTAGCTGCTGCTCTATTAGGTATAAAGCCTGATTGATCAGTGTGGATTAGGTCAGGAATGCAATTAGATAGCCCATTAGCAAGAAGTCTCATCAGAATTTTAACATCCAACGTAAGAAGGGAAATAGGATGATAAGAATCTGGCTGAAGCTTGTCCTTCCCAGATGTAGGAATTGATATTATTGTTGCTTCTAACATTGAAACAAGGAGTTTATGTTTTTGTCTAGCCTCCCCAAATACTCACAAAAGTTCAGGCAGAAGAATCTGTCCATATAATTTGTAAATCTCGCCTTGGAAACCATCTGGTCCAGGGGCCTTATTACTATGTATTTGTGAGGCTGCCAGTTCTAACTCTTCCAAAGACAGAGGGGCATCCAGCATTAGTCTATCTGTGTGTATTTATTTTGGGAACTTAGGTGTCGCTAGAACTTAAGCAGACAAGTTTGATATCGCAGTCACTTTGGATCTGTATAATGAGGTCTAAAAATCCGCAATCCATGTCATATACAATACTACCCTAAGAATTTTAAATCGCAGAAATTATAGTAGGGTCTTGCAGAACTCGGGCTATCCTTTCCAAAAGGTGACCCATCTGTTCTCCTTCCTAAAAATATCTGTTTTTTAAAAAAAGCATTTATTTTCAGCTTTTTTTAAGGATAAATATCCATACATTTTCTATGCCTCCTGCCATGCTGTCTGAGTAATCTCTGATGGATTTAACATAAACGCTTCTTCTGACATTTTTACCACCTACCTGCATAATATCTGTCTCCCATTTTTTTCAATGCTTGCTTAATTTTGGAGATCTCCTTCATAAGGTTCCCCCTTAAATATGCTTTCATTGCATCCCAGACTACAAGTGGAAATGCTATACCTCTATTATATAAAAAATATTCAGAAAGAGATTTATCAATGGCATCTAATTAAATTCAGCCAGTAAGGGTTTGGCCCTCCAAGTGGTCTCCCCAAAATTGACACCGCCTGGAAATCAATACACATGGACGAGTGATCAGACAAGTCTCTGGGTGCATATGAAACAAGAATTGAGCAAATAGTTTCAGCACAGCATCATTATATGGTGGAGGTACATATATATTTGCCAAGAGAAAACATCTATTTTCGAGAGTACAAACCATAAAGATAAACTGACCCTCTGGATCAATATTGTATTCTCTGCAGAAGAAGGTCACAGCGGAAGAAACCCGAATTTTCACTCCCCTTGCATAAGATGAGTAGGTGGCATGATATTGAAATTTATGTTTAGCCTTATGAAAAAGAACATTGACATCCCCGATACATGCATCTCCTGTAGGCACACAATAGCTGGATTATATTGTAATAAGTAATAACTGCATGTTTTTTTTACTGCATCCCCCAGACCCTGAACATTCCATGATAGGATAGAAAATATATTTAACATATGCAACAACAAAAAAAAATGGTACACTAACCATGAAGGGGGGGCAGTAAACAAATTGTCTTCCTCAGTCCCCCGACATGTGTTGCATGTTGACTAAATAAGTACAGTATGCTACTACCTAGCCTCCCATCTTGGCAACGTGCAGTGATATCCTGATCTTGCCTTTCACCACCAAATATGTGGTCGGAGATCGACATGGGCTCTTTTTTTCCCACTCATCCCTGCTCCCTAAACTGGCCCTCTTCACTGCACCAAGATTCCAAGCTTCTTTGCCTAGGCCCTATGTTGTTCTCATTAAAGATATTATGTACCTGTGCTACAAGGTTCTCTCTCTCTCTTCGTCATGCCCCCCCTCTCTAAAGTCCTCTATAACCCCTTAATCCCATACAGTTTGTCCCACATCCAAATGCATTCCTGGGCTCAAGGAGTTCTCTTCTAGCTCTGCCATTTCGCCCCTCCAATTTCCCATAAGATCCAGACCTTTGCAGATCTCTAGTCTAAACATCAGATACATGACTACCTATTTTACTCGTATCTCCAAGTAAGCCATTACCAATCCACATCTCCTTGACCCATACTCTACCTAAACCAACGGCCTTTGAGCTCCTTTGTTCCCAAAGACCCATCAAAGGCGTATAGTATCTACCATATACCAATTACTGCAGGAGTCCTCTCCACTCTCTGAGGACTTATACACTTACATGTGGAAATGGACCCAAAGCACTCAAACACCAATATCCCTTCCTCAATGGTCTAAGATCTGGACTCATACGTCCAAAGTATCCAGGTGCGTGATGCAGAGAGAGACAGCACTTAAAATATTACTCTTCTAGTACAGAATCCAAGAATTACTGCATCATTTTGATCCCTCACTCTCTCCTCTTTGCTGGAGGTGGTAAATCCAGGGCACCCACTACCACATCTTCTGGTAATGTGAATTGATTATGCCTTTCTGATTCATGGTGATGTCCCTGCTTCAGCATGTATTCGAACATCTCCTTCCGCTGGATCAGGTACACCTCCTTTTAGGTCTCCCCTTCTCTGAACTAGGGAAAGCTTCAAACAAATTAGCCTCCTATATTCTGCTGGCTGCCAAACGAGTTATCCCAATTTGTTGGTTATCCCCCTCCCCCCATCTCAGGACCAGTTTCTGCAGGTCATCACCAAAATATGCAGAATGGAACACACGACAGCCTAGGTAGATGATGCAGTAGACAGATTTGATAAAGTTTGGGATCTGTGGGACAAATCTGAGTTTGGTATCACACCCCTAAACCCAACCTGATACCCACATACCCATCCTACATCTCAGTCCCTCATCTTTAGTCCTCAACTTCTCCTAGGTTATAACTCTCAGACTTCGCTCTTTTGTATTTCCTTTGATAGAGTTACATATCTTGTACTGGATCTGTTTGTTGTTATTATATTTCAAACTGATTCTTTTGAATTTCAATATACTAGATATACTTTTCTCTGCATTTCTCAAATGCTGTATTTACATGTTATATATGCAATAAAAAACACAAAAAAAAAACAAATGGCAGTGGGTGGGTGTGGATAAAATATGCCTTTTTTTGTAAAACCCTCTGATCCAAGCACATCTTGAAGCATCTTGAAGCCATTGTTCTATAATGTATGTTCGGTGTTTACCTTCAGCCCACTCTGGCAGGCCCAGTATACACACGTTGTTCCACCTTGGCCTATTTTCAAGATCTTCCAACCTACGATTCGGATTAGCCACTTCTGTTCGGGTATGTTTGATTTCATTTTTCATATCAGGAAGATCATCCTTTATCACACTAATTCTCCCTTCCAGAGCAGTAGTGCGCTCACTTACTTTTTGCACATCTCACAGAACTATAGCAACGTCCTCTTTAATACCCTTCATTTGATCTGCAAGGAATTGCAAGGACATATTACACGCCTGAACTGCCCTGAGTACATTGCCTAAAGTAGGTTCTGTGGACTAAATAGGTTCCACAGGCGGCTCATGCTGTTCAAACTGTGTACATGCAGATGTAGGGGCTGCACCAGGAACTAGAGCTGTACATAAGTCCTTTCCATATATTAGGGGCTCAAGTTCAGGCTCAAACTCAGGTTGGTCAATGCCAGTCTGCATATCGGTATAGATGTCAGTATCAGCACTATTAGTATGTATTTCCAGCTCTACATTTAGGAGTTCTGCCTCCCCCTTAGATGTATTCAGATCAGATTGTGATCCATCATGCTTACAGGGAGTCCAGGCATATTTATGCAGCTTACTGGTAATCTCCCCTGTCTGGGCTCCAGTGGATTGTACAGAATGCATCTAGTTGTTGGGCCCATTTTGACAAACATCCTCTGACTCACTCTGCTCTGTTTTATTCCATCAGGTCTGCATGACTTTACAAGAGACAGCACTAGACAGCACACCACAAAATAGCAATAATACCTTAGATCCCATACTGTAATTGCTTCACCAGAAACGGAAAGGTAGGGGGAAGGGTCTCCCCAACCCAGGCCTAGCAAACAACACATAGTACAGACAGGCTGAGCTGGAGGATAATACTGAGGGGAGGAAGGCAACAATGGGAGGCAGGGTGAGACAATGGAGACAGAAGAGAGCCATGGATTTAAGCTGGAATCTGAAGCTGGAGATAAAAGGTAAGGCTGAGCAGGAAAATAATGTCAGGAGATTGCCGGACACACTGACATGCAGCAGGAAACAGCACAGAACTGTGTGGTATTGCAGAGCGCTAAATGCAGTATAAGTTTTATATACAGCAGTGCTTGGTCTGGCCAGGAGCCAAATGCGGAATATCAGGCAGACATGTGAAGCAATTCCCCCAATGCCTCAGAAGGATCAATGCAGATAAGGAATGGCTGGAGCTATCAGTGACCTAGGAAGCACATGCTTTGCTTATGCATGCAATATAATTGCTCTCTCTCTCAGAAATTGGAACAGAGGCCTAAAAATTATAGTGTAATTCTGTTAATTCTGTTCAATGCTTATATTTTTCAAAAGAACCTACTTTGTAACTCCTTTCCATCTTCAGTCTTTTTGCCTTTTCCCTCAGAAATTGTGGCCTATCCAATAAAGGCATCACAGGTATTCTACAAATGTCTATTTTTTTCCTTTTAAATTTGAAACAAATAGATATAAATTGCTGTAGCTGTGCAAAACGATCAAATTTTTACTTCCACAGTCTAACACAAAATCTTGTTTTTTTTATTTGCAGATGCAATTTGCTTTCTCAGTCCCTCAGAAATTGCAGCCTGACGATACAGGCATAAGATCTTTGGTGAAAATCTGTAGCATTTTATGCCTTTAGTCTCTTAGAAAATTATATTTATTTCCAAATTCAGTATGCTTGTGAACTATTAAATAAAGGCTTAAAAAGTGCATTACAAATTTGTGAATTTTTTTCTTTTAAATTTAAAACAAATAGACACTATTTTTTTTTCTTTCCATATGCAGTGTCTGCATAATATCGAAGGAACTGTGGCATGTGTACAAAGGTCTTTTTTTTTTTCAATATGCAATTTGCTCGCTCTCGCCTTCAGAAATTGTAGCCTATCCAAGAAAGGCTTAAAAGGTGTGCTGAAATCTGTGAAATTTAAACCTTTTAAATTTGTAATTAATAGATACATTTTTTTCTTTTTAAATGTAATATGCCTGTTTAATCCCTAAAACATTATGGCCTGTTAAAAAAATTGAATAGCTGTGGTGCAAAACTGTAATTTCTTTTTCATCCTCAACCTAACAAATAAACCCCTACTTATTTTCATTTAGGCTGCTTTCACACTGGGGCAGTTTGCAGGCGCTATTGCGCTAAGAATAGCGCCTGCAAACCAACCCGAAACAGCTGTTGCTGTTCCTTCAGTGTGAAAGCCCGAGGGCTTACACACTGAAGCGGTGCGCTTGCAGGACACTCAAAAATGTCCTGCAAGCCGCATCTTTGGCTCGCTATAGGAGCGGTATATTTACCGCTCCTATAGCGCCCGGTCCCATTGAAAACAATGGGGGAGCGCGCCGAACCCGCCCGCAAAACGCCGCTGCAGCGGCGGTTTGCGGGCGGTATTGACCCTTTTTCGGCCGCTCGCGGGGGGTAAAACCACCCCGCTAGCGGCCGAAATGCACCGCTAAAACGCCGGTAAAGCGGCGCTAAATATAGCGCCGTTTTACCGCCAGCGCCCCCACCGCTCCAGTGTGAAAGCAGCCTTCGCAGTGGCTCAGAATTTGTAGTCTGTCCATAGAGGCTTAATATCTGTGGTGTTAAACTGTACAATTTTGGTCCGTCTCTGAATCAAAACACTATTTTTTAATTTACAGATATAATATTCTCTCTCAGTCACTCTGAAATAGAAGCTTGTTCATAGAGGCTTAATATCCATGGTGCAAGTCTGTAATATGTTTCCATCTTCAGTCTTCTAAAAATAAATATTTGTTTAATATTTTCACTTGAAATGTGCTTGCTCTCTGCTTCAAAAATTGTGGTCTGTTCAAGTTGTGCTGCAACTTTGCATAGTATTTCATTATTCAATCCTAATAGATCAAAATAATTGTTTTTTGGAATTAGCAGATCAAACAGACTTCAAAATATTACTTGCTTATTTTACTTGCAAATATGTACTATTTTGCAATCTTCAGTCCAAAAAAATACTGTTTGTTTAACCAAGATAAAATCTATGCGTTCTCTCCCTCTGACATAACTTCTTACAGCAGTGGTCATCAACCCTGTCCTCAGGGCCCACTAACAGCCAGGTTTGCAAGATAACTGAAATACATCACAGGTGATATCATTTGCTGCTCAATGATTGCAGTATTCTAGTCTGCATCTCCCCAAGATAATACATAAAACCTGGCCTGTTAGTGGGCCCTGAGGACAGAGTTGATGACCACTGTCTTACAGCATAGCTATAAAGGAGTACATACTGTCAGTTTTTCTTACTTGATGTAAATAAAAAATCTGTGCACCAGCTATAAACAATGAATTAAGCTGTAGGCAAAAAAGTGACCAGTGATCATTCCCAAACCATATGAATATATATGCTGCACTACAAAAAATATGAAAGCAATTAAATATCAAGAGAGAAACTATAAGATTGCAATGAGTTGGTACTGGAGCCCAGTAGTGTTGAATACAATAAATAAAGGGAATACATAGAAATGTTGGAGATGTAAGGTAAGAAGGGGGACTATGGATCATATATGGTATGGATGCTATAAGATGAGAATTTTTTGGAATAAGATATTTGAGATTTATCAGAAAGTGGTCGGAGTAGAGATGTGTCCAAACATAAATATTGTGTTATTTTTTCTCACGGCAGACGAAGAAGAAGGATATATAAAAATTCAAATGCCAATAATATGGAAAAAGTGGGAAGAATTTCAGTCCTCAAGAAGTATGATAGAATATTTATAAATAGAAGGGAACAACTGGCCCCATAAGGGATTATAGGGGGTACAGGAGGAGGAGAAGGGGGAGATAGGGAGAGGAAGTTCGGAGGGGTTTTTATTTTTTTATTTTTTGTGTATGTATGTGGAGAGAATGGATTATGAAGAAAATAGAAGAAGGTAAGGGAAACGGGAAAGTTAACAAAGAAATTTAATAGACAAAAATTAAGATCCCTTTACTGATATATAAATGAAGTAATACATGTTTGTTTTAATTAATGATGATAGTTGGATAAATGTAAACATTTTTTTTCTTAAAAAATTTTATAAAAAGAAATTTGAAACAAAAAATATGAATGTGTAACAAATAATAATGTTTACAAAAATAAAATAGCAACTAGAAAGATCAAGTGACAAACCCTTCAAATGAATAACAAAATATAAAGTGCAATAATAAAGTTTACATCAAATATAAATGTGAATAACATAACAAAAAACTCTGCAGATAACAGTGCAGAAACAAGTAAATCGATAAACAACCTGTGAATGAATATGTATCTGCAGAAAACACCACCACCTTTATTCCCTTTTGGGCATTCTCTCACCTTAAAGTATGACCCTCATCACAAAGGTCCCATAAGGGCTCATTCAGAACATAGATCTCCAGTCAGGCAGCAGTGAATGGATTGAATACTGACAAAATACCAATTCTGGAACTTCCCACACAGGTGCGTTCAGTAGGGTGCTGTCTCCCGAAACCAGATGGGTTTCCATTTGGTAAAAACTACTATATGACAGCAAATCATATATCCAAAAAAATAAACAACATTGCACAAATGTGGTAAGAATATAATAAAAACTAAAAAATGAATATAGTTAAGATATCCTAAAAGCTATAAAAACTACAACTAGGTGTCAATCCAGGAAGAGTTAATTCCTAATTATGGGCATACCTCTGCCTGAAGTAGACGCCATGTATGCCCTACTCTTATACATGGAATTAAAAGACAAATATATAATGCAGAAATAAACACAATATGCATAAAATAAGTAATAGTGATATGCAAAAATTGAGATAGGTGAATATTGGTATAATATGCATACAGTATATACAAGGTTGTAAAAATATATATGTGAAAACTTACATATGCCACATTGTTGCAGCACAACAGGAAGCGTTGATTTCTGATCCTGTGTAAACTACCTGGTTGCAACTTACTGCAAGTACTACTCCCACATAAAAGAAAAAAAGGGAAAAATTCCATATGTGGTCCAAAAAATAAATAAAAGTTCAAACCAAAGTCTTAGGGCAATATTACTGTTGATATTTTGTATAGAGTGTTTGTTACGTGACCTTTCTAGTTGCAATTTTATTTTTGTGTATGGGTATTACATGATGCATATTCTGTTTTTCTTGCTTGTTGTGCTGAAAATTTTCTGGAATAATGTTATATATAACACATTCAAAGTCTTTCTAGCTTTGTTTGTTAATCAGTAAAAACAAATGGAGTTCAGCATCTCCATTAAATATTTACTATGTGTAATGCCCTGCCCATGTGCATGTAGTCCTGTTTGCCCCAGTTTCAGATAGACCGGAGCAGCTGTTTTCTTGACTTTTGCATTTGCTGTAGACACACGCAAGTAATCTTCTGCTGCCTTTAGTAAAGTTAATGTTTTGGCTTCTTGTTGCTGTACTTTTAAGCAGAAAAAGGCTCCCTCTAGGTAAGCCTACTCTCTGATTGCAATGCATGTTCCCATAGCTGGGAAATTCAGAGTGATAGACCACATTTATCAAAATAGTCCTGATGCACAATGGCTTTCACCTACATTTGCATATATATTCAACTAAAACTCCTGTTGTTAACCTGGATAGTTGAAATGTTTTTGTCAGGAAAACCATGAAACCGAGCTTATGCGTATGCTCTAAAAAATGTGCATGAAAAAAAAAAAAAAAAATGCACCAGAAGGGTCCACAGAACTGTGCACAGAATTAGGACCATCTGCACAAGCACATGTTGTGAGCATTAGCGTGCTTCTTGTGCTCATGAGTGTTTGCGAGCATGTTTGAATGGACTTTGGAACTCTGTGGCCTATTTAAAGCTCTACAGAACTCAGGATCATTGCTAAGTGATTGTCCTTCTGCCTAAGACCTGATCTTGTGTGTACATCTGCATCGTAACGCAGCTTGTTGACTTTGCTTGTTCCCGAACCCCTGTTGCTGACCTTTCTTCCTGCCTGCTGTCCTGGTACCTCCTCTGCTCACCCGATACTTACCTTGGCCTGGATTTGATTCCACCCCTGGTTCCTAATTCTTTACTCCTGCTGACTGATTGTTGCCAACTCCTGCCTGTCTGATCACACATCTGAGATCCTGCATCTTCCAGCTTGCCTATTGTACCGTCTTTAGCTTTATATCTAACACAAGATTTCCTGACCTGGATCTCCTACAGGCACCCGTGCCCTCTCATTAACTCTGTCTCAACCAGGTTTTTTTTCTGCTGGTTAATTGAAAGTGTGCTAGGGACTCCTAATGGCTTATATAAGTTGACTTTGACATAGTAGTGTTCTGTTTAAGAGACTGAGACTTTAGGTCTTAGGTACTAACTTGAAAATCTTGTTTTAGAACTAATCTATTCAGCGTGTATTCAACTGACAACCTATGATAAAAACTGTCTGCTTACTCATCTTCTCTCACCTCTCCATTCATTTAAATATATACTTGCTTGGACAATACTTGAGTGCTCTCAATATCAACATGGTGAACATAGGTTTGAATACCAAAAGATTGTGTCAAAACTGGCACTTTTCAGTAATATATGCTGCTTAATAAAGGTTTTAAATTATAACTGGATCCTAAAGAGACTCAATTTTTGTTCTTTTCATCTGAAGATAATTTAACATGAACTTATACATATGTTTATTCTATTGAAACATATATAGAAATTATAAAGTAACTATAAGGTATCTAGCACATTTCAACTCAAAACCAAAGAAACACATTGCTTTACTTTTCTTCTAATTTAGAGAGATAAGAAAGCTGCAGACTTAAATGTATTTCTGTTTTTGATTAACTGCACTGTGCTTATATATGTTCAAAAGCTTTTAGCTCCATTAGAGAAAATGTTTTTACTTGATAAACTTTCATTATGTGAGTTGCCTTTGATGTAAGATTACCTCAGTCAACATTAATTTTAAACTAATAGAGAATCATCCCCTTAAGCATGTTTCTTATATTGCTACTTCTTATAATTGACATTGGAAAATACAGATTGATTTTTATAGACACAGAAGAGTCACATGAAAAAACATTCGTCCAGCGAGTAAAAACACTGGATTTTTTACACTTTGATTATTCAATTTTTTTGTGGTGACATTTAAGTGGATCTAGAGTATAGCAAAAGGCTTTCACCAGGGCTCAGGCCTTGGAGAAATAATATAGAATTTGCATGATTTTGATGGGGTCCTGGTGGTGTGGTTCGAATTGGAGGATAATTCACAGACTGTAGAAGTTGGACTTGCCTTTCTGACATTAGCTCACTATTTCATGACAGTTCAGAAAAGAGCAAAACAAAATACAAATACATTAAAACAAAAGAATAAAGGTCAAAATATTCCAGTGGCTTGGGCATGGTGAACAGAATGCTAGCACTGGTATTAGACAGAAAACTGAAATCAGAGTCCAAAATGATGTTCAAAAATTAGAAGCAGGCTTTGAATTCAAAGTCTAGAGCAGATGTCATACACCAGAGTTATCACCAGAAAAATAAATCTGATCTTTTCATATACAGACTTTCAGATTTAATTGAATTGCATAGAATGCATTAAGGGGAAAAAAAACCTTCAGGGTTTACAACCCCTTTAAGCAAATCAGTACACAACGCAACACACACTCATCTGTCATGTGTACAATAAACAAGAAGTATCAATCTGCACATTATTGTGTATGTGTTTTTTTAAATACCCATCACCATCACCTAAGTTGGGCATTGTTTAGGAGTTCTTATCACAGCCAGGCAGACTGATCAGGAACAGCCATAGGAAGAGGTTAAAATCTAGTGAGCCATCTATTCTCTCAACCCATCAGGATCGCAATCAACTAAATATCAGTGGGGATTCTCTTTACATGTAGGTCGGATTTTACATAGTTACATAGTTAGTCAAATTGAAAAAAGACACAGGTCCATCTAGTTCAACCAATAAAACAAAAGAAATCAAACAATTCCATATACTCAATCCTATACACACTGTTGATCCAGAGGAAGGTGATAACCCCAAGCAAAGCATGATCCAATGTGCTACAGCAGGGGGAAAAAATCCCTTCCTGATCCCCAAAGAGGCAATCGGATATTCCCTGGCTCAACGTTACCTATAAATGTTAAATCCAGGCCTTTTTTAAAGCAATCTACTGAGCTGGCCAGAACCACCTCTTGAGGAAGTCTATTCCACATTTCCACAGCTCCTACTGTGAAGAAACCTTTTTGAAATGAAATCTCTTTTCTAGGTGTAAAGAGTGCCCCACCAGTCCGCTGTGGTGACCTTAAGCACCTTCACACATTCCTGCATGTCAGTCCCGACTTCGGGGCAATTTCAGAGACATTTGTGTGGGTTTCTGCACAGATTTCAATGTAAATTGCACCCCCAAAATGCCAAATGTAGTACAGAAACTACTTTTGGAAACCGGTGCGGCAGCGCAAATGCGGCGTTGCACCGATTCGGACTCTGCCATTGCTGCAATTGCCGCCAATTTGGCATGCGATTTGTCAAATTGCATGCCAAATCTCATCAATGTGAACCAGGGCTAAAGTGAATAACTCAACACCAACTGTACCTTTAAAAATAAAAAAATACATTTCTAGACCATATCACGTTTGAGCCATTGTGGATCATTTGGGGCTGTGTCAATACCATCCTTATTATGGAAATGAGCTCCCCCAGGCTCCTCTGTATACACAGAGCTAAAGAAAGTATTTAATACATTTCCCTTCTCTTTGTTCCCAGTCACCCACTCCAGATTATTTTGTAAAGAGCTTACATGTTTAGACCTGACCTTTTTACTATTGATATATTTGAAGAATTTTTTAGTTTTTTTCCTACTATGTTTTGCAATCTGTCCTTCGTTTTGAATTTCCATGTCCTTAATTTCCTTTTTCACATATTCTGTCATATTCTTTGTAACATTTAAATGCTAATAGTGTTCCTTACTTTTTATATTTTTTTAAATCTTTTCTTATTTATAGCTTTTTTTAACTTTGGCCGTGAGCCACATAGGTTTTATGTTTAGCCGTATAAACTTCTTGCCCATGAGAATATACTTTGCAATGAGTTTGCATATAGTATTTTTGAAGAATTCACATTTCTGTGTTCATCGATGCCAATATTCCCTCCCAGTCTAAAGCCCCATACACACGCTCGGACAATCCGCGGACCAGGTCGGTCGGATTCTGTCCGACGTACTTTGTCCGATGTTGGTGTTGCGTACACACGGTCGGACTACGTTGTCGGAATATCCGGTCCGGAAGAATGTCGTGACGTAAGTCGTCGTCCACGAGATTACAAAAGGGAAGTTCAGCACCACGTCAGGCACCCGTTGGGCTCCTTCTGCTGATCCCGTGTTTATCGAGAGTTAGTGGAAGTTTGGTGACTTAAGATTTGCGCTTCTCAGTTTTCTGACTCAGATCGTTACTGCTCTTCAGTTTGTGCTTGTCGTGCGTATCTGTTTATTAGTGCGTGTAGTCAGTTCGCATTTGTTGGTCATTGCGGCCTATATCTTGATATAGGACGCTTTGATTTGCACTGCTTATTGTCTGCTCGTTGCTCGTATTCAGTTCGTTCTTTCAGGCCTTGCTGTTTATCGGTGCTTTCTGTTTATCCGTTCTGACCAGCCGACCTTTTGTGACCTTCTGAGCGATGTTTCCCGTGCGTACTCGTCGCCGAGTTCGTGCTGTACGCGGAATTGGTGTCGGGCTTTTAGCTTTGACCCAAGACCCGTCCATGAACAGAGTGACGAGGAGTATGTGGACCAAGAATTGGTTGCTTCAGCGTGACCAGTTCTCGCACATGCCTTTGCTTCGTGAGATCCGGGAGAATAATCCTGATGATTTCAGGAACTTTCTCAGGATGACGGACCCCGATTTTCACCGTCTTTTGGCTTTGCTGACCCCCTTTATCAGCCGGCAGGATACCTGCATGAGACAAGCCATTACTCCGGAGCAGAGGCTTGTTGCCACGTTGAGGTACTTGGCGACAGGGAGAAGTCTTCAGGATTTGAAGTTCTCTTCAGGTATCTCTCCCCAGGCCCTGGGAATCATTATTCCAGAGACCTGTTCTGCCATCATTCAGGTCCTGCAGGAGGACTATATTAAGGTAACATTTCTACTTGACTATTCCCTTCTATGTATGCTCTGTTTGCTAATGTCTTCTATTTTTGACCTCCTTCCCTAATTACCATGATTGCAATATGTTCTAATATGCTGTGCCCCTTTTCTCCTTCATGCATTTTTCCCTTCACTTACCTCACCAGCATGCTCTTCTGCCCCAATAGACACCTATGGCCTAGTCACTTAATCAATGTCTTTTGTCTGCTGCATAGTATTGTTTGTCCTCAAACACCCCCTAAAATATGCACAAATGTTTGCTGTGTGGTTTACTTCATGTAGAGCCCCTTTAGAAATTTTTTTTTTTTTTTTGGGGGGGGGGGGGTGGCAAACTCATTAGGAACCCCCTCCCCCAACTGCTCTGTCAGATGGTACCAATCCTTTATCTGCTGGCTTTCCCAAGGTCCATACACACTATATACCTACCTCTTTATAGTGGGCATCTTTAGGGATGAATTCAGCAAAGCATGTAGTGCAAGGGGCTGCCCCCATACATTCCATTTCCTAATTTTTTGTCTTCTTTCCCTCCTATTAGCTTTCTTGGTAATTTCAGAATGTCACAATGTGCCTGCCTTTTTTTAGGGGTGGGGGGGGGTTGAAATGTTATTTTATCTTTCCTGGGGGCTGCCAATAGTGTTAAGTACAGAGGGTCTGGCCAAACTAGCACACATTATTGAGCCATTTGCCAATCAATGAAGTGCAGAGGGTTACCTGTCCCCCCCCCAAAACCCTAGTTATTGCCAATGGCCCATCAGAAGTGTGGGGATTGATGGGGGGTGAGTCATCTGTGAAGGGGAGCCTCTACTTTTCTGTGCAAATACTTTCCAGCCTCCAATTTTATACAATGCTCTTGTTCCAAGATGTTGATTGTCTAATCTGCTTGCAATGTTTAGGTGCAAAGTGACTAATTTTTTTTTCTTGTTTCACTCCACAGTTCCCTTCCACGCCACAGGAATGGCAGACTGTGGCCTCCCACTTTGCCAGCCGTTGGGACTTTCCTAACTGCGGAGGGGCAATTGATGGGAAACACGTCCGCATCGTCCCACCACCCAACTCGGGGTCCTACTATTATAATTATAAAGGGTTTAATAGTGTAGTGATGTTGGCGGTGGTGTCGGCAACATATGAATTTATGTATGTGGACGTGGGGATGAACGGCCGGATATCGGATGGTGGTGCCATTACGCACACGGAGTTCTACTGGCGTCTCCAAAGTGGCAGTCTGTGCTTGCCACCTCCAGAGGAGAATGCCGAAGGACTCCCCTTCGTCTTTGTCGCAGATGAAGCGTTTGCGTTGACTCCCCATGTGATGAGGCCGTTCCCGATGAGGACCCTCACCCCGGACCAGAGGGTCTTCAACTACAGGCTGTCCAGAGCAAGAAGAGTGGTGGAGAACACTTTTGGCATCCTGGCCAGCCGCTTCCGCCTGTTCCTGACGGCATTTAACTTGGCGGAATACAAACTGAACCACATAGTTCTTGCCTGTTGCATATTGCACCACTTCCTCAAAAGACATAACAGGAACTATGTGGTGCCCGTTGGCCCAGATGTGGAGGGCCCTCCAAATGCGGACCTCACAGCCCTTCGAGTGGCACGTCCAGGCTTGCCCCCTCTAAATGCCCGCGTGGTCCGCGACCAATATATGGAGTACTTTGTGGGTAGGGGGGCCATTGCTCTGCCTGACAATGTGTGAGAGGCATTTTTTAATAAATCTGATATTTGAACCAACCTATGATTTCTTGTCATTTCAGTCTTGTTTTTAGCTTATTTTACCTTCACATTTTTTCCCTTTGCCTTCGACAGTGGTAATGCACTTTCTGGGCAAAAGGAGGTAACAGTCTCTTCTTCCCAAAAAGATTATTCTCATGTTGTGTGTTTGCTACCTAATCTTTGGTCTAGAGAAGGTTTGTCCTGCATAACTGACACCCAAAATACTCCTTTTCATCACCAGGTCTGACATGTGTGTATTCTGAAAAATGCTGGGCTCCGTGTTTTCGTACAAAGCACTGTGGGTGTCATTTACATAAGTCAAATCCGCTATGCTCTACAAGTGCATTGAAAAAGTTCCCTGGGCAAGACAATTGCAGTGCAAAGTGGATTTGCCTTTAGTAAATAACACCCATTGCCCCCCATATCCTTTACATTTTACATACATAATGCATTGTGTTTTTTAAATAAGGAAGCCACACATTTAGAAAAATAAAAAAGTTTACTAGGAAAACCTTCACAAGTGCGTTTACAATCTTCACGCCAAAACTGACAACATCTTGGTTATTTACAACATTGTTTACAAACATTCCGCAATTGGTAAAACCAGGCATGGAGCAAAACAGAACCTATGAACTAGGAAAGTTCAACTTTGTAAAGTGAAGACAAGATCAGACATGACTATATGTTCAAAGTGTGTTTGATCTTGCCTTCATCACATGGGGGGGTCACCCCCGGAAAGTGGAAATTTAGAACATGCACACAATTTGGGTCTGAAAATGGTCATTAGATGGTAAAACACATGCCTTGAAGCTCCAAAAGTGCCATTTTCCATCATGGGGATGAATGGACGTTTTTTGGGGGTGCAACCCCTTCACCACAACCACTTTCGTAGTTCGTAAAGTGTTTGCACCCCCAAAAAAACGTTGCCATTCATCCACCATGATGGGAGCTAGCACATGTGGACACAATGTGTGCATGTTCCAAATTTCACACAGTTTTTAAGTTGCAAATGTGTTCAGAAGCTGGCACAAATGTGTGTTAATTACTTGGTGCGTTTTCATATTTTTCCTAAAACATCAATGATGTTCTTCAATTTTTGTTGAACATCATTGATGTTTTGCTTTATGTAATCTAGATGTCTATTGCAGACCATTATCTCTCCGATGAGTACGTGGGCACTCTCTGTGGTAAAGTGCGATTTTTCTTCCACAACATCCACGTCACCTAAAAAAACCACAAACAAAAATGGGGTGTTGGAAATGAGGCAGCCATACATGGTTTAGCTTACCAGTAGCTGTGTTCTCCCACACTCACCTGTTGTGGTGACAAGTTCTCCAAGTTCGATGATCTCTCCTTCCTCCTCCTCCTCCTCTGCTTCTGCTCTTTCCCCTTTTTTGGGAGGTGTTGGTTTGGGGGTTTCCTCAGACGGCCCAAGTTTTCGCTCCCCTATGAGAATGTACAAAAGGAAGATTTAGCAACACAATCTATTGAGGGCAGAAATAGGAAATGACAAACATTGCTTGAAAGTGACGGACACTATTTTAGTTTGGCCAGTTACAAATGTCAACTACATGAATGTAGTCACTTTGTAAAGGTGCTAAACTGACTAGCTTTTTGGTAGAAGTTTGTGTGATGGAGACCCCCCTCTAGTATCCACTGGAGCACATGTGTGGAAAAGCCTAATAAAAAGGGGGTTTGGGTGTCCCAGCACTAGTGCTCTAGAGTCCAGATGGGTAAACAGCTACTGGGTGACCTCTCCTTTACATTGAATAAATTGGCTTGACATTCTTGATGACATTTCTAGTGAGAACAAACTTCCTTTCCCTAAAAAAAACACCAAACCACGTATTATAAGTGGCCGAACGTTCGAGGTTGCGTACGATCGAATGGACACACACACGACCATGACAGTGGCAGAAAGATCGAGGCTGAGTACGATCGAATGCACAGACGAACATGAAAGTGGCCATTTTGGAATGTACAACTTTGTAAAAATCAAACCACATGGAGCAGTATGCAAGCAAGAAATCAAACACAAAACACAACTACTTACTTTTTTGAAGAATTCGCTTGATCTTTCTGTACTGATCGGCCTCCCTCAGTTTCAGGTCTGACCAGCGTTTCCTCAGTTGCTCCTTGGATCGTTGTACCCCAAAATGATTGTACAGCCTTCTCACAACTTTAGACATGATCTTGGCCTTGCGGACATTGGGGTTGAGGTAAGGCCCATACTTCCCATCATAGTCGCTCCTCTTTAATATGTCCACCATCTCCAACATTTCTCCAAATGACATATTTGAGGCCTTGAATTTCAGGCTCCGGGATCGGGACGTTTGTGCCTCCGGACTTTCCTCGTCCACCTCCTCGTTGGGGGGATATTTGGGGCGCACCTGCTGTGTCCCCGCCATGTGCTCTCCCCACTGCGCCATAAAGAGAAGGGGTGGGGAATAGACGAGAAAGATCGTCAGGGGCGGGCGGAGTTTGACACATGCGCACTGTATATAAAACGTCACACGCCTGTGTCGTAGCCACGATCTGGGAGACGAGGGGAGAGAAAGCTCACGCACGAGACGATCGCTAGAAACGAAGGTACAATTTGACGTTGGTACATAACTAGCCTAGACTGATTAGAACTTGAGGCTTCTTTATGGAGAAGATTAGGAGAGTTTAGGCTGACATTATTTATATTGTTTGGTGTGGCGTTGTGTCTTGCAGAGGTGATGGAGGCCTTCTACAACGTGAGCTTTCTACCCATCTTCATTGATAAATACCGGCAATTCCCCCTCTTATGGCAGGCGAAACACAGGGATTATAGCAACAGACCAAAGAGGTACGCAGCCCTGCTGAAACTTGTGGCATTTGTAAAGCCTACCCTGCCCATGGCAACCGTGGCAAACTTAAAAGTGAAGATCAACAACATGAAGAGTACCTATTTCCGGGAGCGCAATAAGGTCCTGAAGTCACAAGCATCTGGAGCTGCAGCAGCTGATGTCCATGTCCCCACGCTCTGGTACTATGACAGGCTCCACTTTCTCAAAGACCAGGCTACTGTCAGGAAGTCACTCTCGACTCTTCCTTGCACGCGTCCTTCCGCGCACGCCACCCCTGATGAGGCTTCCGAGGACCAACCTGGGCCTTCCAGTATGGAAGATGGCAGGTGCCCATCTTGTTCCAGGTATAGTAGTTTTGTAACCAGTTTGGGGAATAATGAATGATGTTCAGTTAATTCAGGATCCCCAATTGCTTATTTCCTAACGTGATTGACATATCAACAGACAGTGGTGTGGGAGACATTTTTGTGAAGAATCTAAACTGCAGGGCTGAGAATTGTATGGTTTTGTATTTGAAAACATTTTGCAACAGTCACTAGATGAGAATTGTGTGTGTTTGATGAACAAATAACTGAAACTATGTCCCTTTTTCATACACAGGAAGACCTCAGCCAGGAGGTGGCTGTGGAAGGTGGCAGTCAGGAGGAGGCAGGGGGTAGTGGCAGCCAAGAGGGGGGTAGGCGTAGGAGCCTGACTGTCTCCCAAGTCCCTCCCCTCCGCCTTCCCTACAGAAGGGCGAAAAACATGGGGGAGGTGGGAGATTCAGCGCTCCAGCTGATAAAAGATGCCTCAGCCTCCCTCTATGCCACACCCACCTACGAGGAGGCCTTTGCCTCCTTGGTTACCAGTAAATTTACGGGTATGGAGGCGGGGCAACGCAGCATGTGTGAGGAGGTCATCCTCAAAATACTAAATGAGGGGATGGCTGGGGAGATGACTCCCCTCACACATGTTTGCGAGAGTGACCTTGCTCCGCCTCCTCCTCCTCCTTCTGCCACCCCACCAGCACCAGCACCACGGCGTGGAAGGAAGCGTACAAGGAAGACAAGAGAGTGACGACCTGGACTCAGTCTGGTCTGAGAGAAGATGGAGCCTCTCGTAGGACCAGAGCCTGGGGACCTAGATGGCATCTGCTGCAGTTCCGGATGTTTTGGACTTCAGGACCAGATTGCGCTCCCTTATTATTTAGATAGGTACTCTTCATGCCCCCAATTGTTTAAGTCTGTAAAATGATGGTTGCCATGGGTGTCCAAGGCTTTGCAAATTCCCCAAGTTTCACCATGGCTGCGTTCCTCTTTGGTTTGTTGCTGAGACCTAAATAAAGTTTTTTTTGATTTGAAATAATCATTGACTATTGTGTTTTACTTTTCTACAATGACAGTTTTTCTTTGAGTAGGCAGGTACATTTCACTAATCCTAAAGTAGAATTAACAAGGGGCACCAACAACCAACAAACTCCTAGTAAATTTAAGCAAGAAATACAAATGTTAATAATGTGGTTTTGCTAAGTTGAGACATACAAACCCCCTCCAAAAAAACAAAAAATTCTCCTTCAAATATGTATTCCCCAAAAAAAAAAAAAAAAAAAAAAAAAAATCATGGTAAAAAAATAACAAAGATTGTATTACGATCTGAGTAAAAATAAACATGTAGTGTATAAATGCTGCAAAGTAATAAAGAAGTAAGTTTGTGAGAAGTGCGGGTGAATAGGAGCAGCTAAAACATGTCATTCTTGTTGCATTGTAAAGAAAAAGAGAATGCGCTGCATTAAAGACATTTTAACATTGCAGCGTGACGAATGTGCTGTGTCGATTAGGAAAGGTAGTTTTACCTGACCGAGCGCTTCCGTCACAGAATTGCTTCTGAGCATGCGTAGCACTTTGTCCGTCGGACAAGCGTACACACGCTCGGATTTGGTGTGATCGGACCGTGTTGACGGCAAAGATTTCCAGCAGGAGATAAGACTTTGTCCGTCGGACAAACCGACGAACACTGTCCGATGGTGCATACACACGGTCTGATTTTTCAACAACCTTGTCCGATCGGACAGAATCCATGAAAAAGTCCGACCGTGTGTACGGGGCTTTAGTCTTGGGGAGCAGCACTCATCCTTGGAAAATTTGCTTTCCTAAAGCTAAGTGTATTTATATTTCCAGCATGAGCTTGTTCCTTACAGCTAACGTGAAGTGAAATCATGTTATGGTCACTGCCACCCAAAATCCATACCAGGCCCTTCAGGCGTGGGGTCCCCCCAAAATCCATACTAGACCCTTATCCAAGCATGCCACCTGGCATGCCACAGGAAAAGGGGGGGTGAGAAAGTGCCCCCCTTCCTAAACCATGCCAGGAAACATGCCCTCAGCATGGGGAGGATGCTTTGGGGTCCCCTCATCCCCACAACCCTTGCCCGGTGGTTGTGGGGGTCTGTGGGCGGGTCCCCAGATCCCAGCCCCTTCCCTTCTTCCTCGGATAAGGGTCTGGTATGGATTTTTGGGGGCCCCACTCCATTTTTTTAATTTTGGCGCGAGGTACCCCTTAAAATCCATACCAGACCTGAAGGGCCTGGTATTGATTTTGGTAACCCTGACCCAAACACCAGTATAATCAGTTTAATCAGCTTAATCTGTCAGTGAAAATTAACAACAGCAAGATGAGAGTCCTGCTACTGCTTTTTGGGGACAGATGAATCCCTGCTATTTTAAAAGTTTACTTTGTTCTGGAAAAACAATTATTGTTTTTAAATTTGTATTAAAAACATTAACTTAGTATACTGTTTATTATATTTTAAATAAAATAAAGGTTCTAAATATTAAAAATATGGTCAGAAAATGAAAATTAAATACTAAATAATACTTCTTGAAAAAGATGGACTGAGCTTCATCGAAAAGTTGGCAATAAAAACACTGCTGTTTTTGATCTTCCTCCTCTGCAAGACCCTTGAGTGCTTCTAAACCAGTTATGGATTTATATGGATTTCTTTGTGGGTGAACACCTGGACATTTTCTGTGAGTGCCGTGGTTATCCTCGGAACTATATATATCTATATATATATAGCTATATATATATCTCTCTCTCTCTCTCTATATATATATATATATATATATATATATATAGATACATATAGCTATATACTGTGTATATATATATATATATATATATATATATATATATATATATACACACAGTATATATTATGGAAAATAATGATGGCCACACAAAATATACACAATTTGGGCCCAAGTTAGACATTTGTGTGTTGAGTTATTTTCAAGGGAAAGCAAATTTACATTGTTATACAAGCTGTGCAGTCACTACTTGTAGCAAAGTGTAATTTCTTCAGCTTTGTCACAGGAAAAGATATAATAAAATATTTACAAAGATGTGAGGGGTGTACTCACTTTTGTGAGATACTGTATATATATATATATATATATATATATATATATATATATATATATATATATATATATATATATATATATATAGTACATCATATATACAGACACATACAAACTTATCAATAATGAAGACAATTCAGGCATCTCTCCTTTAAATCACTCACCATGCCCTTGAAATGGAAATATGTCTATGCTTGCATCTTAAATTATTTACATACTGTATATACCACTCATGGGATGTTAAAGGTCTGTATCCACATTTTAACCAATTCCCACTGAGAAAACATATATTGTATATGTGGCCTCATGGAAGTGCATCTTATTCCATGGGGCTGCATATATGCATCACTGCGTTTGGGCTGGGAGCACACTGCACAGTTCCCAGCACAGAGACTGAGCTGACACCCACAGCTCTGGGTCTTGTACTGACAATCAGGATCTGGGGGGACCAATTCCTGATCACATAATTGCTATATATGAATTAATGTATGTTATTTCTCCTCTTAAATTGAGAAAAAAATATGCACCATATCTTTTTAGAGAAGAAGGTTGTAAATAAAAAGCAAGTAAGAGGAAGCATTGGGTTATCACCCAGGCTTCTGTAACCAAGTTCAGTAGACTCGACTATGGGTGCCGGCTCAGCAGAAAGAGCCCATCCCAGCTTTGTATGCTCAGACAGTGGAGAGGAAAGTCCTGATCGCCGCACACCAAACAGACTGTTCATACAAATGATAGCAGCCTCAGCCTAGCTCCATGCAAGCCATGCCTCCAACACATTTAACCTGTGGGTTAGGTGAAACACATCAGTAGGGCATGGGCTGGATGGAGCTAGGGTCAGGTTGGTTTGGTATGCAGTGATTGAGACTTCCCTCACCCTGTCTAAAAATGTACGTGTAGAAAATAGATAAAATAACTAGATTGGGGTTTGACCTAGGTCAGTTTCAGTGTTAAGGTTAGGGTGAAAAGTCATGGTTAGAATAAAAGGTCAGGGTCAAAAATCAGGGTTGTGCTTAAGGTAGAAGTAAAAAAAAAAGAATTATTATCAGTGTCAGGTAGTGTCAGTGTGTTTTAGGTAGGCTGGTCATAACATATCTGCAAGAGTGGTAAAAGTGGAGAAGTCGAGCCAAACACACCATAGGATTTTAAATTGTGTGTATTACATTTAAAGCATGTAGGCTTTAATGCTGAGGAGTGAAAGGTAAACGAGTTTCAGGTGAAAAAGATTTTACTAAAAGTTGTAACAGTCCTACAGGAGCAAATGTTTACAAGCCTCTCAGGGCTCAACTCTTTTTGACTTTTGATGACCCCTTTTACCCCTAAAGCCCTTCTGCACTAAGAACAATAAAATAAAATAAAGGACAAAAAAATAAATGTTTTTTGGTAGTCCTTGCTCCTGGACAGAGCTATGCTTATCTAATGACATGTGAGCAATGTTCTGTGCAATAGTATTGTGAGCCCAGGCTGAGGTGCTAACATACCTCCAATAATAACCTGATCTAATAGGAAGAAGGTTGGTTGATGCTGGGCATTTATTTATTTATTTAGTTTATGATGCTGGGCATTTTTAACCTGGGAAAGGATGGGCAGCATATTGCAAAGTAGTAAATCTGCAGGGGCAGTACTGGACAAGAGGGAAGTTTTGTTGTCAAAGCTGTTTTAAAAAAAAAAAAGACAGTCTTTATATTTTTTAAATAAATAACAAAAGTTGAGTTTTAAGATTTATTGTTCAATAGCACACACCTAGGAATTTACGTGTTCTATTACAAGGACTGTACCAATCCCAAGAAAGAAAATAAAGTTGTTATTGAGGTTTTGTTCACTGTATGATTATATAATCTTGTCTGACGGGGGCTTGCAAAAATGCAGATCATAACATTTGTTCTGCAATAAAAAAGCAAGTGTCAGCCCTTGTTAAGCTGGCATCTCATGTAAGTTAAAAGCTTTTAGGAAGATTTGCTCCAATACACTATCCATTGCATTACAGATTATTGCAAGGATATCTAAATCTTCTTGTGATCATGTAGATCACACACATTTTATGTAAGGCTCTCCTTTACAAACAAACTCTTCTAAGCAGGTTATTACGCATGAATGGTTAGAATTATTGAAGACATTAATTCAAACTTTTCTTTTTCCTCAAAGCATTAGAGTCTTGATATACAGACTAATTTTAGAAAGCATAACTAGCAAAAGCAACTTTCATCTTAATGCATTTCATTACTCAGGAGATAAAGTACAAAAACAGGACTTCAAAACTAACTTGAATTAAAATGAAAGCTCACACTGATTTTGTTAGAAAAATAAACAAGAAAAGATGTCAACATTTTATTTATTTACAACACAGCATAAATGTTTTAATGGTGGTGAACAGAAAGACTGTGTTTATTAGAAGCTGGTAGGTTCAACTTATTGATGCTTCATCAACAAAATGTTACACCCACTGTAGATACAGGATTACAGATAGAAATTTGTTTGCTCGGTGAAATAAAGAACAAATAAACATAGAAGAATTTACTGTATATATTTGTTAGTGACTAGGGAATGAGATGGGGATAAACCACAGGACAATGATTTTATAGGTCAGAAAGTACTTGGGAATGCCAACTTTCTAATGACCCTCCTCACATGACAAAGGATATCTTATGTGGTGAGTTATATAATGTTACAGAGATTGATGTAATGTGAGTAGGGATAAGGTAAGATAAGACAACCTGACATGGGGCCCCATATAGACAATCTGACATGGGCCCCCATACAGCCAATGCGTCAGCTATGAATAAACACAGTGATTGATCAGTACTGATCATTCATGTCCATTCCTGAAAGGAAGGGACTGGTAAATAAGACATATTTACCGGCCCCTTCCCCCAATCTCAATCTTGAAAGATCCTTTTGTCTACTTGCAGCTGCCGGTGGAAAGAAGAGAAGGCACCCCCGCACCACTGTGAGGGCAGGGAGAGACATATGGTGCACAGGGAAAATGATTAGTGTGGTGGGGGGCAATTACTGGAACTGATCCTTTGTATAGATTTCTCTGCAGCAGCTTAAAGTCATTGGCAGGGAGAGGATAAGAAGTCAGCTTTCGGCTGCTGCCGACAGCCATACAGGGGATAGGTTCAGTTAATTGCAATGATCGCCCTCCCTGCCCAAATCTGGTTCACCCTGCTGCCTGGGCCCCCTGCTGGCCTGGGGCCCATACAGGAGGTCTGGCCCCCCTTATCCACTGCCCTGTTTGGGGCTATAATAGATTTGAGTTAGACCCAGCCCAATTGCAGTTCGTAGACCCACTTAACCAATGTGCAATTTTAACCCATAGTAACCAACTAAACATAATTCAATTCCTAACTTAGGTCCGGTGGCTTATAAAAGTCAATAAAGGGGCTTTTGGATAAGCCAACCCCATCACTATTATAGAGTGGGTTCCTAGCCATATTAACAATCTGCTATAGCTGTGATAGGGAAAGCATAGGAAGTGCTGCTGTTCAAGTGCATGGGGGCAGGCTAGTGAAGGGTTTGTAGACTTTGGAAAGTATCTTAAACCAGATGTAAACCCTATCAAGACGTCATGTAAGTAGCCAAATAAAGCATGCTTTGCTCAATGTAATGCTGCTGATGTCCTGCAGCTTCTTTACAGCCAGTACCTGTCCACATGTATGCATGCCAGTGATAATAAGCTGCTTGAGTTTTTTTTACACGGGACAACATTTCTGTTTATTGATGGCTACAATTGTTTTGTTTTTGCAATGGTGAAAACAGTTAATTACGCTTGGGCAATGTGCCTCAGCAGAGATCCTTTGGGAGAAAATGTCACAGGGTGATTTTCAGGTAGAAGATTGTGGGAGACAAGGAAAGAGCTTTATGACCCTATAACACAAGGTGGCCAAAACAAGGACCTTTATATTAGTATAACCAGCTGTTATTTTAATGAAAGCTAGTCATTAAAATATAAATAGGCATTTCCTGATATTATAATGCTAAGCTTATATGGGATTTTCGTGACTGGACTAACACCTACTTTAACTAACTGTGCTTTAGCTCTTTGAATTGCACTGCTGGAGTACATTTACTTGCATGCCCAGGCCTGCCGCTGTGCACAGATCTGTACATCCAAAAATTATTTTTAAGATCGATACCTTCCCAAAACGACTGATTATGGTACTGTAGGAAGCTCTTCAATTGTAAAGACACAAGGAAGAGGCACATCTGGGTGCAGGCACAGGACAAGGTTTTAATATAGATAAAATTCACAGGCAACTCACATTTTTATGGTTAAAAAAGGCATTGGTCCCAACACAGGGGGTATCTTCCGTGAAATCAATCCATTCCTGCTTTTGGGGGCGCTTCCAGGGTCGCTGCAAACACCGCTGAATGATGGTTGTCTGGCCGCAGTGGAGATATAAGTAAGTATAAATGTATGGCCAGATCTGTTTCTTAAAACAATAAAAGTGGGATTATCAGTTGCTAAATAACATTAATAAGCAATCACAGATATAAAATAAAGAAAATACATGACAACAACAGACATTATAGAACATTATAAAAAAAAACTAAAACAACTGTAAGCAAACCCATATGGGTGGGTAGAACCTGTATTGATATAAATCATCTGATGAATGGTGATTATGAATATAAGTATATGAGTTATTATGCATGTCAAACAGATGGAATGGATGATATTATGACACATTTGAGTTGATTTTATATGGATTGGTTAATAGTGACATCATACATTATGAGATGTAATGTATGTATTGTTGGGGGACCATTTTATAAAGTTTAGTATGAGAATGGTAGTAGGGAATAATACATGGTTCTATGAAATCGAGAAGGGGTTTGGGACTTTGAATGAAGCAGTTGAGAATGCAGAGGTAGAGGTAAAAAAATATTTATTTCATGACAATATATAACAAAGGATTAATTTCATATATATACAACCATGTATAGTATGCACAAAATATTAACATCATGGATAAAAAATGGTCTAAATGGGTACATGGTGGTCAGAGTAGTAACATCTATAACAATAATAATATGACCTGCACGTGCTGCAGACGGCATGCCTGGTAGCTATATTAGTAGTCGCATGGGGTATAAGTATAGTGGTACTGTCTAGTGTTGATATCATCATCAAAATATCATTGGTATGGCTGTGGCATCAAAATAAAGCTCTACGCGTTTCGTGGGTGTTTCCCCACTCGTCAGGAGCAGATGCGACAGATTCCTGAAAAATATACGGATATGATAAGCCATACACTATATAGAATAGACTGGGAAAAATAGTGGTAACGATTGTTACCCATACACACTTACCAAACCTGGCAGGTAGCGCGACAATTGAAAACCGGCATGGAGGGAGTCGGAGGCACAAAATTCAATGCGGGAGCTGAGGCGGCACTGTATACACTTGCAGTGGCGGGTGGTGTTATAAGAGCGCTTGGGTAGAGGGGAGGTCTCCATTTGACAGCAGTGATATTGTGTATCTCTTTAAGCAAGGGTGTCTGGGAACAAATATTTATTTAATATACATTAGGATGTATGAGTGGTTTAAAACAATTATGAATTGTGAGGGAATGAATAAGTAATAAATGATAAATGGGCCCAGTGTTATATATTTTGCTCATTGTGGACGCACATATGGTTTTAATAACATTAACAGACGGCATTACAGGCACTGGTCACATGGTTGTATAGGATTATTAATATAATCTTCTCCCTCCTACACACATATCGCCTTGGCGGTGGGTTGCGGCAGTATGGTCTGCTGAGCATGCTGGTGATGTTGGGGGGCTTTTTTCGCTGCGGGAGCTGCGATGCGCTCGGTGGGTCCGCCCTACCCTCCCCTTGCACTCGGTGCTCGGGAGGCTTGGGCGGACGCCCCCTTACGCATCGGCGCCACAGTCTTCACGTCAAACGTGTGACGTCTACTCTGACGTCATCACGCTGACGTTTAATAACACCCTGCGTGGACTCCGTGAGGGAGATTTTGGCGCCAATCGCTGAGCGTCTGATCAGCTCAGGTGCGGACGCCCTCCCCTCCACGGCTCACGCATGTGGCGTTGGCGGCACACATATATATACACATCTCCCAGTTGGAGCGGGCTGTTCAAGCGACCGGTCTCCTCTTGGGATGACTGCAAACTGGCTGTTTTTCCGCCAATGTTGCATGGTATGCAGCACATGGGTAAGCGTTTTTGGGTTTAGGCTCGCTCCGTTTGTCACACTGTTTGTTGTTTTTTCACTCAGTTTTTCATTCATTTTGCCACTATTTATTTATTTATTACACACACATTATTTTAACAACTGTACATCCCTTCACATGCCATCACAATTTTTCTCCCCTTACTATTATCTCACGTAGAGTAAACACTGGGCCCATTTATCATTTATTACTTATTCATTCCCTCACAATTCATAATTGTTTTAAACCACTCATACATCCTAATGTATATTAAATAAATATTTGTTCCCAGACACCCTTGCTTAAAGAGATACACAATATCACTGCTGTCAAATGGAGACCTCCCCTCTACCCAAGCGCTCTTATAACACCACCCGCCACTGCAAGTGTATACAGTGCCGCCTCAGCTCCCGCATTGAATTTTGTGCCTCCGACTCCCTCCATGCCGGTTTTCAATTGTCGCGCTACCTGCCAGGTTTGGTAAGTGTGTATGGGTAACAATCGTTACCACTATTTTTCCCAGTCTATTCTATATAGTGTATGGCTTATCATATCCGTATATTTTTCAGGAATCTGTCGCATCTGCTCCTGACGAGTGGGGAAACACCCACGAAACGCGTAGAGCTTTATTTTGATGCCACAGCCATACCAATGATATTTTGATGATGATATCAACACTAGACAGTACCACTATACTTATACCCCATGCGACTACTAATATAGCTACCAGGCATGCCGTCTGCAGCACGTGCAGGTCATATTATTATTGTTATAGATGTTACAACTCTGACCACCATGTACCCATTTAGACCATTTTTTATCCATGATGTTAATATTTTGTGCATACTATACATGGTTGTATATATATGAAATTAATCCTTTGTTATATATTGTCATGAAATAAATATTTTTTTACCTCTACCTCTGCATTCTCAACTGCTTCATTCAAAGTCCCAAACCCCTTCTCGATTTCACCAATACAGGGATGGAGGCGCTCACCCACGCCTCATTCAAAGTCCCGAAACCCCTTCTTTCTATTAACCAATTTAGGGATGGAAGCAGTTGAGAAATTGGATTGGCAGTGTTCCCCTGCTACCCATGCTTGAGGTTCTCCCTCGCATATCTGTATGCCCCTTGTGGGACCTATATGCTTGGGACAGTCATATATTTTGCTCATTGTGGACGCACATATGGTTTTAATAACATTAACAGATGGCATTACAGGCACTGGTCACATGGTTGTATAGGATTATTAATATAATCTTCTCCCTCCTACACACATATCGCCTTGGCGGTGGGTTGCGGCAGTATGGTCTGCTGAGCATGCTGGTGATGTTGGGGGGCTTTTTTCGCTGCGGGAGCTGCGATGCGCTCGGTGGGTCCGCCCTACCCTCCCCTTGCACTCTGTGCTCGGGAGGCTTGGGCGGACGCCCCCTTACGCATCGGCGCCACAGTCTTCACGTCAAACGTGTGACGTCTACTCTGACGTCATCACGCTGACGTTTAATAACACCCTGCGTGGACTCCGTGAGGGAGATTTTGGCGCCAATCGCTGAGCGTCTGATCAGCTCAGGTGCGGACGCCCTCCCCTCCACGGCTCACGCATGTGGCGTTGGCGGCACACATATATATACACATCTCCCAGTTGGAGCGGGCTGTTCAAGCGACCGGTCTCCTCTTGGGATGACTGCAAACTGGCTGTTTTTCCGCCAATGTTGCATGGTATGCAGCACATGGGTAAGCGTTTTTGGGTTTAGGCTCGCTCCGTTTGTCACACTGTTTGTTGTTTTTTCACTCAGTTTTTCATTCATTTTGCCACTATTTATTTATTTATTACACACACATTATTTTAACAACTGTACATCCCTTCACATGCCATCACAATTTTTCTCCCCTTACTATTATCTCACATAGAGTAAACACTGGGCCCATTTATCATTTATTACTTATTCATTCCCTCACAATTCATAATTGTTTTAAACCACTCATACATCCTAATGTATATTAAATAAATATTTGTTCCCAGACACCCTTGCTTAAAGAGATACACAATATCACTGCTGTCAAATGGAGACCTCCCCTCTACCCAAGCGCTCTTATAACACCACCCGCCACTGCAAGTGTATACAGTGCCGCCTCAGCTCCCGCATTGAATTTTGTGCCTCCGACTCCCTCCATGCCGGTTTTCAATTGTCGCGCTACCTGCCAGGTTTGGTAAGTGTGTATGGGTAACAATCGTTACCACTATTTTTCCCAGTCTATTCTATATAGTGTATGGCTTATCATATCCGTATATTTTTCAGGAATCTGTCGCATCTGCTCCTGACGAGTGGGGAAACACCCACGAAACGCGTAGAGCTTTATTTTGATGCCACAGCCATACCAATGATATTTTGATGATGATATCAACACTAGACAGTACCAATATACTTATACCCCATGCGACTACTAATATAGCTACCAGGCATGCCGTCTGCAGCACGTGCAGGTCATATTATTATTGTTATAGATGTTACTACTCTGACCACCATGTACCCATTTAGACCATTTTTTATCCATGATGTTAATATTTTGTGCATACTATACATGGTTGTATATATATGAAATTAATCCTTTGTTATATATTGTCATGAAATAAATATTTTTTTACCTCTACCTCTGCATTCTCAACTGCTTCATTCAAAGTCCCAAACCCCTTCTCGATTTCACCAATACAGGGATGGAGGCGCTCACCCACGCCTCATTCAAAGTCCCGAAACCCCTTCTTTCTATTAACCAATTTAGGGATGGAAGCAGTTGAGAAATTGGATTGGCAGTGTTCCCCTGCTACCCATGCTTGAGGTTCTCCCTCGCATATCTGTATGCCCCTTGTGGGACCTATATGCTTGGGACAGTCATATATTTTGCTCATTGTGGACGCACATATGGTTTTAATAACATTAACAGATGGCATTACAGGCACTGGTCACATGGTTGTATAGGATTATTAATATAATCTTCTCCCTCCTACACACATATCGCCTTGGCGGTGGGTTGTGGCAGTATGGTCTGCTGAGCATGCTGGTGATGTTGGGGGCTTTTTTCGCTGCGGGAGCTGCGATGCGCTCGGTGGGTCCGCCCTACCCTCCCCTTGCACTCTGTGCTCGGGAGGCTTGGGCGGACGCCCCCCTTACGCATCGGCGCCACAGTCTTCACGTCAAACGTGTGACGTCTACTCTGACGTCATCACGCTGACGTTTAATAACACCCTGCGTGGACTCCATGAGGGAGATTTTGGCGCCAATCGCTGAGCGTCTGATCAGCTCAGGTGCGGACGCCCTCCCCTCCACGGCTCACGCATGTGGCATTGGCGGCACACATATATATACACATCTCCCAGTTGGAGCGGGCTGTTCAAGCGACCGGTCTCCTCTTGGGATGACTGCAAACTGGCTGTTTTTCCGCCAATGTTGCATGGTATGCAGCACATGGGTAAGCGTTTTTGGGTTTAGGCTCGCTCCGTTTGTCACACTGTTTGTTGTTTTTTCACTCAGTTTTTCATTCATTTTGCCACTATTTATTTATTTATTACACACACATTATTTTAACAACTGTACATCCCTTCACATGCCATCACAATTTTTCTCCCCTTACTATTATCTCACATAGAGTAAACACTGGGCCCATTTATCATTTATTACTTATTCATTCCCTCACAATTCATAATTGTTTTAAACCACTCATACATCCTAATGTATATTAAATAAATATTTGTTCCCAGACACCCTTGCTTAAAGAGATACACAATATCACTGCTGTCAAATGGAGACCTCCCCTCTACCCAAGCGCTCTTATAACACCACCCGCCACTGCAAGTGTATACAGTGCCGCCTCAGCTCCCGCATTGAATTTTGTGCCTCCGACTCCCTCCATGCCGGTTTTCAATTGTCGCGCTACCTGCCAGGTTTGGTAAGTGTGTATGGGTAACAATCGTTACCACTATTTTTCCCAGTCTATTCTATATAGTGTATGGCTTATCATATCCGTATATTTTTCAGGAATCTGTCGCATCTGCTCCTGACGAGTGGGGAAACACCCACGAAACGCGTAGAGCTTTATTTTGATGCCACAGCCATACCAATGATATTTTGATGATGATATCAACACTAGACAGTACCACTATACTTATACCCCATGCGACTACTAATATAGCTACCAGGCTGTTAGGTACCTGGTAGTGCTGAGCCTGACTTGGTGGTTGGAGACCTCTCTTACAACTCTGGTTCAGGGCCTGCTGGATTGGGGACAGCGTAGCCTCTGAACACAGCGGGTAGGAGTGTCCGTATGGATGCAGCAGGCTGATGCTGGGTAGATGCAGGTCTTGCTCGGAGGGTAGATCTGCAGATGAAGGTTCGGCAGAAGACCAGGAGGCAGGAGGTAGACCGGCAACAGGAGCAGCAGCAGACGGCTGAAGTAGCTGGCAGCAACGGCAGTAGATCAGCAGATGACGGCAGCAGCGAGGACCTGTGCAGGGACACTGGAGCAGGGGTGGTCAGGCAAGCCGGGTCACAACAGGTAAGGCAGACAGGTAAGGACGGCAGGCAGAAGGATGGTCAGGAGGCAAGCCAGAGGTTCAGCAACAGTAACACAGTCCAGAGCAGGGTCAAACAAGCCGGGGTCAAAGAACGGAGAAGGCAGCGGAGTCAGACAAGCCGGGTCACAGGTAGGAAGCTCAGACAGGTTCAGGTTGGGGTCACAGGTGGGAGCTGATACGGACAGCGCCGCATGCAGGCAGCTGTCCCCTTTAAATAAGGCCACTGGCGCCAAAGCGGCGCCGATCGCGCACGTGCACGCGCACGGGGGCGCGCGCGCGCGCTATTCGCGCACGGGAGCGCGCGCACGAGTCCGGCGGGCGCGTGCACGCGCCCGCGGCGCGCGCGCCGGCGTTCAGAGGGACCAGGGCTGCCCAGGTGCCCGCGCACCCTCCGGCTAGGGTGCCCAGGGCGGCTAGAGCCCTGACATTGCCCCCTCACAAGGGGCAACCTCCGGGTGCCCATCAGGCGTTGTCTTTCTGGATGGGAAGAAAGAAAGGTGCGGATTAGTCTCTTGGCATGGAGGTTGCATTCTGGTTCCCATGAATTACTCTCAGCCCCATACCCCTTCCACTTAATCAGGAACTGCCTCTCCCCCCTACGTCTCCTGCAATCAAGGATGGCCTCCACCTCGTACTCCTCATTACCTTGGACCAGGACAGGTCCGGGTGGGTTTGTACCCCTATCAGGGAAGGGATCGGGCACAGCGGGTTTCAGGAGGGAGACGTGGAAAACTGGGTGGACTCTCATAGAGTCGGGCAGGGACAGCTCATAGGAAACCTCATTGATCCTCCTCTTCACAGGGAAAGGTCCTAAGAACTTGGGAGCAAGCTTCTTAGAGGGACAAGCAAGTCTAAGGTTAGTTGTAGCTAGCCATACCTGGTCGCCCACCTGCAAGTTCAGCTCACCCCTTCTCTTCCGATCAAAGAACCTCTTGCTGTCCTCCTGTGCCTTGGTGATTGCCTCCTGAAGAATCCTGTTGTTGCGGCTGAGGAACGAAGCTGTATCCTGGACTGCCGGGACTGAAGATTCTGGGAGAAAGTCAGGGAGAAAAGACAAATGAAAACCGTAGTTGGCAAAAAATGGGGATTGTCCTGTGGCAGAATGGCTGGCATTATTATAGGAGAATTCTGCTAGGGGTAATAGGGACACCCAATCGTCCTGCACAAAGGACGTGAAGCACCTTATGTATTGCTCCAAAGTCTGGTTGGTGCGTTCCGTCTGCCCATTAGTTTGGGGGTGATATGCAGAAGAAAGGGCCAGCTCAATCTTAAGGATCTCACAAAGGGCCCTCCAGAAACGGGACGTGAACTGGACCCCCCTATCTGAGACTATATTGGCCGGAACCCCGTGTAACCTGACTATCTCCTTAATAAAAAGGTGGGCAGTCTCTGTGGCAGATGGTGTTCCCCTTAAAGGCAAAAAGTGGGCCATTTTGGACAGCCGGTCCACTACTACAAAAATAGCAGAGCACCCCTCTGAGCACGGAAGCTCGACTATAAAGTCCATGGACAACATTCGCCAAGGTCGATCAGGTGCAGGAAGAGGCTTCAAAAGTCCCCAAGCTCGGTTCCTAGACGTCTTGCTGCGGTTACAAACAGGGCAGGAGTCAACATAAGACTTGCAGAATTCCTTCAGCTTGGGCCACCAAAAGGTGCGTTGCACCAGCCCCACAGTTTTACGGCTCCCGAAGTGTCCTGCCAGTGGGTGGTCGTGTAGAAGGGTCAGGACCTTCACCCTTACAGATTCGGGGACGAAGACTTGACTCCCCCTCCAGAGAAGTCCATCACTGGAAGTTAGGGTGACCCCATGGGGTCCCTGGGAATTGGCGGATGCCTCCCGGATTTGAGATAGCAGATCTGGCTGTAAAAGTAGAAAGTTTCCGGAAGATAGGATGGTGTCTGGGATGGTGGAGTCCTTGGGACTGTCAAACATCCGAGAAAGGGCGTCAGGTTTAACATTCTGGGAACCGGGACGATACGTGATATGAAAGCAGAACCTTGGGACTGTCAAAAACATCCGAGAAAGGGCGTCAGGTTTAACATTCTTGGACCGGGACGATACGTGATATGAAAGCAGAACCTTGAGAAAAACAGAGCCCAGCGGGCTTGTCGGGGCTTGAGTCGCTTGGCAGTTCGTAAGTACTCAAGGTTCTTGTGGTCTGTGTAGATAAGTACTGGATGATTAGCTCCCTCCAAGAGGTACCTCCATTCCTCTAGTGCCGATTTGATAGCCAAGAGTTCCCGGTCCCCGACATCATAATTCCTCTCGGCTGGAGAAAGTTTCCGAGAGAAAAACCCCACTGGGTGCATGGCGTCTTTATTGCCCTGTCGTTGTGACACGACTGCCCCAACTGCCACTTCAGATGCATCGACTTCCAAGATGTAAGGGAGGGCAGGGTCGGGGTGACTGAGGATAGGGGCGGAAGTAAACAGTCTTTTAAGCTGGTCAAAGGCCCCTTGAGCCTCCGGGCCCCAGTGGAAGCGTGTGCCCTGCTTGGTCAGCTGGGTGATGGGGGTGATGATAGCAGAGAACCCCTTAATAAACTTCCTGTAGAAGTTTGCAAATCCTACGAACCGTTGGATTCCTTTCCGATCTACAGGTGCTGGCCAGTCAAGAACGGCGGACACCTTCTGAGGGTCCATTCTAATGCCTGCCGGGGAGATTTCAAGTCCCAAAAACTGGATTTCCTGCTGCTCAAATTCGCACTTCTCGGCCTTTGCATACAGGCCGTGCCGTCGGAGTCGAAGGAGTACCTTGCCCACATGCCCACGATGTTGTTCTAGGGTTTGGGAGAAAATCAAGATGTCGTCCAAATAGACGATCACAAAAATGTCCAAATAGTCTCTGAGTACATCATTGATGAAATGCTGAAACGTGGCCGGGGCATTACAGAGCCCGAAGGGCATGACCAAGTACTCGTAGTGGCCGAAGCGAGTCCGGAAAGCCGTCTTCCACTCGTCCTCGGCCCGAATGCGGACCAAATTGTATGCACCCCTGAGGTCCAATTTGGTGAAAACCGTTGCTGATCTTAGCTTCTGAAAGAGCTCGGGGATTAAGGGCAGGGGGTACCGATTCTTGACCGTCACCTTATTGAGCTCCCGGTAGTCCACACAGGGCCTCAAGGACTGATCCTTCTTGGTGACGAAGAAGATGCCTGCGCCAGCAGGAGAGGTGGAATGGCGGATGAACCCCTTCTTTAAGTTTTCGGAAATGTAGGTCTTCAGGGCCTCTTGTTCCTTCTCGGAGAGAGGAAAAATGCGACCGAAGGGGATTTCAGCCCCAGGGAGGAGCTCGATGGGGCAATCATAGGGACGGTGGGGCGGAAGGGAGTCGGCCCCCCGCTTGCTGAAAACGTCCAGAAAGTCATGATAAGGTTGGGGTACAGACTGGCGCAGGTCTTGATCCGCGTCTAGGCAAAGCAAGGTAGAGGATGTTCCGGGGGTTGCAGGTAGGCAGTGTTCCTGGCAGTACTGGGATTGAAATTCTACCTCCCCGGTGGACCAATGGATCAGCGGGTTATGGGCCTGGAGCCATGGCATACCCAGGATGACTGGGAACAGGGGAGAGGAGATCACGTCCATAGTTAGAAGCTCTTGATGTTGAGGGAAAATTGTAGCGGGTAAAGGCAGAGTCTCTTGAGTCACCTGGCCAGACTTAATGCGGGACCCATCCGCCAGGAACACAGAAAGTCCTTGGGTCTTCTTCTGGAGCGGCAGGGCGTGAGTGTTGGCGAAGGTGGCATCCACGAAACAGCTGCACGCCCCGGAGTCAATGATGGCGCTGGTGAGGATTGTCCTTCCCTGGCACTGCAACGACAGAGGAAGGGTAAGGTGAATAGTACTGGCTGGGCAGGGTGCAGAGAGAGGAGAAACGGATGACAAGCACTTACGCGTCTTGACAGGGCAACCATTCACAAAATGTCCAGAGCCCCCACAGTACAGACACAGGTTCAACTGGCGACGTCGGGCCCGTTCCTCGGGCGTCAAGGGGGCACGTAGAAGACCGATCTGCATCGGTTCGGAACCATCTGAAGCAGGTCCCACGGGAGGTGTAGAAGGAGCAGGTAGGTAGCGGGTAGCAGGAACAGGAGCCCTAGCGACCATCCAAGCTGGGCGACTGGGTAAAGCAGAGCGTTCAGCTCGGCGCTCCCGCAGGCGACGGTCCAATTGGATTGTCAGAGTGACAAGGTCCTCAAGATCCTCAGGAACTCCTACACGGGCCAGTTCGTCTTTCAACCCCTCCGAGAGGCCCATGCGGAACTGGTGTCTGAGAGCTGCATTGTTCCATTGAGTATCCGCGCTCCAACGCCTAAAGTCCGTGATATAGTCCTCAGCCGTCCTGCGGCCTTGCTGGAGCGCGGATAGGGCAGATTCAGCTGTAGCCGTGCGTTGAGGGTCGTCGTACAACTGTGCCATTGCCTGGAAGAAGGCGGCTAGGGACTGGGTCATGACACTGTTGGCTCCCAGAAGACGGTGGGCCCAGGACTGGGGTTCTCCTTGTAGAAGGGACACCACGAATCCCACTTTGGTGACCTCCAGGGAGAAGGTCCGGGGTTGCAGGGCAAAGTAAAGCTGGCAGGCATCTCGGAAAGCTTGAAACTTGGACCGGTCGCCTGAGAACCTTTCTGGGACAGGTACTCTAGGTTCGGGGGGAAGCATCACCACTGTTGGTTGGGAAGCAGGTTGCACTGGTGGTGGAGGAGGTGCAGCAGCCATGGGGCTGGCAAGTTGTTGAACTTGGCCTTCCAGCTTGGTATATCCCTCCTGCAGGGATTTCACGGCTTGTGTAAGGGCTGCCAGGTGGGAGCACATTTCCCGCATGGTTAAGGCTCCATCCGCAGGCTCAGTCATATTGGCTGTCCGTACTGTTAGGTACCTGGTAGTGCTGAGCCTGACTTGGTGGTTGGAGACCTCTCTTACAACTCTGGTTCAGGGCCTGCTGGATTGGGGACAGCGTAGCCTCTGAACACAGCGGGTAGGAGTGTCCGTATGGATGCAGCAGGCTGATGCTGGGTAGATGCAGGTCTTGCTCGGAGGGTAGATCTGCAGATGAAGGTTCGGCAGAAGACCAGGAGGCAGGAGGTAGACCGGCAACAGGAGCAGCAGCAGACGGCTGAAGTAGCTGGCAGCAACGGCAGTAGATCAGCAGATGACGGCAGCAGCGAGGACCTGTGCAGGGACACTGGAGCAGGGGTGGTCAGGCAAGCCGGGTCACAACAGGTAAGGCAGACAGGTAAGGACGGCAGGCAGAAGGATGGTCAGGAGGCAAGCCAGAGGTTCAGCAACAGTAACACAGTCCAGAGCAGGGTCAAACAAGCCGGGGTCAAAGAACGGAGAAGGCAGCGGAGTCAGACAAGCCGGGTCACAGGTAGGAAGCTCAGACAGGTTCAGGTTGGGGTCACAGGTGGGAGCTGAGACGGACAGCGCCGCATGCAGGCAGCTGTCCCCTTTAAATAAGGCCACTGGCGCCAAAGCGGCGCCGATCGCGCACGCGCACGGGGGCGCGCGCGCCCGCTATTCGCGCACGGGAGCGCGCGCATGAGTCCGGCGGGCGCGTCCACGCGCCCGCGGCGCGCGCCGGCGTTCAGAGGGACCAGGGCTGCCCAGGTGCCCGCGCACCCTCCGGCTAGGGTGCCCAGGGCGGCTAGAGCCCTGACACAGGCATGCCGTCTGCAGCACGTGCAGGTCATATTATTATTGTTATAGATGTTACTACTCTGACCACCATGTACCCATTTAGACCATTTTTTATCCATGATGTTAATATTTTGTGCATACTATACATGGTTGTATATATATGAAATTAATCCTTTTTTATATATTGTCATGAAATAAATATTTTTTTACCTCTACCTCTGCATTCTCAACTGCTTCATTCAAAGTCCCAAACCCCTTCTCGATTTCACCAATACAGGGATGGAGGCGCTCACCCACGCCTCATTCAAAGTCCCGAAACCCCTTCTTTCTATTAACCAATTTAGGGATGGAAGCAGTTGAGAAATTGGATTGGCAGTGTTCCCCTGCTACCCATGCTTGAGGTTCTCCCTCGCATATCTGTATGCCCCTTGTGGGACCTATATGCTTGGGACAGTCATATATTTTGCTCATTGTGGACGCACATATGGTTTTAATAACATTAACAGACGGCATTACAGGCACTGGTCACATGGTTGTATAGGATTATTAATATAATCTTCTCCCTCCTACACACATATCGCCTTGGCGGTGGGTTGCGGCAGTATGGTCTGCTGAGCATGCTGGTGATGTTGGGGGGCTTTTTTCGCTGCGGGAGCTGCGATGCGCTCGGTGGGTCCGCCCTACCCTCCCCTTGCACTCTGTGCTCGGGAGGCTTGGGCGGACGCCCCCTTACGCATCGGCGCCACAGTCTTCACGTCAAACGTGTGACGTCTACTCTGACGTCATCACGCTGACGTTTAATAACACCCTGCGTGGACTCCGTGAGGGAGATTTTGGCGCCAATCGCTGAGCGTCTGATCAGCTCAGGTGCGGACGCCCTCCCCTCCACGGCTCACGCATGTGGCGTTGGCGGCACACATATATATACACATCTCCCAGTTGGAGCGGGCTGTTCAAGCGACCGGTCTCCTCTTGGGATGACTGCAAACTGGCTGTTTTTCCGCCAATGTTGCATGGTATGCAGCACATGGGTAAGCGTTTTTGGGTTTAGGCTCGCTCCGTTTGTCACACTGTTTGTTGTTTTTTCACTCAGTTTTTCATTCATTTTGCCACTATTTATTTATTTATTACACACACATTATTTTAACAACTGTACATCCCTTCACATGCCATCACAATTTTTCTCCCCTTACTATTATCTCACATAGAGTAAACACTGGGCCCATTTATCATTTATTACTTATTCATTCCCTCACAATTCATAATTGTTTTAAACCACTCATACATCCTAATGTATATTAAATAAATATTTGTTCCCAGACACCCTTGCTTAAAGAGATACACAATATCACTGCTGTCAAATGGAGACCTCCCCTCTACCCAAGCGCTCTTATAACACCACCCGCCACTGCAAGTGTATACAGTGCCGCCTCAGCTCCCGCATTGAATTTTGTGCCTCCGACTCCCTCCATGCCGGTTTTCAATTGTCGCGCTACCTGCCAGGTTTGGTAAGTGTGTATGGGTAACAATCATTACCACTATTTTTCCCAGTCTATTCTATATAGTGTATGGCTTATCATATCCGTATATTTTTCAGGAATCTGTCGCATCTGCTCCTGACGAGTGGGGAAACACCCACGAAACGCGTAGAGCTTTATTTTGATGCCACAGCCATACCAATGATATTTTGATGATGATATCAACACTAGACAGTACCACTATACTTATACCCCATGCGACTACTAATATAGCTACCAGGCATGCTGTCTGCAGCACGTGCAGGTCATATTATTATTGTTATAGATGTTACTACTCTGACCACCATGTACCCATTTAGACCATTTTTTATCCATGATGTTAATATTTTGTGCATACTATACATGGTTGTATATATATGAAATTAATCCTTTGTTATATATTGTCATGAAATAAATATTTTTTTACCTCTACCTCTGCATTCTCAACTGCTTCATTCAAAGTCCCAAACCCCTTCTCGATTTCACCAATACAGGGATGGAGGCGCTCACCCACGCCTCATTCAAAGTCCCGAAACCCCTTCTTTCTATTAATACATGGTTCTATTGGTACATATGTGAAAAACTGGGTGATCCTGGGAATGGAAGGGCTATCATGATGAAATAAACAGGGGGGGGGGGGGCTAGTATAGCAGTTACAATAATAATATAATGTCATGTAAAGAATGTTCACAGAAATACAACATATTGCACATGTGCAACATGCAATGTGTAGAATAGTGACATGTACAGAATACTGTGAGGGGTGTATCTGATGCTCAGATGCTAAGTCTACAACCAGAGGGCTGTTTTAATTTCTTTTGGATTTTTGTGAGTTTTTATTGTTCATGTTGGACCTTTTAAAAAAAAAAAAAATTGGGGTACTTAAAGCACAACATTCACTTGTTATGGACCATCTGTTCTTGGGACTGCTTTTTGTTCACAGTGATGTGCATGTCTGAGCATGTGACCTTACGTATCTTGCAAGGAACCTCTTTCATAAGGTGTTAGGACTTCCTTCTTGCCTAAAAGAGTACCCAGTTTGTATTGTTGTCCCTGCCTGTGTTTGCTTAACCAGGGAAGTGATACATTTACAAAATAAAAAATGACAATAAAAATATAAAGGTATTGAACAATTTAAAAAGGATAACAATGTTAAATATGTAATAATAAAAAAAATACAACTAAATATAATACAATTAATCTCTGCGCCTTTGAATAAACTGGTGCAACAATCTCAACAAATACATACACGAAACTCAAATATACAGAATAAAAAAAAAAATCCACTTAAAAATCGACTATACCTTGAGGACGTAATATCGATGAGAGCCATGCTGACGTCACATCCTGTTGTCTCATTTATGGCCCCTGAAGCACAGGGCCACTTTGCCTGGGACCTGGAGGTGCTATTAATTCTCAATGCCAACCGCATTTGTCAGCCTGTAAGTGCATTTTAATGTGTGGGGATCTTTTTTTAAATAAAACACTACACTTTTTAGGTCTCTAACCTAGTAATTCCTTTGCATGTATCTGGAGGCAGAGTGGGGAAGAGCTGGAGAAGGTGTCATATGGAGCCAAACTGGAGGAAATAAAGGGTGTTAGTATATTGCTGTGGCCTTGTTTGTATAACAAGTCATAAGTATCTAGTGAGTGGCTTTTTGAAAGGGAGAGGTAGAGAGCACTTTTGGCATGGTGAAAGAGCACAATTTAGCCTTCGTTCACATTGGAGCGACTTGTCATGCGAATTGACAGGTCAAATCGCATGACAAGTTGCACCCCATTGTTGGCAATGGCACTGTTCAAATCAGTACAATGCTGACTTTGCGGTTCCGCATTGACTTGAAAAAGTAATACCTGCATTACTTTTGGCGATTTTGGGTACAACATACATAGACATTTGTGTATGAAGCCGCACAGATGTCTTCAAAATACCTAAAGTCGCACTGAAATGCGGCTTTGGAATCCATTTCATATAAATATGTGCAATTTCAAAGCCGCATTCGATGTGAACGAGAGATAATGGAAGCACTTTGTTTGGACTGGTTATATATTGGACGTTGGGAAGTTTTTTTCATAGCATGATCACTTTACAATAAGGACTGGTGGGAGGGGATTTGTAGTTGTCATAAATATTGTCATTTAAAGCTAATATACATTCATGGTTTATGTTGAAATTTGCATTTTACAAGGTAATAGCTGGCAACAGCAGATCGCCAATTATATGCAAATAGCACCAGCAGGGTTTCTTCTATTTTTTTAGGTTTTGTTTCACACATTACACAAGCTCTTCAAGTCCAACCTATGTGTGTGATTATATGTCAGTATTACATTGCATATCCTTGTATGTTGCGGTCGTTCAGGTGCTTATCTAATAGTTTTTTGAAACTATCGATGCTCCCAGCTGAGACCACCGTCTGTGGAAGGGAATTCCACATCCTTGCCGCTCTTACAGTAAAGAACCCTCTACATAGTTTAAGGTTAAACCTATTTTCATCTAATTTTAACGAGTGGCCACATGTCTTGTTAAACTCCCTTCCATGAAAAAGTTTAATCCCTATTGTGGGGTCACCAGTACTGTATATGTAAATTGAAATCATATCCCCTCTCAAGCGTCTTTTCTCCAGAGAGAATAAGTTCAGTGCTCGCAATCTATCCTCATAACTAATATCCTCCAGACCCTTTAATAGCTTTGTTGCCCTTCTTTGTACTCGCTCCATTTCCAGTACATCCTTCCTGAGGACTGGTGCCCAGAACTGGATAGCTTACTCTAGGTGTGGCCAGACCAGAGTCTTGTAGAGCGGGAGAATTAATGCTTTATCCTTTTCCATCCTAGATTCCCCCAGAGGTTCTCCCCCTGTATAGATTGCATTCATATTTTTGCCACCCAAATGCATTATTTTACATTTTTCTACATTAAACCTCATTTGCCTTGTAGTTGCCCACCCCATGCCATGCCAACGGACCTTATTTTGTACAGCAAACATTTATGGGGAACTGTGTCAAATGCTTTTGCAAAATCCAGATACACCACGTCTACGGGCCTTCCTTTATCTAGATGGCAACTCACCTCCTCATCGAAGGTTAATATATTGGTTTGGCAAGAATGATTCTTCACGAATCCATGCTGATTACTGCTAATGATATCATTCTCATTACCAAAATCTTGTATATAGTCCCTTATCATCCCCTTATCATCCTCTTATCAGCTATTACCTTTTATAAGGTAATAGCTGGTAACAACCTATAGTAAGTTTTTTTTCAAATTTTTGCAGTTGTTTGCTCTTCTTACTGGCTATAGAATGCTCTCCCTGTTTGCTGCTGTCTGGCTTCCCCCCTGCATTATGGAAGGGTGGAAAGCCTATGGCAGTATGTTTTCCCCTTGCCCTGATTTTATTGAAATAAATATTTAAAAAAAGTTCAACTGACTGCTGAGAGCCCAGGTGAAGAAAGAGTATGCTGACAAAGTATAAGAATTACAGATATGCCTGGCCTATGCCCTGAGCCCAACTGCTGCATCAATGCCAAAAAAAAAGTACAAATATAAAAAAATAAAAAAATAAGAATAGAAATGTAAAAGAAAAAAAAAGAAATTGTAACTGCCATTCTTCTACTCTGTGCAACTCAGGCCAGGAAATGTTTCTCTAGAATATATAGGAGGGGTTGCAGATCAAAAAGCTTAGAAAAACTGGGGTCCAGACTTGACTTGGGGTGAATATAATGTAGCATTTGTTTGCAGTTTCAGGTGGCAGCTGATGTCTCCTGCCATCTGATGCCTGCATTTTTCAACCACTGTACAATATTTGTGGCTATTGTCTCTCATATATTACACTCTAATTGCTATTACAAGATAAATCCGGTCATGTCCCTTTCTATTTGCTGCCCATTCAAGTGCTCATGTACTGTCCTGAGGCCAGTTAATTACTACTAAACACATACCTGAAGTCTGCATTTTAAATGTATGGAGAATACTTGGAAATACAGTGGATGGAGAGGTTTTGGAAATGTGTTTTTTAAGTATTTTTGTACTCTCTGTTTTGACACTTTATTAAAATTTTAAGACAATGCAGACACATAAACGATACCACTGAACTGTTGTGCCACTAACTAGATTTTTACAAGGTTGATGGCTTTAGCTTTCCTACAGTTTATAGATCTGTTGAAGCTGCTACTTCCATTATTCAACTCAGGCCTATTACCACTGGATAGAAAATAAGGCTTTTTTTCAATTTTTATTGAATAAGATAGGTGTGCTGCTGCTCTATATAGGCCTAGCTAAATATAAAAGTGAAAAAAAAAAATCAAAAACACTAATAAAATCTATGAAGCCAGAATATGGTGTCACTGAATCTGTCTGTGAAAATTGGACCGTTCCATAACATCACATACAGATTAAAAGCATCTTTCAAACATATACATCCCAAATTCAAAAGAAGTTGGGAAAATCTACATAAAAGCAGAATGAAATAATTATCACATAAACCCATATTTTATTTACAATAGAAAATAGAAAACATCTTAAGAAAAAAATAAGGTAATCTTGAAACTGATGGCAGCAACACATCCCAAAAAAAGTTGGGGCAGGGCAACAAAAAGCTGGTAATGGTAGTAGTACTAGGAAGGAAAAACAGGAACAAACATTTTGCAACTAATTAGGTTAATCTGCAATAGGTCAATAACATGAATGGGTAAAAAAACAGCATCTTGGAGTCAGAGTGCCTCAAAAGTAAAGATGAGCAGAATTGCATTGCAAAAGTTTTTAAACTATTTCAGAATAATGTACAAAGGAGGGGAATAAAATAGGGATTATGACTGTATCTTTTATATTGAAATTTGCAATATTTTACTTTTTAAAATATACATTTTATTATAAAGATATGCAAAAAACAACAGACATAGGGTGCATAAAATGTAAGCAGAGTGATATACAGACAGTAATACTGGCCAAAGTATCCATATATTTGAAATGATCACTCATGCATGTCAAGTCCCTACATGTTTCGCCAAACACTGGCTTCTTCAGGGTATTATATGATCAACAGTGGCTCTAGTAATAATAAACACATGAATTCATTATTACATTGTTGAAAAAATAGAAACAATATAACACAATATAGAATATCATGAAAATGACATACAAATAAATCGTATATATCACAAATGTCATGGTTCATAGTCTGTCCCACCCCATGAATCCCGCCCAACTTATCAAGAGGCCCCCACAAAAGGGCACGCAACCGGGCAGCCCATCAGGCACGGCAAAGGGAGGTACAACTCATGTGACCACAGGGCTCATACATAGGCCAGGCTATATTAGATAAGAGGAAAATTGGTAAGGAGTAATGTATATAATTGGACATAACACAGTCCAATATTGTGGGCTAACATAGCCTCAACCGATACGTACATGTTCTCTTCTAAGAAAAAGTGTAAATACAGGGGCGCCAACGGAAAAAGACCAAATAGCACTAAAAAGTTGTAGTTTGACCATATGTGACACACAGTAGGTAAGAAGGAAAAAAGAACGGCAGCAAAAGAAAAACATCCCAATACAATGTAATAGGTAGCATCAGTATATGGTGGTTTTAAATAGTAACACCACTTATGGGAGGAAAGGAGGAAGAAATAAGAAGGGAGATCAATAAATCCGCACAATTCAATCAGGCAACAAAAACCCACAGGTGAACACAACATCCAACTTTACCTAACATCGGTGTGACCATGAAAGTGGCCACCCCTGGGATCCAGCTGAGGAAATGCTGGAATCGCCTGCCCTATATACCCCCACTCGGCCAGCGTCTGACGTCACAGACTGAATAGGGATGAGACAGGGCCACTGCGCATGCGCTGGAAGGCCCCCCGCGCATGCGCCTACAGACCCCAGAATGCCAAGCGACGGTAAACGAATAATGTTCCTTGATCTAAAATTGAAAAGACCTTAAATATATCATCACCTACTGTACATAATATCTATCAAAAGATTCCAAGAATCTGCAGAAATCTTTGTGTGCAAGAGACAAGGCTGAAACGCAATATTGGATGCCTGTGATCTTCAGGCCCTCAGATGACACTGTATTAAAAACTGGCATGCTTCTGTGAGAGTCTAGAAAAACAGAAAAAAAGAATTACGGATGGCCTATAATCTTTTCACCAATGACATATCTGATATAAAAAAAAGTATCAATCTTTATTACAAAATGTACAAAGTCATACAGTTAATAGGGACAATAATCCCACAAAACATCATGTAAAACCATTAAGGCAATAGTCAGGGAAATGTAAGTATTTTTTCTATGCGTTTTGAGGTCGCAGCCGCTTCCTCAGGACTTAAAATCTCTTAATCTCACAAAATGCCTAGCATTGATAATTTTAATCTACAAACATAACATACAGATACATAATAAATATGGTCCCATATGCCACTATCCCACAGAGCAAAGGGGACATTCATAAACTCAAGTGTGCAAAAGAGGAGAAAGGGGTGGGGAAAAAAACAAAAAAACACAAAAAACAAACAACAACAAAAAAAAGCAGCCACATCACATACCAAATTAATTTGTCATGTCTGTCTGGGCTATGGGGAGGCAAAGAATTAAACCAGAGGCAGGAGTAATACCTGAAAAAATGAAGGAAGGAGGATGAAGGGTGAGATGGAATCTCAAAAAGCCTTTTGTAATTTTGTGAAAAAAAAAATATATAGATTCACATCAGATGATCAATGGATGGTATAAAAGTGAGCTCATCCACTGCCCTTGCAACTAGAACAGTGTATAAGGATGATACTCTTCCAAACCATACCCCATTTTAACCTATTGTCGATCGTGCTAAAGCCGAATAATCGCTACAGCCTGGCCAGCCAGTTCTGAGAGGGCATCAAATGACATCCTCCCATGCCACACGCCTGCTACGGCTCACGGGCGCTATGCTCTGTGATAGCTGTGTCCTCCGGTAAAGAGCCAATCAGCAGCTCATTACCACGTGATCAACTGTGTCCAATCACAGCTGATCATGATGTTAACACAAGCTGTACTTTCCTCACGCTGTCAGCGTGAGGAGAAGCGAGGAGAGCTGATAACCGGATGGTGTTAAAGGGACATCTACACTGATATCAATGTCCTGATTATCAGTGCAGTCCTATCAGTGTCCACCAGTGCTGCCAATCAGTGCCCACCAGTGCTGCCAATCAGTGCCCACCAGTGCTTCTAATCAGCGCTCATCAGTGCTGCCAATCAGTGCCCACCTGTGCCTCCTCATCAGTGTCACCTATCAGTGCCCATCACTGCCACTTACCAGTACCTATCAGTGCCGCCTATCAGTACCACCTATCAGTGCCGCCTATCAGTGCCATCTGCCTGTGCCTATCAGTGCTGCCTATCAGTGCAGCCTCAGCAGTGCCCACCAGTGCCTGGGCGGGAAAGGGGTGAAGTAGGGAAGTAGGCAAGTGGTTAAAAAGATCTGCCCAAGCCATACTAATCTCCAAACGTGGAGACATAGCAGGTAAATATAACTGGCTGCAACAATTGTTCAATGGCGATCTGCCAGTGTTGACCAACGATCCATTTGGGACTAAAATAAAAAAAAACACCACATATAAAAAAGGGAACAATCAACAGCATGGCAATCGTGGCTGCGCTGGGGTCACACTGTTGTGTTGCTACTCACTTTTGTGAGATACTCTACAAGGTTTAGAAGTGTGTCTAGGAGAAAGTTTGACCAATCTTCCAAAAGCGCATTTCTGTGGTTAGTCACTGATGTTGGAGAGAAGGCCTGACTTGCAGTCTCCTCTCTAATTCATTCCAATGTTGTTCTATTGGGTTGAGTTTAGGACTGTTCAGGCCAGTCAAGTTCTACCCCAAACTCGCTCATCCATGTCTTTATGGATCTTGCTTTGTGCACTGGTGTGCAGTCATGTTGGAAAGGGAATGGACCACCCCCAAACTGTTCCCACAAAGTTGGGAGCATGAACTTGTTCTAAATGTCTTGGTATCCCTTCACTGGAACTAAGGGACCAAGCCCAACCTCTGAAAAACAACCCCACACCATAATCCCCCCTCCACCAACTGATTTGGACCAGTGCACAAAGCAAGGTCCATAATGACATGGATGAGTGAGTTTGGGGTGGAGGAACTTGATTGGCCTGCACAGAGTTCTGACCTCAACCTGATAGAACACCTTTGGGATGAATTAGAGAGGAGACTGCGAGTCAGGCCTTCTCATCCATATTAGTAGCTGACCTTATGCGCTTCTGGAAGGATGGTCAAACATTCCCATAGACATACTCCTAAACCTTGTGGACAGCCTTCCCAGAAGAACTGAAGCTGTTATAGCTGCAAAGGGTGGCCCAACTCAATACTGAACCCTACAGACTAAGTCCCCGTACACACATTCTGATGACCAAATCCGTCGGATCATTTCCGTCGGATTTTGTCCGAAGCTGGTGTTGCGTACACACGGTCGGACAATGTTGTCGGAATTTCCGGTCGTCAAGAACGCCGTGACGTAAGCCGTGTACGATGGGACTAGAAAATGGAAGTTCAGCCTCACGTCCGGCACCCTTTGGGCTCCTTCTGCTGATTTCGTGTTTATCGTGTGTTAGTAGAAGTTTGGTTAGAGACGATTTGCGCTTTTCAGACTTGTGCTTCAGATCGTTACTGCTCTACAGTTTGTGCTTGTCGGTGCATATCTGTTTATCAGTGCGTGTAGTCAGTTCGCATTTGTTTGTCATTGCGGCCTATATCTTGATATCTTCTTGAAATAGGACACTTTGATTATCACTGCTTATTGTCTGCTTGTTTATGGTATTCAGTTCGTTCTTTCAGGCCTTTCTGTTTATCGGTGCTTTCTGTTAGTCCGTTCTGACCAGCCGACCATTTTTGAAGCCATATTTCCTGTACGTACTCATCGTAGAGTTCATGCTGTGCAGGGGCTTGTTGTTGGGCTTTTAGCTTTGACACAAGCCCTGTCCATGAACAGGGCAAGGAGGAGTTCATGGACCAAGAATTGGTTGCTCCAGCGTGACCAATTCTCGCACATGCCTTTGCTTCGTGAGATCCGGGAGAATAATCCTGATGATTTCAGGAACTTTCTCAGGATGACGGACCCCGTTTTTCACCATCTGTTGGCTTTGCTGACCCCTTATATCAGCAGGCAGGATACCTGCATGAGGCAAGCCAGCAATCCGGAGCAGAGGCTAGTTGCCACGTTGAGGTACTTGGCGACAGGGAGAAGCCTTCAGGACCTCAAGTTCTCCACAGGCATCTCCCCCCAGGCTCTGGGGATCATTATTCCAGAGACCTGTTCTGCCATCATACAGGTCCTGCAGAAGGACTATATGAAGGTAAGATTTCTCCTTTAACATCACATTTTCTGTATTTACTATTTGCTAATGTATTGTATTTCTTTCCTCGTTCCCTAATTACTAGGATTGCAATATGCTGTAATATGCTGTAATATGCTGTGTCCCTTTGTCCTCATGCATGCTGGAAGCTTTGAATGCTTGTTTTTGTCCTTCGTACATTTTTGCCTTCACTAACCTCCCCAGCATGCTCTCCTGGGCCCATATACACCTATGGCCTAGTCACTGAGCAATGTATTTTGTCAGCGCCATAGTATTGGTTTCCCCTAAACACCCCCCAAAATCTCCACAAATGTTATTTGTGTGTTTATCTTCATGCAGAGTCCCCAAGGTTTTTTTTTGGTGGGCCAAACTCATTAGGAACCCCCCTCCCCCAACTGCTAGTTCAGCTGATACCAATCCTCTATCTGCTGACTTTGCCAAACCCAATACACACTATACCTACCTCTTTAGTGGTCATATTATTGTTAAATTCAGCAAAGCATGTAGCCTCAATACTTTCAAATGCTAAATGTTGTTTTTTATTTATTTCTACTCCTATTATTATATTGATAGGTACTAGCAGAATGTAAAAATGTGCTTCCATTTGTTCATTTAGTGATTTTTTGGGGGATTATGACACTTCTTCCCTGTCCGGTGGGCTCCCAATAGTGTAAAGTAAGGAGGGTCTGGCCAAACTATCACACATTATTTAGGCATTCAGCTCTCAATGAAGTTGAGAGGGTTACCTGTCCAATACACCCCCCCCCCTAATTTTTGGCAATGGGCCATCAGAAGTGGGGGGGGGTGGGGGGGGTTAGGAATATGCTAAGGGGACCTTATACTTTTGTTTTTAAATTCTGTTTTCCAAAAACGTTATACTGATCTTGTTTCAAAATGTTTGTGTCTAATCTGCTTGCAATGTTTATGTGCAAAAAGACAAATTTTTTTTCTTGTTTGACTCCACAGTTTCCTTCAACACCACTGGAATGGCAGACTGTGGCCTCCCACTTTGCCAGCCGTTGGGACTTTCCCAACTGTGGAGGTGCAATTGATGGGAAACACATCCGCATCATCCCACCCTCCAACTCAGGGTCCTACTATTATAATTACAAGGGGTATAATAGTATTGTGATGTTGGCGGTGGTGTCAGTGACCTATGACTTCCTGTATGTGGACATGGGGAAAAATGGCCGGATCTCAGATGGTGGAGTCATCGCACAGACGGAGTTCTACTGGCATCTCCAGAGTGGCAGTCTGGGCTTGCCACCTCCAGAGGAGAATGTGGAAGGACTCCCCTTCGTGTTTGTCGTGCATGAGGCGTTTGCGCTGTCAAGACATCTGATGCGGCCTTTCCCCATGAGGACCCTCACCCGGATCAGAGGGTGTTTAATTTCCGGCTGTCCAGAACCCGAAGAGTAGTGGAGAACACTTTTGGGATAATGGCCAGCCGGTTCCGCCTCTTTTTGACACCCATCCACATGGCAGAATATAAACGGAATCACATTGTGCTTTCCTGCTGCATTCTGCACAATTGTTTTAAAAAAACATTCACCAAACTATGTGGTCTCAGTTGGCCCTGATGCTGAGTTACCCCAAAATGCTAACCTGATGGCCCTTAAAGCTGTCCATCCTGGCTTGCCCCCCCAAAATGCCCGCAAAGTCAGAACCAGATATATAGAGTACTTTGTGGGTAGGGGGGCCATAGATATGCCAGACAATGTCTGAGAGGCATTTTTTAATACATTTTTATTTTGAACTGAAATAAGATTTGTTTTCATTTACTGCTTGGGTTTGTTTTAGGTGTCTCCTTGCTTATTTAATGGTTTATTTTTGGGCCTTTATCTTCAACAGTGTAAACCCACTTTCTGGGCGAGATGAGGTGACAGTCTCTTCTTCCTAAAAATAATTAGACATGTGCACACTGAAATATTTTGTTTCGGAATTTCGTTTTCGTCCGAAAAATTAATTAATTTAGTTACTCCCGAAATTCGTTTTTATTTATTTCGTTTTTCGTTAAAAATTGCATTCGTCCGAAAAGTCTAATGAATTAAGGTCGAATCTGTCATTGAAGGCTTATGGTGTCTGTCGAATGTTCAAAGAAGATTCGACGGAGCAGCTAAACTGTATGACTCTGTATAGTTTAGCTGCAATTCCACCCAATTCCAGCAGCAATCTTTCCTCTCTACGTCGAATATTTCCTTTCTACGTCGAATCTTTCCTTTCTACGTCAAATCTTTCCTTTCTACGTCAAATCTTTTCTCTCTATGTAGAATAATCTTGGACTAATAGAGTTAAGTTTAGGCACATTCGACCACAGGTTCAATGGACACAGATTGTTATTGTCAGCGTCAAATCTCCTATCTATATCGAACTGTTGTTACAACGAAAATAAAGCATTTGTTTATGTCGGATCTTTCGTTTTTCGGATTCTGCACTTTCGTTATCGTTTGTTAAAACGATAACGAAAATACCTGAAATTCGGACGAAAATGCATTCGGACGAAAACGAATGCACATGTCTAAAAATAATCTTCTAATGTTGTGGGTCTGATACATACAACTAGTTTTTCTAGTTAAGGTATGTAGTGCATTACTGACCAAAAGATTACTCCTTTTCAGCACCATGGCAGAAATGTGTGGAGTTCTGAAAATGGCGTGATTGGTGGTTATTGGGTGTTATTTACTAAAGGCAAATCCACAATGCACTACAAGTGCACTGCAAAAGTGCACCTAACTTGACGCTTTTGTGTAAACAGGCATGTATCAAAGCAGAACATACAGAACACAGGAACTTACACAGTTCAACTTGGAAAAGGGAAGACAAGTTCAGACATGGGTATGTCCAAATTGTGTTGATCTTGCCTTCATCACATGGGGTGTCACCCCTGGAAAAGCAAAATTTAGAAGATGCACAAAAATTGGGGATCAAACTGGGCATTTTCTTCCAGAACCCATGCCTAGAATGTCAAAATGTGCAATCTTCCATCATGGGGGATCAATGTATGTGTTTTGGGGGTGCAACCCCTTCATCTCAGCCACTTTAGTAGCAAGGAAGGGGTTGCACCCACAAAACGTGTACATTGATCCCCCATGATGGGAGATAGCACATGTTGACACACTATGTGCATCTTCCAAATTTTGCAATTTTCAAACGTAAAAAATGTTGTGGTTGAAAAACAGAAAATGTCTGCTAACTAGTTTGGGGTGTTTCAGATTTTACCTAAAACATGAATGATGTTCTTCATTTTTTGTTGAACATCATTAATGTTTTTTCTTGATATCATCTAAATCCTGATTGCACACCATTATCTCCCTGATGAGGACGTGTGCACTTTCACTGGTAAAATGCGATTCATCTTCCACAACATCCACATCACCTAAAAATAAACCAAAAAAAACAACGTGTATTATAAATATGCAGGCATACATTGATTAGCTTACCTGAAGTTGTGGTCTCAGAAACTCACCTGTTGTGGTGACAATTTCTCCAACTTCTACAATCTCTCCTTCCTCCTCCTCCTCTGCTTCTGGTGTTGGTATTTCCCTTTCTTCGGGAGGTGTGGGGTCCCTGGTGTCCTCAGACGTCCCGAGTCTTCTCTCCCCTATGAGAATGTACAAAAGGAATACTTAGCACACAGATATTTGAGGACAGAAATAGGAATCGGAAACATTGCTAGGAAGTGTCGTACAATTGTGTTTTTTGGCTGAGTTCAAAGCAGAAAAACATTATTTTTTACACTTTCTAAGCTGGAATACTTATTACCTGTTTGGTGAAAGTTTGTCAGATGGAGACACCCCTATAGTATCCACTGGACCACGTGTGTGGGACACCCTAATAAAAAGGGTGTTCTGGTGTCCCAGCACTAGTGCTCCAGAGTCCAGATGTGTAAACAGCTACTGAGTGTCCTCTCCTTTACACTGAATCAAGTTTCCATTTCATTCTATTACAAACCCCTCTAGACAACAAACTTCCTTTGGCTAGAAATAGGCCTGAATAAATGTAGTTAACTGCAACTTCCCAAAACATTGTATTATAAGTGGGTGAAGGATCGAGGTTTATTACGAACGATTCAACCCACGAACATGAAAGTGGCCATTTTAAACTGTACAACATTAAAACAAAGCACATGGAGCAGTATTCAAGCAATAATAATAATATGAACACACGAAAATTACTTACTTTTTTGAAGAACTCGCTTGATCTTTCTGTACTGATCGTGCTCCCTCAGTTTCAGGTCTGACCAGCATTTTCTTAGTTGATCCTTGGATCGTCATACCCCAAAATTCTTATGCAGACTCTTCACAACTTTAGTCATGATCTTGGCCTTTCTGACATTTGGGTTGGGGTAAGGCCCATACTTACCATCATAGTCGCTCCTCTTCAATAGATAGATAGATAGATAGATAGATATACTTTATTGTCATTGTATAAATACAACAACATTTTTCCAAGTACTCGTTACAGCAGCAATAAAAACACTTCTCAACAAAACCACATACATACTCCTAGCACATGCCCACATATCTATTTAAATATATCAAAATATAAAATTTTATAAAAAAAAATAAAAAAAATAAATAAATTTAAATGTTCCCTTTTTTCTTTCTTTCTTTTCTCTCTCTTTAAAATTCCACATAAAATTCCTAAAACACTGTACCTGATGGGATTATGGACAATACAGCCCTAGGGAAAAAACTATGCTTTAAACGATTAGTGTGCGTTTTAAGTGCCCTATATCTTTTCCCAGATGGCAATGCGACAAACACACTGTAACCTGGGTGGGTTGGATCAATACTAATAGCTTTTGCCCGCTTTTTTAATCGGCTGGCATATGCTGTGTCCAAATTCGGTAGCTCTGTTCCTATGATCCGCTGTGCTGTTTTCACCACACGAGACAGACACTTCTTATCCTCCGCCCTGCAGCTGGCATACCACACTACAGCACAGTGGAGAAGAATACTCTCAATGGTACACTGATAGAAATTGACCAAAAGCCTTAAGGGCAATCCAGCCTGCTTCAGTCTCCGAAGAAAAAACAATCTCTGTTGCGCTTTTTTCACTAGAAAAAAAGTATTTTGAGACCATGACAAATCCCTTGTAATATGCACTCCCAAAAATTTAATAGTGTCCACCCTTTCCACCTCCTCACCACCTATATAAACCGGGCAATGATTGATCTTTCTTGATCTCCTATAATCCACTATTATTTCTTTCGTTTTTGCAGTATTGAGTATTAAGTCATTTTCTCTACACCACTCAACCAAATGTTGAATTTCCTGCCTATAAGCTGTCTCATCATTATCTTGTATAAGTCCCACTAAAGTGGTGTCATCAGCAAACTTCACTATAGTGTTAGATGCATGTATGGGAGTACAGTCGTGCGTAAACAATGTAAACAGGGCCGGACTTAACACACAACCCTGTGGTACCCCTGTATTCAAAATAATAGTGTTAGACACCTGATCTCCTATTCTCACCATTTGTGGCCTGTTTGTTAGAAATTCCATAATCCATGAGCGCAGCAATGGACATAAGCCCAAAGCTTTTAACTTTTTCACTAATTTGTCAGGAACTACTGTGTTAAATGCAGAGCTAAAATCAATGAACAACATCCTAACATATGTGTTTGAGAGCTCAAGATGTGTCAAGGCAGCATGCAATGCAATAGAAATTGCATCATCTGTGCATCTATTTGCACGATAGGCAAACTGATACTTATCCAGATCAATAGGAATGCTTGCCTTAAGATGTGATAATACGAGCCTCTCAAAACATTTCATGATGATAGGAGTTAGGGCAACTGGGCGATAATCATTTAAGCATGTTACTGTTGATTTTTTAGGTATTGGGACAATAGTAGTAGATTTAAAACAAGAAGGTACTGCAGCCTGCTTCAATGAAAAATTAAAAATATCAGTAAAAACACCTGCTAACTGGTCTGCACATCCCCTCAGTATACGGCCCGACACCCCGTCTGGTCCTGCTGCCTTTCTGATGTCAATCTTCCTCAAATTTGACCTGACCTCATGTATTTTTAATACCAGTAAATGGTCGTCCTCCACTATTTCTTTACTATGGGTTTCACATCTCATATTTTGACCCTCAAAACGAGCAAAAAATTGGTTTAAGGTGTCAGGGAGCACTTTACAAACCTGTGTATTTTTAGATTTAAAATCTACCATTGTTTTAATCCCCTTCCACATGCTACAAGAGTTTTGATTTTCAAAATAAGATTCAATGCGCTGTTTATATCTACGCTTAGCCTCCTTAATACCTTTCTTTAATTTATTCCGAGCTTTCCTATAGGCCATAGGGTCACCTGATCTAAAGGCCATATCCCTTGTTCTAAGCTGAGCCCTTACTTTACCATCCAGCCAAGGCTTTTGATTTGGGAATACCTTAATAGTTTTTGTAACTAGGAACATCTCCATACAAAAGCGAATATAAGCTAGAACAGATGAAGCATATTCCTCTAAGTCTGCATCCTGTGCAAATACATTCCAATCAGTTGATTCAAAGCACTCTTGCAGGAATGAATTTGACTCCTCGCTCCAAACCTGCATAGTTTTAATATCTGGTTTTGGTCTGCAAACAAGAGGCTTATAACATGGGATCATCATTAAAGAGGTATGATCTGATAGACCAAGATGTGGCAACAAAGTAGCTTTACATGCACTGGAAACATTTGTATATACCTGATATAAAATATTGTTCTCCCTTGTTGGAAAGTGCACATTCTTATAAAATTTAGGAAGAACCGTTTCTAGCTCCACATGGTTAAAATCGCCAGCCACAATCACAGCCCCCTCTGGATGTGCATTCAGCTGAATGTTAATAGCATCGTACAATTCCTCCAGAGCCAGCTTAGAATTAACCTGTGGAGGTATGTACACAGCCACAATTATAACATTAGTAAATTCTCTTGGTATAAAAAAAGGTCTACAATATGTCCACCATCTCCAACATCTCTCCAAAAGACATATTTGAGGCCTTAAATCTTCTCCTCCGGGATCAGGACATTTCTGCCTCCGGGCTTTCCTCGTCCTCCTCCTCGTTGCTGGAATAATTAGTGCGCACCTGCTGTGTCTCCACCATGTGCTCTCCCCACTGCGCCATAAAGAGAAGGGGTGGGGAATAGATGAGAAAGATCATCAGGGGTGGGCGGAGTTTCACGCATGCACACTGTATATAAAACGTCACACGTACGATCTGTGAGCAGAGGGATAGAGCGCTGATCGTGCTAACAAAGGTACACTTTGAACTTGGTACATGACTAGCATATACTGCTTCTAGATTGAGGCTTATTTTGGGACAAGATTAGGAGAGTTTAGCCTGACATCATTAGGGTTTGTCTTGTGTTGTGTCTTGCAGAAAATACTATGGGTCCTTTAAAAATCCCTTTTTTCAAAGTTCTGATTATTGATGAGCTCAGGGCACTGCCTGGCCTGTGGCAGATTTCTAACCCCTTTTATAAGGACCTAAGTAAGAGGAAGGCAGCGCTGGAGAAACTACTTGGTTTGTTTAAGATCATGGTCCCCACGGCAGATATCACCTATGTGATGGTCAAAATTGGTGCCCTGAGAAGTACATATCTGAGGGAGCGCAAGAAGTTCAAGAATTCCCTGCGATCAGGAGATCCAAATTACATTTATGTCCCCAGGATGTTGTTCTATGAGAGGCTACGTTTTCTGGAAGACCCGAGGGAACCCATGCCATCACTCCACCATCTTCCTTCAAGGCTTCCTTCCACCCCAGCTGAGGCTTCCGATGTCCAACCTGGGCCTTCCAGGCAGCAACATGTGGAGGGGCCCAGCTTGAGACAGGTATAGCATTTTTGAACATATTTCTTGTCATACATTTAATGATGTTAAAGTGGAGTGCCCACAAAAAAAAAAAAAATTTAAAGTCAGCAGCTACAAATACTGCAGCTGCTGACTTTTAATAATCGGACACTTACCTGTCCCGGGATCCAGCGATGTGGGGGAACCAGACCCCCCTCGTTCCCCGCTATGCTCGTGGCGCCGGCATTCTTCTTTTCAAATATTTTATTGGTAACAAACAAAAACATTACATAAATAACAACAGTTCAGCCATTTAGAATAAGTGCATACATAGTACTCAGTAACATGCGTAAGGATTAGGGATGGGCCCGGTGCTCGATGCGAACCCACGTTCGCATCGAGCACCGGGCGTTCGCTCGCTCGGCGAGCCCAGAACTATTTTGGCCGCTCGCATCACGTTCGTGTGATGCGAGCGGCCCCGCAATGCATTGCGGCCGGCGCAGTGCAGTGCTGGCTGATGATTGGCCAAGCATGCACTGTGACCCCGCATGCTTGGCCAATCACAGCCCCGGAAACTCGAAGAGCCATAATTGGCTACAGGCAGGACGCCTGTAGCCAATTACAGCTCAGGGGCTGTAGTACACGCCCCCCTATAAAAGGCCGCCACGCCGTCTGCGCCGGTCACATGCTGTTCCGGCGCAGATTGAGCAGGCTAGATCTGTGACACTCTGCTGGATTTAGTTAGGTAGAGAGATTCACTTACAGAGATTGAGTTAGATAGATTCAGTTACAAAGATTGATTGAGAAAGAGGGGCTTGTAGTGTGTTCGTGGCAGGCAGGCAGAGCTCCTATATTTTGTTACCAGAAGCACCTATAGGACTTGTAGTGTGTTCGTGGCAGGCAGGCAGAGCTCCTATATTTTGTTACCAGAAGCACCTATAGGACTTGTAGTGTGTTCGTGGCAGGCAGGCAGAGCTCCTATATTTTGTTACCAGAAGCACCTATAGGACTTGTAGTGTGTTCGTGGCAGGCAGGCAGAGCTCCTATATTTTGTTACCAGAAGCACCTATAGGACTTGTAGTGTGTTAGTGGCAGGCAGGCAGAGCTCCTATATTTTGTTCCCAGAAGCACCTATAGGACTTGTAGTGTGTTCGTCGCAGGCAGGCAGAGCTCCTATATTTTATTCCCAGAAGCACCTATAGGACTTGTAGTGTGTTCGTGGCAGGCAGGCAGAGCTCCTATATTTTGTTCCCAGAAGCACCTATAGGACTTGAAGTGTGTTAGTCCCATCACACACACAGAGCTATATTTTGTTCCCAGAAGCACCTATAGGACTTGAAGTGTGTTAGTCCCATCACACACACAGAGCTATATTTTGTTCCCAGAAGCACCTATAGGACTTGAAGTGTGTTAGTCCCATCACACACACAGAGCTATATTTTCTTCCCAGAAGCACCTATAGGACTTGAAGTGTGTTAGTCCCATCACACACACAGAGCTATATTTTGTTCCCAGAAGCACCTATAGGACTTGAAGTGTGTTAGTCCCATCACACACACAGAGCTATATTTTCTTCCCAGAAGCACCTATAGGACTTGAAGTGTGTTAGTCCCATCACACACACAGAGCTATATTTTCTTCCCAGAAGCACCTATAGGACTTGAAGTGTGTTAGTCCCATCACACACACAGAGCTATATTTTGTTCCCAGAAGCACCTATAGGACTTGAAGTGTGTTAGTCCCATCACACACACAGAGCTATATTTTCTTCCCAGAAGCACCTATAGGACTTGAAGTGTGTTAGTCCCATCACACACACAGAGCTATATTTTGTTCCCAGAAGCACCTATAGGACTTGAAGTGTGTTAGTCCCATCACACACACAGAGCTATATTTTCTTCCCAGAAGCACCTATAGGACTTGAAGTGTGTTAGTCCCATCACACACACAGAGCTATATTTTCTTCCCAGAAGCACCTATAGGACTTGAAGTGTGTTAGTCCCATCACACACACAGAGCTATATTTTCTTCCCAGAAGCACCTATAGGACTTGAAGTGTGTTAGTCCCATCACACACACAGAGCTATATTTTGTTCCCAGAAGCACCTATAGGACTTGAAGTGTGTTAGTCCCATCACACACACAGAGCTATATTTTGTTCCCAGAAGCACCTATAGGACTTGAAGTGTGTTAGTCCCATCACACACACAGAGCTATATTTTCTTCCCAGAAGCACCTATAGGACTTGAAGTGTGTTAGTCCCATCACACACACACAGAGCTATATTTTCTTCCCAGAAGCACCTATAGGACTTGAAGTGTGTTAGTCCCATCACACACACAGAGCTATATTTTGTTCCCAGAAGCACCTATAGGACTTGAAGTGTGTTAGTCCCATCACACACACAGAGCTATATTTTGTTCCCAGAAGCACCTATAGGACTTGAAGTGTGTTAGTCCCATCACACACACAGAGCTATATTTTGTTCCCAGAAGCACCTATAGGACTTGAAGTGTGTTAGTCCCATCACACACACAGAGCTATATTTTCTTCCCAGAAGCACCTATAGGACTTGAAGTGTGTTAGTCCCATCACACACACAGAGCTATATTTTGTTCCCAGAAGCACCTATAGGACTTGAAGTGTGTTAGTCCCATCACACACACAGAGCTATATTTTCTTCCCAGAAGCACCTATAGGACTTGAAGTGTGTTAGTCCCATCACACAGAGCTCCTCTATTTTCTTTGCAGAAGCACCCATAGGACTTCTAGTGTGTTAGTGGCATCACACAGAGCTCCTATATATTCTTCTCAGCAGCACCCACAGGACTTCTAGTGTGTTAGTGGCATCACACAGAGCTCCTCTATTTTCTTTGCAGAAGCACCCACAGGACTTCTAGTGTGTTAGTGGCATCACACAGAGCTCCTCTATTTTCTTTGCAGAAGCACCCATAGGACCTCTAGTGTGTTAGTGGCATCACACAGAGCTCCTCTATTTTCTTTACAGAAGCACCCACAGGACTTCTAGTGTGTTAGTGGCATCACACAGAGCTCCTCTATTTTCTTTGCAGAAGCACCCATAGGACTTCTAGTGTGTTAGTGGCATCACACAGAGCTCCTCTATTTTCTTTGCAGAAGCACCCATAGGACTTCTAGTGTGTTAGTGGCATCACACAGAGCTCCTAAATATTCTTCTCAGCAGCACCCACAGGACTTCTAGTGTGTTAGTGGCATCACACAGAGCTCCTCTATTTTCTTTGCAGAAGCACCCACAGGACTTCTAGTGTGTTAGTGGCATCACACAGAGCTCCTCTATTTTCTTTGCAGAAGCACCCATAGGACTTCTAGTGTGTTAGTGGCATCACACAGAGCTCCTATATTTTCTTCTCAGCAGCACCCACAGGACTTCTAGTGTGTTAGTGGCATCACACAGAGCTCCTCTATTTTCTTTGCAGAAGCACCCATAGGACTTGTAGTGTGTTAGTGGCATCACACAGAGCTCCTATATTTTCTTCTCAGCAGCACCCACAGGACTTCTAGTGTGTTAGTGGCATCACACAGAGCTCCTCTATTTTCTTTGCAGAAGCACCCATAGGACTTCTAGTGTGTTAGTGGCATCACACAGAGCTCCTATATTTTCTTCTCAGCAGCACCCACAGGACTTCTAGTGTGTTAGTGGCATCACACAGAGCTCCTCTATTTTCTTTGCAGAAGCACCCATAGGACTTCTAGTGTGTTAGTGGCATCACACAGAGCTCCTATATATTCTTCTCAGCAGCACCCACAGGACTACCGACTACAATGGCTGGAAGACCGCCAAGGGGAGGCAGAGCGTGCAGAGCCAAGAACACAGGGCAGGCAGGCTCTGTTTCTAGTGGACGTGGCCGTGGACGTGGACGTGGTCGTGCATCGTCATCAGCACGTGGCCATGGGACACGCGCGTCTTTGTTTTCGGCAGCTGGACATGTGGAGCCGCATCATGCTGAAGGCTTGGTAGAATGGATGACCAAGCCCTCCTCCTCCTCCTCATCCTCTCTCACCCAGGCTCAGGGTACTGACAGAGCATCATCAGCCACCCCTTCCCTATACCCACCATGTCCTCCTGAGGAGTCCCCCGAACTCTTTGAGCACAGTGTTGGGTACATGCTCCAGGAGGATGCCCAACGATTCGAAGGCTCGGATGACGATACCCAGCTTGAGGAATCTGGCAGTACTGTTCCACCAGCTGCAGCTTACTGCCAGGTTTGCTCTAGTGGTGAAGAGGGAGGGGATGATGAGGTCACTGACTCCACGTGGGTGCCTCAAGGGAGAGAGGATGAGGAGGAGGACGAGGAGGAGGAGGATGCGGCGTCACATGTCCAACGAGGCAGGATGCCCCCTGGAGGCCAGGTAGAGGCCAGCACAGCAACTGTACAACACCGCAGAGCTCCGCCTGTGCAGGGCGCTGCCTCTGCACGTTATCAGAAAAGTTCTTTGGTGTGGGCCTTTTTTGAGACGAGTGCAGCAGATCGCACCACTGCTATTTGCAATATTTGTCTCAAGCGTATCTCGCGTGGCCAAAACATCAGCCGCTTGGGCACGACAAGCATAACCAGACATATGGCGACCTGCCATGCAGCTCGTTGGCAGGCACACATAAAAGACCCACACCAAAGAACTAAGCGGACCTCTCCTTGCTCCTCAGCTGGGATCTCCATCCCCACTACACCTTCAGTCCTCTCTGAAAGCTGCTCTGAGAGGACTGAAGGTGTAGAATTAGGTGTGTCACAACCAAGTACTTGCAGTACACCGACGTCCGATTGCAGCAGGCAAATTTCCCTGCCCCAGCTGCTGGACCGTAGAAAGAAGTACACTCCCAGCCATCCACATGCCCAGCGGTTGAATGCTAGCCTGGCTAAATTGCTAGCACTTCAACTGCTGCCTTTTCAGTTGGTAGACTCGGCCCCCTTCCGTGAGTTTGTTCAATGTGCGGTTCCTCAGTGGCAGGTTCCCAAACGCCACTTTTTCTCGCGGAAGGCGATTCCGTCTCTCTACCGGCATGTGGAGGGCAATGTCCATGCCTCGCTGGACAGGGCGGTCAGCGGTAAGGTGCATATTACCGCTGACTCATGGTCCAGCAGGCATGGACAGGGACGGTACCTTTCTTTCACGGCCCATTGGGTCACTCTATTGGCAGCTGGGAGGGATGCAGGACAAGGTGCAGTAGTGTTGGAGGTTGTTCCGCCACCACGCCTCCAAAACGCGACTACTGCTACTGGTTGTGACACACCTCTCTCCTCCACCCCCTCCTCTTCTTCTTCCTCCAGTGCTCTGTCCTTGGAACCAGCGGTGCTCCGTAGGCGTACAAGGGGCTACGCAAGTACGCAGGCAAAAAGATGCCATGCCGTGCTTGCGCTGGTGTGTTTGGGGGACAGGAGCCACACTGGGCCAGAGGTTCTGGCAGCTCTGCAGGGGCAGGCCGAGAGGTGGTTGACGCCACGTCAGCTTAAGCCAGGAATGGTCGTTTCTGACAATGGCACCAACCTCCTCTCCGCCCTGCGACAGGGGCAGCTCACCCATGTGCCCTGCATGGCTCACGTCCTCAACCTGGTGGTGCAGCGGTTCTTGGGCAGGTTCCCAGGCTGACAGGATGTCCTGAGGCAGGCCAGGGAAAGTCTGTGTGCATTTCCGCCGATCTTATAATGCCAGTGCTCGGCTGACTGAGCTGCAAAAGGAGCTGAACCTGCCCAAGAACCGCCTAATATGTGACATGCCCACCAGGTGGAACTCAACGTTGACCATGCTGCAGCGACTGCACACGCAGCAGAGGGCCATCAATGAGTACCTTTGCGACTACGGCACCAGGACAGGGTCAGGGGAGCTTGGTTTTTTTTCCCCACGTCAGTGGAGCATGATCAGGGATGCATGCACTGTCCTCTCACCATTTGAGGAGGCCACGAGGATGGTGAGCAGTGACAGTGCATGCATCAGTGACACTGTCCCTCTTGTCCACCTGTTGGAGCATACGCTGCGTGGGATAATGGACAGGGCACTTGAGGCAGAACAGAGGCAGGAAGAGGAGGACTTCCTTGCCTCTCAAGGCCCCCTTTATCCGGACAGTGTTCCTTCTGTCCCACCCATCACACAGGAAGAGGATGAGGAGGAGGAGGAGGAGGAGGATTGTGTGAGCATGGAGGTGGAGCCTGGCACTCAGCATCAGCAGCAGCAGTCTTTTAGGGATGATGTACAGTCCCAACAAACCAGTGGACTTGTACGTGGCTGGGAGGAGGTGGCTGGCGATCATGTCATCCTCAGTGACCCAGAAGACTCCGGACCGAATGCCTCAGCTAACCTACGCTGCATGGCCTCCCTGATCCTGCAAAGCCTGCGGAAGGATCCTCGTGTTCTTCGGATCAAGGAGAGGGACCATTACTGGCTGGCCACTCTCCTTGATCCGCGGTACAAGGGTAAGGTTGCGGACCATATCTTGCCGTCGCAGAGGGAGCAGAGGATGAGACATCTCAGGGAGGCCTTGCAGAAAGGTCTGTGCAACGCGTTCCCAGAAACCGGGAGGCTACAAACTCCTGGTCCTGGGCGACGAGTTGCTGAGGCTTCGGTCAGTGGCAGAAGGAGCGGTGGGGAAGGTGGACGTCTGACCGATGCGCTCAGACAATTTTTTAGTCCGCAGCCCCAAGGTATGATCGGTTCCAGCAACCATCGCCAGCGTCTGATATACATGGTGCAGGAATACCTTGGGGCAAGGTCAGACTTGGACACCTTTCCCACCGAAAATCCTCTGGCTTACTGGGTCCTGAGGATGGATCACTGGCCAGAGCTTGCACAGTATGCAATTGAGCTACTGGCCTGTCTTGCCTCCAGCGTTCTTTCCGAACGCACATTCAGTGCTGCTGGAGGATTTGTGACTGATCATAGGGTGCGCCTGTCCACCGCCTCGGTTGATCGACTGACATTCATCAAAATGAATCAGTCTTGGATCACCACCAGCTACCAGGCACCTGAGGCGGATATAACCGAATAATTTTTAATGTCACATCCCTTCAAGACTGCCTATGCTGATGCTGAGTGACTGTCCTCTTATGTTCACTGACTATCCTCTTCCTCCTCCTCAATGATCCATGCCACCACACCGGTGCCTAAGGCACAATTTTTCAGCCCCTGTTTAACAGGGGCGTGTACTTACAATTTTTTTAAAAAATGCTTCGCAACACGTGTGACTGCTGTGCTCCAAGTACAGTATCTGTGAGGGCCGGGTTGCAGTGTCTTGGCATCAGCACCAGTGCCTAAGGCACAATTTTTCAGCCCCTGTTTAACAGGGGCGTGTACTTACAATTTTTTAAAAAAATGCTTCGCAACACGTGTGACTGCTGTGCTCCAAGTACAGTATCTGTGAGGGCCGAGTTGCAGTGTTGTGGCACCAGCACCAGTGCCTAAGGCACAATTTTTCAGCCCCTGTTTAACAGGGGCGGGTACTTACAATTTTTTAAAAAAATGCTTCGCAACACGTGTGACTGCTGTGCTCCAAGTACAGTATCTGTGAGGGCCGGGTTGCAGTATTGTGGCACCAGCACCAGTGCCTAAGGCACAATTTTTCAGCCCCTGTTTAACAGGGGCGTGTACTTACAATTTTTTAAAAAAATGCTTCGCAACACGTGTGACTGCTGTGCTCCAAGTACAGTCTCTGTGAGGGGTTGCAGTGTTGTGGCACCAGCACCAGTGCCTAAGGCACAATTTTTCAGCCCCTGTTTAACAGGGGCGGGTAATTACAAATCTTGATCTAATAGTTCACAGCAGGGCCCATTCCTGCGCCCACCAAGAGTAACTATGAGGGCCTACAGTCTTGTGGCAACACCGTCCACCACCACCGCCAAAGGCCCAATTTTTCTGCCCTGTTCATCAGGTGCTTGCAATTACAAATCTTGATCTAATAACTCACAGCAGGGCCCATTCCTGCGCCCACCAAGAGTAACTATGAGGGCCTACAGTCTTGTGGCAACACCGTCCACCACCACCGCCAAAGGCCCAATTTTTCTGCCCTGTTCATCAGGTGCTTGCAATTACAAATCTTGATCTAATAACTCACAGCAGGGCCCATTCCTGCGCCCACCAAGAGTAACTATGAGGGCCTACAGTCTTGTGGCAACACCGTCCACCACCACCGCCAAAGGCCCAATTTTTCTGCCCTGTTCATCAGGTGCTTGCAATTACAAATCTTGATCTAATAACTCACAGCAGGGCCCATTCCTGCGCCCACCAAGAGTAACTATGAGGGCCTACAGTCTTGTGGCAACACCGTCCACCACCACCGCCAAAGGCCCAATTTTTCTGCCCTGTTCATCAGGTGCTTGCAATTACAAATCTTGATCTAATAACTCACAGCAGGGCCCATTCCTGCGCCCACCAAGAGTAACTATGAGGGCCTACAGTCTTGTGGCAACACCGTCCACCACCACCGCCAAAGGCCCAATTTTTCTGCCCTGTTCATCAGGTGCTTGCAATTACAAATCTTGATCTAATAACTCACAGCAGGGCCCATTCCTGCGCCCACCAAGAGTAACTATGAGGGCCTACAGTCTTGTGGCAACACCGTCCACCACCACCGCCAAAGGCCCAATTTTTCTGCCCTGTTCATCAGGTGCTTGCAATTACAAATCTTGATCTAATAACTCACAGCAGGGCCCATTCCTGCGCCCACCAAGAGTAACTATGAGGGCCTACAGTCTTGTGGCAACACCGTCCACCACCACCGCCAAAGGCCCAATTTTTCTGCCCTGTTCATCAGGTGCTTGCAATTACAAATCTTGATCTAATAACTCACAGCAGGGCCCATTCCTGCGCCCACCAAGAGTCACTGTGAGGGCTTACAGTCTTGTGGCAACACCGTCCACCACCACCACCACCAAAGGCCCAATTTTTCTGCCCTGTTCAACAGGTGCATGCAATTACAAATCTTGATCTAATAACTCACAGCAGGGCCCATTCCTGTGCCCACCAGTCTTGTGGCTACACCAACATCTAATAGGGCAAATTTCTGCAGAGTATATACGGCAGGCCCCTACTTTCAAACATCCAACTTACAAACGAATCCTACTTGCAAACGGAAATAGAAAACAGGAAGTGAGAGGAAATCTACCCCTAGGAAGGGAAATTCTATCATGTTAGATTTAATTTGGGAAAAAGGTATCTCCTCTCAACTGATGCTTTATCACCAATCCTTGTTTCAATTAAAACCCCACTTTTCCAAAAACATTTGTCATTGGGACGGAAAGTGAGGTGACATGTTCTGAACAGATGTGCAAAGACAGCAAATGTTACAGGGGTGATAACCCCTCCCTATGTTCTCCAAAAAGCATAAAAATAGATTTTTTTGGGATGGAGCTACACTTCATAATGTACCTGTTCAGATTCTACTTAAGAACAAACCTAAAGCCGCAAGTGGTTTTAAATGGCTTCTTTTTTTCCTTTACAAATGTAATTTTGTGCAAGGACAGTTCTAAACACGGGAAACACATGCCACTTCACAGGCATACTTTGGACACCCCCCAGGTACCATATTTAAAGGAAAATTTCACTTTTTTTTTTTCACTTTATGCATCATTAAAATGACTGCTCCCGAAAAAACGTTAGTTTTTAAAAGTTCTTTTTGCATTGATATATGTCCCCTGGGGCAGGACCCGGGTCCCCAAACCTGTTTTATGACATTAACATGCATATTGGCCGTTGTAATTAGCACTTTTGATTTCGAACGTTCGCGTCCATTATAACGTATAGGGTTCGAAAATTCGCGCGAACTTTCGGTCGGTTCGAAGGTTCTGGTGCGAACCGAACCCGGGGGTGTTCGGCTCATCCCTAGTAAGGATGACGCAATAGTACAATACAAGGTGCTCAGGCAGGGAGAGCATAAGTGCACATATGAAATTAGGCAATTACAAAGTTGTAAACTGAATCGGGCCAGAGCCCCTATTAACAAGGTGGACAAACTGAAGGTAACACACTATATGGGGGGAGATAGGTTATCAGCCGAACCAGTCATAAGGAGGCAGAGCGTTACCTTGGATTTGGGGAGGGGGAGAAGAGAGGGGGCCCAGGAGGGGAAGGTGAAGCAGTAGTGTTGGACAGGGAGAGAAAGGAAGAAGGAGGGCGGCAAAGGAGAGGGGGGTCGGACGGCACACACAGGACGGGAAAGTAAGCTTTGGGGTTGAATTTTTTATAAAAGGGATTATGGCTCAAGTAGACTGTTATCAAAGTCTTGGGGTAGGAAATGGTTGATCCAGGGGTGCCATATTTTTAAGTGTTTGGGGATGTTATCTAGGATGGTGGCCTCAATTTTGCTGTGGATCATTGCTTGGGTGACCCTGTTTTTAGTTTCGGCTATATGGAGGGTAGGGGTTTTCCAGGCTTTTGCAATGGTTTGCTTGGCAGCTGTGGTAAGGTGCAGAATGAGCCGAGTTTGTGCTTTAGTAAGGTGATTTGGGAGGAGGTTTAAAAGAGCTAGGGAGGGGTCTGGGGGGAAATCATCTTGGGTTAATGTAGAGATCATCTGGAATATTGTTGCCCAGAAGCTGTGCACTATAGGACATGTCCACCATATGTGGAGGTGTGTGCCTCGTTCACCGCAGTTTCTGAAGCAGTTAGGAGAATATGATGGGAGGAACCTGGCAATCCTGGCCGGGACCAGGTACCATCTCATTAGTACTTTGTAGCTGGCTTCGAGTGCAAGGATATTTTGGGACGATATTTTGGTATTGGCCCAGACAGTGGACCATTCATCTGCATCTAGGTCTTTGGTAAGGTCGTTGGACCATTGTTGGGCATAGGGAGGGAGAGCACCTGGGGCAGAGGTGAGATAAGAATAGAAATCTGATATGATACCTGGGGCGTGTGGGTCTGAGTCGCATACCTTTTGAAATATGGATAGGGGGCCTAGTGCAAAGCTAGACCCTAAGTGTGTTTGTAGGAAGTGACTCACCTGAAGGTAACGGAAACATTCCCTATTGGGAAGTTGCGTTGAAGATTGTAGGGTTACGAACGTTTTTATAGAGTTCCCTACAACTAAGTCACATATACGGCTCAGACCGTGTCGCCTCCAGGTTTGGAAAGAGGTTGGTTCAGAGGAGGCTGGATAAAATTGAGGATGATCTAGGAAGGAGAGGAGTGGAGTATGGGGAGATGTTAGTGCAAAGGAGGCTCGTAGTCTATCCCAGAGTCTTAAGGAGTGAAGGGTCACGGGATTAGAAATGGGCCCTCGTAGTGGGGCTGGTAACCATAGGACATTGGAGATAGGGGTAGGGTAAAGGTCAATTGCCTCCAGGCTCACCCAGATCGGGATCTCATCTTTGGCGAGGTATAACGTTATTTGTGCTAGTTGGGCCGCATGGTAGTATTTAAGAAAATTCGGTACTCCCAAACCACCAGAGTTTTTGTTGCGGAGTAAGATCTTTCTGGAGACCCTAGGTCTTGTAGAGCCCCATATATACTTGAACACTCGGTTTTGGATAATTCTGTGGAAGTAGGGGGGTACTAAAATGGGCAATACTCTGTAAAGATACAGCAGCTTGGGGAGTAGCGACATTTTGACCGCAGCTATGCGGCCCAACCAGGAAATACAAAGGGGTCGCCAGGCGTTGAGAAGGGCAGTGAGGTGGGCCAGCATGGGAAGGTAATTTTTCTGGAATAGATCTGACGGGTTAGTAGTGAGCTTTATTCCTAGGTAGGGTAAGGATGTGGAGGACCATTGAAAAGAGAAATTGTTTTGAAGCTGGGTGAGAGTGGATGTGGGCAGGGATACATTCAGACAGAGCCTTAGATTTTGACTGGTTAACTTCCAAGCCTGAGATCCGAGCAAATTTGTCCAGGAGTAGTAGGAGATTTGGCAATGCAGTATGGGGTGAGGTGATAAATAGGAGTGCGTCGTCAGCAAATAAGCATAGTTTGTGGGTGACTGAAGCAATCTCCAGGCCTTGAATATTGGGGTTTGTTCTAATTAGTTCAGCTAGGGGTTCAATTGCCAGGGCAAAAACTAAGGGGGAGAGGGGGCAACCCTGTCTTGTCCCTCTCTGAATTGGGAAGCTTTCTGAGCGAAATCCTGAGTATTTTACAAAAGCTTGGGGATTAGTGTAAAGGGCTCTGATCCACTGGAGAAAGTGAGGGCCAAAGCCCCAGCGCTTCAGGATGAAATCTAGGTAGGACCAGGAGACAGTGTCGAAAGCTTTTCTAATATCGAGCGATAGGAGATGCATGGGTATATTACGTGATTTCGCTAGATGCTGTAGAAGAATGACCCGTCTAATGTTGTCACTGGCCTGTCGCTGGGGGATGAACCCCACTTGGTCCCTGTGGATCAGTTTGCCTATAATTGGGTTGAGACGAAGAGCTAGGATTTTTGCTAGAATCTTTATATCCACATTCAGTAGGGATATAGGTCTGTATTTGGACCAGAGGGTGTCGTCTGTATTGGGTTTGGGAATCATGGAGATGATGGCCGTGAGGGTGTCCCTGCCAAAGGAGTGTTGGTGTAGAAGGGCATTAAAGGATTTGACAAGAAGAGGGGCCAGTATGTCTGCAAATTTCTTGTAATAATTACTAGGTAAACCATCCGGGCCAGGGCGTTTGTTAGGTTTTAAAGTTTTGATGGCTGCCAAGACCTCGGCAATCGTGATTTGGGAGTCCATAGATTCTCTATTGGAGTCAGAAAGTTGGGGTATTGGGAGATTGCTAAATAGTGCCTCTGCTTGATGTACTGGGAATTCGTTACTATTTTCATATAGTTTGGCAAGTTTGTTACGAAATTCTGAGAGAATCTTAAGGGGATTACTAGTGTGGATGTCGTTCGCAATTTTGAGTCTGATCGGTTTGTGAATTCTGTCAGGTCGACGAAGTCGTAGGGCCATAAATGTATCAGGTTTATTAGCTTTAGTGTAGATCGTATGGTTGGAGCTACGAATTGCTTTATCGGCAGATTCGGCAAGTAAAAGGTCAAGCTCGAGTCTGGTTTTATCTAGGGATAATTTGTTTTCCTCGGTAGGAGAGGCTTGAAATTGTAGAAATTGTTGGTGAAAGGAGAGTTCTAATTGTTGCAGTTTCAGCTTTTTATCTCTTTTGAGATGGGTGGCTACAGAAATGCATTTGCCTCGGATGACAGGCTTGTGGGCTTCCCAGAGGAGGATTGGGGATATTTCTGGGGTGGAGTTGTGTTGTAGATATTCTCTAAGGGCTATTTGGATATCAAAACAATAGGATTGATTGGTGAGGTGTGATTCATTCAAACACCATGAGCTGCTAGTGGGTCGGGGGATTAGTGAGGAAATTGTGGTGACAACAGCACAGTGGTCTGACCAGGGGATCGGAGAGATAACGGAGTTCTGAACTATCGGGAAAGAGGATGTAGGAACGATGAATATGTGGTCTATCCTTGAAAATGACTTGTGGGGGAAGGAATAAAATGTATAGTTTTTCTTCAGCGGGTTACATTCTCGCCATGTATCTATAAGGGAAGCTTCCTGAAGTTGTTTGCGGAACTGAATTGAGAGGGTATGACGTTCAGGGGTATATGGAGATTTGTCTAGGTGTGGGAGAAGAGTTAAGTTAGAATCACCGCACATAAAGAGGGTGCCTCTACAGTGCTGTTTAACGACCTGCAGGAGGTGTGAGAAGAAGGGGATTGGGTTGGTATTTGGTGCGTAGTAGGACACTATAGTAATTTCAATGTCTTGTAATAGGCCTACTAAGATGATGTAGCGTCCTTCAGGGTCTTTTATTTCGGTTGAGGGGATAAAAGAGAGGGTATGATGGAAAGCAAGTAGAACTCCCCTGTGTTTAGTGGTTGCGGAGGCTGTGAAGACTTGAGGGTAGCGAGAACTAAAATACTTGGGAGTATGCTTGGCCACAAAATGGGTTTCCTGGAGTGCAACTATATTGGCTTTAAGGGACGCAAAAGTCTGGAACGCTTTCACTCTTTTATTTGGGGAATTAAGTCCCTTAACATTAAGGGGAAGGATATTTAAAGGAGCCATGGTAATGGCGGGGTATGTCTATTAAGAAGTAGCGGGTCGTGTGTGTGTGCCGACCGACAAAGTAAGAGGGGAAAGAAGATAGAGAAGGGGGAAAAGTGAGAGAAGAGGGGGAGGGGGAGGGGGGGAGTGGTGCGTAGGGCACACCATTTACAGGCAGTAGTGTAGTGGGCTAAATAAAATGCCCAACTAAGGAGTGCACAGGAAAAGGGAGGGAGAGGGTAAAAGGAAAGGGGAAGGGGAGGGGAGAAGGGGGAGAGCAGGGGAAGAATGAGGGGAAGGGTAAGGTGGAGGAGATGGGAAGAGCGGGGTGGGGGGGAGAGAGATGGGGGGAGGAGGGGGATGGGGGGGAAGAGAGGGAAAGAGGGAGGGGGGGGAGAGGGAAAGAGGGAGGGGGGAGGAGGGGGAGGGGAAGAGGGAGGGGGAGGAGGGGGAGGGGAAGAGGGAGGGGGAGGGAAAGGGGGAGGGGGGAGGGGAAGAAGGGAGGGGGGGGGAAGGGGGATCTGAGGGAAAGGAAGGAGGAGAGAATGGGGGGGGGAGGGGGGAAAAGGGATACTTTTCTAAACATGATGTAACAGATTCATTGTGTAGCACAGATATATAACCTATTAGGCAACAAGATTAGCAAATAGTGCAAAAGTGGTTGTCCAGGTCAGCAGGATAATGCGGGACTGGCCAAATAGGCAATAGTACACATTTGTAGGGCTACTGTCCAGCATCAAAAGGGAATTCTGAAATTAAGATTAAAGCTTAAAAAAAGGGGGGGGGAGGGGGGGGACAAAAAAATAAAAATAAACAGGAGGGGAGGGGAAGGGGGTGTTATACCGTAGGGTTGAGGGCCGTCTGAGCCATCATGTTTCGGTTGTAGGGAAGCGGTTCCATGAGGAGGGGAAAAGAGAGAAGGTACATACCGGGTGGATGTCCCCCTAGGTCTCGGTTCGGGTGTTCCAGGATGAAAAAAGGAAGGCCTAAACGCTCTGTTTTAGGCTACCGAGGACCTGGTATCAGGAGGGGAGACATGCAAAAAGAGAAAGTTAAATCTGAAGACAACCTCATCGGGATCAGCGAGGCGGACGGGCTCTTGGGCTGGAGAAGTTGTCTTCTGGTGGCCGTGAGGGGGTCCCTCTACGAATCGATGAAGGCGTCGGTTGGTGTCGGGTCGGTGTGGCCGAGTATGGGTGTGCAGCCGATCGTGCTGGTGTGCGGGGGAGATTGAGATCTGACCGGTTCTCTGGCGTTGCTAGACGTAGTGACTCCAGAAGGCGCTGCAGGGAATCCGGGGATGTGCAGGTATGCTGCTGGCCTTGGTGGGTGAATTGCAGGGCGAAGGGTAATCGCCATGTGTATCTGATCTGGTGTTGCATGAGTACCTGGAGTTGCGGTTTCATGGCTCTGCGCTTTGCGATGGTTAGAGGAGCAAGATCAGAGAATAGCTGGTAAGTGTGGCCCTGGAACAGTAACGCTTCTTTGTTGCGTGCCGCAGTTAGAAGCTGCTCCTTTGTGCGGAAGAAGTGGAGCTTTATGATGATGTCTCGTGGCGGGCCATCACTCTGACGGCGGGTCAGGGCTCTGTGGACGCGATCGAATTCCAACCGTTCGATAGGGATTGATGGGGCTAGCTCCTGAAACAGGGCTGTAGTAAAAGATTGCACATCATCTATCACTTCGGGATTCCTCTGAGCCTGAGGTTCGACCTGCGGGACCGGTTCTCGGCGTCCTCGAGGCGGGATAGAAGGGTAGCGTTCTCCTCACGGAGAGCTGCATGTTCTTGGGCATGTTCCTGCAGGGTCAGTTCGATATCGTCTACCCGGGTCTCAAGGTCTGATGTGCGCTGGCCTATTTCACGGATCTCCCGTGAGAGTCTGGTGGTGATTTGGTCCGAGGTGGCTTTCAGGGCCTTCTGGAGCATGGTCTCCATATATTGGAGAAAGGAGCTTTGGTTCATACCTGGTGATGGTAGAGACGGAGAACCGATGTGAAAATCCGATTCATCTTCTTCCCCACTGTCTGTGGGCTCGGGCCTGGGCGAAGACGCCGCTTGTTGTTTGGCGAGTGCTTTCGCCGCCATTTTGGTTGATGCGCGGACGAGGGCCTCTTTGATGGGTTTTGGCTTGTTTTTGCCACGATGTCCTGTTAGAACCATCCCGGTCTGTGCTAGGGAGCTTCGGGTACCGATCCCTGGAAGAGAGGAGCGTGAGGGTGGCTCAGACGTCTATATGTTTCCCGAGTTAGCGGTGAGGAGTGCGGAGCTCTAGCAGGAAGCGTCCTCCATGTTAGGCTTCGCGCATGCGCCCCCCGGCGCCGGCATTCTTAATGTGGGAACCCGGCTGTGGCTTCACAGCCAGGCACCCACTGTGCATGCGCAAGCGGCGCCGTGCGCCGTGATTCGACGCTCACTCATCTGGGACACATGACAGGTCCCAGATGACTGTGCGGTGTCTAGGGGAAGTGACGTTTAGCCCGGGCAATGAAGGTGGCAGACTATGAGGGACCCCCTAGCAACAGGCATTTAGAGGTGAGTAAAAAAATAATTTTTCCAATTATTTATTTTTAATTTTTTTTAGGATTTTTATGCCACATTTTTTTTTTTTGGTGGCAACCCCACTTTAACTAGATGTTATTATTGATGAGTTAAGTTGTGATTTAACAAAGTGGTTGACATATCAATAGACAGTAGTGACCCAAAAGGATTTGGACAAGAATGAAAAATGCTGGGCTCAGAATGATAGGATGTTCTATTTATTAACATTCAATTTGCAACAGTCATGGGCTGAAAATAGTGTGATTGATGAACAAAGAACTAAAACTACGTCCCATTTTCATACACAGGAAAACCTCAGCCAGGAGGAGGCTGTGGCAAGTGGCAGCCAAGAGGAGGCTGTGGCAAGTGGCAACCGGGAGGTCGACCATTGCCCTCCTCCACCTCCTGCCACAACTAGAAGATCAGAGCCACAGCCTGGAAGGAAGCCTGGAGGGACGTGCCTAAGTAAGACCAGAGAGTGATGGCCTGGGTTTAGTCTGGTCTGACATAAGATGCAGCCTCTTGTGTGACAACATCCTGGGGACATAGATGTCATCTGCTCTTCCTGATCGCTTGAACTTCTGGACCAGATTGTACTCCCTCAGATATGTACTCCTCATGCCACCAATTTTGCTATTACATATTTGATGTCTGCCCTGGGGGCCAAAAGTCTTCGCCAAATTGACCAGTTTCTCCAGCGTTGCCTTCCTGTTTATTTTGTTTATGACACCTAATAAAGTTTTTTTTGGTTTCCAGAAATACTCGCCTATGTGTTTTTTACTTCAAAAAGGACAGTTTATATGTGAGTAGGCAGGTACATTTCAAAAATCAGAAAGTCTAATTAAAAAGGGGCACCAACACAAAACAACCTCCTAGAGATTAAAAAAAATTAGAATAATGGTGTTGGGGTAAGTTGAGACACACAAAACACACCAAACAAAAAAAAATGACGAAGATGAGCAAAATGACAAATAAAGGAGATCTTGATTAAAAAAGCAACCACAAAATTAAAAAAAAAAAAAATAATTCTGGAGATCTGACGAATAAAAATATTCTAGTCATGAAATCAGGAAAAAGAATAAAGAAATACGTTTTGGAGAAGTCAGTGTGAATATGATCAGCTAAAAAACGTCATTCTTCTTGCATTCTAAAGAAAAAGAGAATGCGCTGCATTAAACAATTTTTAACATTGCAGCGTGACGAATGTGCTCTATCGATTACGAATGCTAGTTTTACCTGACCAAGCGCTTCCGTCTCAGAATTTCTTCTGAGCATGCATGGCACATTGTCCGTCGGACTAGGCTACACACGATCGGAATTAGCGTGATCGGATTTTGTTTTCGGAAAATTTGAGATCCAGCTCTCAAACTTTTTTCGTCGGAAATTCCGACGGAAAAAGTCCAATGGAGCCCACATACGGCTGGATTCTCCGACAACATGGTCCGATCTGACATTTTCCGTCGTAATTTCCGACCGCGTGTACGGGGCATAAGACGTCATTAAAGTTCATGTGCGTGTAAAGGCAGGCTTCCCAATACTTTTGGTATATATATCTATATATATATATATAGATATATATAAAACATGTTGCCCTGACATACTGTACACTTAAATATTGCTTATAGGTGGGGTAAAAAAAAGGGCAGTGATGAATGACATAAGAAAGGTGCTGTATGTGGCAAGAGGGAAGATTTGGAATTGGAATAGACAGAGATGGGGGGGGACTGAGAGATGGCAAGGGGGAAGATAACATGGAATAAACCTAGGAATAACAAATAACTATTGGGGGTGTTGTGTAAGATCAGCAGAAATATGAATGAATGAATGAATGAATGAATGATTTGTATAGCGCTGCAACTGCGAACTGAATCGCCTCGAGGCGCTTGACTGCTCATGTTGGGATGCCATGTATTTATGGATATGGATACTTTAAATGTTTTGTGTAGCTATCAATGTCAATACATTCATAGACATATGTGGTCATGCATAACAGAACACGCGACACACATTAACATGCACCCATGCATTTCTCAATTTAAACTATACTTAAATTTTCTTCTCAAGAGATACTTTGTGTCAATTTAATTTGTTCTAAACCTGCAAGTTGGTTGAGCATTAATAAACAGTAGACACTAAGAACCTGTACTTTAATCTTTTGAAGATTTTTTTTACAATAGATGTGCCTTAATATACAAACATTATCACAAATATATGTAACATAAATAATATTTGGCAGCAACCAAAGTGTTTTCTTTGCTTAAGATAGATAGTGCATAAATGTTCAAATTAACTTAATCTTCTTGTCTCATCTATATTCTCCACTACAACTGATTTACATTGCAATGATAAACACGGTTGTCACCAATTTTAACATCAGTAGTTGCTCATCATAATTATTCATTATACTTTATAATTGACTTTGATCAATCATGTTTGACTATTGTATGATTTACTAAGTTCCTCTAGCATGGTAAGGCACAAACAGGGAAGGCTGGAGTGATTTTATATTGCAAATTTTACTTAAAGTAAAGTAAAACTGTACATGTATATCCCAAATTACTCTCAGGTAACTTTTTAGTGTACAGTGGGCAACCTCTGTTGCTTGCATAGTACAAAACGTAATAATATATATACAGTATATATACACAGTATTTCACAAAATTAAGTACACCTCTCACATTTTTGTAAATATTTTATTATATCTTTTTATGTGACAACGCTGAAGAAATTAGACTTTGCTACAATTTAAAGTAGTGAGTGTACAGCTTGTATACTGTAACAGTGTAAATTTGCTGTCCCCTCAAAATAACTCAACACAGCCAATAATGTCTAAACCGGTGTCATGCAACTTGTTAGTGTTACAAGGTCTCAGGTGTGAATGGGGAGCAGGTGTCTCACTCTCTCATACTGGTCACTGGAAGTTCAACACGGCTCCTCATGGCAAAGAACTCTCTGAGGATCTGAAAAAAAAAATGTTTGCTCTACATAAAGATGGCCTAGGCTATAAGAAGATTGCCAAGACCCTGAAACTGAGCTACAGCATGATGTCCTAGATCATACAGCAGTTTAACAGGACAGGTTCCGCTCAGAACAGGCCTCGCCATGATCCACCAAAGAAGTTGATTGCACGTGCTCAGCATTATATCCAGAGGTTGTCTTTGGGAAATAGACATATGAGTGCTGCCAGCATTGCGGTAGAGGTTGAAGGGGTGGGGGGTCAGCTTGTCAGTGCTCAGAACATACACCGCACACTGCATAAAATTGGTCTGCATTGCTGTTGTCCCAGAAGGAAGCCTCTTCTAAAGATGATGCACAAGGAAGCCTGCAAAACTGTTTGCTGAAGACAAGCAGACTAAGGACATATATTACTGGAACCATGTCCTGGGGTCTGATGAGACCAAGGTAAATGTATTTGGTTCAGATGGTGTCAAGTGTGTGTGGTGGCAACCAGGTGCAACCAGTGTACAAAGACAAGTGTGTCTTGCCTACAGCCAAGCATGGTGGTGGGAGTGTCATGGTCTGGGGCTGCATGAGTGCTGCCAACACTGGGGAGCTACAGTTCATTGAGGGAACCATGAATGCCAACATGTACTGTGACATACTGAATCAGAGCATGATCCCCTCCCTTCAGAGACTGGGCTGCAGGGCAGTATTCCAACATGATAACGGGAGGGGGAGAGGAAAGAGAGAGGGATTGAGAGAGAAAGAAGCAGAATAAATAGTAGGGGCAAGGAGCAAGCACCGGAAATTGCACCCCATTCACTTTGGACACAGTTCCCCACAGACAGCTAATGTGTAAGTTAGGGTTTAAAGGCTTAGAAAATTAAGTCAATAAATAGATAGAAAACTTGATTAAAGGCTATGTTCATACTAACAAATCTGTCTGAACTCTTTGCTTTCAATAGATTTTTATTAAATTTTAAATTCAAAAGAGCATACAAAACTTGGGTATACAAAACAAAGCGCCCAGTCAAGGTCATGGCACAGTAGGAAGACAAATATAAACATGAAAACCGAGCTTGAGAGAATGTAACCAGGGCAAAACCGGGGCACAGGTAGAATGTGGTGTGACAGAAAAAGGACTTTGCTGATCACCCCAAATGGGAAGGTGTATTTAGGAGAAGGGTATCGACTGGATAAAATGTAATCACACGGGAGAGAACTGGCGCTGGGCACCCCAGACGGGAACAAACTGTGCCCCGAGCTAGCTCCCCCCAAGATCCTTCCCTCTAGTCCGTGAAAATTTTGGGGGTAAGGACAATTGGGCGACCACCCTGCCTGTATGGGTGGTGGCCCCTCGATAGGGTTTGTGTCGGCTAATTATAACTGTCCCTTTCTAACAACTTCAACAAGTTTATTTAACAGATAGCTGGTATTAACAGGGCTATCGTGAGAAGGAGGTAACAGTAAGGAAGAAAGAGAGAAAAGTCTGAGAGGGGAGAGGGGGTAAAAAGGGAGGGAGGGGGTGTGCCGCACTTTAGCTAAGTAATAGAGAATTGTCTGGGGTAACTCCCGGAACAAGGGATATCCCACAGTGAGACGCCCATGGGTCCCAAACAGCTTTAAACTTCTGATATGTGTCAAGCAGCATACTGGCTAACTTCTCGTGTGCCATTATCCAAGATATCTTGCGGACAATCGCTGAGAAGGCAATCTTAGGGCGTTTCCAAGCTCCCGCAATGGTTAGTTTAGCTCCTAGCAGAATAAAGTGGATTAGCCTTTGCTTGGGTTTGGAAACATTGGTAATATTTGCATTTAAAAGTGCTACTGCCGCAGTCCTGGGGACCGAACAGTTTGTGACTTTGGTGATCAAAGAAAAGATTTTTGACCACAGCGGCCTAATTCTGGGACATTCCCACCAAATGTGCACCATGGTGCCCCTCAGTTGGCACCCTCTGAAACAGCAGGGGTCCACTGAGGGAAATATCAAAGCCAATCTGGAGGGGGTCATGTACCATCTCATAAGTACTTTAATATTTGCTTCTATTAGAGAAGTATTGAGTATACCTTTAAAAGCTTTAGATCCTGCTTGGTGCCAAGTATCCAAGTCCCACTCGTGCTGGAGGTCGGCCTCCCATTCAGTCATATAAGTGGATTTGCCTGTTGGTTGCGTGAGTGACGAGTATATGACGAGATGCCACCCCTCTGACCCTTGGCCTGGCCACACCACAGTTCGTAATCAGTGAAATTGGGGGGTAAGGGTTTTTCCGACCAAACTTTGTGTAGGAAGTGGGATATTTGTCCAAACCTGAAGTACTCGGAGATTGGCATCTCTAGTTTATGGGTACAAAACTTCAGGGTAAGAGGTCCATTATTCGTGAAATAGTGTCCAATGCGGTACAGTCCTTTGTCAAGCCACCACTGAAAAGCCTTAATGACCATTCCGGGCGGGAAATCCGGATTACGGAAGATGTGTGAGAGAGGTTGTGCCTTGGAGACGAGGGCCGGAGAATTACGGACACTATCCCAAAGGGTATAAGAGTGGGAGAGGGAGGGGGATAGAATTGCTGGCCTTTGTTTTTGTGAACACCATAGTAGGTAGTCCAGAGTGTACTGGGGTACAGCCTGCCTTTCAATTTTGACCCAGTCTGGTTTCTCGCATGAAGAGTAGACCGTGGAGAATTGGGCTAACCTAGCCGCCTGATAGTATTTAAAGAGGGATGGTAAACCTAGTCCCCCCTTTTTCCTATGTAGGTGTAGAGTGTGTTGGGGAATTCTGTATCCCGATTTCCCCCAGATAAATTTTAGGATAGCTCATATTGTGACCAAACCTTCAAATCTGCTACCAGTTTTTGAAACAGCGGGGGATAGTTGGTGGAGTATAGGGATTCTGTTCTGTCTGTGAGGGATATCCCCAAATATTTGATGTAGCCCGTTCCCCAAATAAATTGAAAGGATTTTTGAAGAAGGGTAACCGTGGAGGGTGGAAGAGAGACGTTTAGAGCTTGCGATTTAGTGTAATTCACCTTTAATCCTGAGATTCTGGAGAAGTCTGTGAGTGTTTTAAACAGATTTGGGAGAGAAGTAATGGGGGACGTTAGGAATAGGAGCATGTCGTCAGTGAAAAGGCCGCATTTGTGGGTCTGTTCTCCACATCTGACCCCTTGGATATCTGGATTGAGTCTTATTGCTATGGCTAATGTTTCTATTGCTAAGGTAAAAATGATCGGGGACAATGGGCAACCTTGTCTGGTCCCTCTGGCAATAGTAATTGGAGTGGAATAGTGTCCCTGTATGCGTATTTGTGCTTTAGGCTGTGAGTATAGGGAGTGTATCACCCCTCTGAAGCGAGGGCCAAAGCCCCATCGTTCCAGAAGGGGGAACAGATAGGACCATGTCACTGAGTCAAACGCCTTTTGAAGATCCAGCGCTAATAAGAATCCCTGTTGTGCTGGCCCCCCATCCCAGTTAGATTGAAGAATGGACACAATATCTATCACCCTCCTAATTTGGTCAGGGCCTTGCCTGCCAGGTATGAACCCCACCTGGTCCTTGTGTATATATTTGCTGATGAAGGACGAAAGGCGTACCGCCATAATTTTGGTTAGTATTTTCAGGTCTGAGTTAATGAGTGAGATGGGGCGGTAGTTACCTACTTCTTCTGGGTTCTTATCAGGTTTAGGTATGACTGTAATATAAGCTGTATTCAGTTGTGAGTCCAAGGGGTTGCCTTGAGTCAAGTGGTTAAAGAATTTCGTCATATGTGGGACCAGGGTTTCTGTGAAGGTCTTATAATAGGGAGCCGATAGCCCATCGGGGCCAGGTGCTGATCCTGCCCTGAGGCTTTTTATTACTGTTGTCACCTCTTCCGACGTGAAGGGGGCTTCTAGGATTTCCCTATGCTCATCCGATAAACTTGGAACAGGAACGCCATCCAAATAATTAGATGTTGAACTACTCGGGGATTGGGGTGGGGCACTGTAGAGGTCAGCGTAAAATTTCTGAAAGGCATCTAGAATCTTGGAGGGGTTGGTCGTCAGACCGTGGTTTGCAATTCTAATTTTGGGGAAAGAGTAAAGTTTCGTTTTAGGAGATAATTTAGCAGCTAACATCGGGCCTATCTTACCCTTCTGAGTGTAGAATTTGTTCGAGCTCCAGCGGATTGATTTTTCGGCTTTCGTTGTAAGGGCCAGGTTGAGTTCTAATCTTAGTTTTTCAACTTGGGCTAATATGGTCGGGGAAGGGTTCCGTTTGTGTAGCGCTTTAGCTGATCTGTAAGAACCTTCTAGTCTTTCTATGTGAAGCATGTGTTCTTTCTTGAGCCTGGATCCCATTTGTATGAGTTTACCCCTTATCACAACTTTGTGTGCCGCCCATAGTGTCTCTGGTGAACTGTTCCCCACATTATTTAAGGAGAAGTAGTCAGTCAGAGCCTTATTTAGTTCCGTTACCTGCACTGGATTGGAGAGTATGGACTCATTTAGGCGCCATTGTCCCCGTTTTGTCATGTGTGCGTTAGACCGAAAATGCATAATGACTAGTGAATGATCCGAGAGAACCGTATCGCTTATGTGGGATTTAAGAATTGCTGGGAGTAAGTTTGGGGAGACCAGAACATGGTCAATCCTGGCATAGGTGTCGTGCGGGTAGGAATAGTGAGTGAAATCTCTTTTGGAAGGATTGAATTCCCTCCAAGCATCTATGAGGCCCCTGTTGTGCAATAGTTTTGCTACCCTGAGGCTTGCCCTTGTGGGTTTGGTAAGCTGTGTCTTGGGGGGTTTGGATTTATCCAGTGCTTGGTCAAACGCTATGTTGGAGTCTCCCCCCCCATATAACTGAGCCCTCTAGCAGAGGGGAAAGTTCGTCTAGGATACGTTTGAAGAATTGTTCCTGTCCTTTGTTTGGGGCATAATAGGAGACTAGGGAGTAAATGTGACCCCCTATAGTTCCTTTGACTAAAATTAACCTCCCTTCCACATCCTTATAGTCAGATATAAAGGTGAAGTCGCACGACTTTGAGAAGAAAATCGCAACCCCTCTGGTTTTGTTTTCTGCCTTTGCCAGATAGAAGTGTGGGTAGTGAGCGTGAATAAAGTTAGGACTGTACCACATTGGGAAGTGGGTTTCCTGAATCATCAGTATATCCAGTTTAAGGGATTTGTAGTGTGTGAACAGTTTCTTTCGTTTGAGTGGTGAGTTTAAACCTTGCGCATTGTGGGAGGCAATTTTGAGATGGGTCTGTGGTGTGTCAGCCATGAGGTGTTAGAGGAGCGACAACTCGGTATATCTCGTCACTTACCTTTAGGCGTCTTCTGACCCCACTGTCAAACAGTATAACTGTAAACCACCTTGGGAGTTGGGAGCTTGACACCAATAATAGAGACGTAGACTCTGCAAAAAAAAATTTCATTAGGCACAAAATATCAGGGAAGGGCAAGGGAAGGAAAGAAGAAAAGAAAGGAAGAGAAAGAAAAGAAAGAAAAGGCTTGTCTCCTAACCAATAAGACATGTTCCTAGGAGGGGAGACTCCCCCTAGGGACTTCTACCAAAAAGGTAATAGTGTCTGCTCCCGAATGGGGCAGACTGCCGCACCCCCAGATTCCGTCAGGAGTCTACGGGTGAGGTGGAGGCACATGGGCACTTCCCCAGCCAGGGTGCCCTTTATTACTATCAAAATTGAGTGTAACACAGCAACCAGGATAAAGTATGATACACATCAGGAGGAACTAAGAATTTAGTAGGTTCTGTACCTGGTGCCCCCCGTCCTTCCCTTAAATGGAAACGGAGGGAGGGCCCCCAGACAGATAAGCGGTAAGTACCCCCCTAGGAGTGACTCGTCCAAATAATTGGCCAAGCTATGGGGAGCCTAAAGTAGCTGTAAAAAGGGAGAAACAAAAAAAAGAATAAAAAAATTAAGTCATGTGTTCAGGAAAAACACCATCAGGGCTTCAGGTTCCGTGAAGGTCAGGAACAATCAATTACTAGGGTCACAGGACAGTCTATGTCCACTTGGGATTCTTCAAGGAGGGCCATTGTCCTTTGCCTTCTTGGTCTTTGTCTTGTTCCAAAGCGGGGATTCCAGGCTCATCGGAGTTGGTCTCTTGGTAGATCCGGGTAAGTTGTGGGAAATCTCCATGTCTGCTTCTTGGGAGATGAGTTTGAGTCGCAGCAATAGTCTTTCACCATCAGGGAATGTGGAGAATGCGGTCTTGCCGTTGTCTGAGAACTTAACTGCGAACGGGAAGACCCATTTGTATTTAATGTCCTTTTGCGTAAGGACCTGAAGTAGTGGCTTTAGTGAGCGTCTGCGTTGCATGGTGGAAGGGGAGAGGTCTGCAAAAATTTGTACAGGGTGACCAAGGCACATTACTTTGGGAGCTGAGCGAGCTTGTCTCATCACTTCTTCCTTGACGGCGTAATAGTGGGGCTTTGCAATGACATCTCTTGGAGAACCGTCCTTCCTGGGGGGTCCCAATGTTCTGTGGGCTCTGTCCAGTTCTAGGCGGTGTTGAGGAACATTTGGAATCAGGGTTTGGATCATGTTTTGCACCGCGGCTGGTATGTTGGTGACTGATTCAGGAAGGCCTCTGATCCTAACGTTGTAACTTCTTGACCTATTTTCCAAATCGTCAATTCTGGATAAGGCGATTTCCAATTGATCTTGCACTGTGTGAAGGTGATCAGAATTCTGATTAGTCACAGCAATTGTTTGTTCCATCTTATGCTCCATAAAGTCAATTCTGGAGCCCAGGTTTTGGAAATCCTGCTTCAGATCTCCTGTGATTTTGGCAGCTGTTTGGGAGAGCAGATCTGACAGTTTCACATATAAGTCAGACATGGAGAGCGATTCTGGCATGGGGTCAGTGTAATGAGGTACAGCTTGGAGCGCAGCATGAGGTACAGCAGGGGAGATGCTGTATCTGTCTATGGAGCGGCCTATCAGGGATTCTGTGGAGGCTGGGGACGGAGACATTTCATGGTGGAGGAGTCCCTGTGCCACAGGGGTGCCTAGTAGAGCTGCAGGGGAATGTACCTGTCTCCCCTCCTGTGTGTCCTCCATGTAGGCCGAGTGTTGCCTCGTGGCGGTCGCCATCTTGGATCTGCCGGCTGGCTCCAGGGTGGTGAATTGTGGCCCTAGGCAACGTCTGGCTGAGGCCCCTAGCATGTGGGGGGATGCCCTAGAGTGATGGGGTCCGCGGGTGGTGTTTTCGTCGCTCCTGGCGGGCTGTGGAGCTAGCGATGGACGCTGGCTGGGGTAGAGCGGAGCTCCTGGCTAAGCGGCCATCTACGGAACTCCAAGCATGCGCACTCTGTCTGAACTCTTTAAGGTTGTTAGTGGTCTATGCCACATTCAGTGTTGGGACCCTTACTTTTTAACCTAATTCTAATAGTTAGCTGTAGAAGAGTTTGGAATTAAAAGTACAACTTTTGTGTATAACACTAAGTTATGCAGTGGAATAAAGTACTTACAAGATGTCTCTAACTTAAAAGCAGACCTGAATGCACCATTTGATTTAGACTATATGCAGTAAATAGGTTTAATGTAGGTGGTTGTAATCCTAAAAAAAAATACTCCTGTCCCTTTAAGGCATGATATAATGGGGGGAAATAATTATTTGATCCCCTGCCGATTTAGTAAGTGTGCCCAAAAATGTAGGGCCTATAATTTTTGTCATAGGTGTACCGTATATACTCGAGTATAGGTCAACCCGAATATAAGCCGAGGCCCCTAATTTACCACAAAAAAATTTGAAAACGTATGGACTCGTGTATAAGCCGAGGGTGAGAAATGCAGCAGCTACTGTAAGTGGAAAAGAGGATCAACAATGCCCATCTGCAGCTGCATGCCTCCCTGTGTCCTGTACATACCCCCCTGTGTCCTGTACATACCCCCTGTGTCCATTGCAGCCTACCTGTGCCGATCTGCATCCTCTGTGTCCTGTGTATGCCTCCCTGTTCGATCTGTGTCCACCATTGCAGTCTTCCTGTGTGATCTGTGTCCACCATTGCAGTCTTCCTGTGCGATCTGTGTCCACCATTGCGATCTGCATCCTGTGTCCCCCATTGCGGATCCTGCCGATCAGCGTGTAAGGCAAAACACACGGCGGCCATTCCAATATACAAAAGCCGCGCCTCCTCCTCGTCCTCGTCCGTGATAGGAGGAACACTCTGTTTTCCCAGCAGTCAGTGTTCAGTGTTCTGCCTATCACGGACATCCTCTCATCCTCGTCCATGAGATGAGAATGACAGGACGTCCATGATAGGCGGAACACTGAACACTGACTCACTGCTGGGAAAATTAGTGTTCCTCCTATCACAGACGAGGAGGGAGAGGAGGCGCGGCTTTTGAACACTGCTGTCTGTCTGCATGACACGCTGATCATGTAGGCAGACGTCGGTGACTCGAGTATAAGCCGAGGGGGCACTTTCAGCCCTAAAAAAAGGGCTGAAAATCTCGGCTTATACTCGAGTATATACAGTATTTTAAATCATAGAGACAGAATATCAACCAAAAATCCAGAACACAAATCCAAAACACATGATACAAATGTTATAAATTGAATTGCAGTTCAGTGAGTAAAAAAAGTATTTGATCCACAAGCAAAACATGACTTAGTACTTGGTGGAGAAACCCTTGTTGGCAAGCACAGAGGTAAGATGTTTCTTGTAGTTAGTGACCGTGTTTGCACAAATCTCAGGAGGGATTTTGGTCCACTCTTCTTTACAGATCTTCTCTAAATCCTTAAAGCGGTTCTGCACACATTTAATAATTACATTAAATGACGAAAACCGGCAGCAGAGAGTCACAGAAATGGGACACGTGAGTACCTGATTTACATCTCATAATCGACTGCATTGCACTAAAGATAGAAAAACACTACAGACAGTGCAGAACCGCTTTAAGGTTTCTTGGCTGTCGCTTAGCAACTCAAGGTTTCAGCTCCCTCCATACATTTTCTATAGAATTAAGGTCTGGAGACTGGCTATGCCACTCCATTACCTTAAGGTGATTGTAAGGGGGGGGGGGGGGGGGGCGGTCACTGCCAGGTGTTTTTTCACCTTAATGCATAGGATGCATTAAGGTAAAAAAACACGAAGGTTTACAACCCCTTTAATGTGCTTCTTCTTGATCCACTCCTTTGTTGCCTTGGCGGTATGTTTTGGCTCATTGTCATGCTAAAAGACCCATCCATGACCCATCTTCAGTGTTCTGGGAAGAAGGTTCTCATCCAAGATTTCACAATACATGGCCCCGTCCATTGGCCAAAGTTGGCCTGTAGCTTTAGCAGAGAAACAGCCTCAAAGCATAATGTGTGCTTGACTGAAGGGATGGTGTGCTTAGGGTCATAGTCAGCATTTTCTTCCTCCAAACATGGTGAGTCCCCCTCCTCAAGAAGGCACATGTACAGTCATGCAAATTAACATCTAAATGATTCAGGGAAGGATTGGGAGAAAGTGCTGTGGTTAGATGAGATCAAAAATGAGCTCTTTGGCATTAACTCAACTTGCCATGTTTGGAGAAAGTTGGAAGAAAAATGCTGACTATGACCCTAAGAACACCATCTTTACAGTGAAGCACGGAGGTGAATACATGATGCTTTGGGGTTGTTTCTCTGCTAAAGGTACAGGCCGACTTTGCCACATTGAGGGGCCAATGGATGGGGCCAAATCTTTGATAAGAACCTTCTTCCTTCAGCCAGAACACTGCAGATGTTTTGTGGATGGGTCTTCCAGCATGAAAATGACCCAAAACATACGACCAAGGCAACAAAAGAGTGTCTCAAGAAGAAGCACATTAAGGTCTGAGTCACGAGAGTGGCCTAGTCCGTCTCCAGACCTTAATCCTATAGAAAATGTATGGAGGAAACTAAAACTTTGAGTTGCCAAGAGATAGTCAAGAAACCTTAAGGATTCTGAGAAAATCTGTACAGAAGAGTAGACCAAAATCTCTCCTGAGATGTGTGCAAACCTGGTCACTAATTACATGAAACGTCTTACCTCTGTGCTTGCCAATAAGAGTTTTTCCACCAAGTACTAATTCATGTTTTGCTTGTGGATCAAATACTTATTTTGTTTACTGAACTGCAATTCAGTTTATAGCATTTGTTGCATGTGTCTTTTTCTGAATTTTTGGTTGATATTCTGACTCTATCATTTTAAATACACCTACGATAAAAATTATAGACTCTTCATGTCTTTGTAAGTGGGCAAACTTACAAAATCTGTAGGGGATCAAATAATTATTTTTCCCACTGTATAGAATAGTGCCAGTGTCTCTTTCCATGTTCTACAATACCTGGTTGGTCCTGCCTATTCCTGTGTTCCCCTATGTAATCTGACCACACTTATCATGGCTGCAGCCATAATAGCATGGTCAGTTTACATCCTTCCATCATCCTGCTTTCTCCTCAGCGTGACTGCATCTTCCCCTCCCTCTCTCCCTGTCATTTCCATAGTCAAAGACCAGAGCACTTTTTGCGATTTGGCACTGCATCGCTTTAACTGACAATTGCGTGGTCGTGCGACGTGGCTCCCAAACAAAACTGACATCCTTTTTTTTCCCACAAATAGAGCTTTCTTTTGGTGGTATTTGATCACTTCTGCGGTTTTTATTTTTTGCGCTATAAACAAAAAATAGCGCCAATTTTGAAAAAAAACACATTCTTTTTTACTTTTTGCTATAATAAATATCCCAAAAAATATATAATTTTTTTTTTCCTCAGTTTAGGTCGATATGTATTCTTCTACATATTTTTGGTAAAAAATATTGCAATAAGCGTTTATTGATTGGTTTGTGAAAAAGTTATTGTCTACAAAATAGGGGATAGTTTTATGGCGTTTTTATTAATCATTTTTTTTTACTAGTAATGGCGGCGATCAGCAATCGTGACTGTGACATTATGGTGGACACATCGGACAATTTTTCCACATTTTTGGGACCATTCACATTTATACAGCAATCAGCGAGATTAAAAATGCATTGATTACTGTGTAAATGTGACTCGCAGTGAAGGGGTTAACACTAGGTGGCTTTGTAGGGGCTAAGTTTGTCCTAGGGAGTGATTCTAACACATCACTGATCCCACCTGATTACAGGGAGCTGTGATCAGTGACAGTGTCACTAGGCAGAACGGGGAGATGCTTGTTTCTTCCTCTTCGTGAGACAATCGCGGGTATCCCCGTGGACATCGAGTCAGCGGGACCCGTGATCCTACTCACGGAGATTGCAGCGCGCATGCGATGGCACGGCCGTGCCATTCTGTTGACGTACATCTACATGCGGCAGTCGGGAACCGGTTAATGGACTCTTAAAAAAAAAAAACTGTCACTTGAAAATGCTGAACAAGTTTTGTCTTTTACAGACTTCATTAACACTTTTGTTGTACAATTAATATTCCTCATAAGATATATTGCTACCTACCATTTTTTAACATATGCCACAACTTGGATAGGGGTATACAGAAATAAGGAATAATATTTAAAATCTGCATAGATCGGTATAACAAAAAATCGACTTAAATACATATTTATAGACACCATATTATTATGGCAGTCATCACAATAATTAGAAATGAATGTGCAGTGTAGAAGAAACATTGCTCCTCTATATGCCTATCTTCTTTTACATTGTGGTAGTTATGTTGTTATGCTGTCTTCTTAGGAGCCAGTTTGATGCCAAAGATGACAGTTCCTGCCAAACTATTTATATTTACTGTATCTAAAATAGTAAGTCGCTCAGACTATGTGCTGCTGTTCCCTGCATTCAAAGCAGGTGCTGGGACATATAACTCTTTTAATACCAGTATAAATATTTCATTTTAACATTGTTTTATAGAGCTTTACAAAGCTGTTATTTGGGGCATTCAATGTAAAACTGTCACAAACGTACTAACTATGAGTACTAACTAACTATGAGGTTATAATTGTTATTAAACAAATGTTTAATAAAAAGAACAAGATGGCAGATCAGATGACCTTTCACACACAGTGGAGGGGATGAGCCAGAAGGCAAGCTTTGTGTTAAGGTGGCATCATCATCATGCTCATCAATTACAGAGGCCTAGCTGCTAAGGTAGCAAAACACCTTAAAGTGGTTGTAAAGTAATGTTTTTTTACTAAAATATATATTTTTTTATATTTGCCTGCTGTGTGCAGGAGTATTACACAGAGCAGCCCCAGACCTTCTCTTCTGGGGTCTCTCACTGGCGCTCTCTTTGTTACCTCTTCTCTGTATGCCCCCATAGGAATCAGTTTCCTATGGTGGCATACATGTGGGCTCATTCCCAAGCTGGGCTGTGTGCATCCATAAATACACACAGAGTGGCTTGACCCACTCAGTTCCCACCTCACAGAATTTTACTGACAGCAGCAGGAGCCAATGGCTTCCATTGCTCTCAACCAAGCTTGTGAGAGAAGAGAGAGGAGAGAAAAGGACTACAGATGGGCACAGCATTGGATTGAAACAGGGCTCATGAAAGCATTTAGGGAGGAAAGGGGAAGGAACAGCAATTGTAAGTTTTTTTTACCAATTGTCAGATGGAAGCCACCCAATATCTTCCAAACCCCCGCCTCCGTAATGCCCCTCCCTCACACACGCCTCCATCATGCATCCTGAGCTCCGTGTGCCCACTGGAGCACCTGTGACCAAAGGAGGAGAGACCTAAGTGGACATGCATTTGCTCTCCTACCCTTCTTCTTTCTGACATGTAAAATGCCACTTCAGGGTCCCTATGTCAGTATCCCCAGTCTGTATGGCTTTGCGAAGAATCGAATACAGTGTGAGGTGCACTGCATTAGATTCATTGGAGGATAGATGAGACACCAGAGGTATTTTAGACCCCTGGTGTCTCATTAAATGGAACTTCGCCCAAAAAATCATCATATTTTTGTCCCCTATATGATGAAAAAAGTTAAGTAAAATAAAAAAAAAAAAAATGACAGTTACACCCAAGCACATACCCCCCCCCCCCCCCCCGAAAAAAAGAAATCATTTGGGGTCCCATCTTGCGATGTGATTTCCTGTGTTTGAAGTACATGCTGGACCTGGAAGTGGGGCAGTGGTCAGACATTACTGTGACCTTTTGATTCTGTGGGAATAGGTGAGTAAGGGTTATTATAATTATTATTTTTTCTCTATCGCTCCTTCTCCCTTCCACCACTTCTTTACAGATGTGGACAATATATTTTTAATTGTACATTGTATAATTATATAATGTTTTCATTATGTCTGTAATTCTGTTTATTTATCCATATCATTGTTTTCATGTAAAAGGGTGGATCCTGAGGAAGCAAATTATGCGAAAAGCATTGATCCTTTACACTTTTACAAGACGTTGATCATATGCCTTTGAAAACTATTAGATATGGCTGATGGCATAGTCAGATATATACTTCTTTTTAATGTGGTGTTTTAATTATTGTAATAAAGACTTTTACTGATTTGGTGTTTTTTTTTTTCTATTTTGGCATATGGAAAGTCCCATGTTTTGTGGTCTGTCCTTTACCCTGGGATTTTTTTATTCCATTGAGGTGGGTGGATTCCAATTTTCTTTGCTCTATAGTGATAAGGGTCTACCCAGGCACACCCCGTGCACATGCCTATGGTGAGCAATATGGTGGGTGAATTAGCATCCATCCTTATCAACAAAAATTTAACCTGCAGCATCTTGAATCATCAAGCTAAACAACTTTTTGTCAAGGGTCAATGTTACTTTTGAGATGGAACAAACAACTTATATTCGTAAATGTTTATGGCTCATTGGTAAATAATACATTTGTTTTTCAAGCTCTTCTACTAAGAACCTTGACTATAAATACCAGTGGCAGTGATATACTATTCACACAAGCTGGGAATCCTGCAACAAAACATCCCTCAACCTCGCAAACTCCATCTAACACCTTATGCCCCGTACACACGGTCGGATTTTCCGACGGAAAATGTCCTATCGGACCATGTTGTCGGAAATTCCGACTGTGTGTGGGCTCCATCGGAAATTCCGACGGAAAAAGTTTGAGATCCTGCTCTCAAATTTTCCGACAACAAAGTCCTATCGGACTTTTTCCGATCGTGTGTAGCGAATTCCAACGGATAAAGTGCCACGCATGCTCAGATCACATTACAAAACCAAAGCTATTGGCTACTAGCCTCTACGTAGTCCCGTCGTACGCAACGAACGTCACTACGTTCAGAATGATCGGACTTTCCAACAACTTTGTCCTACCGTGTGTATGCAACACCAGTGTCGGACAAAATTCGTCGGAAAAAATCCGACGGATTTTGTGGTCGGAATTTCCGACCGTGTGTACGGGGCATTAGTCTTGGCTCTGCTTTGAAAGGTGTGTCTGAAAGATGAGACATCTGCACCCACTATGAGTTTTTTCACTTTTCATATTGGTACCAGACATTCTTGAGGTTAAACACTTTTGTAGTACAACCATCAGGGCTCAGAAAAATTACATCTGTTAGATAAAGATTATGATGATATCATATCACTCCCCAGTGTCAACGGTTTCTTCCATGTTTTACTTCAGATGAATCTCTTATTCCTTTTTCTTTTCTTTTTTTTAATTTGCATAGTGTAATGTAGAACATGTAACTTACCCTGTCACTCTTCTGGGAGGTCACAAAGGCTGTTTTTCCGGGATAACATTTTTGCCTATGTGACATCTTGTAAGAAGGAAAATAATGTATATGGAAGTTTGTTCAAATGTTACGCGGGCTTATGTTAAGTACAAACAAGATATGCTCAGGGTCAAAAGAAGGGACTGGCTTCACACCAAACAAATATGTGATCACTGGCTTCAGCTGTACGATTCGTACATTATATTTTGGAGGGAGCCAAACTTCTTCATATTTGGGAATAAATCTGGTTGTCTCCTGGCTAATTTGGTGAGAGGGAAGTGACACAAACCAAGTTACCCATCTTCAGGATGCACCTTGCTGAAGCCTCTTGCTCACCTTACATTAGCTGGTGTTACCTAGGGTAACCTAGGGTACCCGAGAACAGGAAACAGCCAACCCAGCTCTACCATCAGGAGCTCTCGAGAAGACAGACTGTCCCTTAGACACCACTCCTCTGTGACTCCAGCTGTGGTCAGGGTAGGTTCTGTCTGGCTGTGGTCAGCATGTCCATGACACTAATAAAATATAGGTTCTAGTAGCCAATACAGCTTAAATACTGTATGTCTGATGTCAAAAAAATAGGGGCCCCATGGTAGCCAGTTTATATAGACTCAATACTTAACCACAATGCTATACTGTTACCTATGGCTAATGGACTCACACTGCTCCTCACATGGAGATGAATATGATATCACAGATAACCTTTGTACTCTTGATGAAGTCTGCTGAGAAATGCACCAAAGTGATGTTTTTTTTTTATTATCCTTGCTATGCTAAATAAAGATATATATGCTTATAAACTAACTCTCTACTCTCTCCAGGTCTTGAAAAAGTATAATTTAAACTGCTTTTGTTTTTTTGCAAATGTTTGCAGTAATATATAGTAGGGCACAGCAGCGTACAGAGAGTTAATTCTGAAATGTAAGTTTTAATATGTAGTCCCACCCCTTTTGGCACCCAATGTGGTACATATATATATATATATATATAAAAAAAATATATATATATATATATATATATATATATATAAGCTATTCAGTTTTGAGCACAGGCATATCTCCTTCCTTTCTATTTAAGTATACTAAAAACATTTAGGCTGGTTTCACACCACAGCACGGATCGGCTCACAGCAGGTGTCAGGAAACACATGCCAGCAGACAAGTTAATCTCCCTCTAGAAGAACTCCCAGGCGCAAACTAAAGCCCCATACACACACGCGGATTATCCGAGGACCAGGTCCGTCGGATCATGTCTGTCATACTTTGTCCGATGTTGGTTTTGCGTACACACGGTCGGACAAAGTTGTCGGAAAATCCGATCATTCTGAACGTGGTGACGTTTGTTGCCTACGACAGGACTACGTAGAGGCTAGTAGCCAATAGCTTTGGTCTTGTAATGTGATCTGAGCATGCGTAGCACTTTGTCCGTCGGAATTCGCTACACACGATCGGATTTGGTGTGATCCGACTTTGTTGTCAAAAAATCTATCCAGCAGGAGATAGGATTTTGTCCGTCGGACAATCCGATGGAAACTGTCCGATGGTGCCTACACACGGTCGGAATTTCCGACAACATTGTCTGATAGGACAGAATCCATCGGAAAATCCGACCGTGTGTATGGGGCTTAACACTGGTTCCCTTTGCTTGTAAGAATCGGGCATTGGCGAACAGAAGTGCGAATGTGCGAACTGGCATGCAAACACAAGCTGCCGCGCATCCCTGTGCACGCCGACGCTTGCGCGCACTTGTGATTGACGCTGGCCCCAAATAGACTATTTAAACTCAGCCAGTGCCTAGATCCAGTGCTGCTTTGTCTTCAGCTTCTGTGCATCCTGTTATCTGTGAACTTGTATCCTGATTACTGTTATCTACCTGGCTTGCCTTGACCATCCCTTGAACTCCACCTGCACCAACCTCGACTTATCCTGTGACCAATCTTCTGTCTGCTCCTTTGGCTCCTGTTTCACTGATCCGGTTCCAGACCCGGCCTCCTGACTACGTTCCTGCCTGTGTCCTGTATCTGATTCTCCAAGTCCATGTATGACCCAGCCTGCCTGACCCTGCTAGTCTGTCTGCTGTCACCTGCACCAGCTGCCTACCGGCCAATCTTCTTGCTGAAGCCTTCTGATGACTTCTCCAGCCCAGCAAGGACATCCACCCTGCTGCCTGCAAAACTTCTTGGCCCTCGTGCGACTCTGCACTCCTGCGCCTTCTGTCCACTCTATCAGAGGCCCTGAGTCAGAGGTGTAAGAGAGGCCTTCCTCGTCCAATCAGGCTCTACTACCAGGTACATGATAGCAGGGGTCCGGTGCATCCCTGTTCTCCATTTCAGGTCCAATTTCAGCCCAAATTTTGGGCTGAATTCAGACATGAAACAGACCAGGAGATGCACAGGACTCCTGTGCAATTCTCACCGGAGTTGCTCTGGAGATGTGTGAACTGGCTCCATAGAGAGCCGGTCACAATCTCCTGTCATTTTGCAATAGTGTGAACCCAGCCTTAAATGTGGTCATACTGTATTTTTGTCCAGATAATCCAACTGCCTAAGTTTGAGGATGGGACCTAGATTCCCAGATTCCATGACTCTACATAGATAAGACAGATTTGCATAGACATATTGAGGATAATTAAAAATAAGTCAGCAAATGTCTTCATTTGCCTATTGCTAATTACCAGTAGACATAACACTCTCAAGCCTCGCTGTTATGCTACCTTCTGACTTCAGTATCAATGACCCGATAAGCAGATTAGGAAACTCAGGTAACCTCATAAAACTGTCCCTACTTAATTTTTTACAGATTAGTGGCTCAGAATATTGAAGCTAGGGAGTTAACATGACAGCTAGGAATCTAGCATTTGTATAATGGGAATACTGCATTGGTACTGTCATGTACCTGTAGCAGGGCCTGAAATAAAAGAGTGACGAGTGAAAAGTAGGAGTGTCTCAGATTTGCAGCATGACATCTGAAGCTTTAAAGTACTGAGTGGAGTGGACATACTAAGACAAATAAAAAGTCAGGTCCAATAAGTGTTAAACAAGACTCTGGATAGGAGACAATGTCCAAGGAGGAGACAGGTGAAGGTTCTCATTGTGTGGACAGCAAGGTGCAGATCCAGAAGGTAGAGTCTAGGTCTGAAGTTTAGGCTGGGGTCAGTAACAGTAATCATAGATTCAGGCTCACAGGTTGTAAATCATAAAGAAACAGCTGAAGGCAACTCAGCACTGAGCTCAGGTGCGACTGGAACTTAAAGTTCACCTTTTGGAACATGTTACAGCAGTATTTAGGGTGTGCAATGTAACGTGTTCCCAAGCACACACGCCAAACCCTCTGAGGCTCTTTCATATGAGAGAGTGTGCGGGGGTTCCTCTCACCTGAAAATGCACATTTAAGATTGCCGTGGTTGTGTGGTGCTGTATCCGGTATTGCAGAGTATTGCTAGGTATTGCTGGGTATTGCAGAGTATTGTAGGGTATGGATCGGTGGTGACTGCACAGAGCAGTGCTGTGGGCACTAAAGATCCTGCCCACAGCGCTGCTGCCACCGATCTCTCCCCCTCTCCTCTCACACTGTACTGATCAGTACAGAGAGAGGAGAGAGGAACTGGAGTCATGAAATGACGCCGATTTGTTTACATGTGATCGCTCCATCATTTGACGGAGCGATCACCTGGTAAACGGCCGCAATGTTCTCGAATGAGCGCCCCGGGGGGGCACACAAGAGCGGAATTCTGGGAGGGCGTACTATGAAGAGTTAAGCAACCGCCCTGTAGCCATCATTTGGCTATGGGCCGTTGTTAAGTGGTTAAAGAGGAGCTACAGGCTCCCCCCAAAAAATTAAAAGTTACCAGCTACAAATACTGTAGCTGCTGACCTTTAATATTAGGGCACTTACCTGTCCAGGAATCCAGTGGTGTCCTCACACAAGCCGATTTTTCAGCTATTGGGTGCTGACACCATCATCTTGACTAAGGGAAATAAACAGTGAAGCCATGCGCTTTGTGAATGGGCCAGCTATGGGGGAAGGAGGGGGGGGGGGGAACCAGGTCCCCACTCCCCTCCAAAAAATGACAAATGTGGCAGCGGAGAGGGTGAGAAGGCAGACAAGCGAAGCTTCCCCTTTTGGGTAGAACTCCTTTTTTTGATCATCCAGTGACAGTTACCACCAGATGTAAACCAACCCCTAGATGTACAGTAAAACCTTAAATAGGAAAACACTGAAGATCCACAGAAAACAAAGGACATTTGTGACAACCATGAACCAAATCAGAAGCATTGTTAATCATCCAATGACAGTTACCAACTTCAAATGTGCCTTCTGGTTACAGGGATTGAACATATTTATATTTTGAGAACACAGGGTTTTGGTAGAAAAACAAAAAATGAATCAAAGAGCTGGCTTAATATACTTTATAGATTATATGTGATTTTTAACACACATCATTCCTCTGTGAGTAAAACTGTACTATCAGACTATGATGTTCATGTCAAATATATATCGTTTCAGTGACTTATTAATCTAAAGCTACAAGCCTTTTCATGTTCCACTAACCAATTCACACTAAAGGTATAGAAAGGTCACATTGTATACATGGTAAGCTTATAAAATGTTTTAGTCCTTTTTATCTGTTATCTTTAAAATCAGTAATTATGTTTTCCATTCATGATTTATTCAGTATGAGGTTAAAAAATGTATAATTAGAAACAGAAGTGATGGTATTAATTGTGCCTTTTCTTTTTGCATTCTTCCTTTTTGTACTATGTTTTCTGCATGTTGTGTTCCATCAGCAGTGTCCCTTAGATAATTACTCACAAATATGCTGTGTATTTATCTTCAGGGATAATGAGAAAAAATAATGCTCTATAATATTATTCAGCAAAAAGGACATTGAAGTGCACTGTTTATAGCTTAATTAACAGCAACGAGTGTATAAGCTCTTTGCTCCCATTCTACATTTAATAAACAGTCAGAATCACAGAAGGAACAATACCACAGGGCTCATGTATTTTTACTTTTGGCCATCCCTACTTTTCAGTATGTATGTAACTGAAATTCAGCTTGTTTAGTGAACAATCCCTTAGTGAAATGTGGTGAATGATAATTAACAAGGTATAAAGTAATAAAGTACATACTGCACTTGTTGATAGAGAACATGCTTTAAAGTAACATGCTATTCAATCATAATTACTATAAAATGCTATTACAGTGCCTTGAAAAAGTATTCATGCCCCTTAAAATTTTCCACATTTTGTCATGTTACAACCAAAAATGTAAATGTATTTTATTGGGATTTTATGTAATAGACCAACACAAAGTGGCACACAATTGTGAAGTGGAGGAAAAATAATAAATGGTTTTCAAAATGTTTTACCAATAAATATGTGAAAAGTGTGGCGTGCATTTGTATTCAGCCCCCTTTACTCTGATAACCTTAACTAAAATATAGTGAAACCAATTACCTTCAGAAGTCACCTAAATAGTAAATAGAGTCCAGCTGTGTATAATTTAATCTCAGTATAAATACAGCTGTTTTGTGAAGCCCTCAAAGGTTTGTTAGAGAACCTTAGTGAACAAAGTACATCACAAAGGCCAAGGAACACACCAGACAGGTCAGGGATAAAGTTGTGGAGAAGTTTAATACAGGGTTAGGTTATAAAAAAATATCCCAAGCTTTTAACATCCCACTGAGCACTGTTCAATCCATCATTCGAAAATGGAAAGAGTATGGCACAATTGCAAACCTACTAAAACATGGCCGCCCACCTAAACTGACAGACTGGGCAATGAGAGCATTAATCAGAGAAGTAGCAAGGAGGCCCATGGTAACTCTGGAGGAGCTGCAGAGATCGACCATTTAGGTAGGAGAATCTGTCCACAGGACAACTATTATGCAGCATACACACGCTCTGACTTTTAGGTGGGATTGTCCGCCGGGCCTAGTCCAGCAGACAAACCGCCGGACTTTCCAGCGGAGGTCCGCCGGACTTTCCGGGCGTGTGGACTTGCCCACACACGCCCAAACTTTTCTGGCGGACAATCCGCCGGCGTTTTGAAATGAACGGACTTGCCAGCACACGATCCGCAGGGCCCCCCACCCCAAAGCACCTTGCCCCTATGTTGATGAGGACAAGGGCCTCTTCCCGACAACCCTGGCCGTTGGTTGTCGTGGTCTGCGGGTGGGGGGCTTATCGGAATCCGGGAGCCCCCTTTAATAAGGGGGCCCCCAGATACCGGCCCCCCACTCTATGTGAATGAGTATGGGGTACAGTGTACCCCTACCCATTCACCTAAGGAAAAAAGTTTAAATAAAAAAAAACACACAATTTTTTAAAATATTTTATTGCACAGCTCCGGGGGTCTTCTTCCGTCTTGGGGGGTCTTCTCGCCGGACTCCTCTGCTATCTTCTGCTCTTTTACCTAGCTCTTTCAGGAGCGGAGGGGCCCGGATTTCTCCTTCGTCGCCGCCGTCGTCGTCTGGGGGTCTCGTTCCGCCTTCGGAGGTCTTGTCCCGCTCTTCTGTTCTTCTTGCCGCTGTCGCCGCCGCCTTCTGCGCCTTCTGCGCCTTCTGCGTTGTCGTCTTCTTCTTCTTCCGATGTTGACTCGTCGCTCTCTCTGGCCAGAATGGCAGAGACACGCGGTGTTGTGACTTATATAGGGACAAGGGGCGGGGCCACCGTCTCATGTCACATGGTGACCCCGCCCCCATATGATGCCACTGGACTGTGACATCATATGGGGGCAGGGTCACCATGTGACATGTGCCAGTGGCCCCGCCCCTTGTCCCTATATAAGTCACAACACTGCGTGTCTCTGCCATTCTGGCCAGAGAGAGCGACGAGTCAACATCGGAAGAAGAAGAAGACGACGCAGAAGGCGGCGGCGACAGCCGCAAGAAGAACAGAAGAGCGGGACAAGACCCCGAAGGCGGAACGAGACCCCCAGACGACGACGACGGTGGCGACGAAGGAGAAAGCCATGCTCCTCCGCTCGTGAAAGAGCAAGGTAAAAGAGCAAAAGATAGCGGAGGAGTCCGGCGAGAAGACCCCCCAAGATGGAAGAAGACCCCCGGAGCAGTGCAATAAAATATTTTAAAAAATTGTGTGTTATTTTTATTTACACTTTTTTCCTTAGGTGATCCCGCGGGAAAGTCCGCTCGTGTGTACGCGGCCTTAGTCGTGCACTCCACAAATCTGGCATTTATGAAGAGTGGCAAGAAGAAAGCCATTGTTGAAAAAGGCCATAAGAAGTCCCAGTTTGCGGGAAGCCATGTGGGGGACACAGCAAACATGTGGAAGAAGGTGCTCTGGTCAGATGAGACCAAAATTTAACTTTTTGCCCTAAAAACAAAACACTATGTGTGGTGGACAACTAACACTGCAAATCACCCTTAAAGCGGTTCTGCACTGCTTTTTTTTTGGGGGGGGAATATGGCAAGGCCATATAGCTAAATTGGGGAACTTACCTGTTCCATCTTCCATCTCAATCGCAGCTGGTTTTCCTCCGATAAAATTCTTTATATTCTTCTTTTCTGCTGGGGGCCATCTTGCAGCTCACGTTCTCCAAAATCTCGCGAGATCCCGCATCGTCCCACCGCCCAACTCGGGGTCCTACTATTATAATTATAAAGGGTTTAATAGTGTAGTGATGTTGGCGGTGGTGTCGGTGACATATGAATTTATGTATGTGGACGTGGGGATGAACGGCCGGATCTCGGATGGTGGTGCCATTGCGCACACGGAGTTCTACTGGCGTCTCCAAAGTGGCAGTCTGTGCTTGCCACCTCCAGAGGAGAATGCAGAAGGACTCCCCTTCGTCTTTGTCGCAGATGAAGCGTTTGCGTTGACTCCCCATCTGATGAGGCCGTTCCCGATGAGGACCCTCACCCCAGACCAGAGGGTCTTCAACTACAGGCTGTCCAGAGCCCGAAGAGTTGTTGAGAACACTTTTGGCATCCTGGCCAGCCGCTTCCGCCTGTTCTTGACGGCTATTAACTTGGCGGAATACAAACTCAACCACATAGTTCTTGCCTGTTGCATATTGCACAACTTCCTCAAAAGACATAACAGGAACTATGTGGTGCCCGTTGGCCCAGATGTGGAGGGCCCTCCAAATGCTGACCTCACAGCCCTTCAAGTGGCACGTCCAGGCTTGCCCCCTCTAAATGCCCGCGCGGTCCGCGAGCAATATATGGACTACTTTGTGGGTAGGGGGGCCATTGCTCTGCCTGACGATGTGTGAGAGGCATTTTTTTATAAATCTTAGTTTTCAACCAACCTATGGTTTCTTGTCATTTCCGTATTCTTTTTAGCTTATTTGACCTTGAATTTTTTTCCCTTTGCCTTCGACAGTGGGAATGCACTTTCTGGGCAAAAGGAGGTAACAGTCTCTTCTTCCCAAAAAGATTATTCTCATGTTGTGTGTTTGATACCTAATCTTTGGTCTAGAGAAGGTTTGTAGTGCATAACTGACACCCAAAATACTCCTTTTCATCACCAGGTCAGACATGTGTGTATTCTCAAAAATGCTGTGCTCCGTGTTTTCGTACAAAGCACTGTGGGTGTCATTTACATAAGTCAAATCGACTATGCTCTACAAGTGCAGTGAAAAAGTGCCCTGGAAAAGAAACTTGCAGTGCAAAGTGGACTTGCCTTTAGTAAATAACACCCATTGCCCCCCATATCCTTTACATTTGACATACATAATGCATTGTGTTTTTTAAATAAGGAAGCCACACATTTAGAAAAGTAAAAAAGTTTACTTGGAAAACATTCACAAGTGCGTTTACAATCTTCTTGCCCAAACTGACAACATCTTGGTTATTTACAACATTCTTTACAAACATTCCGCAATTGGTAAAACCAGGCATGGAGCAAAATAGAACCTATGAACTAGGAAAGTTCAACTTTGTAAAGTGAAGACAAGATCAGACATGACTATATGTTCAAAGTGTGTTTGATCTTGCCTTCATCACATGGGGGGTCACCCCTGGAAAGTGGAAATTTAGAACATGCACACAATTTGGGTCTGAAAATGGTCATTAGATGGTAAAATACCTGCCTAGAAGCTTCAAAAGTGCCATTTTCCATCATGGGGATGAATGGACGTTTTTTGGGGGTGCAACCCCTTCACCACAACCACTTTCGTAGTTCGTAAAGTGGTTACACCCCCAAAAAAACGTTGTCATCCATCCACCATGATGGGAGCTAGCACATGTGGACACAATGTGTGCATGTTCCAAATTTCACACAGTTCTTAAGTTGCAAATGTGTTCAGAAGCAGGCACAAATGTGTGTTAATTACTTGGTGTGTTTTCATATTTTTCCTAAAACATCAATGATGTTCTTCAATTTTTGTTGAACATCATTGATGTTTTGCTTTATGTAATCTAGATCTCTATTGCAGACCATTATCTCCCCGATGAGTACGTGGGCACTCTCTGTGGTAAAGTGCGATTTTTCTTCCACAACATCCACGTCACCTAAAAACCACAAACAAACAAAAATCGGGTGTTGGAAATGAGGCAGCCATACATTGATTAGCTTACCAGTAGCTGTGTTCTCCCACACTCACCTGTTGTGGTGACAAGTTCTCCAAGTTCGATGATCTCTCCTTCCTCCTCCTCCTCCTCTGCTTCTGCTCTTTCCCCTTTTTTGGGAGGTGTTGGTTTTGGGGTTTCCTCAGACGGCCCAAGTTTTCGCTCCCCTATGAGAATGTACAAAAGGAAGATTTAGCAACACAATCTATTGAGGGCAGAAATAGGAAATGACAAACATTGCTTGAAAGTGACAGACACTATTTTTGTTTGGCCAGTTACAAATGCCAACTACATGAATGTAGTCACTTTGTAAAGGTGCTAAACTTATTAGCTTTTTGGTAGAAGTTTGTCTGATGGAGACCCCCTCTAGTATCCACTGGAGCACATGTGTGGAAAAGCATAATAAAAAGGGGGTTTGGGTGTCCCAGCACTAGTGCTCTAGAGTGCAGATGGGTAAACAGCTACTGAGTGACCTCTCCTTTACATTGAATAAATTTGGTTTACGCTCTTGCTGACATCTCTAGTGAGAACAAACTTCCTTTCAATAAAAACTTCACCAAACCTCGTATTATAAGTGGCCGAACGATCGAGGTTGCGTACGATCGAATGGACACACACACGATCATGACAGTGGCAGAAAGATCGAGGCTGAGTACGATCGAATGCACAGACAAACCTGAAAGTGGCCATTTTGGAATGTACAACTTTGTAAAAATCAAACCACATGGAGCAGTATGCAAGCAAGAAATCAAACACAAAACACAACTACTTACTTTTTTGAAGAACTCGCTTGATCTTTCTGTACTGTTTCTGGCCTCCCTCAGTTTCAGGTCTGACCAGCGTTTCCTGAGTTGCTCCTTGGATCGTTGTACCCCAAAATGATTGTACAGCCTTCTCACAACTTTAGACATGATCTTGGCCTTGCGGACATTGGGGCTGAGGTAAGGCCCATACTTCCCATCATAGTCGCTCCTCTTTAATATGTCCACCATCTCCAACATTTCTCCAAATGACATATTGGAGGCCTTGAATTTCAGGCTCCGGGATCGGGACGTTTCTGCCTCCGGACTTTCCTCGTCCTCCTCCTCGTTGGTGGGATATTTGGGGCGCACCTGCTGTGTCCCCGCCATGTGCTCTCCCCACTGCGCCGTAAAGAGAAGGGGTGGGGAATAGACGAGAAAGATCGTCAGGGGCGGGCGGAGTTTGACGCATGCGCACTGTATATAAAACGTCACACGCCTGTGTCGTAGCCACGATCTGGGAGACGAGGGGAGAGAAAGCTCACGCACGAGACGATCGCTACAAAAGAAGGTACAATTTGACGTTGGTACATAACTAGCCTAGACTGATTAGAAATTGAGGCTTCTTTATGGAGAAGATTAGGAGAGTTTAGGCTGACATTATTTATATTGTTTTGTGTGGTGTTGTGTCTTGCAGAGGTGATGGAGGGCTTCTACGACGTGAGTTTTCTCCCCCTCTTCATTGATAAATACAGGGAATTTCCCCTATTATGGCAAGCAAAGCACCGCGACTACAGCAACAGACCAAAGAGGTAAGCAGCCCTGCTGAAACTTGTGGCATTTGTAAAGCCAAACCTGCCCACGGCAACCGTGGCGAACTTAAAAGTCAAAATTAATAACATGAGGAGTACCTATTTCCGGGAGCGCAATAAGGTCCGGAAGTCCATAGCATCTGGAGCTGCAGCAGCTGATGTCTATGTCCCCACGCTCTGGTACTATGAGAGGCTCCACTTTCTCAAAGACCAGGCTAATGTCAGGAAGTCACTCTCGACTCTTCCTTGCACGCGTCCTTCCACGCACGCCACCCCTGATGAGGCTTCCGAGGACCAACCTGGGCCTTCCAGTATGGAAGATGTGCAGGAGCCCAGCTTGTTCCAGGTATAGTAGTTTTGTAACCATTTTTGGGAATAATGAATGATGTTCAGTTAATTCAGGATCCCCAATTGCTTAGTTCCTAACGTGATTGACATATCAACATACAGTGGTGTTGGAGACATTTTTGGGAAGAATCTAAACTGCAGGGCTGAGAATTGTATGGTTTTCCATTTGTTCACAGATGTTCTCCATCCAATCTGACAGTGCTTGAGCTATTTTGCAAAGAAGAATGGGCAAAAATTTCACTCTCTAGATGTGCAAAGCTGGTAGGGACATACCCAAAAAGACTTGCAGCTGTAATTGCAGTGAAAGGTGGCTCTACAAAGTATTGACTCAGAGGGGCGGAATACAAATGCCACACTTTTCAGATATTTATTTGTAAAAACAAATTCAAAACCAATTATCATTTTCCTTCCACATTACAGTAATGTGCCACTTTGTTTTGGTCTATCACATAAAAATGTAATAAAATACATCTACATTTTTGGTTGCAACATGGCAAAATGTGGAAAATTTCAAAGGGTATGAATGCTTTTTCAAGGCACTGTATTAACCGTTATTTATGCTAAATTGTAAATAAAATGTTCTTATTAAATGAATGTGCAGATATAAGTACAGATTTATCATATTTTTAAGAATAAATATATATACCCCCGCAATGGGCTGCTGGTAACTGTCTCCCCTATTCCTGCACAGCCAGGCAACATGCATTTTTTACTCGCATCCGGACACAAGAAATCAGTCCCAGGGCTTGTTTTTGTTGTTTTTATTAGGCATAACAACTTGGATGGGGTAGAGGGCTTATAGGATGCCCAACTTGACTGAAACAACAGATGGGGACAACTTCCTTCCTATGTACAGTGAAAAGATTCTGGACTGTAGTCCTTCCTGAGCACACTCAGTCTTTAGGGATCAGTGGCAAAAATCCCAAAAGAACCCTTAGTCCCCTTTTTAAAATAGCACAAAATGTTGCAGATGAAGATCTCCCAGGGCACAGGATAAAGGGTTACGCACAGCACAGCCTTTTGAAAGCTTGCTATATGTGTCTGTCTCTCCTCTTGTGAATCCTTGGGTATGCTGATGTACTGACTCTGTCCTCTTTGCTCCCTGCTTCTCCTTAAGCAAGATTCCTTCTCAAACCATTCTGCTGATAGGATCTTCCCAAGCCAGTCCAGGCCAAGCCTGGAGACAGAGTTCCCTCTAAACCTAGGGGACCCCTCCTAGGCTTCCTCAGCACTCCATCATCTACTCAACTCCCCTGCTGGCATGGCTCCACCATATCCATCCCATAAATGGGATAAATTAGAGAAGAGACTACGAGCCAGGCCTTCTTATCCAACATCAGAGCCTGACCTCACAAATGTGCTTCTGCAAGAATGGTCAAACATTCCCACATACACAATTCTAAACCTGTTATAGTTGCAAAGGGTGGGCCAACTCAATATTGAACCCTACGGACTGAGACTGGGATACCATTAAAGCTCAAGTGCATGTAAAGGCAGGCGTTCCAATTCGGTTAGAGAAATTTTCAGAGCTGAAACTGTTGCAGTGAAATAGTGCCCTGAAAACGATTGTACCAAGAAAAAAGAGGTAGGGTGGACCAGTACAACACAGAAAAAAATATAAATAAATAAAAAGCACTAAGCAGATAAGCTAAGCTATTTTTCCTATATTTAATTTACCCTTTTGTATAACTTGACCCACCCTCCTAGATTGTAAGCTCTAACGAGCTCTCTGATTCCCCCCTGTATTGAATTGTATTGTAATTGTACTGTCTGCCCTAATGTTGTAAAGTGCTGCGTAAACTGCACTATATGAATCCAGTATAATAATAATAATAATAATTTAAAAGCATATTTTTCAGTTTGTACTGGTGTATACCTTATTGCTTTTTTATGCACTTTTTTACTAACAGTTAACAAAGCTGGTTTTCTTGCATTAAATTGCTTAAACTCACAGTACAAGGTCTTTGTCATGCACATGTTAACTAGTCTTTGTGCCGAACATAGTGAGCTATTTATCATTCTGAGAGAAATAGAAATGGTTGTCATAAGTGACAGTATAACTACTGACCAGCACAATGGTTTGTCCCTGCTGCATTTCAAATGGCGATATGTTGTCATATAATATTTATTTTCATTTCAACTTGTATGGTCATTTTTCATATGTGGTGCCCTTGGTGATGATGGAAATTAGTTGTATAATAACTTACTTTAAAGGACTGTCAAGCTTAGAGGAAGCCACTGCCATTGACACTTAGAAAAAAGGTAGCCCTATAAGGAGTCATGTGCAACAAATTGAAATGTCAGTAAAGAACAACCATGAATTTCCATTTAAATAACAGTGATCTATAATTGTATTATGCCTCTATAAATTACCTCTTCCTCTGCTGTGTCAGTCAAAGATATAGAGCCACATATCAAAACCGATGTAACAAGCGAGAGATAAAATAATCTTGCCACTAAGGTCATAGCTGGAGATTTGAATCAATAGCTTCTGTATGCAGAGATTAAAGGTTTTTATCTCACAAACAAATTCAGCACATGTTTTGCGTGTTATGTTAAGCTAAGGCTAAGAGGCCTCAGAGAACACGTTTTATGCAGTAACATATTCAGAGCATTGTATTAAAGCAAAACAAGTCACTACATCCAATTTAGGATACTGACAGTTTTTGAGAAGTGCTGCATTTTAAATCAGGATGAATTTTTTATATATTTTATGTACGGTATTTTGTTGCATTTAGGAAAAGTTTGCATTTAGGAAATCCTAGATATGAAAAAACAAGAAATATATTAACACAAATATAGTTGATAAGAATATATGTATTTTCTTTATCAGTATTGGATATGTTGGATAGAGTCGGGAATGGTTAAAAATCTCTGTCAGTATATTTTTTGTGTGTCCCAATGAGGATATGTTTTCACCGCCAGTTCTAGAGACACAGAACAAAGTGAAAGGACGTCAATCTAAAATTATGGAAATTTCCTGCTTAGGCAGTTGTTCCCACTGGGAGATTTCTTCCCACCTTCTGTTGTGTAACAATTGTACAATTTTGGATTTCCCATCACTTTCTGTCCTAGTGAAAAGTGAAGGTGAATCTGCCCAAGGGCAAGGGCTGTAATACAAACCTGATGGGTTTACTTACTCTTTGTTTCCCTGCAAAGGTAAAGCATAATGGGCTACTATGCATCGCAAAGTAGCCCATTATGTGTCACTTACCTGACACAGGAGCTAGCGATGTCACAGATGTCCCCTCTTCCACGGAGCTTCCATCTTCTTTCCGGGTATCACAGCTCCGGCGCTGTAAATGGCCAGAGCCATGATGATGTCACTCCTGCGCATGCGCATGGGAGCCGCCACTAACGGCATATCGCCGTTAGCAGCGGCATGCTCAGTGCGCCTGCGCGCCGATGTCTACTGTGTAGGTTTAGGAGATATTTCTTGGAACTACAGGTAAGCCTTTATCTAGACTTACCTGTAGGTCAAATTGGTTTGTAAGGGTTTACAACCACTTTAAGTCACAGCTAAGTGATCTTACTGAACATAGTTCAGGTTATTTTTCCTGTCACACCAACTTTCTCCATTTGCAGCCTTAACATACAAAACACCACATTATGGGCAGCATATGAATCCAAAATCCTGTATTTATGGTTAAAAAAGGGGTTTTGCTTACCCAGTAGGAAGCCTGTGAAGCTGGAATTTAGCACCAAACTTTATTGAGGTCTATGGGTAACAAAACATAGTTCTTTAAAAAGTGACAATAAAAAAGGACATTACAAAAATGGCATGAGGTCCCCCTTTATATTGTAAACAGACACTTACACAGGAATGCAGCCTGAATGACTAGGAAAGGGAGGGCAGCAAGTTTGTGGCTCACCTTCTTGTACCATATGCCTTTCAACATCAGGGGGTAACTTGGAAAGGGGGCTGGAAAAGTCTTTAACTCCCTGCAAGGCATCTTATCCCAATAATCCCAGAAACAAGATTTTTTTTCCTTCATCCTGTTCCTCATAAAGGATGTAGGTATACTTATAAAGGAATCTTGAGCCTCTTTTTTAATTAGGGGCCCATAGATATATTCTCCTTCCCAGGGAAGAGGTGAAAAAATCCTTTAACCTCTAGAGATCCGCGCTATAACCAAATGGCGGCTACAGCGCGGACCTATGTTCATTGACGTCGTCCCATGCACGAGCGGCCTGCGCGTCCCCTGAAGGGCGCGCGGTGCACTCTGTGATCAGCGAGTCCATGAGACTCGCTGGATCACAGATCAGAGTAAGGGGTCGATCCTGACCCCTTACAATGTGATAAGCTGTCAGCCAATGACAGCTGATCATGTGATGTCAACACAGCCGGTAATTGGCTATTCTTTCTCCTCGTGCTGACAGCCGATCACTGGTGGCAGTGAGAGGGACATCAGTTCTGATCACTGCGATGTTCCCCAGCTCCTTAGTGCCCACCTGTGCCACCTACCAGTTCCCACCAGCGCCACCTGCCAGTGCCCACAAGTGGCACCTGTCAGTGCCCACCAGCGCCACCTGTCAGTGCCCACCAGCGCCATCTCTCAGTGCCACCTATCAGTGCCCACAATCAGTGCCTGAACAGTGCTGCACATCATTGCCACCTATCAGTGCCCATCAGTGTCACCTACCAGTGCCCATCAGTGCCAACTATCAGTGCCATCTATCAGTGCCCATCAGTGCCATCTATCAGTGGTACCTATCAGTGCCCATCCATGCCACCCATCTGTGCCACCCATCCGTGCCACCCATCAGGGCCCATCGGTGCCATCTTATCAGTGGCCATCAATGCTGCCTTATCTGTGCCCATCAGTACCGACTTATCTGTCCCCATCAGTGCCACCTTATCTGTGCCTATCAGTGCCACCTTAACTGTGCCTATTAGTGCCCACCAGTGCAGCCTATCAGTGCCGACCAGTGCAGCCTATCAGTGCCCACCAGTGCCACCTCATCAGCGCATATCAATGAAGAAGAAAGAATACCTATTTGCAAAACTTTATAACAAACTATTAAACATGATTTATTTTTTTTTTCAAAATTTTCCATCTTTTTTTGTTTGTTTAGCAAAAAATAAAAACCCCAGCTGTGATTAAATACCACCAAAAAGCTCTATTTGTGGGGAAAAAATGATAAAAATTTCATTTGGGTACAGTATTGTATGACCGCGCAATTGTCATTCAAAATGCGTCAGCTACGAAAGCTGAAAATTGGTCTGGGCAGGAGGGGGGTTTAAGTGCCCAGTAAGCAAGTGGTTAATGGCATTACAGAAAATAAACTTAAAAAAAATGTCCTCCAATATAAATCCTTGTTAGCCATGATGTCCAGCAGTGTAAAATGGCAGGTATTCTGGGTGACATCATTGACTGTTATGGTCATAATCATATTATCAACGTCATCTTTAGGGATGCATGGGCCAGTTTTAATATTACCACAATGTTGGGGATCTCTTAATTACCATAGGGAGTGTGGCACATTAACATTGTTGGGCTGTGGGTCACTATGATTGATGAGAATTTGCAATTTCCATGATTGACAATAGGTTTGCATCGCTGGATGCTGTGATTAATGATAAATTTACATTATAGAGCATGATGGACATTTTGTTTACCTTGGAATTGTTCTTTAATGTAATATAAAAGATCTTGACTACGGTGCTGGCTTGATGTTTGCATTCTCTTTTTTTGTGGGAATGAGTATTAAAGTATATTGTACCCTTGTATTTATTCCTCTAAAGCATGTGGATATCCGGGGGGGCCTTGTTATGAAGGGGGTCCCGATTACTTTTTAAGTCACCCCATGTCCTGTTAGCAGAGCAAGATATGGGGAAGAGGCCGCAAAAAGTCAGATGTGGTCATAAGACAGTTACAAATAAGACCCCTTTCACACCGCACCGCCCATAGCGTTGGAGGTAAAATGCAGCTATTTTGAGCGTTGTTTTACGGTCAGATTTGCGGCGCATTTCGGCTGCTAGCGGGGCGCTTTTACCCCCTGCTGGCAGCCGAGAAAGGGTTAAAAACCCCCGCAAAACGCTGCAATAGCGTATTACAGCGCTGCTCCATTGATTTCAATGGGGAGCAGCGCTGGAGGAGCGGTGGAGGAGCGGTGAGTTCACCGCTCCTTCACCGCTCCAAAGAAGCTGCTTTTCCTGACATCCTGCCCTCCGGCTTTCACACTGCAGACAATGGTGCAGCTGTTTTAGGGCAGATTGCAGGCGCTATTTCTAACGATATAGCGCCTGCAATACGCTATACATACCCCCACTAGTAGCCGAAAAATCCCCGCGGTTTCCCATTGATTTCAATGGGTAGGAGTGGTATAGGAGCGGTGAATACACTGCTCCAAAGATGCTGCTAGCAGGACTTTTTTTACCGTCCTGCTAGCACACTGCTCCAGAGTGAAAGCCCTCCAGCTTTCACACTGGAGTTAAAAGACCCGCTTTTTTAGGTGCATTACAGGCGCTATTTATAGCGCTGTAGCGCCTGAAAAGCGTGTAGGTGTGAAAGGGGCCTAAGACAATATGCAGGATATATATATATATATATATATATATATATATATATATATATATAAAATAATTAACATCTTATTATCAATAACTAATACTTAGTTATAATTACTTACTTATGCCAAAATGTCACTACAATTAAGCCACCTAATATTTATTTTCAAATCCACACAGCCACATAGAATATTTCATTTGTCACGTATAGGTTTTAAAAGCAACTGTGTTCTAAGACTACCGTACTAACCCGGTCTGTCCGTCCCCCCCCCCCCCCCCCCCCTCAGGGAAATGAAAGGTGTAAATCACCTGCTAAACCACTATAAGGATGGCAATGGGAAATAAACGAAAATCTTCACATTTGTCTGCACTTCCTGGTCTGTAAAATATAATAATATATGTATAACTGTCATATCTGTAATGCCTGTGTGATATGCTGAATAAGCTGTTGTTCTGTTTTGGTTTCTTTTTTGTTTTATGACAAATAAATAAACTTTATGTTAAAAAAAAAAAAAAAAGCAACTGTGTTCCATGCATTTTCCTATCAGTACACTGTACATCCAGCAGTTCAACTACAGGGACCACTTCGTTTACATAATCAAATCACCACCTCATCCTGGTGTCAGTACATCTCCATGTATTACTCTTGCATACTAGGCTAATAGACTCCGCAAGGGTTAATAAGATAATTTAACAAAGATAAAGCTCTCTTAACGCGGAGTTCCACCCTAAAGTGGAACTTCCGCTTATCGGATTCTCCCCCCCCCCTCCGGTGCCACAATTGGCACCTTTCAGGGGGGAGGGGGGTGCAGATACCTGTATAATACAGGTATCTGCACCCACTTCCGTATAGCTGCCCCGCCCCTATCCGGAGCTGCCCCGCCCCTTATCCGGAGCTGCCCCGTTGTGTCTTGGGAAACACAGTTCCCAGGACACAGCGGGGACCAATAGAGGCGCGCATGCGCAGTAGGGAACCGGGCAGTGAAGACGTTGCGTCTTCACTTCCTGATTCCCTGACAGAGGATGGCGGCGGGGCAGCGAGAGACGATCGGTCTCTCGTCACATTCTGCCTACACCGCTGGAACCTGGAACAGGTAAGTGTCCATTTATTAAAAGTCAGCAGCTGCACTATTTGTAGCTGCTGACTTTTAATATTTTTTGTGCGGGTGCAGCTCCGCTTTAAAGAGTATGCAACATGTTTAGCACAGTTTATCTCCCATGTAGGATATCAAAACACCTTTATCGCAATTTCTTATTTCAGTACTCCTACATTGATACAACAGTTAATTTCCAAGAGCCTTAAAGTATGCAAAATTCATATATCACATTTGCCTGTCGTTACAATTTATTTCCGAGGGACAAAATCATGTATGTCATATCTGTGAGACACCTTCATGTATGCCATATCTGTGCCTCTATAAGGTACTGAGGCTTCACACCAATCATTTTTAAGGTACAGGCAACATCACTGAAAGAGTTAACATTGAATAGCAGCTAATGCTTGGTCTTACTACCCTTTAATCCAGTGGGGAAGAGGCTCTTTTTCCTCCACATCAAGACAAGGTTCTTTTCAAGAGAGGGGGAGGCTTTGCCCCCCCCCCCCACAAGATATCCCCCAATTTTGAAAAGCATATGGCCTGGTATGGTAGAGGACAGGGGGAATTCATACTTACTGCCCTCTTTGTTCTGGACACCAAGGCTGTATGCCTGAATAAAGGTCTAGTTGGAATAGTATGGGGAACCACAAGACACATATTTCATTTTTTTGTAAAGTGGCAGTACACATTAAATTACAACTGTGTGGGGTTGCCCTTATTTTCTATCCATATGCTTATCCAGCCATGAAGTGGTTGGCCAGGAAACTGAGCTCAATAAGCATGTGATCCCACTTCCTATACCATAGCGAGCCGTATGCATTTCAACACTAGGGGTATCTTGCAAGGGTGGCAGAACAACATCTGCCCCTTGCAAAGAACCATATCTCAATGTTGAGAGACAAGGGACTCTTCCTTCCATCCTGTCCCCCAAAAGGGATATAGGGGTTTGTGGGAGGCTTAAAAGGGAATGTGAAAGCCCTTTTTTATAATAAGAGGGTCTCCAGATATCTCGCCTCTCACATTCGAGCCGAAGCCGAATCTCATCACTAGTATCTGCCTTTATGACAGGAAAGAAGAAAATGCCAACATGATCCTTAGCATTGGTAGGTGATACCTAGGCAGGCCATAGACTATGCAGTTTTCCTTCTTTTCACGGGTGGAAGGAAAAAAAATAGCTTGATTCTCCTGTCAACATAGTCAGTGTTGATTGGTGAATCCTTCCCATAGTGCAATTGTGTTCTGCCGATGGGGAGCACAGGGAACCTTCCCTGCCGGCAGAGCACAATGATTAATGTTGGTAGCTATAGCTGGCAGCACTAATTGTTTAGAAGAAACCTGACAGGCCGATTGTACACAAGTCAACTGATAGATCAGATTGTGTATAAGCAGGGTACCCATACATAGATTGAAATTCATCTAGTCCATGCTGAACCATACAAATTTCGATCCATGTATGGCTGGCTTAAGGTGAATTCACACTAACACTCTGTAAAAGTGATTCCCTGCTTTGGCCACACTGCGTTGCCAGCTGCTATGTGGAAGTGTGGTGTGCGTGATTAAGCGCATCATACAGCTCCCTTTTTTTTCGTAAAGCTTTATTTGAGGTATACAAAGTGTACAGACCAGAGCCTGCGAACAGACCTAAAGTTCGTGTGAACTTTAGAACCCTATTAAAGTCTATGGGACTCGAACGTTCAAAATCAAAAGTGCTAATTTTAAAGGCTAATATGCAAGTTATTGTCATAAAAAGTGTTTGGGGTTCCCCCCAAATTCAATTACCAGGCCCTTCAGGTCTGGTATGGATATTAAGGGGAACCCCGGGTCAAATAAATAAAAATGACGTGGGGTTCCCCCTAAATATCCATACCAGACCCTTCAGGTCTGGCATGGATTTTAAGGGGAACTCTACGCCAAATTTTTTAAAAAAATGGCGCGGGGGTCCCCCTCAAAATCCATACCAGACCCTTATACGAGCACGCAACCTGGCAGGCCACAGGAAAAGAGGGGGGACGAGAGAGAGAGTGCCCCCCCTCCTGAACCGTACCAGGCCACATGCCCTCAACATTGGGAGGATGCTTTGGGGGTCTGTGACCCCTCAAAGCACCATGTCCCCATGTTGATGAGGAGAAGGGTCTCTTCCCCACAACCCTGGCCGGTGGTTGTGGGGGTCTGCGGGCGGGGGGCTTATCAGAATCTGGAAGCCCCCTTTAACAAGGGGACCCCCAGATCCCGCCCCCCCCCTGTTTGAAGTGGCAAGGGGGTACAAAAGTACCCCTACCATTTCACAAAAAATAGTTAAAAAACACACAGACACCGTTGGGAAAAGTCCTTTATTAAAAATAAAAAAAATAAAAAAAAGATTCCAGCGGTGGTAATCCACTCTTGCTATCCAGTGATGGGTGGTCTCTTCTCCGGGGTCCATCGATGGCTGATCTCTTCCGAAGACGTCCAGCGCAGCGCATCCTGTCTCCATGGAGACACTGAGGGAATGCATCTTAGCAGAGGAGGACCGGGCCACTCCGTCACCCGACCCCGCCCCCTCTGACGCAACGCAAGGGAAAAGCTGGGCTTCCCCAGTGACGTACAGGTGACCCCGCCCCCTCTGATGTAACGGAAACCTGCGTTACATCAGAGGGGGCGGGGTCACCCTTACATCACTGGGAAAGGCTGGGTTTGCCCAGTGACGTACGGGTGACCCCGCCCCCCTCTGATGTAACGCAGGTTTCCGTTACATCAGAGGGGGGCGGGGTCACCCATACCTCACTGGGGAATCCAAGCTTCCCTCTTGCGTTGCATCAGAGGGGGGCGGGGTCAGGTGACGAGTGGCCCAGTCCTCCTCTGCTAAGACGGATTCCCTCAGTGTCTCCATGGAGACAGGATGCTTAGCGCTGGACGTCGTCGGAAGAGATCAGCCAGAATCTTTCAGATTCTGATAAGCCCCCCGCCCGCAGACCCCCACAACCACTGGCCAGGGTTGTGGGGAAGAGACCCTTCTCCTCTTCAACATGGGGACATGGTGCTTTGAGGGGTCACGGCCCCCCCAAGGCATCCTCCCAATGTTGAGGGCATGTGGAATGGTATGGTTCAGGAGGGGGGGCACTCTCGCGTCCCCCCTCTTTTCCTGCGGCCTGACAGGTTGCGTGCTCAGATAAGGGTCTGGTATGGATCTTGAGGGGGACCCCCACGCCATTTTTTTTTATTTGGCGTGGAGTTCCCCTTAAAATCCATGTATCAGATTTGGCATGAATATTTAGGGGGAACCCCACGTAATTTTTTTTTAATTTGACCCGCTTAGGGCAGTACTAGATGAGGTCTCTCTTAAGGATAGGGCTGACCTTCTAAAAGAAAAGGATAGGGGGGCTAATGAGGTTTCTAGGGTCCCCTTTATTACCACATTCTCTATCCAGCATAGAAATGTGGGTAAGATGATTAATAAACACTGGCATGTTCTTATCAGTGATCCAACACTCAATGCAGTTCTTCCATCCAAGCCACAAATTGTCTATAGGGGTGTTCCTTCCCTCAAGTCCAAGATATCCCCTAATGTTTTAGATCCCCCTGTGGTTAATACTTATAATTTTTTCAGTAACCTCACAGGGTTTTATCAGTGTAGGCGGTGCAGGATCTGTTCACTCAGTGGGTGCACCCACAGACGGACTCACAGATTTAATTCTACCAGCACTGGAGTTGAGTTCGAGATTAAACCGTTTATTACCTGTGGGACTGAGGGGGTTGTTTACTTGCTCCAATGCCCATGTGGGCTTCAGTATGTGGGGAGGACTAAGCGCCCCCTCAAGGTGAGATTAAACGAGCATGTCACCAACATTCTGGGTGGGTTTCCTAAACACCCAGTGTCTAGGCATTATTTGGAAGCCCATAGTAAGGACCCCTCTAAAACAATCTTTCTGGGGATTGACAAATATGTGCCCCAATGGAGGGGTGGATTACTTGTCCGGGGCATTTCCAGACTAGAAATGGCCTGGATATACAAGATCAAATGCTATACCCCGTTTGGGCTAAATGTCGATACTGACGTTAACGCGTTTATAGACAACTCTTGATGCCCTGCTGACCTCTTTTATTTTTATACTTTTATACTATTTTTTTATTTTTTTATTTTTTTATTTTTCTATAACTTTAAAGTCAGAGGTTTGATGATCTCTATAATTAATCTGATCCAATATTTTGGGTTTTTTACATCATTCCCATCTGCTGTATTTATTGCGATTAAGTAGACTGTAAGGTGCGGTCTTTCAATGGCGGATTTAGTTCCCCCTTAATCACCCACTCTCCCCTCCAGGGAGGTTTAATTAATATTTTTTATATTTTATATTTTATATTTTTTATATTCATCCCTTCAATCTTATTTTTGGTTGTTATATTAATTATTTTACATCCAGGTATGGGAGTTTTTTATGACCCCCACTACTTTGCGAGTTGCTTACCAGTTTACAGAAAAACAAATTTTTTCCCAATATCTATCCACATGTTGGATTTTGATTGGGTTCATTTACTAGGTGTGTGAGCATCTAGTTTTATCTTTAATCCATAGGTTTGTTATGAGTTCCATCTGAACCTTATGGTTATTACGCATAATATATTTGAGGTGACACCCTTATAGGTTCCTGCCCAATACGGGGTGAGTGGGAATGCCTTTTGTGATTTCACCACTAGATGGAGTCCGATATTCCGGACTGCTGATGGCGGCTTAGCAATAGTGATTTTTTAATCAGTCCAAACTATTAGTTTGTGTGCCAATTTGTTTTTGGTACACAATCATGTTTTCTGAACAATGTTATTGAACATATATATCCCACATATTATCGGCATTTTTAACATTGTTATTGTGGATATTTTTTATTGCCCAGTTTTTACCATACCCGCCATTGAGAGTCACATCAGGGCGTGATTGTATGTTGTCTATAAAGTTGCGATGAGTCAGTGCGTCGCCCGTTCCCCAGAAGACGTCATTGGACGAAACGACGTAGGTAGGCTGACGCGCTGACGTCATCGCGTTCCGCGTTTGAGCGGGTGTACGATTTGCCGGCCGACACATGCTTTTATCTTCTATTCCTGCCCATCTATGTTTGTTTTGATGTAAGTAGGAGTATTTTGTGTTTGAATAAAATTTGTTACTCTGATATCACACTATGGGAGCATCCTTCTCTTCTCTACATGTCCGTATTGGCCATTAAGTGATTGTTGGTATCACTGGAGATTGCCCTTGGTACAATCGGTCCCAAGAAGGATTACTAGCGTGTTTCCCGTCCCTGGTTAACCCTGTGAAAGAGACCGCATCTGGTGTCCATCTGGCTGGGATTCATCATAACATCAACTTATGGGCTTATTTGAGCTTGCCCTCTGGTAAGCACATTCAACTTATGGTGGTGGATCACGACAGTCACTATTTTCTGGATTTTCACTTTGTCATCTTTAGATTTATGTTTTCATATTGGACTTCTCCTTGATTATCCATCAGACCTTATCTCTCAAATTGTTTTAGGTCTCCATTCACTCATTCACTGGACTTTTATGGTCACTATTTGGATTATATTATATGATATTGCTTTAGGCTTTTATTATTATATATTTGCACCATTTATTACCACTTTTATAATTTAGGTATTAGCGCGGCTTTTTGTATTACTTTGTGGGGAAGAGACCCTTCTCCTCTTCAACATGGGGACATGGTGCTTTGAGGGGTCACGGCCCCCCCAAGGCATCCTCCCAATGTTGAGGGCATGTGGAATGGTATGGTTCAGGAGGGGGGGCACTCTCGCGTCCCCCCTCTTTTCCTGCGGCCTGACAGGTTGCGTGCTCAGATAAGGGTCTGGTATGGATCTTGAGGGGGACCCCCACGCCATTTTTTTTTATTTGGCGTGGAGTTCCCCTTAAAATCCATGTATCAGATTTGGCATGAATATTTAGGGGGAACCCCACGTAATTTTTTTTTAATTTGACCCGGGGTTCCCCTTAATATCCATACCAGACCTGAAGGGCCTGGTAATTGAATTTGGGGGGAACCCCACGCTTTTTTTTTTTTTTTTTATCAATGACTTTCAATGACTGTTCTCTGTATTACGGGAGCCGACAATTCATTATAGCCGCGAATGATTTAAAATAGCTTTTTTTCCTGCAAAAATTACACTTTGTGCAGGGACAGTTCTAAGGACGGGAAACATGCGCCCCTTTACATGCATACTATACACACCCCCCAGGTACGAAATTTAAAGGAATATTACACTTTTATTGTTTCACTTTAAGCATTATTAAAATCACTGCTCCTGAAAAAACTTCAGTTTTGAAAACTTCTTTTGCATTGATACATGTCCCCTGGGGCAGGACCAAGGTCCCCAAACACTTTTTATGACAATAACTTGCATATAGGCTTTTAAAATTAGCACTTTAGATTTGTCCCATAGACTTTTACAGGGTGCTCGCGGCTTTTCGAATTTGCCGCGAACACCCCAAATTGTTCGCTGTTCGGTGAACAGGCGAACAGGCAATGTTCGACTCGAAGCTCATCCCTATTTACCTCAATGTTTTGCAGTGAGATTCAGACTGGTGCACTGCAATAAAATGCAGCATATCTGCATTTTATTGCAGCATGCTGCAGCGCAGCACTAGACTGCATTGCAGTGCGAATGGGACACATAGGAAACCATTGTTTCCTGTGTGTTCCTGCGATGACAGACGTTTTACAATGCAGTAAAACGTTTGTCATTGCCTGTAGTGTGACTTGGCTCTAAGTCACAGCTAAGTGATCTTACTAAATGTATTTCAGGTAAATGAATCTGGATTAAACTGTCTAGGGACAGTTTCTTACAGTATGTAAGTGGTAAAACAATGGTGTGCATTAATGTGTCAGCAATCTCTGACAGCCTTTTGTTACACACAGACAGTCTGTAACAGTCTTCGCATTTACAATGTAAACAGTCTTTACATTTACAATGAATACATGAGGATAATTGTAACAGGTGCTAGATTATTCTCAAAAACAGATATTATTATACAAGTTTTTTATAGCACCAACAGTTTGCACAGCAATTAATAAACAATTGAGTACTGTCTGTGATACTTGTTTTTTGCACTAACAGTACTGCTTGGACCTTGAAGAAGTGGTACACCCTGGAAGCTTGTCTTGAAAATGTAGATGTTAGTGCAAATTAAAAAAAAGTATGATACTCGATTGCTTTTGTTGATACTGCTTGTGGGATATTATAATCTAAAGCTAGGGCAGTTGATACAAAAGGTAATAATTGTGGGAATAAGTTGTTCAAGCAAGTAAAATGCAATTGTTAGGTAGAGATAGGCTTCCTATATAAGTTTAAGGATATAAGGATACCCTAAAGGTAGACAGAGTAGGAGCTAGATATAAAGACTTGGGTAAGGAATTCTAGAGGATGAGAAAGGCTTTGGAGAAGTTTTGCACACAAGCAATGAAGGAGGTGACAAGAGAGCTAAAGCACAGGAGGTCTTGGGATAAGTGAAGAGAACAGTTTGGTTGATATTTTGAGATGATGATGGTGATGTAACTGGCAGCAAAGCTCTGGATGGCTTTGTATGCAGCTGTTAATACTTCTGAATATCCAACAAATAATTGTATTTGTTGGATATTCAGAATCTAGTGGAGGACACTGGGTGGTTGGTAAGGTGGATAAGTCTGAAAGCAGCATTTATGATAGAATGAAGGAGGGGTAAACTGTGTAGAGGTAAGCCAATAGCGAAGGAGTTATAGTAATCAAGAGATAACAAGTTAGTGGATTAGTAGCTTGATGGTGTAGTTGGTTGGTGTGACATACATATTGATATATTCATTAGCAAATCATTGAAGAGCAAGTGGAGAGCTGAGGAGTAGAGAGATAGATGTGCATGACATCAACATAAAGATGGTGTTGGAATCCATGTGAGGCTAACAGCTGTTCAAATGAGGTGTAGATAGAGAATAGAAGGAGAGAGCATTGGAAGACCCATAGGGAAAGAGCAAGAACATTTTAGGGGATACTGAAGGAGGCTTAGATAGGCAGGAGGAGAAACAGAAATGAGGAGTTTTAATATTTTAAACATAGTTTTTGTTACACACATGTAGTCTTTAAACAGTATATTGTTACATGTTAGCATTCTCTGAAAATTGTATGTTACATGCTAGCAGTCTCTGTTGGTCTCTTGTAACATGTAAAGAGTAAGTATATGTCAGGTAGGGTCAGTAAAAATATGGTAAAATGCAAATTGACATCACTTTTCTAATTTAGATTTAGGATAGCATGCTGATAATAAACTATGGCTAGCTAGCTATGACCTTTTCACAGCAAGTCACACTTGCTTTTTACTGCAGTGTAATGCCCATGATACTTCATGGAAGGAGAACCACATTTAAAAAATACAAGCCTGATTTACTAGATTTGAGTCTCTATATTGAAAAATTGTGTGAATATTCACCTCAAATATCCAATATGAAAAACATTTGCCATCAACTGTATTTTCAAAGTGATCCAGAATTAGATTTTCACATGATTGGATAATTGAAGTGAAAATGTTTGCACAACCTTTCAGTGAATATTTTGAACTTTCTTCATAAATAACCCTCCATTTATTAAGGTGGAAGGAAACCCTATTACTTAAATCCCCCCCTGCAATTGTTAATGTAAACTCGGTTCAGCCTTATTTCTCAAAATTAAAAAAATCGCAGTTTTTCTACCTTTATTTTGCAATTTTCAGTGCCAGTCACTTTCCCTTCTGAGTCTAAAAGCAGCCTGTGGGTATGGGTTACTGAAGGCTAGTAACATCACTTCCAGGATGTGGCCCTGTTCCTGTGTAGCCAGTGGGCATATACAGGACGGGAGGACCTTGAATCAAGACTATCACAGGAGAAGGGAGCTGGATGCAGAGGGAATTGACCGTGTAGCTGGAAGTGCTCTGTGGTCTTAGCTCAGCTCATAGTCTACAATGAATATTATACCTTAACATCACATGATACCACATTGTAGTGTGAGCATAACACATGACAAGCAGAGAACTCCACATGATCCAACATTGCAGTGTGAGCGTAACGCATGACAAGCAGAGAACTCCACATGATCCAACATTGTAGTGTGAGCATAACGCATGACAAGCAGACAGCTCCACATGATACAACATTGTAGTGGGAGTGCAATGCATGACAGATAACTTCACATGATAAAATGTTGTAGTGTGAGTGTAACGCATGACAAGCCAAGAACTTTATATGATCCAACCTTGTAGTGTTAGTGTAATGCATTACAAACAGAGGATTTCCCATGATCCAACATTGCAGTGTGTAACACAAAGGCTGCAGTATAATGCACTGGATTCCTCCTTGCAGTGTGTGTCATGTGTTGGTTTATACATTGAGGTGTGTGTGCCATGTGTTGATGTATACATTGAGGTGTGTGTGTCATGTGTTGGTGTATACATTCTAGTGTGTGCCATGTGTTTGTGTATACATTGCAGTGTGTGTGTCATGTGTTGGTGTATACATTGCAGTGTGTGTCTTGTGTTGATGTATACATTGCAGTGTGTGTGTCATGTGTTTGTGTATACATTGCAGTGTGTGTGTCACATGTTTGTGTATACATTGCAGTGTATGTGTCACGTGTTTGTGTATACATTGCAGTGTGTGTCACGTGTTTGTGTATACATTGCAGTGTGTGTGTCATGTGTTTGTGTATACATTGCAGTGAGCATTACAGCCTTACAATGACTGTGCTTTCCCTTTCAGCTCCATTTCAGGAAGTGCCTGAGAGCTGCCAAATTCAGCTCATCAGGCAAACTGTTGTTGGTGAAGAACATGAAGCAGCTGATTAGACTTTCTAAGCTAGACAATCAGCAAACCTGAAAAATAAATAATATCAAAGTTAAACATATTTACCTTGCTAATTATGGGCACATTTTCAATTATAATTACATAGTTACATAGTAGGCGAGGCTGAAAAAAGACATAAGTCCATCAAGTCCAACCTATGTGCATGATTTTATGTCAGTATTACATTGTATATCCCTGTATGTTATGGTCGTTCAGGTGCTTATCTAATAGTTTTTTGAAACTATGGATGCTCTCTGCTGAAACCACTGCCTGTGGAAGGGAATTCCACATCCTAACCCCTCTTACAGTAAAGAACCCTCTACGCAGTTTAAAGTTAAACCACTTTTCTTCTAATTTTAGTGAATTAGAAGAAAAAGGAAACGTTTTATCCCTATTGTGGGGTCACCAGTACGGTATTTGTACATTGAAATTATATCCCCTCTCAAGCATCTCTTCTCCAGAGAGAACAAGTTCAGTGCTTGTAACCTTTCCTCATAACTAATATTCTCCAGACCCTTTACTAGTTTTGTTGCCCTTCTCTGGAGTCTCTCCAGTTCCAGCACAACCTTCCTTCCTGGACAGCATACTCCAGGTGCGGCCAAACCAGAGTCTTCTAGAGTGGGAAATTATCCTTTTATCTCTGGAGTGAATCCCCTTTTTTAATGCATGCCAATATTCTGTTTGCTTTTCTTGAAGCAGCTTGCATTGCTGAGCCTGTCATCTACTAGGACCCCCAGGTCCTTTTCCATCCTAGATTCCCCCCAGAGGTTAAGGAGTAGCTTGCATTCATATTTTTGCCACCCAAATGCATTATTTTACATTTTTCCACATTAAACCTCATTTGTAGTTGCCCACCCCATTAATTTGTTCAGATCTTCTTGCAAGGTTTCCACATCCTGCAAAGAAGTTATTGCCCTGCTTAGCTTAGTATTGTCCACAAATACCAAGATTGAACTGTGTATCCCATTCTCCAGGTCATTTATGAATACATTAATAGGATTGGTCCCAACACAGAACCCTGGGGGACTCCACTTTCCACCCCTGACTATTCCAAGTACTTTTTTTTATCAATTTTGACTGGAATTCCACATTAATATCCAAAAAATAATAATAGTACAATTATGTAACTTGCTGGTGGCAAGCAGTAGAGCTGTCAGATATTGAAGCTTCTTTCCATTACTAGCATATGCATTGAATTTGTTCAGTGTTCTTATTTTGTTTTTCCAATTTTCTTATTTTTCATTCCTATCCTGTCAATTTTTTCATTCATGACTATTTGCCACAGTGTCTGCTTACTGTTGTTTCAGGTTAGACAATTCTTCACTTGTTTAATTTTTAGCTCCTTTATTTGTTTGTTTGCTTTACTGCTTGTGCATAACATTCTTTTTAACAGCATATGAGGTTTCTGTCTCTGGAAAAGCTTTCACATGAGCACTTGTTACTTGCTGGCAAGATTATTGATTGCAAAAGGAATGTTGAAACAAAAGTTTCTGCAAGAATGGGTAAAGTTGTTATTGTTTTCATTAGCAAAGAGAGTTTGGCACACAAGGTGATAGAAAGTGGAATAGTAATAAAGGTATGATTCTCATTTTATGCCCCTGGCAACGGCGCTACTAAGAGATAAAACCTTAAATATGTCACTTATCCTGAGAAATGGTTCAATAACCAAGAAGCCAGCTCTAAAAAAAAAAAAAAAAACAACTAGCAGAATGCTAAATCACAATTTTAATTTTATAGTGACAATCATGTAGGCTTTATTTTCCAAAGTAAATGATAAATAACATTGGTACGAGGTTACATGGTAAACCCAGAGGGCAAATTAAAGAGTAAAACATTTATTATGGAAATACAATTGTTCCTTCTTGAGTTTATTGTGTATGATTAATTTTTACATGCACTTAGATCAGCTAAATGTGTCTAGAAATGTATCTTACAATCTATTTTGTTGGCTTGGATGCACAAAGATTAAAGAAAACTGGTCAGCTTTGGTTAAAATAAGCCTTTTCTGCACAATATAACACACTGGGGGTTATTTATTAACGGCAAATCCACTTTGCACTGCAAGTGCACTTGGAAGTGCAGTTGCTCTAAATGTAAGGGGTAGATCTAAAATGAGGGGAAGCTCTGTTGATTTTATCATCCAATCATGTGCAAGCTAAAATGCTGTTTTCTTTTTTTCCTGGCATGTCCCCCTCGGAGCTACAGCGACTGCACTTCCAAGTGCACTTTCACTGCAAAGTGGATTTTCCTTTAGTAAATAACCCCCACTGCATAATCAAGAAAATACTTAGAGGCACTCATCAATCAATTTTTGCTAATGAACAATCTCATACACACAGTAAAGCATCCGTTAACTGTGAGAGGGCCTGTTGATTCCTGGCATCAAACCCTATTTAAGTTGCTTTACTTACCAGTTGATTTACTAAAGGCAAATAAATTGTGCTCTATGCAAAAGTGCAGTTTTAAATGAGATGAAGCTTAACTTTGCAAAGAATAACCAATCAAGTGCAAGGAAAAAAAACAGAATTTTTGCTTGCAAATGATTGGATGATGGAAGTCAGTAGAGCTTCTGCTCATTTGAGCTCTGGTGCAACTGCACTTTGCAATGTGCACAGTCTATTTGCCTTTAGTAAATCAACCCCTATGTGTCATAGATGCAATATGTGTCCATTTGTGAAAATGCAGCTCACAATTTATAAATTTGTTTGACACAATGGGGTTGATTTACTAAAACTGGCGAGTGCAAAATCTGGTGCAGATGTGCATGGTAGCCAGTCAGCTTGTACCTTCAGCTTGTTCAATTAAGCTTAGACAAAACAACCTGGAAGCTGATTGGTTTATATGCAGAGCTGCAGCAGATTTTGCACTCTCTAGTTTTAGTATTTAAACCCCAATGTGTGCATTAGTACAGGCATACCCCACGTTTAAGTACACAATGGGGTTTATTTACTAAAGCTGGAAAGTGCGAAATCAGGCTCACTTCTGCATATAAACCAATGAGCTTCCAGGTTTTATTACCAAGGCTTAATTGAACAAGCTGGGGTTAGAAGCTCATTGGTTTCTATGCAGAAGTGAGCCTGATTTTTCACTTTCCAGCTTTAGTAAATAAACCCCATTGTATACTTAAAAGTGGGGTAAGCCTGTAAATGTGTTTTTTTAGCCATTCAATTCAACATACAGTTTCTGTCCCAAAAGCTAAATTCAGGAGAGCACACAGTGTTAATGCAACTCAAGGAATGGATAGGCATTAAGATATACAGTGAGTCAGTGTGGTTTCATACATCAGAATAAAAATGCATTCACACTTACTACCCCTGGAACTAACACAAGTGCACCAGCCAAGTTGAACAGTTTGTTAAGAAGAGCATTCATGCTTTTTCTTCAACTTGCCTGAAAGAAGAACCTTTTGTTTTCCAACACCCCTAGTAATCCTTCCTTATCCAGGGTGTACTAGAACTAGAGTTAGAAACAGGATTTGGGTTTCAGGTCAAGCCTTGGTTTAATGTGAACCCAGTCCATTTGCAGTTGGCAAGTTTGCTATAACAACTAACTACCAGTAATGAACTTCGGGGGCTTTGAACTTTGGTCAGATGGCTCAGAAGAGTTGATAAGGGGGTGTTTGCATAATCTACCCCCTACAGTATAAAAGGTTTGGTTCTCAGCAGCCATATTGGCAATGTGACACAGAAAGAAATGAGAGTACTGCTGATAAAGTGCCTAGGGTTAGATTGATGTAGGACTTGTGGGATGTTTTTATAGTAGATAAAAAACCCTGACTGAACGTCCTTTCAGTTTAAAAATGCTATTTATCTTGGGGAATTTTGGGTTGGGAGAGAAACATATTTTTACATCTGCATGCTGCTGTTGTCTACTCTTTACAGCCATTTCACATGCCCTACAGTCATACCATTCTGTATGTGCTTTTTCACAGAGCATATTTCCTAATGTTGGCTGGCTACAACTGATTTTTTGCACAGCCTGGCCCTGTCCACATGTGCTACACTGATAACAGGATGCATGTTTTTTTTTTTTTCTTTTCACAGAGCCTATTTCCTTGTTTTTGCTGGCTGCATTTTTTAAATACCTTTATAAAAATTGGGTTATTATACTGAGTATTGTCACAATTAGGAAAGAGGAATAGCGCTGTGATACAACCTTCAATAAAATGCTAATGAAAAATCTCAGTGCACTAACCGCTGAACACCCATATCTACTAATAAATCTCAATGAGAAAAAAAGATACAAAAAATTATGCAGCGCTAAATGTGAGACTACTTACAAATCATATAAAGGCAAATAATCCAAAAAGATATATAAATATTCAGTGCAACATCCAAAGTTAGACTACCTAATTACAAGTGATATAAAGTACACAACTCCATATACAAGTCCAAGTGCAAAAAGTATGCAGTGAACAGTGATTTCTAAATGTGCCCGTGGAACTCCAAGCAATCACCTCACGTATGCAACACACCACATGACTCCTCCAAATATTAAAATATGAGCTCACCCTTCCTGTGACCTCTTTATCATAGAAGGCCTGCATACACCTGGGAAATAGTGGCTAGTATAGTGTTCTCTGTATAAATGTTTTATTAAATATAAAGCATAAAACTACTCACACAAGTATGAATGGTATACAGCTTTAAGACACAGCACATCAGTCCAGCAACGACTAACATTGGTTCTCAAAACAAAACACTGCCGGCGGCTTCCGAGAGGTGTGATGATGTCATCAACAAGTCTCCACCTCTTTCTATTTTTAGACCCATTTCTCACTGGGGCGGTGCAGGCATTATCGGTAAATCACCGCTAGTTTTAGTGGTGCTTTACCGCTGTTATAGCGGGGCTTTGGCGCCGCTAGCGGGGCACTTTTAACCCCCCAGATGGGGTTAAAGGTGCCCGCTTAGCACTGCTGCTTTCAAAGTGCTTTTCAGGCGATTTGAAAGTGGCACCCATTCATTTAATTTCATTCATTTCATTGGGCAGGGGCGCTGGAGGCACGGTTTATACAGCGCTCCTGCACCGCCCCAAAGATGCTGCTTGCAGGACTTTTCTTCCTGTCCTGAAAGCACACATTGGGGCTGCAGAAGAGGCAGTTTACAGGCTCTTTACATGCACTATTTTTATCGCAAAAACGCCTGTAAAGTGCCTCAGTGTGAAAAGGGGTCTTAGAGTAAGCACGCCACCTAGCCAAACTTCTTTAGCCGTTTGTATTAGGCATATACAGTACATAAAATTATACAACAGATACAGATAACCAAGTATGTCATCTAACATCAAGCATAATACAACAAAGATAGGCACTCCATAGTTTTATACCAAGTATAGCAAAAAACATGCATGCATATGAGTGTAATGAGCTACACATAAGAAGTGACATCACTTCTGGTTCCTGTTTCTGGGAGGGAAATCACTTCTGGCTCCTCCTGCTCCCAAGACTTGTCAACCATATCATGGCTAGACCATGCTGTCAGCTGGTTGGGAACATGAATGACTCTCATTTCAAGGACACGTATACCAATTATTCACCAAAGTGGTGCTCATTGTACCTATATACATGCATGTATTTTTGTTGGTTGGATTTAACAGTGGAGTAAATACCTATGCTGTATTATACTTAATACCTATTTGTATCTATTGTATAATTGTATGTACGTATATGTCTAATACAACTTTATTACTAAATCATTTTTGTTATGTGGTGTGCTTATTCTATATGTTTAAAAATATTGTAATAACAGATTGATACACCGTGGAGGGGTTTAGACACTCTAAACAAATAATTTATTGTTGGTTGCTAAATGGTGTACATAATTGTGGTGTGCAGACCTTTATTGCTAATAACATCAACAAGGCACCCCACATGATTCAGGGACCCCACATGGTTTGTTCCCCTCTTTCCTAGCCAGCCAGGCTGCATGCTTACATTAAGGTTCTGGTATGGATTTTTAGGGGGCCCTTTTGCATTCCTTTCTTTTTTTTGTGGTGTCCCTAAAGGTCTGTTATACATTTTCTGGAGGAAAATGTATCATTCTTGCTGTAGAATGTGTTATAGCAAAAGTGGCATTTACAAAGAAAATTTTGCATTGTTGGCTTTTTTTTAAAGGCACACAAACCCCTCCAAAGGTCCCCCATAATACATATCAGACCCTTGGAGGGGTCTGTGTGTTTTTTTTTGTTTTGAATTTTTTTTTTTTTTTTTAAGGAAGCTGTCAATGAAATATTGTCAACAATTTGAAACACTTTTTTTTTTTGACAGTGCTGCTGCAGCACTTTCTGTACAACTGAAATGCATCCTTCACAGACAGCATTAGGATAAATTCTAGGTATGGTGTTTAACCACCTTAGTACAGTGCATTTTCACCCCCTTCTTGACCAAACCATTTTTCAGCTTTCAGCGCTGTCACACTTTGAATGACAATTGTGCGGTCATACAACACTGTACCCAAATTAAATTGTTATCATTTTGTCCCCACAAAAAGAGCTTTCTTTTGGTGGTATTTGATCACCTCTGCGGTTTTTATTTTTTGCGCTATAAACAAAAGAAAAGGGACAAGTTTAAAAAAAAAACAATATTTTTTACTTTTTGCTATACTAAATATCCCCAAAAAATATATAAAAACATTTTTTTTTTTTTCCTCAGTTTAGGCCGATACGTATTCTTCTACATATTTTTGGTAAAAAAAATCACAATAAGCGATTATTTATTGGTTTGCACAAAAGTTATAGCGTTTACAAAATAGGGTATAGTTTTATAGCATTTTTATTAATATTTTTTTTTTACTAGTAATGGCGGCGATCAGAAATTTTTATTGTGACTGCGACATTATGGCAGACACATCGGACATTTTTGACAAATTTTTGGGACCATTGTCATTTATACAGCAATCAGTGCTATTTAAATGCATTGATTCCTATGTAAATGACACTGGCAGTGAAGGGGTTAACCACTAGGGGGCGGGGAGGGGTTAAAATGTTCCCTGGGAGTGATTCTTACTGTGGGGGGAGGGGACTCACAAGGGGAGGAGACCGATCGGTGTTTCTCTGTACAGAGAACACACCATCGGCTCCTCTCCTCTGACAGGACCGTTTACTGTTTACACACACAGATCCGCGGTCCCGCTGTGTTACCGGGCAATCGCGGGTGCCCGGCGGACATCACGGCCGCTGGGCACGCGCATCGTATGCCCAGTGACACGGCGCGTGCTCCCTGGAGGGCCAGGAAGGGAAGGACGTCATATGACGCCCTCCCGTCCTGCGCCGCCTGGCCGTCAATAGACAGCCGGCGGTCGGCTAGTGGTTAAAGAAATTTCCCATTTTTGAGCATTTAAAAAAATTACTGCTGCTGGTCAAATGGGACATTTTATGAATTTTTTTGCATTGGTACAGGTTCCCCAGGACACATGCTATTCTGTGAAACTCCCTTGCCTATTAGCCCAGACAATTGACATTTTAATTTGACGGATTTGGCTCCCATTGATTTCACTGGGATTCAAGTTTGGTTTACAATACATAGCCAGGTTGAAAAAGAAAAAGACAAGTCCATCTAGTTAAACCAAAAAAAATGTAAAAAAAAAATCATACAATCCCATATACACAATCCTATACCCACAGCTGATCCAGAGGAAGGCGAAAAAAAACCAGCAAAGTATGATCCAATTTGCTACAGCAGGGGCAAAATTTCTTTCTGATCCCCTGAGAGGCAATGGGATTTTCCCTGGATTAACTTTACCTATAAATGTTAGTATCTGTTTACATTATGTACATTTGGGAAAGAATCCAATCCTTTCTTAAAGCAATCTACTGACCTGGCCAGAACAACCTCTGGACGGAGTCTATTCCACATTTTCACAGCTTTTACTGTGAAGAAACCTTTCTGTATTTGGATATGAAATCTTCTTTCCTCTAGACGTAAAGAGTGCCCCCTTGTTCTCTGTGATGACCTTAAAGTGAATAACTCAACACCAAGTTCACTATATGGGCAACTTATGTAAAGAGAGAATACACTCAGTTCCTCTAATCTTTCCTCATAGCTAAGCTCCTCCATGCCTCTTATCAGTTTGGTTTCCCTTCTCTGCACTTTCTCCAGTTCCCCGATATCCTTTTTGAGAACTTGTGCCCAAAACTGAACTGCATTTTCCAGATGAGGTCTTATTAATGATGTGTACAACAGCAAAATGATATCTCTCTCTCTCTGGAATCCATACCTCTCTTAAAGGGGTTGTAAACCCTCAAGGTTTTTCACCTTAATGCATTCTATGCAATATGCGTACTGACCGGCGATACTGTACTGGTGGTGTTCTGGGTTGCGTCCTCCAACTGAGTCTCCAGGCAATCTCCAGAGATACCAGCCTTTGGCTCGGTCCTCCCTTGGAAAAAGTCCTCCCCTGGGTACTCCAGTTTCTGGGTCTCTCTTCACTTGAGACAGCATCGGACCTTCCCTAGATCGATAGGCCCCAAAACTCTTCCGGACCTATTCCCTCAGATGCGTAGCCTCAGGCCAGCCGGTCCCGAGGCACAGGATGCACAGGCTGCACACCCCAGGCCAGGAGGGCCCTGAGGTTTTGGGGCAGTGGACCCAACCCACAGCCAGGGAAGAACCCCGAAAAGTATTTTTTTAAAACATGGCGTCCATACCTTAAATACTATCGCCCAGAATGCACAGCAGGAAAACACTCCCACTGGGCTGGTTCCGAGCAATAGGTGGCATTCAATACATCCAGCTAAACTGGGCTTCTACACCCACGGTGACAGTGACACCTACGGTCCAGGAGAAGCCAGTGCAACCCAGCTGACCTGGTACAGAGACCAGAACTTTAGAATAATTAGCCTGAAACCCAACTGTGGTTTCAGGCAACCTAAAGTTGAAAAAAATAATAGCGCCTGCTCGTCAGGAGCCAGCGCTATATATACACATACACACATATATATATATATATATATATATATATATATATATATATATATATATATACATATACATACATACATACATACATATCAACACACACACACACACACACATATATTCACACACAGTGCTCAGCATACATGAGTACACCCCAACAGATTTGTCAGAAAACGTTTACTTTTCTTTCAAAATCATAATTTTCTATGGGGCACTATACTACAAAATACTCCCACAAATGCAGACCATTGATTGCAACTAAGATTTGTTAATTTGCACACACAAAAAAAGTATTTTTCCTAACAAATTCATTCAAGACCATGTTGCAAAAATGAATACATTCCAATAAAAGTCTTAGAAGCAAAGCTAAATTTTAGGCAACAGAATCCTAATTAACAATAAATTAACTACAGGTGTGTCAAATTATTCATTAAACAGGTGTCCATCATTTAGTTTATTATAAAAGGGCACTACTTAAGAAAACCCCCTTCCTATTTCCTGCTTTTAGCAATGGCACCACATGGAAGAGAAATGTCATAAGGCCTGAGAAAGAAAATTATTTCTTTACACAAGAAAAGTGAAGGCTACAAGAAAATCAGCAAAGCTTTACTTATCAGTCAAAATACTGTAACAAAAGTGATACAAAAATGTAACACAGATGGAACTGCAACCATCCCACAGAGACGTCTAGGCTTTCCATGGCAGTTAACACCTTGACAGGAGGGTCTTCTGATGAGAAGAAATCACAATGCAAGTTCACTGCGGTTAGTTAAAGAAGTAGAAATCCAAACTGATGTGATTGTTTTCCCTGACACAATACAGCGTACACTGCAGAGCAATGGCATGCATGGGTGTTGTCCACAAAGGAAGCCTCTCCTAAAGCCCATGCACAAAAAACCTAAAATTTGCCAGGGCCCATGCTGAAAAAGAAGAAGTGATGAGACCAAGATAACATTTTTTAGAACTGATGGCTTTAAATTTGTATGGCATCGCAGTACAAAGAAAAAAGCATGCTGCCTACAGTAAAACATGGTGGTGGGAGCTACATTTCATTGATGGTATCATGAATTCACAGATGTACTGCTCTAAATTAAAAGAGAAGATGCTACCATCACTCTGTGCCCTTAGTTATCGATCCAAAACACACATCTAAGGCTACTGTTGCATTTCTGAAGAACAGGGTGAAAGTGATTCAATGGCCAAGTATGTCTCCTGATCTGAACCCGATCGAAAACCTACAGGGTATTGAAGAGACAAGTTGAGCATCACTCTCCATCCAATTAGGGGGATATTGAGATATCCCCCCATAACCAACTGTCCCTCCGTGAACCCCATAAGTTTACCAAATGTACTTTTTACAAAATGATCTTGCTGTATATTGGGGGCATAATATGTTGCTAGTGTTACTCCAAGCCCCCCTATGGTTCCCTTAATGAACAGGTATCTTCCTTTTGCATCTGTCAGGGAATCACTAAGATTCCATGCTACTTTATTCAATATCATAATGGTTACTCCCTTAGTTTTGGAATCAGGGTTAAATGCGTGGTACACCGATGGGTAGCTACTATTTATTAACAGAGGGAGATTACTTTCTCTGAAATGTATTTCTTGGATGAAAGCTACATCTATCTGCAATTTCTTTAAATCTTGAAATAACATTTGTCTTTTTTCGGGGATATTTAATCCTTTTACATTAAGAGACATTATTGTTAAAGTTTCCATTTTCCTTCTCTCTTTCTCTCAATTTCTTATATTTATATTCTAGGGGAAATCTCCCTCCTTTCCTAAGTCCACCTCCCCCCTATAGAGAAGATGACCGGGGGGGGGGGGGGGGCACAAAAAAAACCAAAACAATTTATAACAAAATCCCCTCCCGCCCTACTTCCTTCCCTCTCTTCCCCCTATCGGTTCCTGGGTTGGTCGTTATCTACGACCTCCCAGGATTCCTAAAGCTACTCAGCTTTTAACCACTCAACTTTCGGTCCTCCCGGACTATGAGTGTTGACCTATTAAGGGTTTGTGGTTAAGCACGGCTTCTCCAGGCCAAGCCTCCCAAGTGCATTCCGCCAGTCTTTTATAATAATATACTTTATAATGACATATTTTACATAAAGTACATAATATTTACAATTCTACTCCAGTAAAACTCCCGTGAAAGAAAGGGAAGCGGTCAAAAAAATTAAAATAAATTATATATATATATATATATATATATATATATATATATATATATATATATATATATATATATAGATTCAAACCCCCGTACATCTATATTAATTATCCCATCTTTTCCGCCTATTCTCCATATCTCCTAGTTTCCCTCCCCTCCCCAAACCCCTCCCTATACTATATAGGTCTCTTCTTTATTGCACAGGAGCCTTATTTTACATCCATATTTCTTCTTATTTCTCTTATAATACAATGCATTCTTAACTCTATTTCCATAATTCCTTATAGCTCTTTATCATACAAAAAAACATAAGGAAATATTATTATTCATCTTTTGTTCGGGTGTCCAGGTGGAGGAGCCATAACTCGTGGGCCCTACCTCCTCCCCAGTCTCCTGGCTGTGCTTATTTATTTATTAATTAGTGATTAATAGTGTTTATCATATATTATTGTGTTTGGTGGTGTGGGAGAAAAAAAAAACCCTATCAGAGTGTTATTATTAATTGTGTCCCCCTTCCCTACTCCACCCCATCTCATAATCCTCCCCTCCCCCCCAAACCCCAACCCAATTTTGTGCTATCTTACCACTCACTCCCCTTTACCTCATTTATTAATTATTTTCCAGTGAATACCCCCTACATAAAAAGAAAATAAAATAGTTATCACCCCAAAAAAAAAAAAAAAAAAAACATTTCTATAATAAAAATATTTTTTTTCCAAAAAGGGAGGAAAATAGGAAAAATGTCCTTACATTCTCCCATTCTCCTCCTCTGTTCCCTTTACCCCACATAGTGTATAGTATATTATTTCCCTTATGTGACAATACCTTAAATCCAAAAGACTGAGGTGGGGCAGACTCCCCAAAGCATGCACTCACCCACCCCTCAACCCTTTTTCCGTTTTGGTGTTTCCTATCACATCTTCACCATATTATAAACTTCCTCCACCCCCCCCCCCCCCCATTATTAGTTTTTATATATATTTATATCAATTAATTAATCAGTTAATCCAGTCCACTTATTTATTCTATAAAGAAAAAGAAAGGTTTGTTCCTCTCCTGATCATAGTTCCAATATATCCAAATCTTTGATTATCCCTAGGAGCACCATCAAATCTATCATAACCAAATGGAAATAACATGGCACAACAGCAAACCTGCCAAGAGATGGCCGCACACCAAAACTCACGGACCGGGCAAGGAGGGCATTAATCAGAGAGGCAGCAAAGAGACTTAAAGTAGCCCTGGAGGAGCTGCAGAGTTCCACAGCAGAGACTGGAGTATCTGTACATAGGATGATAATAAGCCGTACACTCCATAGAGTAGGGCTTTATGAGTGGCCAGAAGAAAGCCATTACTTTCAGCAAAAAACAAAATGCCACGTTTTGAGTTTACGAAAAGGCATGTGGGAGACTCACAAAATGTATGGAGGAAGGTTCTCTGGCCTGATGAGACTAAAATTTAACTTTTTGGCCATCAAAGAAAACGCTGTTTGGCGCAAACCCAAAGAACACCATCCCCACAGTGAAACACAGTGTTGGCAGCATCATGCTGTGGGGATGTTTTTCAGCAGTCGGGACTGGGAAACTGGTCAGAGTTGAAGAAAAAATGGATGGTGCTAAATACAGGGATATTCTTGAGAAAAACCTGTACCACTCTGTGTGTGATTTGAGGCTAGGACAGAGGTTCACCTTCCAGCAGGACAATGACCCCAAACACATTGCTAAAGCAACACTTGAGTGGTTTAAGGGGAAAACATGTAAATGTGTTGGAATGCCCTAGTCAAAGCCCAGACCTCAATCCAATAGAAAATCTGTGGTCAGACTTAAAGCGGAGTTCCACCCAAAAATGGAACTTCCACTTTAAGGGAAGGTGACCCCCTGACATGCCACATTTGGCATGTCATTTTTTTTGTGGGGGAGGGGAGTGGAAACCCTCTTTTTATTCGCGCATGTGCAGTGCATGCCCGGCTGTGAAGCCACAGCTGGGCACCCACAGTGACAATGCCGGCGCCGCAGAGAGGAGGGGGAGTTGAGCGTGGCTTCGTTCCCCCTCATCGCTGGACCCTGGGACAGGTAAGTGTCTGATTATTAAAAGTCAGCAGCTGCAGAATTTGTAGCTGTTGACTTATTTTTTTTTCTTTTAATTGGAACTCCGTTTTAAAGATTGCTGTTCACAAGCACAAACCATCAAACTTGAAAGAGCTGGAGCAGTTTTGCAAGGAGGAATGGGCAAAAATCCCAGTGGTAAGATGTGGCAAGCTCATAGAGACTTATCCAAAGGCACTTGGAGCTGTGATAGCCACAAAAGGTGGCTCTACAAAGTATTGACTTTAGGGGGTGAATAGTTATGCTCATTGACTTTTTTCTGTTATTTTGTCCTATTTGTTGTTTGCTTCAAAATAAAAAAAATACATCTTCAAAGTTGTGGGCATGTTCTGTAAATGAAATGATGCAAATCCTCAAACAATCCATGTTAATTTCAGGTTGTGAGGCAACAAACACGAAAAATGCCAAGGCACTGTATATATATATATATATGTATCAAAAAACGGGTGAACCAAATATCTGCGCTAATTCCAAAAGGTGTAAAGTGATAGCAGCCAACACAGTTTGTTGATGAGCAAACTAAAAATATATAAAGTCCAGAGTGTAGCGCTGAGAATATGTGTTGAAATAGGATTGGAGATTATCCACACATGTGAAAATCCATCTCAAAATCTGACAAACAACGTGAAACAACAAAAAGATGTGAAAAAATTCCGCCCAAGTTCAGTGCACAAGATGAACCAGAAAAGGGGAACAATCCAAATTTTGTAATTTCGATCTGCTTACCAGAACCAAGTTGTCAATAAGCGATGTGGTCAAAAGGTGGCAGGTGAGACTTGATCAAAGCGACAAATGAAGACCAGATCCAGACTCCTCCAATAGATATTAGATGACAGGATTTGCAAAACCAGGTAGATGGAATATGCTAAAGAAATCTCCCACAGGGTGAAGGAAGAAAGCAACCAATAGTGAAGCCCGCAAGGTAAAATCAAAGATTTTATTGTATACAGTCTACTTACATCAAGAAAGAGACATCAGGGCATATATAAAATAACAGGTACGCGTGCTTGCATCAGCCAGTGGGAGATTTCTTTAGCATATTCCATCTACCTGGTTTTGCGAATCCTGTATATTTGATAGCAAGAGGCTGAAAATAAAATCCAGACACTTATACTGCTTACATTAACAAAATACCTTAAATAATGTATGCACTAATAGAGAGCTGCATTCAATTGTGCCTTTTATTTCGACCTGGAGTCCAGCTTTAAAGTTTTAGAGTTTTCATGGGAACATCTTAATGGTTTCATATGGTGGACCAATATATATATACAGTATTTAATTTCCAGAGTTTTGAGCTCTTAAGACATTATATTTATTGCAGCCACATTTTTTAAATGTAATTTTAACTTGGTTTCTGTGTGCGACAATTACATTTTCTTTGATTGATATTAAAATTACTATGATAAAAATTTATTTAACATGATTAAGAGAGCAGTTTCTTTAAACTGCAAACTTTGTATGCTGAAATGTAGCATAATTGTCCTCTGATGAGAAAATATTAATGTACAAAGTTCCTATTATTTAATGTAGGACTTATTTTTTTATGAGCAGCATTAGTATTTGTTAATGTACAGAACTGTGCAATGAAAAGTCAGAACATTGTGCTCAAGAGGGCTTCATGGAACATCTTGTTAATAGCTAATAAGATATCATTACTAAACTTTAACTGCCTGTGGAATTAAGTGTTATGGAAAGATTGCCTTTTGCTAAAACAATGCTTTGCTTTTGCTGGCTAAATTTGAGGCTTAAATGTTTACTGATTTTTATGTTAATTAATTAAGCTATTTTTTGTTAAAGTAATCAAATTACATTTTTTTTTTATTGGCAGGTAGTAGAATAAGCTACACGATTTAAGAATAAAGCAAACCTGAAGTGTAAAATTCTTTCCTAACTCAATACTGTCAGCCCAGGTGCCCATACGCTTTATCTCCAAGTCCCAACTATTGACCAGTGAGGTTGCCCATCAAAGTGATCAACAAATAACAAAGCTTAGAAGCCAGAAGGGTTTTGGTTCAGACTGTTGACCTAATAGTGCAGAAAGGATCTGAATATCAAAACGGTCTGGCATTCTAGCCACCATGAGTATTAACTTATACCCAGAGATGCCTGCAATTTGCCGACAATGCCTACAAATGATTAAGAATTTGAATTATATGAATGCGTACAGATTTTCAATTGCAGGTTAATTTTTAAATTAAGCCTGTTAATACTATAGAAGGTACTGATTAGATTGTTATTATAATGACTTTCCCAAGAGGTTCACAAATCTTTGGGTGACCCCCAAGGGACGGAGAAACTCTGAAACTGGGTGCCTGTGACATGTTAGTTCTAAGAGGGTTAAAAGATGGCTTTTTTTTGGCTGTTCCTGTTGGCCTATCATCATGGCAATATACTTTACTGGCCAGTAGAAATAGACAAGAGGTGAGAGAGGGTGTACAACCTTGAAATCTACCAGGAATATTTGAAACTACAGTAGTGGGTTACAAAGCCCCCTTGTTTCAGTTTTCCCCCAATGACAGTGGGGTTATATAAAAGATCTTGTGAAATCATCTATGATGTTATTGTACATGCAAAGAATTCACTTCAATAGAAAGTCAATCTGTCAGCCTGTGGACATGCGTTCCATTAAAGCAAATGGAGAACTCCAGGAAAAATAAGTACATGAAGGATAATTTTTTTTTTTTTTTTACTAAAAGCTTTGCAGTTCTAGCAAAATGCACATCGGACATCTCAAGACAGTGATGTGTTAGGTAAGTATAACTATATTGAAAGGCACTTGTGCTTAAGGTTGATCTATTTAATTTAAAAGCTACTGTAATTTTGCATCATATAGAGTTATACTGTGTAGATTTGTGTGCATTTTATCAGCCAAAAATAGTAGAAGGACTGAAATTCTAAAGGTGTAAACAAATCTCTAAATAATACATCTTAAGAAGTGTGCACACTTTTGAGATATGAATGTTTAGAGAACATATAGCTAAATCAACAATCAGAATGCTCAAAAAGCTGTCCCTGCGAAAGAAGGTGATAAATATTTAGCTCTCCCACCAATGCTTTCACTACCAAAGGCCACTGTAATGCAGAAAAAAACATTCATTTAAGTCTCTTCAGAAACCAATACTTCCAGAAGTGCCAAACTTCTGGACCCCACAGCACTCAGTGCTTCCTCCCGCTAAATCCTACAAAACAGTTATAATGCAAGAGTTTAACATTAATAAAAATGTTGGTTTCTGAAGAGATTAATTTAAAATAAAAAAATATACTTTTCTATATATACTAACAAGTAATGTGAGGTCAACTCTAATAAAAATGTAATCTCTAAGAATGTTTTACATGTTAAGGAATCACTGTAGACTGTGGTGCGGTGCTTTTTTGGAGCAGTATTATAATGATCAGTGAAGGGAATATTTTAAAGGCTAAGTTCACTTTTTTTTCTAAATTCCATCTCTCCTATGTAGCAATATACCATTAATGTACTTTGTTGCAAAAAAATACAAGATTTCTTTAATTTAGAGAAAAAGGCCTTACCTCAGCCCTTGTTGTATTTCCTAGAAAGCTTCATCACTTGCTGCTATGTAGACATCAGACAGAGATTCCACAAAGACACAGGAAGGCATTTAGCTGATCTTATTAGAGTGGCTGGCTGCCTTCCCCTCTTCCAGCAGATCACTAACACCTACCTCCAGGTGCACAGTTTCCCAAGACAATTAATTTGTGTTCAATTTAATCACTGTGCTCTCTAAATACACAGACATAGTTTTTTTCTTAATTTCATGCATAGATAATTTTTTTGGTATTTTGGAGTTTGCAGGAGAAGAGAGTTAAGATAACAGCCTATGTGGATAGAGCTGTTGTATTGAAAACAGGAGAAATATGTGCTGGGTTCTGTAAAGCTCACCATACAATCTGATTGTACAATCTCCTTTAGGCCCCTTTCACACTGAGGCGCTTCTAAACTGCCAATAAAACACTGAGCGCTTTTGAAGAGCTTTCCAGGCGCTTTTGAAGAGCTTTCAATTCATTTCAATGGAGAGGTTGCATTTTTTCATAGTCCCGTCAGCGCCCTGCCCCAGTATGAAAGCATTCATTTATTGTAATGGAAATAAGTTTTCGTGAGCTTCTCAGGTGCTTTTTTTTAACATGAAAGCCCCTGAAAATCACCTCAGTGTAAAAGGGGTCTTAGATCTACCATCAATTATGTAATGTTATGTAAGGGCCTGCCTAATTGTATACAGAGTGATCGATTAGAAATGTGTGTCCTCCTATTGTATCCTTTTGGTAAATGGTGTGCTGCCACCTTTAGACCCCTTTCCCACTGAGGCAGTTTTCAGGCGTTTTAGCACTAAAAATAGAGCATGTAAAGCGCCTGAACACTGCCTCTCATGCCTCCCTAGTGTGAAAGCCTGAGTGCTTTCACACTGGGGCGGTGTGCTTGCAGGACGGGAAAAAAAGTCCTGCAAGTAGCATCTTTGGGGCGGTGTAAGAGCTCTGTATACATCACTCCTACACTGCCCCTGCCCATTGGAATAAATGGGCAATGCTTTCGAAGTACCTAAAAAAGTGATTTGGAAGCACCGCAACCCAGGCCCTTGTGTCCACTTCTTCGGCTGCTAGCAGGGGTTAAAAGCGCACCACTAGTGGCCTAAAGGCACTTTACCGCTAACGGACCAAAGAGAAATAGAATTATGGGACTTTTAGATGCTGAAACCTTCTATTGAAATAATATCTGACACAGTGATGTTTAAAAATAACAACATTTTATTAAATACATAAAAATGTCTTATACTATTTAAGATATGTGTAACAAAAATATGAAACTATGAAACAGCAAACTCTGTATACACCCGTAAACAGCCCCTACAACAAGGTGCACACAGTTCTCAATAGTCACATTTATGTGTAATCATGAACCATGATAAACACTTAGGACCAAAATATGAGAAATGAGACACAGTCCAATGCGTTTCGCATGGTAGCTTCTTCAGGGGTTTTCGTTGACAGAGAAGTCGGTGCAATAGAGATGCTGTAAAAGAAAAAGAAATACAGATAAAAAATATATTCATAGACAATAGTACAATAAAAACATCACTGTCAATTATTCATTTCTATGTTCATTCAAAAAAACTTACATTCAGTAAGTAGTAGTTCTGGGAAACCTCCAAAGAAGCGCTGCATTCTCCCACCAGGGCTCTGCAGAATGGGTAAAATGTCTGTCTCGGTCATGTAGGTCTGAAACCAGCCCAAGAAAAGCTGTCCCATAAAGCACATTGGAAATCCCATACACAGGAAATGGCGATTCCAAGCTAAATTGATCAAAGTTCTGCCATGCCGCACTACAACAAAAATGAGAGGGTAACTAATATCTCTCTGCTTAAAAAAAATCAAATGGTGCAACAGCTTATTCAATCACATACCTGGGAACTATAAGTTCATATTGAAAATGTCACCATACTCATGGCAAAATGATTTCACATTGACACTAGAAATCACCAAATTGATAACTCCATTATATGCTATCGTAAATTATGTAACAGTACAGACTACACACATTCAATAATTTCAAGACTTTTTACCTCCTTATTAACCTAACAAAGAGGGGGGCATACCTGACCACAGAACACAGCTCTATGTCACCCCATGAATAAAAACAGACCCCACAGCTGCCCACCCTGGAGGGAAAAGCATCCCATACCATCAAATAATGTACATATAATTTCATAATTTGCGTCACAAACATAATCACTGGTCAATTTATTTGTTTTCCCTATGTAAGAAGAAAAGAAAATAGCGCCCCCAAAGGTCACTGGAGTCAACTGAATCTCTGTCTCTCTCTTATAGAAATGATTTATAACTGATCTGTTCATTCAAACCAAGTGATGTTGTTGCCTGCAGGCAAAATATCCATTGTGTTTCTAGCTGTAAAAGACGTTTGTCAATATCTCCACCTCTGGGGGATCCCTTGACATGTTCAAGAGCAAAAAATTTCATATAGCTCAACTCAACGTTATGATACAAGCCAATATGACGGCTAACTGCTGATATCATTTTACCGTTTTTTATTTCATAAACATAGTCCCTAATACATTTTTTGAAAGGTCTTTTAAGCCCCATACACACGGTCGGATTTTCCGATGGATTCTGTCCTATCGGACAATGTTGTCGGAAATTCCGACCGTGTGTAGGCACCATCGGACAGTGTACCTCGGATTGTCCGACGGACAAAGTCCTATCTCCTGCTGGATAGATTTTTCGACAACAAAGTCCGATCACACCAAATACGATCGCGTGTAGCGTAGTCCGACGGACAAAGTGCTACGCATGCTCAGAAGAAATTCTGTGACGGAAGCGCTCGGTCAGGTAAAACTACCTTTCCTAATCGACACAGCACATTCGTCACGCTGCAATGTTAAAATGTCTTTAATGCAGCGCATTCTCTTTTTCTTTACAATGCAAGAAGAATGACATGTTTTAGCTGCTCCTATTCACCCGCACTTCTCCCAAACTTAGTTCTTTATTACTTTTCAGGATTTCTAGACTACATGTTTATTTTTACTCAGATCGTAAAAGAATCTTTGTTATATTTTTTGGGGGATTTGTCATTTTTTTTCTTTTTTTGGAATACATATTTTAAGGAGATTTTTTTTTTGTTTTTGAGGGGGGTTGTGTGTCTCAACTTAGCAAAACAACATTATTAACATTTCTATTTGTTGCTTAAATGTACTAGGAGTTTGTTGGTTGTTGGTGCCCCTTGTTAATTATACTTTATGATTATTGAAATGTACCTGCCTACTCACAAATAAACTGTCATTGTAGAAAAGTAAAACACATAGGCAATGATTATTTCAAATCAAAAATACCTTTATTTAGGTCTCAGCAACAAACCAAAGAGGAACGCAGCGATGGAGAAACTTGGGGAATTTGCAAAGCCTTGGACCCCCACGGCAACCATCATTTTTGAAGCTTCTAAAATTGGGGGCCTGAGGAGTACCTATCTAAATAATAAGGGAGTGCTATCTGGTCCTGAAGTCCAAAACATCCGGAACTGCAGCAGATGCCATCTAGGTCCCCAGGCTCTGGTCCTACGAGAGGCTCCATCTTCTCTCAGACCAGACTGAATCAAGGTCATCACTCTCTTGTCTTCCTTGTACTCTTCCTTCCACGCCGTGGTGCTGGTGCTGGTGGGGTGGCAGAAGGAGGAGGCGGAGCAAGGTCTGAAGACGGTATTTTTGCCGAAACTGGTCTGGGAAGGCGCGCAGTGACGTCACCACGCTCTAGAGAACGGGCTACAGCTTCCGACCGGCCGGCGGATTTGTGTTTATGCCTTTATTAAATGTGAGTTTTTACTATTGTTTTTTAATAAATTATCCAACGGAATTACGCTATTGGTGGTCCTTCTCTTCCCCCAATGAATCGGTGAGCTTATACCTAACACCGTGAACTGGGAGACTTTAGAAGCTGGGGACATCTCAAAACTATCCATTGACAGCAAGGAACGGATCCCATTAGCCCTGGTGAAAACAGACCTCAAGCCCTGGAGACCTACACCTGATCATTTCATTACAGAGCTTTATATGCTCTGCCATCCGGTAAGGGCACATCTTGTAGTGGTGGAGGGTCCGTTTTCTGTCACCTATTGCATATAATTCACACTGGTGTGTCGATCTCCATTTGTTTTGGATGTGGCTATTGGTTTGGTGTATAGCCAAATTAATCATCTACAGCTATATTTGAACTTTGCCCATCACATGAACTTTACTTGTTGGTCTGGATTTAACTACCATCAGGATATGTCTGACCACATAACGGGGAGCATTCATTATCCTTGTTGACACTAATTTTTAATTATTCTTTGGCGCTACTTTTTTCTTTGTTTTGGCTTTACAAATGCCACAAGTTTTTTCATGGCTGCGTACCTCTTTGGTCTGTTGCTGTAGTCTCGGTGTTTCGCCTGCCATAATACTGGCATTTCCCGATATTTATCAATGAAGAGGGGGAGAAAACTCACATGGTTGAAGCGGTCCATAATCTCTGCAAGACACAACACCACACAAAACACTATAAATAATGTCAGGCTAAACTCTCCTAATCTTCTCCATAAAGAAGCGTCAAGGTCTAATCAGTCTAGGCTAGTTATGTACCAACGTCAAATTGTACCTTCGTTATAGTGATCGTCTCATGCGTGAGCTTTCTCTCCCCTCGTCTCACAGATCGTGGCTACGACACAGGCGTGTGACGTTTTATATACAGTGCGCATGCGTCAAACTCCGCCCGCCCCTGATGATCTTTCGCGTCTATTCCCCACCCCTTCTCTTTACGGCGCAGTGGGGAGAGCACATGGCGGGGACACAGCAGGTGCGCCCCAAATATTGCAGCAACGAGGAGGAGGACGAGGAAAAGCCGGAGGCAGAAACGTCCCGATCCCGGAGCCTGAAATTCAAGGCCTCCAATATGTCATTTGGAGAAATGTTGGAGATGGTGGACATATTAAAGAGGAGCGACTATGATGGGAAGTATGGGCCTTACCTCAACCCCAATGTCCGCAAGGCCAAGATCATGTCTAAAGTTGTGAGGAGGCTGTACAATCATTTTGGGGTACAACGATCCAAGGAGCAACTGAGGAAACGCTAGTCAGACCTGAAACTGAGGGAGCCCGATCAGTACAGAAAGATCAAGCGAGTTCTTCAAAAAAGTAAGTAGTTGTGTTTTGTGTTGGATTTTTGGCTTGCATACTGCTCCATGTGTTTGTATTTTGACAAAGTTGTACATTAGAAAATGGCCACTTTCATGTTCGTCTGTGCATTCGATCGTACTCAACCTCGATCTTTCTGCCACTGTCATGTTCGTGTGTGTCCATTCGATCGTACTCAACCTCGATCATTCGGCCACTTATAATACGATGTTTGTGGGGTTTTTTTGGTCAAAGGAAGTTTGTTCTCACTAGAAATGTCATCAAGAATGTAAAGCCAATTTATTCAATTTAAAGGAGAGGTCACCCAGTAGCTGTTTACCCATCTGGACTCTAGAGCACTAGTGCTGGGACTCCCAAACCCACTTTTAATTATGCTTTTCCACACATGTGCTCCAGTGTATACTAGAGGGGGGTCTCTATCAGACAAACTTCTACCAAAAAGCTAGTACGTTTATCACCTTTACAAAGTGACTACATTCATGTTGTTGTCATTTGTAACTGGCCAAACAAAAATATTGTCCCTCACTTTCCAGCAATGTTTGACATTTCCTATTTCTGCCCTCAATAGATTGTGTTGCTAAATCTTCCTTTTGTACATTCTCATAGGGGAGCGAAAACTCGTGACGTCTGAGGAAACCACAAAACCAACACCTCCCAAAGAAGGGGAAAGACCAGAAGCAGAGGAGGAGGAGGAGGAAGGAGAGATCATAGAAATTGGAGAACTTGTCACCACAACAGGTGAGTGTGGGAGAACACAGCTACTGGTAAGCTAATCAATGTATGCCTGCCTCATTTCCACAACACATTTTTTTGTTTTTTGGCTGTTTTTAGGTGACGTGGATATTGTGGAAGAAGAATCGCACTTTACCACAGAGAGTGCCCACGTACTCATCGGGGAGATAATGGTCTGCAATCGAGATCTAGATGACATAAAGCAAAACATCAATGATGTTCAACAAAAATTGAAGAACATCATTGATGTTTTAGGAAAAATCTGAAAACGCACCAAGTAATTACCACACATTTGTGGCTGTTTCTGAACACATTTGCAACTTAAGAACTGTGTGAAATTTGGAACATGCACACATTGTGTCCACATGTGCTAGCTCCCATCATGGTGGATGAATGCCAACGTTTTTTTGGGGGTGCAACCACTTTACGAACTACTAAAGTGGTTGTGGTGAAGGGGTTGCACCCCCAAAAAAATGTCCATTCATCCCCATGATGGAAAATGGCACTTTTGAAGATTCTAGGCATGTGTTTTACCATCTAATGACCATTTTCAGACACAAATTGTGTGCATGGTCTAAATTTCCAGTTTCCAGGGGTGACCCCCCATGTGATGAAGGCAAGATCAAACACACTTTTAACATATAGTCATGTCTGATCTTGTCTTCACTTTAGAACGTTGAACTTTCCTAGTTCCTATGTTCTGTTTTGCTCCATGCCTGGTTTTACCAAATGCCGAATGTTTGTAAACAATGTTGTCAAGAACCAAGATCTTGTCAGTTTTGGCCAGAAGTTTGTAAATGCACTTGTGAATGTGTTGCAAGTAAACTTTTTTAATTTTCTAAATGTGTGGCTTCCTTATTTAAAAACAAAAAAGCATTATGTATGTCAAATGTAAAGGATTTGGGGGGCAATGGGTGTTATTTACTAAAGGCAATTCCAGTTTGTACTGCAAGTGTATTTTCCAGGGCACTTTTGCACTGCACTTGTAGAGCATAGTAGATTTGACTTATGTAAATGACACCCACAGTGATTGGTTTGAAAACACGTAGCACACCATTTTTGGTAATACACACATTTCTGTCATGGTGATGAAAATGATTATTTTGGGTGTCAGTTATACACTACATTGATTGTATATATATTTAGTGTTTATTCATTATTTATTTATTCCATTGTGTGCACATTTATGATTGATTTACCGCACTTTGTGTAATATCAGCCTCTGAGTCACGATCCAGTGACCACTGATTGGTTTTTATTACACATTTATATAGCACTTTAAGGTTTGATGCACTTATAGAGCACTTTAATATTTGATGCACTTTAGCGTAAAAACACTGTCTATTTATTTAGTTATACACTACAAACCTTCTCTAGACCAAAAATTAGGTATCAAACACACAACATGAGAAGAATCTTTTTGGGAAGAAGAGACTGTTACCTCCTTTTGCCCAGAAAGTGCATTCCCACTGTTGAAGTTAAAGGGCAAAAATGTATATCTCAAAGAAGCTAGAATATGGAAAGGACCAGAAAACATAGGTTTGGTAAAAAAATATATTTATTTAAAAATGCCTCTCACACATCGTCAGGCAGAGCAATGGCCCCCCTACCCACAAAGTACTCCATATATTGCTCGCGGACCGCGCGGCCATTTTGAGGGGGCAAGCCTGGACGTGCCGCTTGAAGGGCTTGGAGGTCGGCATTGGAAGGGCCCTCAACATCTGGGCCAACGGTCACCACATAGTTGGTGTTGTGTCTTTTCAAAAAGTTGTGCAATATGCAAGAGGCAAGAACTATGTGGTTGAGTTTGTATTCCGCCAAGTTAATAGCCGTCAAAAACAGGCGGAAGCGGCTGGCCAGGATCCCGAAGGTGTTCTCCACCACTCTGCGGGCTCTTGACAGCCTGTAATCGAAGACCCTCTGGTCTGGCGGGAGGGTCCTCATCGGGAAGGGCCTTATCAGATGGGGAGTCAACGCAAACGCTTCATCTGCGACAAAGACGAAGGGGAGTCCTTCAGCATTCTCCTCTGGAGGTGGCAAGCACAGACTGCCACTTTGGAGACGCCAGTAGAACTCCGTGTGCGCAATGGCACCACCATCCAAGATCCGGCCGTTCATCCCCACGTCCACATACAAAAACTCGTATGTCGCCGACACCACCGCCAACATCACGACACTATTAAACCCCTTGTAATTATAATAGTAGGACCCCGAGTTGGGGGGTGGGACGATGCGGACGTGTTTCCCATCAATTGCACCTCCGCAGTTAGGAAAGTCCCAACGGGTGGCAAAGTGGGAGGCCACAGTCTGCCATTCCTGTGGCGTGGAAGGGAACTGTGGAGTGAAACAAGAAAAATAAATTAGTCACTTTGCACATAAACATTGCAAGCAGATTAGACACTAAACATCTTGGAAGAAGATCAGACTTTTACATTTAAAGCTGGAAAGTATTTGCAACGCAAAGTAGAGGGTCCCCCTAGCAGATGACTCACCCCCCATCAATCGCCCCACTTCTGATGGGCCATTGACAATAACTAGGAGTTTGGGGGGGGTTTGGGGGGGTAACCCTCTGCACTTCATTGATTGCCAAATGGCTCAATAACGTGTGCTAGTTTGGCCAGACCCTCCTTACTTAACACTATTGGCAGCCCACAGGAAAGATAAAATAACATTCAAAATCCCCCCCCCCCCCCAAAAAAAAGGAACGCACATTTGGACATTCTGAAATTACCTAGCAAGCTAATAGGAGGGAAAGAACACCAAAAAAGAGGAAATGGAAATTATGGAGCCAGCCCCTTGCACTACATGCTTTGCTGAATTCATCCCTAAAGATGCCCACTATAAAGAGGTAGGTATATAGTGTGTATTGACCTTGGGAAAGCCAGCAGATAGAGGATTGGTACCATCTGACAGAGCAGTTGGGGGAGGGGGTTCAGAATGAATTTGGCACCCCCCCCCACCAACAAAAAGGGAAAAAAAGGGGCTCTACATGAAGTAAACCACACAGCAAACATTTGTGCATATTTTCGGGGGTGTTTGGGGGAAAACAATACTATGCAGCAGACAAAATACATTGCTTAATTGACTAGGCTATAGGTGTCTATTGGAGCAGAAGAGCATGCTGGTGAGGTAAGTGAAGGGAAAAATGCATGAAGGAGAAAAGGGGCACAGCATATTAGAGCATATTGCAATCATGGTAATTAGGGAAGGAGGTCAAAAATAGAAGACATTAGCAAACAGAGCATACATAGAATGGAATAGTAAAGTAGAAATGTTACCTTAATATAGTCCTCCTGCAGGACCTGGATGATGGCAGAACAGGTCTCTGGAATAATGATTCCCAGGGCCTGGGGAGAGATACCTGAAGAGAACTTCAAATCCTGAAGGCTTCTCCCTGTCGCCAAGTACCTCAACGTAGCAACACGCCTCTGCTCCGGAGTGATGGCTTGTCTCATGCAGGTATCCTGCCGGCTGATAAAAGGGGTCAGCAAAGCCAAAAGACAGTGAAACACGGGGTCCGTCATCCGGAGAAAGTTCCTGAAATCATCAGGATTATTCTCCCGACTCTCACGAAGCAAAGGCATGTGCGAGAACTGATCACGCTGAAGCAACCAATTCTTGGTCCACATACTCCTCGTCACTCTGTTCATGGACGGGTCTTGGCTCAAAGCTAAAAGCCCGACACCAATTCCGCGTACAGCAAGAACTCGGCGACGAGTACGTACGGGAAACATCGCTCACAAAAGGTCGGCTGGTCAGAACGGACAAACAGAAAGCACCGATAAACAGCAAGGCCTGAAAGAACTAAATGAATACCAGAAACGAGCAGACAATAAGCAGTGCAAATCAAAGCATCCTATATCAAGATATAGGCCGCAATGACCAACAAATGCGAACTGACTACACGCACTAATAAACAGATACGCACGACAAGCACAAACTGAAGAGCAGTAACGATCTGAGTCAGAAAACTGAGAAGCGCGAATCTTAAGTCACCAAACTTCGACTAACTCGCGATAAACAGGGGATCAGCAGAAGGAGCCCAACGGGTGCCTGACGTGGTGCTGAACTTCCCTTTTCTAATCTCGTGGAAGACGACTTACGTCACGACGTTCTTGCAGACCGGATATTCTGACAACGTAGTCCGACCGTGTGTACGCAACACCAACATCGGACAAAGTACGACGGACAGGATCCGACCGACCCGGTCCGCGGATAATCCGACCGTGTGTATGGGGCTTTAGACTAACTCGCGATAAAAACGGGATCAGCAGAAGGAGCCCAACGGGTGCCTGACGTGGTGCTAAACTTCCCTTTTCTAGTCTCGTGGAAGACGACTTACGTCACGACGTTCTTGCAGACCGGAAATTCCGACAAGGTTGTCCGACCGTGTGTACGCAACACCAACATCGGACAAAGTACGACGGACGTGATCCGACGGACCTGGTCCTCGGATAATCCGCGCGTGTGTATGGGGGCTAAGTCTTACCTACATAAAATGCCTTGCATTGGCATTCCATGTAGTAGACTACCCCAACTGTATCACAGGTAATAGCTGCCTTAGGTGTCCACATTTGTCTATTGGATAATCTAATAGTATTTGCTTTCCATATCCAGCTGCAGTAATTACATTTCCCACAGCTGTATGTGTCCTTGCATTTTTGACTCCAAGGGAGTATAGATACTTCTTTCAAAAGACTATGGGTTAAATGATCTTTCAAAGACCTTGCCCTACAAAACTATACTTGTAAACTATTTAATCATCCCGTAACAAATGCCAATGGTGTTGCAATATCTTCCTAAAGTCCCCATGATTTTGAGAAAACCCTGTGATAATACGGGTGGGTGTATTACTCTCTGCTTTGCGATGAGTATAGAGAAGTGGCTGTCATGTCCTGTCCTTTGTCCTATTGGAAGCCTTCTTTAAACATTTTTTACTGTATCCTCTCTGTAAGTTTTAAATATTGACTGAATGAAATACTATTATTCAGGGCCACAGGATGAGCACTATCTGCATGGAGGATTGTATTGGCCAAAGTTGGTTTACGATATAAATCTGTGGTCAGACATCCGTCTTTACCCTTTAAAATCTGAATATCCAGGTAGGCAACTTTGGCTTGGTCACATTCTATGGTAAACTTCAGATTAAAAGTATTTTGGCCAATTCATGACTTAAAATCCCCCATCTCTTCTCGTGTGCCCTTCCAAATCTTTAGAATATCATCAATGTACCTGTGCCACAACATCACATGGCACAGGTACATTGACGAATCTACACCAAAGAATACAGATCCCTCCAACCCCCCTAGTTACAGGTTCGCATACGATGGGGCACATTTGGTCCCCTTTGCACCTCCCTGCACCTGGAGGTAGTGGGAGCCATTGAAGACAAAAACATTCCTAGACAGAACATATTGCAATAGTTCCAGGACAAAAACTTTATAGCGCCATATTGTGTTGTCTTTCTCTTTTAGAAATCATAGTGATTCCTTTAGCATGGGGTATCGAACAATAGAGAGCATCAACATCAAATGTGACAATTGGTTGTTTGGTGTGTAAAGGGGCGCTAATTGGTTAATAAATTTGTATGATTAAATATTCGTGTACATGGGGTAGTACATGCAAACGAGATAGTGATCAGGTACCGCCTACCGACGTACGTTTCGTGGTGTCACGTCTTCAGTCTGAAGACGTGACACCACGAAACGTACGTCGGTAGGCGGTACCTGATCACTATCTCGTTTGCATGTACTACCCCCCGGATTTCCTGTTGACTGGTCCAGAGATACTGGCGAGTGGAATGCACGCCGGAGCTCAACAAGGAAGCCACGAGGGAAGGATTCGGTATATCCATTGTATTACTTTGCAAGCAGCCTCAGTGTCGGGTAGGCACTTGGGAATGTAAGTAGGCTTTTGGCTGCTGTATTTTTATTTTAATATTTTAATAAACAAGATTACGCTATGAGGTGCGCCTCTTTTTATTCCCACTTATGTCATCCATTCCACCTGAGCTGATTTATGAGGAGGAAAAGCTGCCTAGAGTGTGGGTGTACCTTTGTGAACAGGCACAATCCTGTACAAGCGCTTCTGATTACTTTTTAATTAAAGTAATCAACTTCTTTTGGTAAGCGGCCATTCAATCTTCCTGGTTCTCACTTTGGGTGTAACAAGAACTATGTGGTGATGGTTGTCAAGCGATTTCAACAGGAGTGAATACGTTTTTTTTTTTTTCTCAGCAAGGATTACTTATTGAACTTTTCATCTTCTCTTTTTTCTTTTTTCTTTATCACAAGATTTTTTCACTTGTATTTACATATATTGTTTGGAATTACCCACTAATAGATGTTTATTCATACCATTTGGTATCACGCTAAAAGTTGAATATAGAGGCACCGGTAATAGGAGACTGTACCTTTTGTGTGATTTATATCTGTCAATTCACATATTTGATTATATTTCTATATTTTTGATTGTCTAGTTAGCACTATACAGGGCAAGGATTTGCTTTTTATGGTACACTATTATATATAGAGTGTGGTGTAATTTTGTACATCAAATTATATATAGGTGACCTACGGTGGTGGTGGGTAACCATCGGCCGGGGACATCACTAGTGGTAACACGGGTTACTAGCAACTGAATATTTTAAGTTATATTTTGGATACATCTTTATATATATTTTTTTTTTATAGGGGTATGAATCACTATATGTTTATCTAATTATTTTGTCACCAATTTTATGCAACATAGCTACTAAGGAAACATAGTTTTCCCAGCTCTTCTAATCACATATGTACACTCACCCATAGGTAGATCACTCGAATAATATTTCAGTAAAGGGCAATAAGTGTTATTCATGTACGCGAATATTTAATCATACAAATTTATTAACCAATTAGCGCCCCTTTACACACCAAACAACCAATACTATAAATCCCAGTGATTTTGAGAGGGAGCAGCTTATCAGTAATTATCTAATTATTATTTATAATTTTTGCGAATATTGCATGAGCAGTATAACCACCTTGAATAAATATCAGTGGTATCTACACTGCTATCTGGCTTTAAACAATACTTTCCAAGCGCGGGGCTGGAACAACCACTTATAGTGGTCGTTCACATCCTCAGTATCAAATGTGACAAGCCAAGAATCTGTAGGCACAGTAATGTCATCCAGAATTTTCAAAAAATCCCTGGTATCTTGTACATATGAGGGCAATGAAACAATAAATGGTTGTAATTATCAATTAGTTTACTGGCTTTTTCAGAGATGCATCCAATCCTCGATAGAGCATCCGGGTGGAGCGTCTCTGTTCTTGTGAACCTTCGGCAGGGAATAGAATGTGGGTACGATTGGATATTGAATATTAAGAAACTCATAGGTGTTTTTGTTAATTAATCCTGCATAGAAAGTTTGAGAGGTGATCTCCCTGAATTCTTGATAGAATACTTGTATCTAGGTTTCCGGTATACATTCTTTATTTTTAATGATATTCTTGTACATCCCAATATATTTTGGGCGGTCCATGATTACCATGTTAAGGTTTTATGATTATATTGTAATTTTTTGTTAGATTCTGCAAAGCAACATGTTGGGATTGGGTGAAATTATTCCCTCTAATGGGTACATCAGGCATCGACCTAATGTCATGAAACACCTTTTGGACGAATGACCAGATGTGTATGTTTTGTTGTAGTGGGGGAAATATTTGAGATTTGTTTTTGTATTCCGTAACAGTTGCCACCTTAACATGAACTGCTTCAGCCAGCAATGCAAATGAATCTTTAGGATCTATTGGATTACTTTCTTCCCAGAGCTGTACTAGATCTTTTAAAACTCTGAAGTCGTTAATAGTGAAATCCTTCCAGAGTTCCATATCTTTTGCTTTTTCAGCCTTTGGAGTAGCAGTGGTGTCATGGATGACATAGGATAGCAGTTTTCTAGCAAATAACATCCCATCCTTTGCAGCTCAAATTTATAACCCTTCTGAGTAGGGAAAAACTTAGACCTAGTTCCTTGACAGATATTTCATCCTGAGAAAGTTGTGATAAATTTATCACTTCTAATTTATTGGTTTCTAAGTTTTCTTTGGAGATGTGCCCAGGTTAGAGATAGTAGGTTTTGTACTAGAATTACCTTTTTTGTAGTTTACTTACATATGGTTGTTCTCCAGAAGGTCCCCAAACTCGTGCATCACCCATTGTGTGATAGGGTATTACCCCCACCACAGAACATTGATGGTATAAAGGCATTGGGTTGGAACTGAGGGAACGAAAAGTGGGAAGAGATAAAGATGTCCCCTTGAGGTCTGTGAAATTACCCTTGTTCGTATTTTGTCTTTTTGTATGGGTATTACCACCACCTCGACTACCAAACTTTGTTTTTTTTTATTTATTATACGTTCTGGATTGCTTGATGTAGCTGAGTCATTCTGTAGGGAGGAAACAGGTAAGGAGGAAACAGAAGATATTACATTAGTATCATCGTCATTGTTTCGAGTTGTACCTTTATCCCGCTGAACGTTCTTACGGGGGTTGCCTGTTAGTTTCCCTCTCTGTATTGCCTGTCATTTGTAAGCTCTATTGGAATCATATGCTATGATATCCCTCATAAGCTTTTTATTTTTGTTCACTACTATCTTTTTATTAAACTACTCCATAAATTCATTCAGACTTTTCTGCTGCTCCTCATATTTTTGATTAATTGTGAGCTCCTGATTGTCCAAACACAGCTTTTTAATTAGTTCATCCTACCCCTTAATTTCTTTCTCGTAGTTAAGATCTCCATCATATCGGTGTAGCATTTATGAAGATTCTCCTCCCAGATTCCCCTCATTTCACCACAAATATGTGGAGAAGTGGGGAAAATTTGGATTCTCAAACCAAATGGAACCCATTTGCGTTCCATATAGAAGTCAGAGTAGCTTTTATGCCAATAAAGGGATGATTTGTTAATCAAAAGCTGTTTCAGTCTTAGAAAGAATCCATTTAAACCTTGTTTGTCATCAGTCAATCCAATCGCTTCTAATCGGATCCTAGAAGAAAATCCCTCCCACTCTTGTCCACAAAAATTGGCCATTCCCAAAAGGTGATATAGTGGCATAAGATAGAAAACAGCTCCAAAAACTTCCAGAGCTTTTCCGGGGTGGTTGTTGCATGTACGGCAGGCCATTCAAGTGAATAGGCTGCCCTATGTGTGACAAATTAAAATGCTCCAAAACAACCAAAACAAACGCATGCAGAAATGTGATTTTTCGCTAAGTCTGAAAACTGAGTGTCTCTGTTTACTTCCTCCTATGTATTTGTATAAGGATGGCCATATGCTATGAAATCTGATTGTACAATCTCTGTACAATTTCTTTTAGATTTACCAGAACTATGGAATAGGTTGGCATACCTGAACAATCCATTTAATTTGTATCAAATCAGGCAGGCTCTTGTACTAAAAATCTAAAGGAGATTGTACAATCAGATTGTATAGAAAGTGGGTGGAAGGTAGTATTGTAATAAGGGAGGTGTGGTCAAGAGTGGTGAACATACCCTATTGCATCCTCTTCTGTGGTGCCACATAGAAGTGATGGCTTCTGGGAGATGACCCAAAGGGAAGTGAAAGCTGATAGAATCTACAGGAAGTGATGGAATCTTAAAATCAGTTCAAACATTCAAATGCACTGACAGGATTTTAAACCTCCTGTGGACAAGGTAAGTGAGAGAAAAACATATTGGGATGGCTGGGCCAGAAATGGCATTGGAAAACGCTTCTATTTATAATGAAAAGCAAAATTCTGCTTTAAGTTGGCTTATATTTTTTTTGAAGGAAGGATTATCAAAACGGACTGCGGGAAGGTACTATTTATTTACATATTCAGAACAAGCAGTAAAATTACTTTAAAGCAAGCCCCTTTTCACTTCTGTAGCTATAGGCATTGTGGAGAAATTGATCTTCAAATAAATTTTTCCTCTTTATTTTATATAGAGAACATCTTGACCACCTGACAGTCTTCTAATGTAAACAAACATCTAGTGCTTGTAATAGAAACTAAAAAAAAATTACTTCAAAGCCCTCATTGTGATCTTTCACAATACAATACTTTACAATACATGTCAAACAAAACCAGAAGAAGAAATTCCCAGCTCAACTTACTGACCACTCTGCAACCAACCAAATTATCCTGTCTAACAGTATGCGTTAAAAACATGGGTTTAGTTTGCATGCTTATGCAAATAAATGCATAAGCTGCAGAGCCACTTCAAGGCACCCTAGTATTATTTGCAGTCCTAGCTCTAAATTTTGAAAGCCTCCGCAGTGGAAGCGCATGCATTATAATGGATAGGTAGAGGGAAGGTGAGCCCACCCCTCCTTAACCACTTCGCATCCGGCCGTAGCCGAATGACGGCCACAGCGCGGATGCCAAATCCCGGGAGGCCGTCATATGACGGCCTCCCCTTTCCTCGTTCCCTGTGCGCGCTCACGAGCGCGCAGCAGGGAAATTCTGTGTTGGCCGTGTCCCTCGGACACGGCCAATCACAGATCGCTGTAAACGGCCAATAACAGCGGCCGTTTACAGCGCGATCGCCCTGGCCAATGAGAGATGATCTCATATGTAAACATATGAGATCATCTCTCAGCGCCGCTCCTCCTCCTCACACAGAGACAGCGTGTGAGGAGGGGGAGATGAACGGCTGCAGTGCCGTAAGTGTTTTAAAAAAAATAAATAAATAAATAAAATGCCATCTGTGCCCACTGCCACCACTGCAATCTGTCCCCAATGGCATCTGTGCCCAATGACATCCCCAGTGCCATCTGCCAGTGCCATCCCCAGTGCCATCTGCCAGTGCCATCTGCCAGTGCCATCGCCAGTGCCATCTGCCAGTGCCATCCCCAGTGCCATCCCCAGTGCCATCCCCAGTGCCATCCCTAGTGCCATCTGCCAGTGCCATCCCCAGTGCCATCCGCCAGTGCCATCCCCAGTGCCATCTGCCAGTGCCATCCCCACTGCCATCCGCCAGTGCCATCCCCAGTGCCATCCCCAGTGCCATCTGCCAGTGCCATCCCCAGTGCCATCCCCAGTGCCATCTGTAGTCAGTGCCATCTGTCATCAGTGCCATCTGTCATCAGTGCCACATATTAGTGCCATCTGTCATCAGTGCCACCTGTCAGTGTCACGTGCCATCTGTTATCAGTGTCACCTGTCATCAATGCCACGTATCAGTGCCATCTGTCATCAGTGTCATGTGTCATCAGTGCCACGTATTAGTGCCGTCTGTCATCAGTGCCACGTATTAGTGCCATCTCGCATCAGTGCCACATATTAGTGCCACGTGATATCAGTGCCATGTATGAGTGCCATCTCTCAGTGCCATCTGTCATCAGTGTCACGTGTCATCAGTGCCCCGTATTAGTACCATCTGTCATCAGTGCCACGTCAGTGTCACGTGTCATCAGTGCCACGTCAGTGTCACGTGTCATCAGTGCCACGTCAGTGTCACGTGTCATCAGTGCCACGTCAGTGTCATCAGTGCCACGTCAGTGTCACGTGTCATTGTCCTGGTGCTCCAGGGCCTTCAAAAGTGTAATAGGTAGTCAACAATTTAGATGTGTAATTTATGCTCCTAGAACACGTGATGGCGCTCCCTGCATGTTGGGCCTCTCTATGTGGCCAGGCTGTGGAAAAGTCCCACATATGTGGTATCGTAATAATCAGGAGGAGTAGCAGAATTTATTTTTGGGTGTCATTTGTGGTAAACACATGCCATGTGAGAGAAATAACCTATTACAATGACAATTTTGTAGAAAAAAAATAAAAAATAAAAAAATAATTCATTTTGCAAAGAATTGTGGGAAAAAATGACAACATCAAAAAGCTCACCATGCCTCTTACTAAATACCTTGGAATGTCTACTTTCAAAAAAGGGGTCATTTGGGGGGTATTTGCACTTTCCTGGCTTGTTCGGGTCACAAGAAATGAGATAGGTCACCAGTGCATCAGGTGTGATCAATTTTGTATAATTCGCACCACAGATTGTAGAGTCTGTAACTTTCACAAAGACCAAATAATTTCCACTAATTTGGGTTATTTTTACCAAAGATATGTGGCAGTATAAATTGTGGCCAAAATTTATGAAGAAAAATTAATAATTTCCTAAATTGTATCACAGAAACAAAGAAAAATGCGTTTTTTTTCAAAATTTTCGGTCTTTTTTCAATTATAGCGCAAAAAATAAAAAACCCAGAGGTGATCAAATACCACCAAAAGAAAGCTCTATTTGTGGGAAAAAAAGGACAAAAAATTCATTTGGGTACAGTGTTGCATGACTGAGTAATTGTCAGTCAAAGCGTGAGAGCACCGAAAGCTGAAAATTGGTCTGAATGGGAGGGGGGTGTTGGTGCCTGGTAGGCAAGTGGTTAAAGGCACAGTGTCACACTAGACACCCAGCATATAGCACAATGGCAGCAAAGGAGCCTAGTGCATCACTAGTATTCCAACAGTACAAACAAATGGCCACTGCCAGTGGCCATTTGTTTGTACTTTACAATACATACAGCTAAAGAAGTTAGGGATATGTACATACTTAAATGTTTACAGTCTGAGCACTGGTGCACTTTAAATTTGTTTTAGAAAAACCTATATTTGTCTTTAAATCAGTTTCCTAAAAGATAAAAGATATGAAGGAAAATTAGTAACATTGGAAGAAATCAGATCAACAGAGTAGATAAGAAAGCAGGACTTGAAACCTCAGGTGGAAAGCCTTTAACCAGTGAAAATATAATGAAACTTTAGGTGCTAAAAAACATTGTGTATGATCACCAATTTTTGGACGAAACATTGAAATGACTTTAAAACAAGCCCTTAATCACCTCTGTAGCACTTGCTGTGAGCATCGTGGAGAAATTCATCATCAAAATTCACTACAAAGGCACTGGAATCCCAGCTCCTTCCCTCATTTTCTATGGTGAAGTCTTTGCAGCCTATGAGCCATCTATTTTAACCACTTAAGATTTCACCCCCTTCCTGATTAGAGCATTTTTTGCAATTTGACACTGCGCTAATTTAACTGGTAATTCCGTGTTCATGCAACAGTGTACCCAAACAAAATGTTTGTAATTTTTTCTTTTGGTGGTATTTGCTCACCTTTGCGGTTTTTATTTTTTGCGCTATAAATTAAAAAACGCTAACAATTTTGAAAAAAAAAACAATATTTTTTACTTTCTGCTAAAAAAAATATCCAATAAAAAAATAATAAAATGTTGTCATCAATTTAGGCCAATATGTATTCTGCTACATGATTTTGGTAAAAAAAAGCGTATATTGATTGGTTTGTGTAAAAGTTATCGCGTCTACAATCTATGGGATATTTTTATGGCATTTAATTTTTACTAGTATTGACAGCAATCAGCAATTTTTATCAGGACGGCGACATTGTGGCATAGAAATTTGACACTAAACTACACTTTTTGGAGACCAGTGACACCAATACAGTGATCGGTATTAAGAAAATGCACTAATGACACTGGCAGGGAAGGGGTTAACACCAGGGGCGATCAAAGGGTTAAATGTGCTCCTAGGGAGTGTTTGTTAACTGTGTGGGGATGCTTTGACTGGTGGAAGAGAGAGATCTAAGTTCCTGCTTAGCAGAAACGTCCCCTCTGACAGAACGGCGATCTGCCTTGTTTACCACCAGACCCGCTGATTGGCTTTCACTGTGTCCAATCACAGAAGGAGTGCGCATGAGCCCCAGACCCTGAAGGAGCTACAACGTACAGGTATGTTGTTTTGCACAGTTGGGCAAGTGCATTTGCTTCAGAGCACAGTAAATGAGGTAAAGCTTCACTCTGCACAGAATCACATGCAAGGGAAAAAAAACAGTGTTTTTGCTTGCACGTGATTGAATGATGAAAGTTTGCAGAGCTTGCAAAGTGCACAGTCTAATGTGCCTCTAAATTAGCCCTTTAGGCCCCTTTCACACTGGGGCGGTTTGCAAGCGCTATTGCGCTAAGAATAGCGCCTGCAAACTGACCCGAAACAGCTGTTGCTGTTCCTTCAGTGTGAAAGCCTGAGGGCTTTCACACTGAAGCGGTGCGCTTGCAGGACGCTCAAAAATGTCCTGCAAGCCGCATCTTTGGCTCGCTATAGGAGCGGTATATTTACCGCTCCTATAGCGCCCGGTCCCATTGAAAACAATGGGGGAGCGCACCGAACCCGCCCGCAAAACGCCGCAATAGCGGCGGTTTGCGGGCGGTATTGACCCTTTTTCGGCCGCTCGCGGGGGGTAAAAACCCCCCGCGAGCGGCCGCAATGCGCCGCTAAAACGCCTGTAAATATAGCGCCGCTTTACCGCCAGCGCCCCCACCGCTCCAGTGTGAAAGTAGCCTTAGTGTTACATTTTTGCAAATATGACAAAAAAAGTAAAATTGTACTAAAAAAGAACTTTGTGAAAAATCACTGTATAAAACATGTCTCTATTTAGGTAAAAGATAGCTTGCAGAATTTGCAGATGAGCAAAGTTTTGGGCCAAATCATTAGTTAAGTTAATGTATAATTACTATATTATGCATAATGTGCATACGTACAACTCATTCTAAAGATAAACAGCTTACTTAATATGTTTTGGTTAGTTGTAAGGAAACAAGTGTTGGATCAGATACTCATAGAACATCAATATTGTAAAGAAAAAAGTGACGAATTCAAAAGGAAATGTCCGGTAAACTATCTGTCTTAATGTGAGCCCTTTGCTGCAATGCACAAAAATGTTAGATTAAAAATTGACAAGAGGAGAATAAAAGAAAAATCCATAAATCACAGTGAGCTAGGTTACTGCAGCAAACATATGTAATTATATTTTTCACTGATTCCTAAAGGTAATAATTAAAGTCTGTTAAGCAATGATCCAATAAATGTCTCTAGAATGTATGCATTTTAAATTTCAATCACAAACTTTTCTACAATATCACCCATATTATTGAAAATATCTTATGGTCCTAGTCCAGTCTTATCGATTTTATGATTGTTTTATTAAACAACATCTTTTTTTTTGTAAATGAGCATGTAATAATGTAAATAATAACCATTTCCTGCCTGGCCTATTGTAATAATACGACCAGGTGGGTGCTCTGCTATCCAGGATGGACATCATATGATGTCTTCCTGCTCATGTGCCTCATGCTTGCCCTAGGGGCCACGCAGGGGCATGATCTGTGACCTGCTACATCCAGAGGACACAGCAGAAAACAGATCATTGTACCGGGCTGCTGTGCAAAGCCTTTGTACCATGTGATCACTGTGACCAACCACAGTGATTACATGTCAGTTTTAAACAATGGTTATCATTAGGGATGAGCCGAACACCCCCTGGTTTGGTTTTCACCAGAACATACCGAACACGCAAAAAATTCAGAAGAACACACAAACACCATTAAAGTCTATGGGAAACAAACATGAAAAAACGTGCTAATTTTAAAGGCTTATATGCAAGTTATTATCATAAAAAGTGTTTGGGGACCCGGGTCCTGCCCCAGGGGACATGTATCAATGGAAATTTTTTTTTTGGTTGTTTTTTCGGGAACAGTGATATTTTAATGCTTAAAGTGAAACAATAAAAATTAAATATTCCTTTAAATATCGTGCCTGGGGGGTGTCTATATTATGCCTGCAAAGTGGCACATTTTTCCCGTGTTTAGAACAGTACTACAGCAAAATTTAAAACATTTTTTAATTTTGGCGCAGGTTTCCCCTTAAAATCCATACCAGACCTTTAGTCTGGTATGGATTTTGGGGGGGGGGGGGGGGGTCCCTACATCATTTTTTTCTTAAATTTGGTGCAGGGTTCCCCTTAATTTCAATATCAGACCTTAAGGGTATTGCTTTTAGGCAGACCCCCATGCAATTTTTTATTTTAATTTTGGTTCGGGGTTCCCCTTAATATTCATACCAGACCCAAAGAGCCTGGTAATGGACTGGGGGGAACCCATGCTCTTTATTTTAATGAGTTTTATCTATATTGTCGAGACCTGACAATTCATTACAGCTGCGATCAGTTTTAAATGACAATTTTTCCTTTTGAAATGTCATTTTGCTGTGGTACTGTTCTAAACACGGGAACAATGCGCCACTTTACAGGCATACTATAGACACCCCCAGGCACCATATTTAAAGGAATATTTCATTTTTATTGTTTAACTTTAAGCATTAAAAAAATCACTGCTCCCAAAAAAAAAGCAGTTTTAAAAAAATAAAATTGTATTGATACATGTCCCCTGGGTCAGGATCCAGGTTCCCAAACACTTTTTATGACAATAACTTGCATATAATCCTTTAAAATTAGCACTTTTGATTTTTCATGTTAGTGTCCCATAGACTTTAATGGTGTTTCGACGGCTTTCGAATTTGCCGTGAACACTGCATATTGTAAATATGAAAAGGGGAAGGAGCTGCGCTAAAAAGTGAACTAACACACTTATTATAATTCAATATAAATGTGTTATGTCAAGACAGTGAACAAAGTGGTAAAAAATATTAATAAGCAAAGATGTGTACAACTGTACCATCTATTGCATGAAAAAAGTGTATATTGTTATACCATCTGGTGTTTAGTGTGCATGGTCACAGAACGACAATGATTATAAAGGTATCAAACTATAAAAAAACACCTGAAGTGCACAGTTGATAGTAAACACCTGGCTAGGCTTGCAACACCACATCTAAATCTAAAAGTACAGCATTCAAAATAATAAATCAAATGATGAATCCAATGAACAATGAATAGTGTCCAAATGAATAACATGAAAAACACCTAAAGTGCGCAATTGATAGTAAACACCCAGCTGAGCTTGCAACACCACATCAATGGCTCACAATGCGGCATTCAAGCTAATGGATAGATTGAGTCCAATAGGCAATATATAATGTCCCAAGTTGAAAACAGAATCTTTCAGGGATCCTCTGATGTGATAAAAAGAAGTGACTTTCACAGCACGCTGAAGAGTGAGAAAGACCTCCACCATAAAGGCACACTTGTCTGCTTACCGGAACTAAGTGGTCCCTTGTTAGAGGGGACCCGTGTAGGCAGATGGCTCTAACCCCAGCCAGGGATGCAGTGTAGCATATAGCGAAATCCTAAGAGCTCGTAATCGGTATCTCTCTTATGGCCACTGCCAGTCAGGAAGTATCCAGTATGGGGTTAGCTCGGGGTCAGTCAAGAAAGTATTCAGCGAACTGTTTTCACTCTCCGCTCTCGCCTCCACAAAACAACTTCTGGCGGTCAGTACAACCTGGCCAGAAGTTGTTTTGTGGAGGCGAGAGCGGAGAGTGAAAACAGTTCGCTGCATACTATCTTGACTGACCCCGAGCTGACCCCATACTGGATACTTCCTGACTGGCAGTGGCCATAAGAGAGATACCGATTACGAGCTCTTAGGATTTCGTTATATGCTACACTGCATCCCTGGCTGGGGTTAGAGCCATCTGCCTACACAGGTCCCCTCTAACAAGGGACCACTTAGTTCCGGTAAGCAGACAAGTGTGCCTTTATGGTGGATGTCTTTCTCACTCTTCAGCGTGCTGTGAAAGTCACTTCTTGTTATCACATCAGAGGATCCCTGAAAGATTCTGTTTTCAACTTGGGACATTATATATTGCCTATTGGACTCAATTTATCCATTAGCTTGAATGCCGCATTGTGAGCCATTGATGTGGTGTTGCAAGCTCAGCCTGGTGTTTACTATCAATTGGGCACTTTAGGTGTTTTTTATGTTATTCCTTTGGACATTATTCGTTGTTCATTGGATTCACCATTTGATTTATTATTTTGAATGCCGTACTTTTAGATTTAGATGTGGTGTTGCAAGCCTAGTCAGGTGCTTACTATCAACTGTGCACTTCAGGTGTTTTTTTATAGTTTGATACATTTATAATCATTGTCGTTCTGTGGCCATGTACACTAAACACCAGATGGTGTAACAATATACACTTTTTTCATGCAATAGATGGTACAGTTGTACACATCTTTGCTTATTAATATTTTTTACCACTTTGTTCACTGTCTTGATATACACATTAAGGCCCCTTTCACACTGGGGCGGGGAGCCGCGGTGACGGTAAAGCAGCGCTATATTTAGCGCTGCTTTACCGTCGTTTTCACCGCGGTTTTCGGCCGCTCGCGGTGCGGTTTTACCCCCCGCGAGCGGCCGAAAAAGGGTTAAACACCCCCCGCAGAGCGCCGCCGTAGCCGCGGTATTGCCGCGGTAACCGCGGTATTGCCGCGGTTTTACCGCGGTCTCCCATTGTAATCAATGGGAAGGAGCGGTATAGGAGCGGTGAACACACCGCTCCTATCCCGCTCCAAAAATGCTGCTAGCAGGACTTTTTTTGTCATCCTGCTAGCGCACCGCTCCAGTGTGAAAGCCCGCCGGCTTTCACACTGGAGTTAAAGGGGCCGGATTTTTTCATGCGGTGAACAGGCGCCATTTTTAGCACTGCACCGCATGAAAAACGCCCCGGTGTGAAAGGGGCCTTATATTGAATTACAATAAGTGTGTTAGTTCACTTTTTAGCGCAGCTCCTTCCCCTTTTCATTCTTATTTAATGTAGTATAACATTTTGAGCAGCAGCTTTTATTTTTAAGGATAGCGCAATTTTCCTTTTTACCATATTGTGTATATGTTCACTTATGTTCGACTCGAACATCGGCTCATCCCTAGTTATCATTCATAGAAATTGTGAACTATTGTGATCTCTGTAATTAGTCACAATGATCATGTGGTATAGGGCCAATCACAGCAGACCTTTACCATGTGACAGCTTTGGCCAATCACAGCTATCGCAATTTTACACAATGGCACATGAAGGGATGCCGTTTACAGTTTTACAGTATAAAAATTATTACTTAGGGGGCCTTACAGGTGGTACAGGAGCACTCACTGAATGTGAATCAGAAACAAATGCAACTTTATATTCTTCTACTAAACTAAACTGTTTACAATAGGTATTTTACCAGATTCTGCATCAAATGCTATAGAGACCACAGTGATCTAGTTCACCCATTTTAATGATGTTCGAAACTTCACCCATACTGGCCAGAGGTCATTAGTATACTCAACACTGTGTTTCAAGGGTCAATTTCAACTGACCCAAAGAAGTGTGTCTTAGGCATTTTGGACAGTTTTCAATTGCAATAGTTCTGTAAGGAGGCTGTTGCAAGAGAATTGTTTTAAGCACATAGGTTAATTCTTACTTATTGTAAGTCTGGTGCTCTACCAACCTCTAAAGAATGGATAGCCTATATGGGTGACACCTTTAAATTGTATTTAATTAATTTACTTTAATTTGATTTATTTACCAGCATTGGGGTTGCCCCAACAAGTTTGAGAAGATATGGCTCCATGGTTGGATGCCCTTGGACTTAGCCCACTAGGTTTGGTGGCCAACAGGCTCTTTTTAACCCATTTTGTTGTAGCCTTTATATATTGTACGCTGAATATTGGGGGAGGTACATGTTTTTTTTATTGAATACTGCCCTCATACTCCATACCTTGTTAACTGAAAATGTATTTTATTAGACAAGTGATCCTCTATTTGTTTTGAATGTTTGGATGGTGTATTGTGCATTGTCAATGTTTGCATTACCATACTATGCTGTTATCAAATCTGAATATGGTCTGTACTGGATGTTCATTGTTGTGTATTGTATATGTTTTTTCAGTGCTTTTATTCTCTTTTGATAAGAAAAAAAAAAAAAAAAAGATAAGATTACTTATACAGTGATCATCTCTGTAATAAGCAATCATAGTGTTATTTACTTTCATAATTTTCCAAAACGATTTGGCAAAAATGTACAACTTCAAAAAACCTACCATGTCTCTTATCAAATACCTCCGACAATTGGCCATTAGAAGGGTATTTGTACTGTTTTGGCATTTTAGGGCCTCAATAAATGAAATAGCCCATTGGTACATTAGAACTGATCAATTTTTAAATATACGAGGGGTCTTTAAAAGGTTTCTGCTATTTTATATATATAACTTAGTTTAAAAAAAAGCACATAAACTTTTAGAAGAACCCTTGTATATACCATAGTTTGAAGACTGCAACATTCACTCATACTAAATAATATACACTAATTTTTGTTATTTACGTATGTAGCAGAATAAATTTTGACCTAAATATATGAAGAAAGATTAGTTATTTGCATTAGTTAAATACCACCAAAAGAAAGCTCTATCTTTCTCAAAAAAATGTTAAAACATTTTATTAGGGTACAGTGTTGCATGACTGAGTATTTGTAATTCAAAGTGTAAGAGCACCGAAAGCTGAAAATTGGCCAGGAAGAGGGTGAAAGTGTAATGTAGTGTATTGAAGTGGTTAATCACACCTGTGCCACATAGAATAATGAATTTTCTAAAGTGAACACAAACAAAAACTGTTTGCCTTTAGACCCTCTCTTTCTCTCTTTTTTAAGTCAGATCTGTTTTATTAAGTTTTTGTGTTTTTAACACACAATCGCACAAGCTGTGCTTAACAACAACAAACAAAACCAAAAAGGACAGTCATTATAAAGATAATCATTGAGCATCAAACAAGGTCACAGTTATTGGCTGTAAGCTTACAGATATTAACAATTGGCAGCAGCTAGAGTACCAGCCTGGGCTTACACTAGATGCGGTGCAAATTCACAATGAAATTGCTGCGGATTTGGCACTGCATCTAAGTCACAACCTGTGCAAACTGATTACAGAGTGTATGTTAAGTTAAGGGCATCCTGCAATTAGTTTGCAAAACGCAGTGCGATTTCCAGAATCAGATTGCATGGGTGTGAACGCCCATGCAATCCATTTCTGGTGTGGACAAAAAATAGGTCCTGCACCAGTTTGGAGTGAATGCGGGGCGATTTGAGACATACAAATCCATGGCTCAAATCTCACCCCATCGACACGGCATGTAATTCTCACAGGAATGTGCTGCGATAAATGTGCTTATTATATGCGGTGTCCTGGACCGCAACAGTGGGAACCTGGGCCCAAACAGCATTAATAGGTTAGTGGATTTTTCAGACATTGTAACTAAAAATATTTATTTAGACCCTCTCTCCCTAATTAAAAATATGTGCTGAGCTGCCTATACAGAACAGGCAGGAAGAGGAAGGGAAGAATAGCAGGTATTACTCTTTTGATTCAGATAGGTATATCATTTGAGCTTAAGTCCTGTATATAAAAAAAAAAATTTCAATAACGCACTAAGAATTTGAATAGGGGTCTAGCACTCCATCTACTGGCTAAAAGATTAAATATAAAATATTCATATGCAGTATTTTATAGCTGTATTTTTAGTCCTGAACATTATAAACACATATTTAAAATATGGTGCCAAGAAATCATGCAATTTGAATATAATACAGAAGATGTCCAAGGTTATCTGATCTTAAAAATATCAATATACATTGCATGGGGATGCACAGTGATTAGAAACATCCACAGATTGATAAATTGAAATTAGATATTTAATTACATATTTTTTATGTATGTACAGTATGTGCCTATATTTGCCCTTCCCAGCCTAAAGTATAAGTGATACAGCGATTTCTTTGACTGACCTTGTAGATATGCATTCAAGACATGATCTTGTTACAAGTCTGAATTAGCTCTCTTACCACCTGCCATTTTAGTAGAGGGCTTAGAAGTAGAAGGCTGTCACTTAGCCCATGCAAGTACTGTTTAATGGGAGGCGATTACATGCTCACCAATACATTAAAGTACTGAGTACTTTGCCAGAGTTAGGGCATTGGCTGGCAAAACACTTTGACGCTTTGCCAAAATGAATTTTCATAAAACTAACCATGTTTTTTAGGTTGGCTCAGGGGCTGTTTAAATTGTTGGACATAGGTTTACTATTCAAGGTTAATTTAAGGAAATATGTTAAATCCTAAGGAGGGCAAGTGGAGGGATAGGTGTAAGTGTCTAGATATAGAAATAATTACACTTGGGGTAAATGGATTCTTAAATAAAAATGAAATGCTGCCCAAAACCCACTGCCAAAATGTATTTTGCCTGGTCCTACCAAAAATGTGTGTATTTTGCATTAACATACACTTTCCAGTACTGTGGGATGAAGTAGGAGTTATTGAAGGGAAAGGCGTAAACCCAAGCAGCCTGGTATCAAGGGGCCTGCTGGAAAGTGAGTTTCATTTTGTTGCTGGAATTGTGAGAGCGGCAATTTTCAAGTCTTGCAACAGATTCTCAATTGGATTAAGGTCTGGACTTTGACTGGGGCATTCTAACACATGAATATGCTTTGATGTAAACCATTCCACTGTAGCTCTGGCTGTATGTTTAGGGTCATTGTCCTGCTGGAAGGTGAACCTCTGCCCCAGTCACAAGTCTTTTGCAGACTCTAACAAGTTTTCTTTTAAGATTTCCCTGCATTTGGCTCCATCCATCTTCCCATCAACTTTGACCAGCGTCCCTGTCCCTGCTGAAGAAAAGCATCCCCAAAACATGATGCTGACATCACCATGTTTCACAGCGGGGATGGTGTGTTCAGGGTGATGTGCAGTGTTAGTTTTCCGCCACCGTTTGTTGTGTCTTCCACATGGCTTCTCGCAAGCTGCAAATTGGTTGTGTAGTTGTGAATTGTGAATTTCTGCAGCTCCTCCAGAGTTACCATTGCCTCTTGGCTGCTTCTCTGATGAATGCGCTCCTTGCCCGGCCTGTCAGTTTAGGTGGACAGCCATGTTTTGGTAGGTTTGCAGTTGTGCCATACTCTTTCCATTTTCGGATGATGCATTGAACAATACTGTACTCTGTGAGATGTTCAAAGCTTGGGATATTTTTTATAACCTAACCCTGCTTTAAACTGCTCCACAACTGTATCCCTGTCCTGTCTGGTGTGTTCCTTGGCCTTCATGATGGTATTTTTTCACTAAGGTTCTCTAACAAAACTCTGAGGGCTTCATAGAATAGCTGTATTTATACTGAGATTAAATTACATACAGGTGGGCTCTATTTACTAATTGGGGACTTCTGAAGGCAATTGGTTCCACTAGATTTTAGTTAGGGGTATCAGAGTAATGGCGGCTAAATACAAATGCACGCCACACTTTTCGCATATTTAGTTGTAAAAAATATTTGAAAACGATTTATCATTTTTCTTCCACTTCACAATTATGTGCCACTTTGTGTTGGTCTTTTACATAAAATCCCAATAAAATACATTTACGTTTTTGGTTGTAACATGACAAAATGAGGAAAATTTCCAGCGATATGAATACTTTTTCAAGACATACCAAAACTTCACAATTAAATTTTATTTAAAGCACAGTAAATCTTGAAACATTTTAATTATAAGATCTCATTAGGTAATAATTTGCATTTAAGTTTATTTAAAAATCAAGTATAGTTATTGAAACTTCCAACTGCCATTGCATTTAATTGGAATCATAGAGGAGTATGCACCCAATCACACAAGAATATCCACTAAAAAAGCTCAGAAATAAATTGTTATATACTGTAATATGATATAGAAGTATTAATACTGTAAAATTGTCCAAAATGTAAATGGTACAGATTCATGTTCACTCGCCGGAATTGTTCAACCTTCACTTTATAGTGTCTTGACACGATAACATCCCATCAGCAGTTTTACCTCAGGCTACTAGATTCATGGCAAGACACAATTTTCAGGTTGTCAGTCACTATGTCTATGATACTGAACAAATCATTAATCATAATCACATGTTAAATTGTCACGTTTTTATTTGAATTTTGCATAATAGCTTACTGCATTTTACATATTATTTGTAACAATTATAGAATTTCTGTATTAAAATATATTTTTTAACTGGGCAATGCAAAAGCATATATTGACTGCTGAGGTTCTCAATTGTAGAATGGTGGAGGGCATAGCAAAGCTTGAAGGTTCCCTGGGAGCAAAGAAAATTATTGGTATTGTAAAGATGCTCAAAGCAGACACAGCATCGGAAATATGTTTTCATGTTAAAGCTCAACTTCATAAATATATATATTTTTTTAGTGACCAAGAAATTATAAAATGCAGCTTTGGCAACAATACACACCTCCTTCCCAGCACTGTTCTCTGCAGTTATTGCTTTCTGTCACTATGTTGCCAGTCTTCCAGGATGTGTCATTCCACCCACTTCTTGTAAATGCGGGGTGTCATAAGCCCCAGCCCTTGTAGGAGCATCACCACACTACCCTGAACTCACAGTACAATAATACAGAGAACAGCATTGATGTCATCAGATCAGTTAACATCTCTGCTCCATAGAAGACTGCTAACCTTGTTGTAGGTACTGCATATCAGTAACAGGAATAAGTTATACTATGGGATCAAAAAAAGGAAAACTGGGTAAAATACTTATATTAAGGGAAACCCGTATATTACAAACCTTTTAAACAATTTCTTAATTTCAGTCTTCTCAGAAGTAGATGGCACTAACAAAAACAAGTTGAAGGATAATACTGCTTCCCAAAATAAAGATCATTTGCATTGTCTCTAGAGGTAGCAGATGAACTGGCTCATTTAAATCTTAATAAAGTAATGGGTACGGTATTTATTCCAGAGTTCTAAGAGAACTTGGAGGTAAAGTTGATGGACAATTAACTGATCTTTTAAATGAATCTCTTCTAACAGGAGAAGTTCCCCATGACTTGCAAAGGACTAATATTGTACCTAGTAGTAGTAGAATTATTAGAATCTCTTCTAACAAGAAGGAGTAATCATAATTTAGAATCGACAACTTGCTCTACTAGAAGTATCGTAGCCTTACCAGTGGCAGACCATGTTAGACCAGTCTGAAGTTTTTGACTACAGTATATGACCAATGTTTAGTATCAGAGTAATGCTGTGAAAATAGCCTATCATGATTTCAGAAAAGTATTTGATACAGTTCCACATAAATATTGCTTAAACCAAATCTGTGTAAGCTAGGACTTAACCATTGCTGGCTAAAGAATAGATGTCACAGTGTGGTACAGAGCACTGTACTAGGTCCTGTTCTATTTAATGCTTGTAAGTAATATAACTGAAGTTTAGTGGGCTCAGTATGTTTTTCTGCCAATGACCCAAAGTGTTCAATAGGTTTAATATTCTTTGAGGTGCTTGTAACATGGAACTTGATTTGGCATTACTGGAAGGTAAGCGCACTAATTGAATTTTTATTGGATATAACAAAAATAGAGAATGAAAGGGGGTAAGCCTTTTCTTAATTTTTGCATTGTTATATATGTCCTATAGTCTGGAACTCACATATTTTCGAGTTAGGGGCCACTTTATAGATATGTCTTAGATAAGCAAGTTGGCTGCACTTGTACTGTAATTGTATATAATTGTAATTGTATGCAACACAAACTCTGTTTTTAACCTGAGATGTAAAAACAGTGTAATTATGTTTTTTTTTAATTGTTTTTTTTGGACTATCTGGAAAATTTGTCATGGTATTTTTATGCTGGGGATGTGTTTGTTCAGATTAGTAAAGTTAATAAAAGGTTCACTGCATGGTGCTAACACAGTAAATAATGATAATTTGATAACTTGTTTTTAACTTTCAGAAGGTATGTGTCACAAACAAAATGATGAACACCAGCATTTGCTGGATTGCAAATCCAGTAGTGTTAATCCTATATATTTACATGATTGGTACTTGGTTTATTTCATTGTCTTTTGTTTGTACAAAAAAACTTGCATTGCATAATATTCCACAGAAATGACAGCCTTGCATATCAGGCATATGGGCTAGTATAAGAGTACAAGCAAACATTAAGCTGGACATAAACAGAGGGAATTTCGACTTGTTCTTGATGAACATGCTAATAATTTTTTTACACGGGGGGATGGTCCAAAATGGCACCAGAGCTGGACCTGTGATTGCCAAGCTGCCCCTTCTGCATTGGGGATCTGGTAGCTTTTTAGGCACACCTCACTTCGCAGCTCATCCAGAACACCTACTTGCCCAGCACTAGAACTACAACCCCCCAATGTACTGCCGCCACTCCCTGATGCCTGGGGATACACAAGGGCAGGCCGTCGGTAGCACAGAAAAAAAGGAGCCAGCGGAAACAGCCTGGAAGACAGTATGCAAGTGCCCCTCTGACTACAGCCATGATGACTGTAGCCTTCTGCTACAGTCTTCTCAGTCCCTATCAGACTGGAAGCGGTGATGACAGCAATTACTTTTTGCCAGAATGCTCTCATCCCCATAGATATAGAGCATGTCCGAATTGATATCAGCCTGAAACCCCAGGATCTGGACTCCTTCTGCTCCTGCATAACTGCTGTGGGACAAGGAACAAGTGATATGGAAGATGAACTGCATGGACAAACAGAAGCCAGATCCAAAGAAGCAGAAAACAGAAACAGCAAAACAATCTTTTTAGCATTGTGGACCTTCCGGAGGGGGCGGAAGACACAGATCCAACTGCTTTCTTTGAGAGGCTGCTGAAAACTTTTAGCTGTGGAAAGAGCCCACTGCATGCTGGCTGCTCAGCCCCCCCCCTCCCCCCCAGCGCTCCACCTCTCACATTCCTCCTGCAGCTGCTCAACATTAAAGATCATGATGTGGTCCCCCAGAAGCATGGCTCCAGGGCAAAGTCCAATATTAGAACGCATTACTCTTCATCTGCCCCAACTATTAGATTAAGACTCAGTGCCTAAAGAGATCGTTAGAAGGGATGAAGGCCAGGCTTCCCTTACAGCATGATCTTCCCAGCCAAATGTTTAGGTTCAGGATGGCAAAACAACAACATTTTTTACTTCACCTGAAGAAGCGGTTTCCTGGCTGGAAACTGTTCACTGGACCTGTTCGGGCTGCTATTCCTTCTTTATTCCTTCTTTCGCTACCAAGCTTCAGGCTTTTTTCTTCTTGTGGGCCCTGATCCTCAACCACAACTCTACCCAGGACTGGCCCATAGCTCCCCCTTTCCCTGCCTCCTTCTATTTGTTGTGCCATTCAGGTAATAGCTACTCACTGATATTCACTGTAGCCACTTGTTTACCCCTAGTTACATGGTTGCCTTCCTTTGGTGTTGGCACCTGGTCACCACTATACGTTTTTTTGTGCAGTGTCGCAGCAATGCTAATCCTTTCCCTACGGTGCTGTTCCCAGGATCTTTTTGGGAGCCTGACACTGTATTTTTCTACATTACCTGTCACTAACTAAAGTATTGTACCCTCAGCTGAGAAACTTGTGCCTTTAAAAGAGTTTAACGGACCTCTGCTGTCCCCAGAGTCCAGGCAGAGGATATGGTGTAAAAACTAGAGCTTCAGTATGTTACTATGAGAGATCTGTGTACTTACTTCATACCTTCAAATGGTCCTTAGGAAAGTAATGGTACTGCATACTGCGTCCACCCAAAAACAGTTGCAGCACCAATCGCAGCGCATTTTCAAACAGAGGAAAAAACTTGGCGCTTCTGACGTGGCTTGATAAAGAAAAGACACCGCTGTGGCCATAGCCTCTATAGTTGATCAGTCAGGTGCACTGGTGTCCACCCTAGAACTGATTAACAATAGATTTGTCATCTATTATCAGAGCCTTCACTCTTCCAAAGTAAAAAGGAGAAAACAGGAAGCGCCACCTGAGTGCAGTATTAAAATTAACAATTTAATCACAAGATTAAGAACACTCACAGGAACAAGGTTGAAAACAAGCTCATCTGGTGAATGGGGGCCACTCCGATCCATCTTGCGGACATTGCGCTGTGCACAGAAGAGAAGCTGTGAGAGACACCATGAACCGCAGGGCGGATGTGACGTCACCGGAGATGGCCAAGATACACACTGTGATAGGCAATCGATTAGAGTGTTCTTAACCACTTGCCGATCACTGCACACCGATATACGTCAGCACAATGGAAGTGGTGGGCAAATGGGCGTACCTGTACGCCCCTTCAATTGGCGGGGCTAGCAGGCACACGCGCACCGCTGGCGCTGCGTACAGTGTGACAGTGTGACCATGCCCACGGGATCCGCAAACTCGATGTCCACCGATGTCCCGGCGATCGTGTCACGGAGCCACAGAACGGGGAGATGCCTATGTAAACAAGGCATTTCCCCATTTTGCCTAGGAACATGACAGAGATCACTGCTCCCTATCATCGGGAGCAGTGATCGCTGTCATGTCAGTGGAAGCCCATTCCCCCCACAGTTAGAATCACTCCCTAGGACACACTTAACCCCTTGATCGCCCCCTAGTGTTTAACCCATTCCCTGCCAGTGTCATTTACACAGTAATCAGTGCATTTTTATAGCACGGATCGCTGTATAAATAACAATGGTCCCAAAATGTCTCAAAAATGTCCGATGTGTCCGTTGTAATGTTGCAGTCATGATAAAAATCGCAGATCTCCGCCATTACTAATAAAAAAATGTATGATAAAAATGCCATAAAACTGTCCCTATTTTGTAGACGCTATAACTTTTGCGCAAACCAATCAATATACGCTTATTGTGATTTTATTTACCAAAAATATGTAGTAGAATACATATCGGCTTAAACTGAGGAAAGAAATAGTTTTTTTTATATATTTTTGGGGGATATTTATTAGAGCAAAAAGTAAAAAATATTCCTTTTTATCAAAATTGTCGTTCTTTTTTTGTTTATAGCGCAAAAAATTAAAACCACAGAGGTGATCAAATACCACCAAAAGAAAGCTCTATTTGTGCGAAAAAAAATAACGTCAATTTTGTTTGGGTGCAACGTCGCACGTCCGCGCAATTGTCAGTTAAATCGATGCAGTAGCAAATCGCAAAAAGTGCTCTGGTCAGGATGGGGGTAAAATATTCCGGGGCTGAAGCGGTTAATCTTGTGGTTAAATTGTTAATTTTAATATGACACTCAGGTGGCGCTTCCTATTTTGTCCTTTTTACTTGATTTCACAGAGTTAGCTTTTCTCTGAGGACGGCTGCCACCACTAGTTTGTATTGAACATATGGACTCTTTTGATTTATTTTCATGTGCCAACAGTGGGCATGTTTATGTTCATGTTTATATTGTGTTTTGCGACAGTTATCCCCCTTTTAAATTTCCAAAGTGACCAATACCTAAGACAAGCTAACCCATTACCTGGACAAGATAGAGTTCCCTGCACTTTCTCCCTCCCTGAAGGAAGAATTGAAGTCACCAATCTGTTGAGGAATTCCAGCTTACTATCCACTCCCTGCAGTCTGAGAAGATGCCAGGTCATAATGAACTCCCTGTAGAGCTTTAGAAGACATATTTAGAGGACCTTTCTCTATCTGGGAAAGGACCATACCCTCTGTTCTTCTTATCACCCTATTTCGCTGCTAACTGCCGGTGTCAAAATCATTGCAACATTTCTAGCAAATTGTTTAATGAAATCCCTGCCTTCGGTCATTCCCCTAAATCAAATTGATTTCATTCTCGGGAAGGACACTTTCATCAATATCCAGCGCCTTTTTTTTTTGGTTTTAAAAGTTTTATTGTAAATATTAACATTACAAAGGTATAAAACGTGAAACAGAACAAGAGAGCATGGCGCCCCCTAGAGGGTCCGTACAAAGGACAGTTTACAGGCATATACACTGGGCAATGTACTAGACGGTATGCGTACACCGGTCAGGCCGCTTGAGGAGAAAATAGGAGAGTGATCCTTGTACTAATGGCCTAGGCACTGTTGCCATCGGGCGGGGATCGATAACTTCTAAGAATGCTTTCGTAAGAGACTTAATCAGCGTCTGGTCTCTGGCCTCCCACACACCCCCTGGGGGGATCTTGCTGTGCATGGGTGGGACAGGGGCCAGAGCTTCAGGTGAACCTAGCGTGAGAGGGTGCGACGACCCTGCTCACCATAGCAGATTACCAACCCCTGACAGGGGTAAGGGTGCTACCGTGGGCTAAAATTTGGACCCTCACATAGTGAGGGGAAGGGTGAGAGTAGGCCTGACGAGGCTAGGGCTACGGTTTTTGATCAAGCGGGCTGCCCTTGTGTACCTTCATGTGTCAAAACATGTCGAACCCTTTTACCGGAACTGGGGTCCTGAGCGCGCCAGGACCCTTCTAGTAGAAGTTGAATGGGTAGAAGGAGAGCCAGCGAGAGAAAAGGAAGGGAAGAGAGGAGAAAAGAGACAGAAAGTGAGGGAGGGAGGGGAGGTTGGGTGGGGGTTCCTCGCGGAGTGAAGCTGCGGATCATGTGTAGATCAGTCAGGGAGATTGACAGCCTTTCTCACAGGAGAATCAACGAAGTGCCCGTGTATTGGGCCCACGGTTCCCATGTGAGATGAAATTTGTCTAATGTGTCTAGAAGAGTGTGGGCAATTTTTTCCTGAGCCATTAACCATGAGATCTTTTGTTTAGCTCGTCGGAGTGAGACTGAGGGCGATTTCCAAGCTTGAGCTATAGTGATCTTGGCCCCTAGTAGGATAAAATGAATGAGCGAGCGGGTCCATTTAGGAGTATGCGGGATAGTCTTGTTGAGGAGAGCTATGAGAGGGTCCTGTGGGATTTTGAGTCCTGTGACTGTACGTATGAGGTAAAAGACCTTGTTCCAAAAGCCCCTGATTTTAGGGCATTCCCAGACTATGTGTAGGAGAGAGCCTAGGCAGTCACATCCCCTGAAGCAAAGTGGGGAAGACTGGGGGTAGAATTTAGAGAGGCGGGTAGGGACTAGATACCATCTAGATATCACTTTAATATCTGCCTCCATGAGGGAGATGTTCAAGATGCCTTTAGATGAGTAAGAGAAGTGCGTGTGCCAAGTGTCCAGATCCCATTCAAACTGTAGGTCCTGCTCCCACCTCAACATGTAGTTCGCCTTGCCCTGAGGTTCAGCGAGCGCTGAGTAGATCAGGGAGATACCCCCCTGACGCCCATGGCTGAGGAACACCAGTGCTCATATTGGGTGACAGAGAGCGCCTTATCTGAACTGTTCCAGACTGTGTGTAGAAAGTGGCGTAGCTGATAGTACCGATAGGTTTCCGAGGGGGGCATGTCCAGCTTGGATATGCAGTATTTTAGAGAGAGGGGGCCATCAGCATTGAAGTATTGACCGATTCTATACAAGCCTTTGTCGAGCCACCATGCAAATGCCTTGATGTTTAGTCCTGGAGGGAAGGAGGGGTTGTTGAAGATATGGGTGAGAGGGTGCCAGGGCGATATTAGAGCGGTATGTTTGTGGAGAGAGTCACAGAGGGACATCGAGTGTGAGAGGGTGGGGGATAGGATCGCAGGGCGATCTCTACGTGTTTTCCAGATCAAGTAGTCTAACGTGTGGTTGGGGGTAGCCTGTCGTTCAATTTCAACCCAGTCGGGTTTTGGGGACCTAGAGTAAATTACGGAGAACTGACAAAGTTGAGCTGCTTGAAAATACTTCCAAAGATTCGGGAGTCCTAGTCCTCCCTTCTTTCTTGCTCTAAACAGCACTGAGTTTGAAAGACGATGACCCTTGCCACCCCAGATAAATCTAGTTACCGTGGATTGGAATCTGTCCAGATCCCGTTTCTTAACGGGGATTGGCAGAGACCTGAAGAGGTACAGGAGTCTGGGGAGGAGGGTCATCTTGACTGAGTTAACTCTACCCAGCCAGGACAGGTTGTAAAGGGACCATTGTGCCAAATCGTCTGAGAGTCTCTTCAGCATGGGTGTGTAATTGTGATGGTACAAAAGGTCAATTTTGGGGGTAAGGAAGACCCCTAAGTAGGGAAGGGAGGAGGAGCTCCAGGAGAAAGGGAAGTTGGCTTTAAGCCTGTCTACTATGTCTTGGGGAACAGTTATGTTGAGAGCCAGGGATTTTGACATATTGATTTTAAGGCCTGAAGCTGCTCCAAAAGCGTGGAGCAGCTTTAGGACCTTAGGAGTGGACGTGAGAGGGGAGGTGAGAAACAGGAGGACGTCGTCTGCAAAGAGCGCACATTTGTGCATCTGATTGCCGCATACAACCCCCCTGATGTCAGGATCTTGCCTGATTGCTAACGCCAAAGTTTCTATCGCTATAGCGAAGAGTAGAGGAGAAAGGGGGCATCCTTGTCTAGTACCTTTCAAGATTGGGATCTGTTTAGAGAGGTGGCCTTGTAGTTTAATCTGGGCTCTCGGGGTGGAATAAAGGGAAGATAACGTTTGTAAGAAGTCCGGGCCAAACCCCCATCGACGTAGGATGGAAAATAGGTAAGGCCAGGTAACTGTGTCGAAGGCTTTCTGCAGGTCTATGGAGAGTATGTAGCCTAGTTGTTGGGGGTCGCCATCCCAGGCGGAGTGCATAAGCGATATCAGGTCTACTGCTCTCCTAATCTGGTCCGGCCCCTGTCTCCCGGGAATAAAACCCACCTGGTCCTTGTGTACGTAGGATGCAATGAAGGAGGCCATTCTGTTAGCTAAGACTTTGGTCATGATTTTAAGGTCGTTGTTAATTAAAGATATTGGCCTATAGTTGCTTACATCACTAGAGTCTTTCCCTTGTTTGGGAATAACCGTAATAAATGCGAGGTTAGCCGCTGGTTCAAGGGGGGAACCTTCGCGTAGGGAGTTGAAGAGGCGGAGAGAGGATTTCGGAAAAGGTTTTGTAATATTGGGCGGAAAAGCCATCTGGGCCAGGGGCAGAGTTTGTTTTAAGGTTTTTAATGACATCAAGGACTTCCTCTGTGGTAAAAGGAGCGTCCATCATTGTCAGGGGTACTCACCCGGGCCGATATGCTGAGAGCTGCTCCCCTTGCGACTAGGTGCACGATGCCTCTGGAGTGGGTACAGAGGTCACCGGGCACAAAGATGCACGGGTTGCCAGCAGGAGTGTTGCAGGTGGTGTGCAGTAGTGACGTTGACCAGGAGAGGCTGATGCTGCACTGGAAGTAGACACCTGGCAGGACCGTGATCAGGCAGAGGTTATGGAGGTACCAGAACGTATACTGGAGGAGGACCCTCAGGAGCATGAGAGAACTGGAAGTCCAGAACACCGAGCAGAGGGTCAAACACAAGTAACTTAGAGAATGTCCAGTAGGCAGGCCGAGGGTCAAGCACAGGACATCAGGCAGCAGAGGTATCCAGGAAGCAAGCCAGGGGTCAAACACAGGTAAGTAACTCAGAGAATGTCCAGTAGGCAGGCCGAGGGTCAAGCACAGGTGATCAGGCAGCAGAGGTATCCAGGAAGCAAGCCAGGGGTCAAACACGGGTAAGTAACTCAGAGAATGTCCAGTAGGCAGGCCGAGGGTCAAGCACAGGTGATCAGGCAGCAGAGGTATCCAGGAAGCAAGCCAGGGGTCAAACACAGGTAAGGAACTCAGAGAATGTCCAGTAGGCAGGCCGAGGGTCAAGCACAGGTGATCAGGCAGCAGAGGTATCCAGGAAGCAAGCCAGGGGTCAAACACAGGTAAGGAACTCAGAGAATGTCCAGTAGGCAGGCCGAGGGTCAAGCACAGGTGATCAGGCAGCAGAGGTATCCAGGAAGCAAGCCAGGGGTCAAACACAGGTAAGTAACTCAGAGAATGTCCAGTAGGCAGGCCGAGGGTCAAGCACAGGCGATCAGGCAGCAGAGGTATCCAGGAAGCAAGCCAGGGGTCAAACACAGGTAAGTAACTCAGAGATGGTCAAGCAGATTCCGGGTCGGCACAGGTAATCAAGCAGGTACAGGATACAGGGTACTGGATACAGGGTACAGGGTACAGGATACAGGATACAGGATACAAGGACTGGAGCCAGGACTCAGGAAGAGACAACAAACCAGCAATTGTGAGAAAACAGGGGAAGCCTTTTATAGGCCAGGTGAGTGGTCAGGTGGGATACCCGCACTGGCTGGGCTGTGTCAGATACCCGAGTGCCACGGACCCGCGCATGCGCACCCGCTACCTGGCATACCTGTACTGTTCGTTGAGCTGCTCTACCGCGCGTGCGCAACCCTGGAACCCGGCGGTGAAGCACGGTATTTCTCTGACAGTGCCCCCCCCTAAGGGCAGCCTCCGGATGCCCACTTCAGGGTGTCTTTGGTGATATTCTCATATTAAACGAGGGGCGTGGATGTTTTCAGATGGCTCCCAGGAGCAGTCTTCCGGGGGATAACCCTTCCATTTGACTAGGTACTGAACCTGTCCCCTTCTTTTTCAGAGATCCAGAATCTTTTCAACCTCGAATTCTTCCTCTCCTTGGATGGTGATGGGTGGAGGAAGTGGCATCTGCCTGTCAGGGAAAGAATTGGTAATTACAGGTTTCAGTAAAGAGGCATGAAATACTGGATAGATCCTATAGGAACTGGGGAGGTCTAGTTCAAAGGCCACTGGGTTGATCACCCTCTTGACCTCAAAAGGGCCGATGAACCTGGGACCGAGTTTCCGAGAAGGACAGGGGAGTTTCAAATTAGCAGTTGATAACCAAACTTTCTCACCAATCTGGAAAGGTGGACATTCCTTCCTGCCTCGATTGTACTGTACCTCATACCCCCTTTGTGCTTCCTTCATGGCCTGCTGGATCCGGAGAAAGTTGTCCTGGATATGCTTGACTAGTTCCTGTGCAGCTGGAGTAGGGACGTCTGGAATGGAATCTGGAAGAAAAGAGGGGTGATAGCCGTAGTTTGCCCAAAAGGGCGTTTGGTTAATGGCAGAATGCAAGGAGTTATTATAGGCAAACTCTGCGTAGGGTAGCAGGCCTGACCAGTCATCTTGGGAGTATGAACAAAAACATCTCAGATACTGTTCAAGAGTCTGATTGGTGCGCTCAGTTTGGCCATTGGTTTGTGGATGGTATGCTGAAGACATGGAAGTTTTAATTTCAAGGGATTTGCAGAGGTCTCTCCAGAACTTGGTGGTGAACTGTACCCCCCGGTCTGAGGTGATATTAGCTGGTACTCCATGTAGTCTTATAACTTCTTTGATGAAAATGTCTGTGGTAGCGGAAGCCGAAGGGGTACCTTTCATGGGCAGGAAGTGGGTCATCTTTGAAAGGCGGTCTATCACAACCAGAATTGTGGTAAAGGAATCTGAGGGAGGCAAGTCTACAATGAAGTCCATAGAGATCTCCTTCCATGGACGTTCCGGGACGGGTAGAGGTCGTAACAGACCCCAGGATGTTGGACCCTTTGTTCCTCTGACAGGTGTTACAAGAAAGTACATAATTTTGGCAGTCCTTTCTCCAGCCCGGCCACCAGTAGGACCGACTTACCAAGTCCGCTGTTTTCTGTATTCCGAAATGGCCGGACATTTTGTGATCTTGAAGGGTCTGCAGGACTTGGAGCCTGACGGGAGGAGGAACAAATATTCGGGCATGAGCCCAAAGTAAGTCCTGTTTCTTTTCAAGAAAGGGTAATGTAGGAGAGTAAAACTGGTTGGAGGCTTGTTTAAGGGCTACGGTCAAGTCAGGTTGAATAGCATGGAGGAAATTGTGAGCGGACAGGATGGTGGCAGGTTCCTTAGAGGACTCAGTGTCCAGAAACATACGGGATAAGGCGTCCGCCTTGCCATTCTTGGAGCCGGGACGGTAAGTGATGTGGAAGTTAAATCGGGAAAAGAACAAGGCCCAGCGGGCCTGTCTGGGTCTAAGGCGTTTTGCTGCCCTGAGGTACTCCAAATTGCGATGATCTGTGAAGATAAGAATGGGTTGGGAGGCTCCCTCTAGCAGGTATCTCCATTCTTCAAGAGCGAACTTAATCGCAAGTAATTCCCGGTCGCCTACGTCAAAATTCTTTTCAGGGGGACTCAACTTTCGGGAGGCAAAGGCGACCGGGTGGAGTAAGGCCTTTGGGCCACTTCTCTGTGATAGGATTGCCCCCATAGCAGAATCAGAAGCATCCACTTCTAGAACGTAGGGAAGTTCAGGGTCAGGGTGCTGCAGGATGGGTGCGGAGGAAAAAAGTTCCTTGAGCTTTTCAAATGCGCCTTGCGCTTGGGGTGTTCATTGGAACTTGACTTGCTGACGGGTAAGTTGAGTGATTGGGGACACAATGGCAGAAAACCCCTGAATGAACCGTCTATAAAAGTTTGCAAAGCCAATAAAACGTTGGACTGACCTTTTGTCTGTGGGGGCAGGCCAATCTTGGATAGCCTTCACTTTTTGTGGGTCCATCAGTACTCCTCCGGTGGTGATGATAAAGCCCAGGAACTGGATGGTGTCTGTCTCGAACTCGCATTTCTCTCCTTTGACATAGAGCCCGTGCTTACGTAGGATGAGGAGGACTTTCCGGACATGTTGACGGTGAGTTTCTAGAGAGTCGGAAAAAATCAGAATATCGTCAAGGTATACAATGAGAAAGTTATCCAGATACTCACGGAAGATGTCGTTGACAAGGTGCTGGAAAGTAGCTGGGGCATTACAAAGCCCAAACGGCATGACCAGGTACTCAAAATGGCCGAACCTGGACCTAAAGGCCGTCTTCCACTCATCCCCTGAGCGTATTCTAACCAAGTTGTAGGCCCCACGGAGATCGAGCTTGGTGAAGACTTTGGCAGTCCTGAGCCGCTGAAAAAGTTCGGGGATGAGTGGGAGTGGGTACCTGTTCTTGATAGTAATTTTGTTGAGTTCCCTGTAATCCACACAGGGTCTGAGGGAACCGTCCTTTTTTTCTACAAAGAAGATCCCAGCCCCTGCTGGCGAAGAGGATGGCTGAATGAACCCTTTAGCGAGATTTTCATCAATATACACCCGTAGGGCTTCAAGTTCAGTTTCAGACAAGGGGAAGATTCTTCCGAAGGGGATCTCAGCCCCTGGTAGGAGGTCAATTGGACAATCATATGAACGGTGAGGGGGAAGCACTTCAGCCTTTTTTTCATCAAAAATGTCCATGAAATCTCGATAGGGTACTGGAACATGTTGCAGGTCCTTGGTACTGGGTTGCATGGCAAGATGGGTAAGAGGCCCTGCGGATTTACCCGGGAAGCAGTGCTGCAGGCAGTAAGGGGAGGAGAACACCACTTCTCTGTTGATCCAATCAATCCGAGGATTGTGGGCCAGTAACCAGGGATACCCCAGGATGATGGGGAACATAGGAGAGTGGATTACATCAAAACGTAAAAGTTCGTGGTGGCCTGACTTGGTGCAGGTCAGGATGGGACCGGTCTCCTGGGTGACCGGTCCTGAGCAGGGTGGAGAGCCATCAGCCAGCTGGATTTGGAGAGGTTGCTTCTTGGTTACTAAAGGGAGGTTCAAGTGTCATGCTAGGGTCAAGTCCATAAAGCAACTGCATGCCCCGGAGTCAAGGATGGCTCCCAGCTGGAAGGCCTCTCCCGCTACCTGTAGGGAGAGTGGAACAGTCAAGTGAAAATGCGGAATTCCAGCAGTGTGTGAGCTCAAGAGGGACCGAGAAGGGCACTTACTGGGTCTCACGGGGCATTTCTGTAGGTAGTGACCGGTGCCTCCGCAGTAGAGACAGAGGTCAGCTTGTCGACGGCGGAGCCTTTCTTCAGCAGACAGGGGGGACTGTGCCAGGCCCAACTGCATAGGCTCCCCATGGGGGGAAGAGCGGGAATTCCAAGAAGGAGCAGGTGCCGGAGGAACCCGGGGCATCATCCAGGTGGGCCGGGGACTTTGGAGCTTCTCTGCCCGTCGTTCCCGCAACCGACGATCAAGTTTAGTGACAAGTTGGCAGAGGTCTGCAAAAGTGGTTGGGATTTCTCCTCGGGCCAGTTCATCCTTCAATACTTCGGATAGCCCCAAACGGAATTGGGAATTTTGGGGATTCTGGGAAAGGGAACCCGAGTCCGTTTTTATCTTGGGCAATGTGAAGTTTTTCAGTTTAGGGAAGAGTTTCATTGCCAGACGAGGACCGATTTTGTCTGCCTGTAGGTAGAACTTGCCGCTTAACCAGCGCAAGTGTTTATCAGCATTAGTGGTCAGAGCTAGGTTCAGGGCCACACGGGAGGATTCAAGTTGGGAAAGGCTGGCTGAGGTGGGTTTGGCTTTATGAGCCTTACTGAGACGTTCAAAGTCTTTTTCCAATTTCTCTATAGTTATTTTATGTTCTTTTTTGAGTTTGGATGACAATTGGATTATCTTCCCTCTTATTACTGCCTTGTGTGCTCCCCAAAGAGAGCTGGGGGACGTGTCCCCCGTGTCATTGAGGTTAAAAAATTCCTTAATGTCCTGGGCTAATAGAGTGCAGTGAACCGGGTTGGATAGAAGGGATTTACTGAGGCGCCATTGAGGGGGACCGGTGGGTGACAATGCGTTGTGGATTTTGAGAGTGACAATGGAGTGGTCAGACCAGGGGGTTTCGTGAATTGAGGCATGTGTCGCTGTGTGGATGTCCGAGTTGGGTATAAAGATGTGATCTATTCTACTGTGCGTTTTATGGGGGGCCGAGTAATGGGTATAGTCTTTAGCGGTGGGGTTTAATTCTCTCCAAGTGTAAATCAGGTTTAAGTCATGGAAGAGTCGGGCTATTCTGAGGCTCTGTTTGGGGGGTTTAGTGAGGCGGGACCTGTCTTGAGAAGATTTGTCTAAGACGTGATCGAATGCTGTGTTGGAGTCGCCCCCTACTATGATCCTGCCTTCCAGGTGAGAAGAGAGGGTAGCGAGCATAGAAGCGAAGAAGCGTGCCTGACCCCGGTTGGGGGCATAATAGGAGACAAGGGAGTACAGTTCCCCTTCAATAAGTCCTTTGATCAGAAGGAACCTGCCCTCCTCATCTCGGACGGTGTGTGTATGAACGAAAGGGATACGTTTGGATAGTAGGATAGCTACTCCCCTCTGTTTAGTTTGAGCATTAGCTAGGTAGAAGGTGGGATAGTTACGGTGGAGGAATGAAGGAGTGTAACTTGCTGGGAAATGGGTTTCCTGTAGTAGGATGACATCAAGGCTTCTGGCATGGTAACTTTGAAAGGCCTTCCGGCGTTTGGAGGGGGAGTTTAGTCCCTGAGCGTTATGAGAGGCAATTCTTAGTGTCATTGTGCGGGTTTCAGAGTCAGCCATGGGCGTCTGGGTGTGGGTGCGAGAATGTTTGGAGGGAGCTTACCTTAGTCCTGTGGCTTCTGAGTCTGTCAGTCTGGGGGATGTGCTTCCGCCGAGACCCTGAAGGGGGTGATGTGGGGTAACTCCGCGAGGAACCTTGAGCACTAGGGGTAGAGGGGGAGGAGGGGGGGGGAGGGAGAGGAGGGGAAGTAAGAAAGGAGAAGAAGAGGAGGAAAGAGCACGAAGAACATTGAGATGGTTAGTAAGTGCATAAAAAAACAAAAAACGATCGACCAATACATTACAGTTATAGTGCAATAAGGACCAGATAAGAAGGTCCCGGTCCAAAAGCTCACCAAGGAGAGCATTTGGAGAGGGTGCAACCCTGAAAGGGTTGGCTGTCTGGTGTCACCGGAAAGAGTGGGTACCCTCCGCGTCACAACAGGTGGAGTGGCATACTACACCGCTCCGGCCGGTACGGCCCCCAGTAAGGAGCAAACTGTTACCGGTCGGCCTAGGAGGGTAAACATAAACTGAAACAACAGGGAAAAAATTACAAACTGTACGCAGCATGCGCAAAAGGTGTGTCTTAGATTGTTTCTTGCTATGAGCGAGAAGGGTGGTAGCTCAAAAATAGCATGGGTGGGGGTACCTGCAGGGTAGAGGGGGGGGAGAAGTCCCGTGAGGGAGTTAGCTAGGGCCGGTGTGTGGGACTGGCAGATTGGGGGGGATGTCAGAGGGAATTGTCCCAGTCCACAAAACCTAAAAGGAATGGAAGCGAACATAATACCCACGTGATCCCAGGTGGGAGTGTAGAATGAGGAAGTGGGCCCCATTTAGCCCATGTTAGGACCAACGGGGTCCACTTAAACCAGAGGGATCCTGGCCTGGCCAAAACTGGTCAGGGCTTGGAGGATCCATTTCCCCCTGAACCTTAAGGCAAGCTGGGGTTGTCACTGAAAAAGCGAGAGGGATAAAGTTTGGGTGATGGAGTGACCAGATGGATAGGGGGGGGGCAAGGTTCAGGGGGAAAGATGTCCAAAAAAAAGGGGTTAGAGAACGCAAGGCCTCTCATTGGTGAGAGGTGGAGGATGGGGTCTTCATCTCGGAGGATGTGCTTCCCGGTGTCTCTTCGACTGTTGCTTGTTCCACAGAGGGGTCAGGGGGCTGCCTGGTGGTGGACGTTTAGACGAAGCTGTCTTGATTGGAGCTTGGTGGGGGGCCAAATCCTGGGAGATCAGACCGAGTTGGAGCAGCAAGCGTTCGCCATCCTGGAACGATGAGAAACCGTAGGATTTGTCCTTGAAGTGGAATTGGAGCCTGAACGGGAAGGACCAGCGATACTTGATGGAGTTCTGGATGAGGACCTCCAGAAGGGGTTTGAGGGATCTGCGTTTCTGGACCATAGGGGGGGAGATGTCCGCAAAAATTTGGATCTTGTTGCCTTGGAAGTTCAGGTTATCCAGATTGCGTGTGTGCCTCATGACGTCCTCCTTAACGCTATAGTAATGCGGTTTGACTACAATGTCTCTAGGGAGGCCATCTTGTCTGGGGGGATGAAGAGCTCTGTGGGCCTTGTCAAGTTCCAATCTGTGTTCCTGGATGTCAGGCAAGAGTTCTTTAATGAACTTTTTGATTGTGCTGGGGACGTCTGTGACCGATTCGGGAATTCCTCTAATGCGGAAGTTGTACCTTCTGCTCCTGTTCTCCAAATCGTCGATTTTAGAGAGGGCTGTTTCTAGTTGGTCTTGTAGGGTTTGGATGCATGCGGTGTTCTGGTTGGTACGTGCTGCATTGTTATCTACCGCCTGCTCAATAACATCCATGCGGGCCCCAAGGCCCTGCAGATCAGCTTTAATGGTAGCCGTGATTTGGGAGGCATTCTGTGCCAGCATTTCGGAAAAATGTTGCAGCATAAGCTGCATGTCAGTGGAGTGGGTCTGCAGCAGGGGAGGATAGTGATGTGGGCCTTCCAGGCCTAGGGGAGATCCCTGGTAGGGAGTGTGTGGAAAGTCACCGAAGTTCCTGCTCAGCAGGGATGCTGTGGAGGCTGGGGAGTTACCCTGGGGGTTGCAGGTACTCACAGGGGTTAAAGGCATGTTGGTGTGGAGCTGGAGATGCAGATGCTGGGCTGGTGGGTCTGCTATGGTGTCCGGGTCCTCTGTGCTGCCTTGTGTTGCGGCCGCCATCTTGGCTGAGGCCGGGGCTGCCGGATTATATGTGAGCTGACGGCTCACCTCGTTCTTGTGCGTTCCTGTAGCCATATCGGGGGGTGCCTGGCACCCTTGGGAGGCAGAGGGGTGACGGCCGGCCGAATCCTGCTCGATCTGAGCGCTCGGGGGTAGTAGATGGGCCGGAGCGGTGCGGAGCTTCCGATCAGAGCGTCCTCCCGGAAGTCCCACGCATGCGCACTCATCCAGCGCCTTTTTATGAACATTTCAGCATCCCGACAGAGGGGGAGTGGAGGGATGGTGGCATCTCTAGATGCCGAAAAAGCTTTTGACTCTGTTGAATGGGTCTACCTGTGGGAAATCTTGGGTTTAGCTTCAGCCCCCAATTTATATCCTGGATATTATGCCAATCCCACTATGAGGGTCTACACCAATTACACTGCGTCCCCAAGACTTTTGCTTACTAGGGACACAAGACAGGGATGCCCACTTTCCCCCGAGATTTTAACTTTGGCTATGGAACCCCTAGCCATTCTAATCAGTGGTCTCTCAGTGGGTCAGTGGGAGGAAAGAATCTCCCTTTGTGTGGACCATGTTCTGCTGTACCTAGGTATCGCCACAACCTCATTGTTGTTCGGCATTGAGAATTGGCAACACCCTTTGGCTCTCTCAGGCATCAAGATTACATGGAACGAATCTCTCCTGTTCCCACTGGATCGGCGCTGAATCGGCACTTCTGATGGTGGCATCCACTCCTCTTTGACAGTTCACCAGATTTAAATACTTAGGGGTAGTGGTTCAATCTGGTATTTCTGGCTACTTAGATAATAACCTGCCACTTACAGTATCTTGGACCCCCCTATACGTCAATGCTCTAGCTGGTCTTCACTTCCTTTAAGCCAGTAGGTAGGGTCAACCTAATTAAAATGATACACTGGCCAAATTTTTGCATTATTTCCAGCACACTCCAGTCACAATACCTCAGCCCTTTTTGCGGAGACTCATTAGCATGGTAACCTAATTTATTTGGGCTAGAAGGACACCTAGACTGGCTAAGATGGCTCTACAACACCCTCTCATGCTCATCCTAACTCTCCCCAACTTTGTAAAATATTATTGGACGGCAGTTTTAGTAATGGTATATTGGTGGTTTACCAGGCCACAGGGCAATCAATGCACTGGTAACACTGGAGAATGATCTGCTGGGCTCATACATGGATCTGAGCAACCTTCCTTTTTGGGGCCCTTGATCAAATGTGGCTATCACAACTCCTATGCGCATTACCATGAGAGTCTGGACACAAGCCTCTTTGAGATACCAAGAACCAAGTGTGCACTCTCCCCATACCCTGTTGTGGGGGAATGCCAACTTACCACCTTCACGCATTCTACAGGACCCTCAGGTGTGGGCTAAGTATGACATTACCCTCTTATGGCACATTATCTCACGGGGAAGCCTTCTTAGTCTTGAATCTTTAAAGGTTGCCTTTCTTCTACCCCAGTGGTCTCCAAACTGCGGCCCTTTGCTTGCATTTATCCGGCCCTTGGGGCACTATTATTTCCACTGATACAAGACACTATTCTGCCATCTGACACTGACAATGGACCACCATTTCTCCCACTGACACCACTAATGGGGCACTAATCCTCCCAATGATACCAACGATGGGACACTATTCTTCCCCCTAATACCAGATGTTTACTTCCACTGATGCCAGAAAATATTCCACTCCTGCTGGCCACAGTCTGGCCCTCCTAGCGTCTGAAGGACAATAAACTGACCCTTTGTTTAGAATGTTTGGAGACCCCTGCTCTACCCAATCATATGCTTTTCCGTTATTACCAACTCAGACATGAAGTTCACACACAGTTTCACCACAGGGTTTCCCTGTCCTCTCGTGCATTAGAAGAGCTCCTGACAACAGGATCTAGGTAAGCATTTTTTTTTATCTACTCAAAGCTTAGTTTTGCTAACAGGTCTAGGCTAGATATCCTTTATGGCACGCGGATCTTCCTTCTCTCACTGAGGAAGACTGCTCGGAATGCTTGGATCATTTTTTTGACGGATATGATATCAGCCAGAGATAGGTTTATTCAGCTCAAGCTAATAAATAGAGTTGATTACACTACTCAAAGACTGTCTTGCATTAATCCTACCACCACAAGCACCTTTTAACAATGTACTGTGGAAGAGCTCACTTATATGCATGCTGTGGACCTGTCCTTGCATTCAGGCCTTTTGGAATGAAGTAGTATCTACCATAAATTCTGTAGGTGGTGCTTCAATTGCCCGAGACCCTCGTATTTTTTTCCTGGGTAGGATAGACAATATGGCACCCACCCACTATGTTAGGTTGTTAATTTGTTATTCAATATTAAATGCTAGACAGACCATATTGATCAGGTGGAAGGTCCCACAGTCTCCCACTGTGGCAGAGTGGAAGGGAGCCATAAATGCAGTTCTCCCACTATATAAATTAGCATACACAAGTCATAATTGCCCCAAAAATGTCAACAAAATCTTGTCCAACAGGATTGATGCCAAAGGGATTACTGTTTGATGCCAATCATTTTTGCATGTTATTAGTGTATATGGGGCTGTAGCTCAGGTTGGGCCAATCTTTTATAAAGACGGTTGATTTGTATACCTTGCTACTGCCCTGGTATGCATGTACTATCTGGAAAAATATGGACTTTGTGAATCTACCTCTCTGTATATCTTGACTGTTACTACCAGAGTGTCATGTCTATGCAATGTTCAAGTCTATGCAATGTATTCTTTTGGCTTAACCTGTACTATTAAATTAATGATTTTTTTTACTAACTAGAATAAATCTCTATATGGGTGACTCTGATGGCCCCCTCCAAGCCAGCATCCTTCAACAGAAAGTTTTTGGCCGCATTCAATCAGATGCAGCACTGCTTGCTGCCTGCATCAGCTGGCAGAATTCAATAACCACAGTGGGAGATTCAACATTTTTGCTATATATTGTGGTAGAGGAATCTGTTTGATTTTTTATCTAATAGTGTATGACCAGCTTAATGCCCCATACACACGGTCGGATATTCCGATGGAAAAAGTCCGATCGGATTATGTTGTCGGAAAATCCAACCATGTGTGGGCTCTAGCAGACTTTTTCCGTTGGAATTTCCGATGGAAAAAATTTGAGAGCAGGATCTAAAATTTTCCGACAACAAAATCCAATCTAACTTTTTCCGATCGTGTGTAGAGAATTTTGACGCATAAAGCCCCACGCATGCTCAGAAGAAATTTGGAGACGAAAGCTATTGGCTACTGCCCTGTACGTAGTCCCGTCGTACGCTTTGTACGTCACCTCGTTCAAAATGATCGGATTTTCCGACAACTTTGCCCGACGTGTGTATGCAACACCAGTTTCGGACAAAATCCGTCGGAAATTATCCGACGGATTTGGTGATCGGAATGTCCGACTGTGTGTACGGGGGCTTAGAGTAAGTAAAAGAGTGTGGAAAAAAACCCAGTTACACTTAGTTTATCCAGGTTGTCACCTTTTGGGGTACCAGTGATGCAGGGGAGCCCAGTGCCTGTTAGCAAGTAATAAGGCCAATGGAAAAAGGATCTGTAAATTAGGTGGTATACCAAGATGGGCAAGTGAAAATGTTCCTTTGTTGTTAAAATATATCGAAACCAAATCAGTAAAACCTCATATTTTTTCCAAGATGGTACTATAATTTAAAAAGCAATTTACAATATTTTTAATAACAATATTTAATGAAAATATTATCTGGTAATATTCATCCTGCCATGAAGGGAATTTTTCAGGTACTTAATGTTACAAGATTACTACAAGGTGAGTGTTTTCTCCAGTTGCGGCCGCTCCATTAGGGGCGCAGGGGCGCCGCCCCCCCCAATCCATGTGCCCAACCCCTAATCTACAAGCAGGGTGCCGGACGCATGGATTTCAATGGGTTTTTTTTTAAGCACATGATTAGAGCCTGAAGCTCTAATTGGCTTTAAAAAAGGGTGGGCTAAAGGCGCACTGCACCCTGAGCCCACCCAGTTGTGTGACAATAGCAAATTAATATTCACTATTATCTTCCTGATTCTCCTCCCAGACAATCAGGAAGCGGGTCCTGAGGCCTAATTGGCTGAGAGGAGAAGTGACTGTATTGGCCCCCAAGGAAGAGATGCAGGCCGCGACCTAGATGGGGTAAGTGTGGTGTTTGCTGATCACCCGACAGACAGGGGGAGTGGGGTATTCTGACTGACCGAGTGGGTTGGTTTGACTGACGGACCGACCGACTGCCCTGTGCCCCCCCAAAATGGAGAACCAGATGCCACTGGTTCTCTCCTTATCTTCCACTTGTACTCCTCACTCTGTCACACAGGTTTCCACTGTCAGGAAATCTGCCTTGAGAAATGCCATGCAGCCATCACAGGACTGCATGTATGCAAGCAAGAAATGACCACAGAGAGATCTAACAAAAAAAAAAGAAAGGAAAAAACAAGTAGTTTATTTAAAATAAAATTGGAATTGTTTTTGATACACAATACTTTAGCACATTACAGGTCATCCAGATAGGGTTTACATCTAGTTGTATTTCTTTATTGAATAAAGAGGTATTGGCCCTGACTCATCAACTGGCATATTGATCAATATTACTGCATGTCTTTGCATGCCTTAGTCTCTATGTTGCCTGGCTTAAATGCAATTGTATCTTTAGTAGGGATGAGCCGAACACCCCCCCGTTCGGCTCGCACCAGAACCCGCGAACGGACCTAAAGTCCGTGCGAGCTTTAGAACCCTATTAGTTATAATGGATGCGAACGTTCGAAATTAAAAGTGCTCATTTTAAAGGCTAATATGCATGTTAATGTCATAAAAAGTGTTTGGGGACCTGGGTCCTGCCCCAGGGGACATGTATCAATGCAAAAATTTTTTTTAAAAACGGCCGTTTTTTTCAGGAGCAGTGATTTTAATAATGCTTAAATTGAAACAATAAAAGTGTAATATTCCTTTAAATTTCGTACCTGGGGGGTGTCTATAGTATGCCTGTAAAGGGGCGCATGTTTCCCGTGTTTAGAACTGTCTCTGCGCAAAGTGTCATTTTTGAAAGTAAAAAAGCTATTTAAAATCACTCGCGGCTAATGTTAATTCACGGCTCCCGTAACACAGAGAACAGTGATTCATTGAAACTCATTCATAAAAAAAAGTCATTGATAAAAAAAAAAAAAAAAAATGAAAAAAAAAAAAAAAGCGTAGGGGTCCCCCCAAATTCAATAACCAGGCCCTTCAGGTCTGGGATGGATATTAAGGGGGATCCCAGCCAAAAAAAAAAAAAAAAAATGGCGTAGGGTCCCCCTCAAAATCCATACCAGACCCTTGAGGTCTGGTATGGATTTTAAGGGGAACCCAAGCCAAAAAAAATGGCGTGGGGTCCCCCTCAAAATCCATACCAGACCCTTATCCGAGCACGCAACCTGGCAGGCCGCAGGAAAAGAGGGGGGGACGAGAGCGGCCCCCCCTCTCGCCTGAACCGTACCAGGCCACATGCCCTCAACATTGGGAGGATGCTTTGGGGGTCTAAGACCCCTAAAGCACCTTGTCCCCATGTTGATTAGGACAAGGGCCTCTTCCCCACAACCCTGGCCGGTGGTTGTGGGGGTCTGCGGGCGGGGGGCTTATCGGAATCTGGAAGCCCCCTTTAACAAGGGGACCCCCAGATCCCGGCCCCCCCCCCCCTGTGTGAAATGGTAAGGGGGTACAAAAGTACCCCTACCATTTCACCAAAAAAGTGGCAAAAATGGTAAAAATGACAGGAGACAGTCTTTGACAATTCCTTTATTAAAATCTTCTTTCTTCTTTCTTCATCCTTCGGATTCTTCATCTTCTCCTTCCTTCATCTTCTTCCATCTTCTTCTTCCATTTTCTTCTTCCTCCGATCCGCTTCTTCTTGCGCTGGTCTTCTCGTCCTTCTCGTCCGGCATCTTCTTCCGTCGGCGTCGGCGTCGGTGTCGGTGTCTTCTTGGGCCGCTCCGCGCAATGGGAGGCTCCCGCTGTGTGAGGCTCCGCTCCATCTGACAGGTCTTTTAAAACGGAGGGCACCTGGTGACCCCGCCCCCCTCTGACGTCATGGGGAAAGCCATCATGGAATTCCCCATGACGTCCCTGTGCGTCAGAGGGGGCGGGGTCACCAGGTGCCCTCCATTATAAAAGACCTGTCAGACGGAGCGGAGCCTCACACAGCGGGAGCCTCCCATTGCGCGGAGCGGCCCAAGAAGAGACAGAGACACCGACGCCGACGCCGACGGAAGAAGATGCCGGACGAGAAGGACGAGAAGACCAGCGCAAGAAGAAGCGGATCGGAGGAAGAAGAAAATAGAAGAAGAAGATGGAAGAAGATGAAGGAAGGAGAAGATGAAGAATCCGAAGGATGAAGAAAGAAGAAAGAAGATTTTAATAAAGGAATTGTCAAAGACTGTCTCCTGTCATTTTTACCATTTTTGCCACTTTTTTGGTGAAATGGTAGGGGTACTTTTGTACCCCCTTACCATTTCACACAGGGGGGGGGCCGGGATCTGGGGGTCCCCTTGTTAAAGGGGGCTTCCAGATTCCGATAAGCCCCCCGCCCGCAGACCCCCACAACCACCGGCCAGGGTTGTGGGGAAGAGGCCCTTGTCCTAATCAACATGGGGACAAGGTGCTTTAGGGGTCTTAGACCCCCAAAGCATCCTCCCAATGTTGAGGGCATGTGGCCTGGTACGGTTCAGGCGAGAGGGGGGGGCGCTCTCGTCCCCCCCTCTTTTCCTGCGGCCTGCCAGGTTGCGTGCTCGGATAAGGGTCTGGTATGGATTTTGAGGGGGACCCCACGCCATTTTTTTTGGCTAGGGTTCCCCTTAAAATCCATACCAGACCTCAAGGGTCTGGTATGGATTTTGAGGGGGACCCTACGCCATTTTTTTTTTTTTTTTTTTGGCTGGGATCCCCCTTAATATCCATCCCAGACCTGAAGGGCCTGGTTATTGAATTTGGGGGGACCCCTACGCTTTTTTTTTTGTTTTTTATTAATGAATGACAGCTCTCTGTGTTACAGGAGCCATCAATTCATTAGCCGCGAGTGATTTAAATAGCTTTCTTCCTGCAAAAATGACACTTTTTTGCAGGGAAAGTTCTAAGCACAGGAAACCTGCCTCCTTCACAGGCTACCTATAGACACCCCCCAGATGTGATACTGCAATGCTGTTCTAACAGCATGCACACACATATCCCCAGAAATAAAGCACATATTGTTGTCAGCAGTCAGCAGCACACTGACACGCTGACACTGTGAGTGAAACATAATATGCGAGGCCGCCGCCGCGGCGGCCTCTTATACCGTGGGGCGTGTATTAAAGCCCCTGAGCTATAATTGGCTACAGGCATCCTGCCTGTAGCCAATTATGGCTCTCCTCGCTGCCGGCGCTGTGATTGGCCAAGCATGCGGGGTCACAGTGCATGCTTGGCCAATCATCAGCCAGCATTGCACTGCGCGGGCCGCAATGCATTGCGGGGCCGCTCGCATCACACGAATTTGATGCGAGCGGCCCCAATAGTTCTGGGCTCGCCGAGCGAGCGAACACCCGGTGCTCGATTCGAACATGGGTTCGAATCGAACACCGGGCTCATCCTTAATCTTTAGTAATCAGAGTCATTATCATATTTGTGAAATTTTGCTCAAAATAAATACAGATAAATACACCAGGCCCAATACCTCAGCACTCCAAGGTAATAAATCTGGATTGCGATATAATTAGGCTGATATACTGAAAGAGTTGGGCAGCTTTACAAAATAAATTGTGTGAATACATATTCCCTTCAATTGTCTAATTATGTGCAGATAATATACGGTAGGTAAATAAGAACTTGCTTGGATAATTGAAGTAAATAATCACAAAATGTATTGTGTGATAGTTCCTAAATCCTTTAGTAAATCAGCCTTAATGCTGACAGCTCTAAAATATAGGGACTGATTTACTAGTAGTTGAGAATCCCCACACAATAAATTGCATGCATATTTATTGTAATTATCCATTCATATGAAAAGTAAATTTTCTTTGCTTAATTTATCTGCATTTGATGTGATAATTGAAGTAAATATGCAATTGAAAATTGTCAACTTCTTTAGTAAATCAGTCCACAACTGTATTAGTTTTTTTTAATCCAGATTTAATACAGACTACCTTCTCCATTTGCATAATTCACAAAAACCTAACAGGGTGTAACCACACTGCCTATATTGAGTTCATATGTTAGAGACAAATTAATTAAGTAACTCTTTCCTTGCCAGCATCACTAAATATTATTATAGAAGAAGATGGATAATGTACCCCCTATCAGTCACCCAAACTACCGTAAATTTATATTTTTTATGAATTTATATTTTGTCACAACTCAAAATCATGGTTGAAAAACATGGGGTATTTCTATATTACTTATATACTGTACAGTATATTATAATAACAGCGTATAATTTTCAATTTTGTATCAGAAAATATTTAATAAATGAAATCAACAGATACAACTCAATAAATGCTTGTCTTATTGAACAAAAATAGTCCAGATAGTATATACCAGTTTTTAGCATCCATCTTTCAGACACATTTAAACGAGCCACAGAATAGCAATATAAAGTGTTTGTTTCATAATTGACTTTTGGAAGAACTATTCCTGAGCTCTGTTTACAGTGAAAGTGGGAAATGGAAATGATCGGAGGGGTGCAATGAATATTGCCTTGGTTGCAGCTGCTTAAAAATACATTTTTCAAACCAGATGCTGCTTGACATTGACTTCTATTATTGTATGTCTTGTGGGACCTGAGGCAAATCTGCTGATGGTGGTCTTGGGAGATATCTATGACACCAAGATACATTTTTCTGTGATATCGGCTTCCCTGATAACACTTGAAGGTTATTTGTACCTTGAAGCCTGGTTTCATATAAATCATTTGGTAGATACTATTTGAAAGTCCTTTCATTCAACAATCATTGTTATATGGAATGGTTTTCAAATTACATTTTAGTTTCATTTTTGTTGGATGTATATTATTTTCTGCTGCTTAATTCAGTAGGCACATTTTAAAAAACTGCAAACAATTACTGGCATGTCAGTTAATTTTTCACGTTGAAATGTTTAAATAAGCAAAAAAAAATAGGTTGTTATGATGTACTAATCAAATTAGTTACCACTTCTAAAGAATATAACATAATATTAAGGGGGGCACAATAGTTTAGTGGTTAGTAGTGGGTCACTGTAACCCAAAGAACCTGTGTATAGTACTAAGAGTGCTATGTGCAAAAAGTTTTATAATATCCCAGTGTTTTTTTTACTAGGCTCCACAGTTTTTCCAGACTTAAAAGGCGTACTAAAATATAGTTGGTTTCAATTCAAACTTACATTAAAGCATATATTCCTGGGGCAGGAACAGAAGTGACAGGACTATTGGTAACAGTAAGGAAAGTATGGCTCCAAGACTGAGGAAACCTACAACAGAAAGCCATAGGAAATCCAATGATAGAGTTAAGCAGAAATAGATCTCAACAAACAATCAGCAGTGATAGGTGTAATTCACACTAGAAACTACTTTTTTAAATCAGTGCAGCGCCACAAATGCCGCGTCGCACCGATTAGGATGGTGCCATTGCCGGCAATTGCCGCCGATTTGACATGAAATTTGACATGTCAAATCGCATGTCAAATCATACCAATGTGAACCAGGGCTAAATCAGAGTTGGTCTACAAACAGAAGATGATTTACAGACATGGGCAGGCAGAGATTACTCAGAGTTGGTCCAAAAACAAAGTACATAACAAAAGATCATCAGATATATTGGCCAAGATATACACATACGACAGCACAGGAGAAAAACAATTAGTACACTTAGCTCAAACATAATGACAAGGATTCCCAGATAAACTGGCTATGTAATGGATCAGGTGAAGTAAGTGTGTCACACAATAACAAAATCCTCAGGAATTTTTTTTTAATTAATCTCCAAAACTAATCCAACCTGGTACAGCGAAGGTGGAGGCACAGAGTGAGTGACAGCTATAGGTTGGTATGCAGGACACAGGAACGGCACTGATCAGAGAAAGCCCACTGAGATAAAAAAAAGAATCAAGCTAGACTTACGTATGACAATTATTTTGCAAGCCTTTTTTGAGTCAGAGACGTTTAATGGCATAGTGTACCCTTTATTGGATTCTAGTTTTATGAACAATATAATTCAATGTTGGTAGAAAATATATTTTAGTTTCCTGAATAAGTAGTAGTAAATTCACCATGGAAAACAACACCATTTAAATAAACTGGATTATGCCCTAAGCTGAACTCCAGGCAAACATTTAAATATCACCTAAACTGAATAGATGGCAGAGTATACTGTATATACCTGCCTGCCTCACCAAGTCCTAAATTTTACACTGCCCAGACAGACATCACAGCCTGCATGGTGGCCTGATTTTCTCTGCTGCAGTTCCTCACAACCCTAAGCTTGTAATTGGGCAGTGAAGCAGCAGCACTAGATTGCTAAGGTCATCTCTCTGCTCTGTTATTCTGTCAGCAAATATGCACACAGGACACTTTATAAGCCCAAGGTTTAGCTTTTCCTTGTCTGTGTGCTGCTGTACAGAGGATTACAAAGGCTGGGATTAAGTCAAATATATATTTTGTCTATTTAAAATATGTTTAATGATTTGTTAATACATATATAACTGTAACTTTTGCATGTTTAATATCAGTGTTTTCAGCTTTTGCATGACTTAACTTACTGTATATTATCATTTCTTGCTCAATAATGATGGTGTTATATATTACGTGACAAATTATGTTAAAAACGATAGTCTTAACAGCACAGAAGAATTTGTTTGAAACCAGAAGAAACATTTTACTAACCTACTCACTATACCATGTAAGGACCATGTGATTTATCTACAAATTCTTGATCTTTTCCTTGCATTATTAGTATTGGTTGCCCTTTCATGATCTAAAGGTTTGTGAAGGTTATGCTGTCATCAGAAAATTTGCCATAACAAAAATCTCTGTGGTTTTGCAATTTCTTCAGAGATTTGACAACCTGCAATTCTTAGGCTCTTAGGGTAACATACCCTGAAAAGTTTTTTGTTTTAGCCTGAGGAGAATGCCTTGAACTTTGACAGCTTTGTTAATGGTGTGTGAGTCACTCTCTAATCATGCAGTGGAACCTACTACATATATAATATTCTCTTTAGTTTGCAAAGACTCAAAATTATTTGTCACTGCATGATTGGCTTAGGCCCTGCTGACTGTATGTCATAACACATAAATGACCACCTTTTAGGCTCTAATTACACCTGTATGGTATCTGTATTTGTTAGGTCGAAGATGCTCTCTATTTATTACTATGTGACATATGTGATGTTTGAATCATGTTTTTGTATAATAATGTTTTTTCTTTTAATTTCCAATAATCACAATCAGGGAATGAGCTAAATTGGGATGTTTTCATTTCCTAACATTTTGGTAAAAATGTGGAGATTTTTGTAGTGCAGTATTGCAAACAATGTAATTTGCCATTTCATAAAGAATAAGCTGCCAATGTATAACAAAAGAAAACAGACTAGCACCTCTTTAATGCAATGCCCCACAATGCTATGGAACCTCTTGTACTTGTGCATTGGGGTGCCACTCTAAATTAATGTCACTGAAACACCAAGAGTGCCTTGTTTTACTGATGCTGTAAAATGCACATGACTGAAACACATAGGTCTAAAGAAGGCCTAAACCTTTCCTGCACTTCACTTATATCAGAGGACGATTTCAGGACCCTTCACCATATTGGGTGGTAATCAATCAGAGAAGTATCCCTGTGGGCTCACAAGTAGAAAACGTTTGCATTTTAACCTTTGAAGAACCTGACATCACCTAGTCATCCAACACCCCTACCACTGAACCCTCCTGCACCCCTGACTCTGAACCCTGCTACATCACAGCACCCCTGACACTGCACCCTCTTATACCACTGATTCTGAAACCCCCCCACTTCCCAACACTCCTGTCACTGTGCACTTCACAGCACCCTAGTGTATGCAGTCCTTATTCTATAAATTTCCAGCGTCTCCAAAGGTGAAACACATATACAGCATAATAATGAATACATTGAGGGCAGGGGAGGGAGTCTGGAGGGAGTTCACCCCCCTTAAAGAGGTAGTAAACCCTGATGGGTTTATTTCCTCTTTGTTTCCCTGCAAAGGTAAAGCATAATGGACTACTATGCATCGCATAGTATTTGTAAGGTTTGTAAGGGTTTACAAGGGTTTGTAAGGGTTTACAACCACTTTAAAGGTACACACTGGAAACCCAGCAATAACACAATGGCAGCGGAAGTATGCAGTGCATCCCTTCACCAATTCACCAACAATACAAACAAATTGAAACCTCCCCCACCTATAAGTGGCCTTTTCAGCAAGGGGCACATGGCTGGGCGATGCATGTCTGTCGATATGCTATTGCTGGGTGTCCAGTGCGAATGGGGCCCAAAATCCAAGGGGCACCATTGGGCTTTCAAGGAGCATAAATAAAATTACACATAAATTATGCATTTAATTTCCTGACTACCTAAGACATATTTTTGAGGCCCTGGAGTGTACCAGGACAGTGGAATATCTCACAAAATTATAACATTTTGGAAAGAAAACACTCCAAGATATTTTCTAAAAGGCAAATTTTATTTTTTGCCACAAGTTTTTGGAAAATGTAGGAAAGTAAAAGAAAATTAATTTTTTTACACCAAGTTGTCAATTAAAGCGGAAGTAAACCCATCGATTTAAGAGTTAAAAAAAAAAAGGCATGCCGGGAATGCTTACTGCACATTGGCTGTGCTCTCAACCAAACAGTCAAATCATCCAATGGCTGGTGTCATAACGGATCACATGTGCAGCACAGTTGAAGATTAAACAGAGGCAAAGATGGCAGCTTCCTTGGCTGAAAACGATAGGGGGGGTTTACTTCCACTTTAATAAAATATTTCTAACACGCATCATAGGCATACTTAGAACTACAACCCATAATAGATTCTACTATTTCTCCTGAGTATTGTGATACCACATGCATGAGTGTTTCACAGCCTAGCTATATAGACAGGCCCAAAATCCAAGGGGCATAAATTACACATCTAATATCCTGACATCCTGCGAACACCCACAAAATTACCACATTTTGGAAAGGAAACATCCCAAGGTATTTTCTAAGAGGCATGGTGAGTCTTTTGAAGACTTTGTCTTTTTTTACCACAAGTTTTGGAAAATGCAGAAAGAAAATAATATTTTTTTATACAGTGCCTTGCAAAAGTATTCAACCCCCTTGGCCTTTTACCTATTTTGTTACATTACAGCCTTTAGTTCAATTTTTTTTTAATCTGAATTATATGTGAATGATCAGAACACAATAGTCTAAGTTGGTGAAGTAAAATTAAAAAAATATATACATAAAACTATTTTTCATAAATAAAAAACTGATAATTGGCATGTCCGTATGTATTCGTTTTGAAGCCCATAAAAAGCTCTGGTGCAACCAATTACCTTCAGAAGTTACATAATTAGTGAAATGATGTCCACCTGTGTGCAATCTAAGTGTCACATGATCTGTCATTACATATACACACCTTTTTGAAAGCCCCCAGAGGCTGCAACACCTAACCAAGAGGCACCAATAACCAAACACTGCCATGAAGACCAAGGAACTCTCCAAGCAAGTAAGGGACAATGTTGTTGAGAGGTACAAGTCAGGGTTAGGTTATAAAAAAATATCCAAATCTTTGATGATCCCTAGGAGCACCATCAAATCTATCATAACCAAATGGAAAGAACATGGCACAACAGCAAACCTGTCAAGAGACAGCCGCACACCAATACTCACGGACCGGGCAAGGAGGGCATTAATCAGGTCTCTGTGCTGCCTCTCTAAGGTAACCCTGGAGGATCTGCAGAGTTCCACAGCAGAGACTGGAGTATATGTACATAGGACGACAATAAGCTGTACGCTCCATAGAGTTGGGCTTTATGGCAGAGTGGCCAGAAGAAAGCCATTACTTTCAGCAAAAAACAAAATGGCATGTTTTGAGTTTGCGAAAAGGCATGTGGGAGACTCCCAAAATGTATGGAGGAAGGTGCTCTGGTCTGATGAGACAAAAATTTTACTTTTTGGCCATCAAAGAAAACGCTATGTCTGGCGCAAACCCAACACATCACATCACCCAAAGAACACCATCCACAGTGAAACATGGTGGTGACAGCATCATGCTGTGGGATGTTTTTCAACAGTCAGGAGCAAAACCTGTACCACTCTGTGTGTGATTTGAGGCTAGGATGGAGGTTCACCTTCCAGCAGGACAATGACCCCAAACACACTGCTAAAGCAACACATGAGTGGTTTATGGGGAAACATGTAAATGTGTTGGGATGGACTAGTCAAAGCCCAGACTTCAATCCAATAGAAAATCTGTGGTCAGACTTAAAGATTGCTGTTCACAAGTGCAAACCATCCATCTTGAAGGAGCTGGAGCAGTTTTGCAAGGAGGAATGGGCAAAAATCCCAGTGGTAAGATGTGGCAAGCTCATAGAGACTTATCCAAAGCCACTTGGAGCTGTGATAGCCGCAAAAGGTGGCTCTACAAAGTAGAGTACATTGACCTTTTCTGTTATTTTGTCCTATTTGTTGTTTGCTTTACAATAAAAAAAAAAATCTTCAAACAGTCCATGTTAATTCCAGGTTGTGAGGCAAAAAAACATGAAAAATGCCAGGGGGGGGGGGGGGGGGGTGAATACGTTTGAAAGGCACTGTACACAACGTTGTCAATTTAATAAGCTATTTCTCCCACACAGCATGGGCATACTTACAATTAAAACCCAAATCACAATCTACTACACCTCATGAGTATGGTGCTACCAAACGGGTAAGAGTTTTTCCATGTCTGGACTGAATATGTACCAAATATTGTATCTGGTGTATCATACAAATAAAAAAAAAAAGTTTTGCAAGGAGGAATGGGCAAAAATCCCAGTGGTAAGATGTGGCAAGCTCATAGAGACGTATCCAAAGCCACTTGGAGCTGTGATAGCCGCAAAAGGTGGCTCTACAAAGTATTGATTTTAGGGGGTGAATAGTTATGCACATTGACCTTTTCTGTTATTTTGTCCTATTTGTTGTTTGCTTTACAATAAAAAAAAATCTTCAAACAGTCCATGTTAATTCCAGGTTGTGAGGCAAAAAAACATGAAAAATGCCAGGGGGGGGGGGGGGGGGGGGGTGAATACGTTTGCAAGGCACTGTACACAACGTTGTCAATTTAATAAGCTATTTCTCCCACACAGCATGGGCATACTTACAATTAAAACCCAAATCACAATCTACTACACCTCATGAGTATGGTGCTACCAAACGGGTGAGAGTTTTTCCATGTCTGGACTGAATATGTACCAAATATTGTATCTGGGGTATCATACAAATCAAAAAAAATGTCAAGACCTATGTACTGGAATGGTCACCTCTGTATGCATGATCAGGGAATATAGCTTAGTGTAGCATCACCTATAGCAGTCCTCGTTCGTATAAACCATGCAAGCCAATAAATAACAAATATTTGTAATTTATACATTGCGCCTTTTTGAAAAATGGTAAAAATCAAACGTATGCAAAAATGTAAATATCCAAATTTCTCGAACAATTTGAAGGTTTTCATTTTTCCGTTACAGCTTTCAGAATTTGTGAAAGACCTCCAAAACCATATATTTTCTGAAAGCATATGACCTCTAGAATTAGAAGAAGGTGCTACTGTTTTTTTAGACCCTGCAGTATTTGCGCAAATGTTTAGCAAACCAATATATTCACAAAAAATACACTAAAACCATTATTAGCAGATAAAAACACAGCTACTTTTACAAAATTCCTGCTAAATCCCTAATAAATATAAAAGCTTAACCTGTATGGAGTTAATAAATAACAAAAAAAAATAATTTTTACATTGCAACTTTTTGCAAAATGGAGAAAATCAAACGTACGCAAAATGTAAATATCCACATTTCTCTAACAATTTGAAGGCTTTCATTTTTCCCTTTCAGCTTTCAGAATTTGTAAAAGACCCCAAAAACCATATATTTTCTGAAAGCATATTACCTCTAGAATAAAAATAATGTGCTACAGATTTTTTAGACCCTGCGGTATTTGCGCAAATGTTTATCAAACTAAAATATTCACCAAAAAAAAAACACAGCTAATTTTACAAAATTCCTGCTAAATCCCTACTAAATATAAAAGCTTAACCTGTATGGAGTTAATAAATAACAAAAAAAAAATATTTTTACATTGCGCCTTTGTAGCAAAATGGTGAAAATCGAAAGTACCCAAAAATTTCTCAAAAAATCTGGAGGTTTTCATTTTTCACTTACAGCTTTCAGAATTTGTAAAATACCCCCCAAACCATATATATTTTGAAAGCACATGGTCAGTAGAATAAAGAGAAGATGCCACTGATTTTTAAGCAGCGTGATTTTTGTGCAAATGTTTATCAAATCAATATTTTCACTAAAAATACACTAAAATCATTAATAGAGTACATAAACACAACATAACAAAATTCCTGCTAAATTGCTAATAAAGCATTGTTCACATGTGGCATACTAAAGTTTATGCACATGGGGGACCATGTTTACCCACACAGGGATGCACATGTGTTCCATGTATCCCCATACAGGCAGTCCCATTTATGTAAATTGGGATGCAATGGCTGCACAGGCACAGCTGCTGTTCCCAATCTGACATCCGTGTGGGTACACCACCCCAAACCAGACAGTGTGAGCTCAGGGACATGTATGCGGACCTACATGGATGTAAAATTGGGAGCAACGGCTCTGTTCGTGCAGGCGCTACATCCCAAATGACATCAATAGGACGGCCTGCACAGAGAGGCACGGAACACCTGTACATCCCTGTAAAGGTACGCTGTGTAGGCCCTGTGTGAACAAGGCCTTAGGTCCCTTTCACACAAGCACACCGATCAGGTCTTCCTGTCCGTTTTTCAGGCAGGCCCAATCGGAAAACCCATTGTTCTCTATGGAGAGGCTGATGTAAATGCACATGTGTCCGTTTACACCTGCCTGCATCCGATCCAGTCCAGTCCGCTAAAAACAGAAGGGTGGGGATTCCATTCCCCATCTATCTAGCAGATCAGATGGGATGGTATCGAATGGAAATGGACAGGAGGTTCATTTCCATCCGACCGCCCCAGAGAGAATAGCGGGCTGTGTCCGTGTCCGCTTTGCATCAGCGGAGAGGACACGGACCTGTCATACCCCTGCTTACCAGGGATCAGCAGACAGATCCCCCACTGAGCAGGTGGATCTGCTTGACAGAGTCCACTCCGTGTGAAAGGGATCTTATCAGGAGCGGCTGGTCCATTAGGGGCGGACGGGCGTTTGTATGATTTATTTTTTCCAAGCCACATGATTAGTGCCTGAGGCTCTAATTGGTTTGAAAAAGGTTGGGCTCAGGGCGCAGAGCATTGCACCCCGAACCGACCCACTTGTGACAATAGTGAATTAATATTCGCTATTGTCTTCCGGTTTCTCCTCCTAGCCAATCAGGATGGATCGGGTTTGCTGAGAGGAGAAGCTGAGGAAGCCATGGATGGGGTGGGGGGGACCATCACTGTGGAGAGGTGAGTGCGGGTGGGGGGAGAGACTGTCACCATGGAGGAGTGAGTATGGGCGGACCTGGGATTCTTACTTTGTTTATTTTTTACTGTTTACAGTTTCTATTTTTTTGGGGGATCTTTGGTGAGATATCAGAGGTCCAAACAGACCCCCATATCTCTTTTTTTGGGACAGAGAAAGGGACTGAAGATAGTCCCTTTCTCTGTAGCACTTTACATGAATGGATGGAATCTGTATAGAGATTCCATTCATTCATAAAATGACAGTCTGATACATTGTAACACTTGCGGTTACAATGATCAGCTGTCAGTGGATATAGCAGCAATCCATTGTACAGGGAGGGGGTTTGATATACACATTTGGTATACCAAGCCCCCCCAAGCCACAACTTCACCTCCACCCGTACCGCTCCCACCCACACTGCTCCCCCCCTGCCACGATCTCCAGCCTGACAGTTTATAGGAGATCAGTGCAGGGAGAAGCTGCAGGCTGCAGGAGGGGAAGGAGAGATGCTGCTTGGAGCGGCCATGCATCGGGGGTGCGGGGGCAGTATGGGGGGGAGCAAAGGTATTGGGGGGACACATCTTGACCCCCCAAGCCCCATGCAGCACCTGAAGCCAAAGGGAGCGGCAGAGGAGGGATGCTGGCTGCCAGGAGTGGGTTTGCTGGGAGGGTCGGAATGGGTGGAGGGGGTAATCAGTGCTGGGGGGAGAAGAGGGTGAAGGGGATAATAGGGGAGAGTGGGGGGAGTAGTTCTAAGTGAAAGTTAGCAGCTGGAGGTGGAGTGGCAGGGGACAGGGAGGCGGCGGCGTGGGAGGGGGGTCACATTAGGGGTTAATGATGCTGCTCAGCGGGTTGTAATCCGCTGATCAGAGTTATAAAATTGTTCATCAGAGTCTGCTGAACAATTTTGATATAAGCTTATGGTCATTGAAGTGACCATAAGCTTATAGGAGAGGGAGAAAAGATGTACGGCGTATGTACTTGGCCACCAGCGGGCATTTTTTAGGTCCGTACAGCATACAGACCTGGCAGTGAAAGGGTTGATGACTGCACTGGTCTGGTGACAGTGGGACATGTGTAGCATTGATCAAGAACACTGTTGCTGTCTTACACTGGTGTGGTGACACTGAGGACTAGCGTGGAAGCAGTCAGGAGCACTGCTGTTCACTATACTAGGTTCACACCTATGCTTTTTTGCATGTCATGTTTGCGTGGGCACGGCAGCCTATTCAAATGAATGGGCTGTCGTGCCTCTGTTTCCACAAAATAAAGGTGCATGCACCTTTTCAAAAACGTGGCTGTAGGAAAATCGCATGGCCTTTTTGACCATGCCATTTCCCTATGGTTCCTGCACGTGAACTAGCGATTTTACTTGCATGGGGGTGCCATTCAGAATGAATGGCAGCCCCACATGTTTCCACAGAGCAGCGTGTTTTCACTGCGGGTGGTTGCGGGTTCAGGAATTGCTGTGATTCCCACAGAAGTGTGAACCTAGAGTTACACTGGACTGGTGACACTAGGACCTGTGTGGTGACAATCAAAGACACTGTTGCTGGCTTACATTAATGTGGTGACACTGCAATTGGTGTGACAGTAATAAGGAACATTGTTGCCGGCATATATTTGTCTAGTGACACTGGAATAGGTGTGGCAGTAATCAAAGGCACTGGGACTGGTGATATTAGGGACAATATATGACTGGTGTGGCAGTGATCAGAGGCACTGTGAGTGGTGCGGTGGTGATTAGGGACACTGTGAGTGGGCGGACATGATTAGGGACACTGACAGGTGGGGCAGTGATTAGGGATACTGACTGGCAGCACTGGTCTGGTGACATTGATCTGATGTTTTGGTGATCAGAGACAGTGGCTGGCAGCACTGATTTACAGTGTTATCCGAGCAGCCAGCCATTGTACTTGATCACTGCCACAGCAGGACAATGTCACCATAGGGACACTGCACCTGCTTTGGTGATGTCACCAGATGACCCTGCCCCCTGTGACATCGTTGGCCAGGGGTATTCTGGGTCAATGATGTTACAAGTTAGTCATTTAAGAACTGTCAGACGGCAGAGCTGCCAGACGGTGGGATGGAGGTTGGCAGTGGCAGCGAGAAGCGTGATTGACAATGGATCTACACTGGGGGACATTTTTTTTATTTTAGTTTTTTAACCACTTAAGGATATAAGGATTTGCCCCCTTAATTCCATTTTGTGATACAGCACTATGTCAATTTAACTGACAATTGCGCGGTCGTGCAGCGTTGTACCCAAACAAAATTTATGTCCTTTTTTTTACCACAGATATAGCTTTCTTTTGGTGGTATTTGACGACCTCAGCGGCTTTTAATTATTACGCTATAAACCAAAAATTTTGAAAAAAATAAATATTTTTAACTTTTTGCTATAATAAATATCCCCCAAAAAAAGTAAAAAAAAAAGTCTTTCTCAATTTAGGCCAATATGCGTTCTTCTACATATTTTTGGTAAAAATAATTGCAATAAGCGTATATTGATTGGTTTGTGCAAAAGGTATACCATCTACAAACTATGGGATAGATTTATGGCATTTTTATTATTATTATTTTTTTTACTAGTAATAGCGGTGATCTGGGATTTTTAGTGGGACCATTGACATTTATACAGTGATCAGAGCTAAAAATAGCCACTGGTTACTGTATAAATGTCACTGGCCGGTAAGAGGTTAACACTAGGGGGTAATCAAGGGGTTAAGTGTGTTCCCTGGGAGGTGTTGCTAACGGGGGCTGGGCTGACTGGAGGAGGAGAGAAATCATTGTTCCTAATCACTAGGAACAGACGATCTGTCTCTCCTCCCCTGACAGAATGGGGATCTGTTTGTTTACACTGACAGATCCCCATTCTGCCTTTCTCTGGAGGCCAGCAGAATCAAGTCCGCTGGATCTGCTGGTTGGCTCCCCCGCTCGTGAATGGGTGCACGGCCACAGATCGCCTTGTACACACCCGACATACAATGAAGGTGATTCCTGCAGGGGAGCCAACTTGCGGCAGTACAACTGCGGCGGGTGGACGGTAACTAGTTAAAGAACTTGTCAAAAAACCCTACACTTTTTTACACAACACTTGTTTTGTGAAGCTTTTGGTGTGCAACAGTGGACTTTAGCCTGTTGTCGGCTAAATACAGGCCTAAGAACAAAGTGCACACCTGTGACCCAGGGAGAAGTAGGGCCAAAAGAGCTTCGGCACTACTTCTCCTTTAGAGAGTAACTCCACTTTCATGGGAAAAAATATAACAAATAAAATATATAGTTTAACATATACTACTACAGAAGCCATATTGTAATTTAATGTTACTAAAAAATATCTTTCCTATTTCTTTTTTGCATTTACTGTTAAAGTTTAGTGCAATATGGTAACCCAAAGGCATTCTTTGCACAGTTGGTGTGCAGAACGCCTCCAAAAATGTATATTCCTGTATATTCCTGCTTGGAGGAAAACTTCTGCACTATGATACAAGTCAGGTTTTAGGCATCCTCTGCACCAAACCTGACAGATAGGTATTCCTTCAGAGCAGATCGTTTTTTAAATCCCTGCAATCTACATTGATTACCCAGAGCGGATTTCTTTTTTTCCAACAAATTTGAGTAATGCCACGTACACACAATCTGACTTTCTGGCAGAAGAGGTCCGACGGTCTTCCCGACTGACTTTCGACAGAGTTCCGACGGACTTCCGAACGAACGTGATGACGTACAATGGGACTAGAAAAGGAAGTTCAGTAGCCAATAACCAATAGCTTCCCTTGCGTCGTATTTGGTCCATCGATTTTTTTTTTATCTCAAGACATGGATGAAATAGCAACATTTAAATCCAATTTCACCATGGGAAAGCACATGTCCTACTGCTTGTAAGGATGATCCAGAGAATGCTAGGACTCACTAATCTTGATAAAGGGCTTATCACTAAAAATGGTGGTTATCATCTTTACCCTGTCTATGACTGTGGCAGTAACTTGGTCAAGCAGTAATTACATTTATAGCACAATTGCACAATGAAAATATATTAACTAAATATACTGTATATTGATAGGGTACATACTGTATATCATATGTAAGACAATCCTTTATATGAATGTGTCAGTCATACGCTGGCTTCTGTCCGGATATCTATTCTCTAAATTTGTACATACTATGCCTGCTGTAGCACACTTCTAGTCCCTTTCATTAATATGTCTGATATTTATGTATTATATTCCACCTTGTTACTTTATCAAGCAATATATGTTATAAGTTTATTTTTATTTTTTTTATATTTTATACTCACTGTGGAACCTAAGGGGTTAATCCTCTGCATTGTGTAAAAAAGGCTGCTTGATCCTCCCCTTCTTCCACAGTCTCCCGATAGAACAGAGTCTTGCGGGCAAGCTGCACATGCTCAGTTTGGTGTGTATTGTTAGAGAGTTTTTGGGAGAGTTCATGTGATCAGCACAGGGCCAATCAGCACTGTCCAGGAAGGGTCAGGGGTCCTGCAGCCTCTTAGGACAATCAGGCGAGAATAAAAACTCCTCCTACAAGCTTTAGCCAGACACTAATAGAAATCACAAGACTGATCTAACTGCTGAAAAGGTATTTAGCAGTTTATATTTACTAAAAATATTGCATTGACATATTCTGTTTACTGTGGGAGACCAGATATAGCGAATGCAGGGTCCTGCATTTAGTAACACTTTCAATTTTGAGCAGTTAGTAATTTAGTTTTGGAATTGCTTGATGGTGTGCTCTATTTGAATAATTACTTACCTTCCATTTACAAAGGGAAATATTTTATCTTTTTTTTGTTTTACTATATATTTGCTCAAGTTATTTTCTTTAACCACTTTCAGACTGGACCATTTTGCTGGCTTAAGACCAGAGCACTTTTTGCGACTCGGCACTGCGTCGCTTTAACTGACAATTGCGCGATTGACATCCTTTTTTCCCCAAAAATAGAGCTTTCTTTTGGTGGTATTTGATCACCCCTGCGGTTTAAATTTTTTGCGCCATAAAAATTTTTGAAAAAAAAAAAACGCATTATTTTTTACTTTTTGCTATAATAAATGCCCCAAAAAAATATATAAAAAAACTATAATATATATCCCCCAAAAATGTATAAAAAAACATATTTTTTCCTCAGTTTAGGCCGATACATATTCTTCTACATATTTTTGGTAACAATAAGCGATTATTGATTGGTTTGCGCAAAAGTTATAGCGTTTACAAAATAGGGGATAGTTTTATGGCATTTTTATTAATAACTTTTTTTTTTTACTAGTAATCAGCGATTTTTATTGTGACTGCGACATTATGGCGGACACATCTGACATTTTTGACCCATTTTTGGGACCATTGTCATTTATACAGCAATCAGTGTTGGGGCGTGTTGCTAACTGTGGGGGGCATGGCTGTGTTTTACAGATCACTGATCTCTGCTCCAATCACAGGGAACAGAGATCAGTATCACTTGTTGCTAGGCAGAATGGGGAGATGCTGTTTACATCTGCATCTCCCCGTTCTTCCTCCCCGTGAGACGATCACAGGTATCCATGCGGTGATCGAGTCTGCGGGACCCGCGATCCGACTCACGGAGGTCCCGGACGGCGTGCACAGCGGGAAATTCAAAGGGACGTACCTGTACGCCCTTATGCCTGTCCATGCTATTCTGCCAACGTACATCGACGTGCGCTGGTCGAGAAATGGTTAAAGCCACAAAGTTATTTTATATAACTGGGTAGACTTTATTAACACTATATGTTTTATTTATTTCCTGTTCAGTCATATTGTATATGTGATTATTTCTAGTATGTTGTTATTGTCTTTTTGTGGTCATATTTTGCCTTTGAATTGCTGCAGCATGTTTTATGTGCATACTTTAAATAGTTATTTCCAAAGCTTTTAATACAAAGCAACATAAACTTACATACTTGTCAAAGTGTGTTTGCACTACCTCTCTATTTGTAATGATTGTGCTATATTGATAAATTCACTGTATGTTTTTGCTCAGTTTTTGTACTTTTATTTATATATTCATATATATATATATATATATATATATATATATATATATATATATATATATATATACATAAATATATCAAACACAGGACAGGCAACAAATTAGCCCTAAAGCTCCATGAGGGTTGTGCCAAAGTGTAGCCAGGGAACAATAAAATCAGGTGGTTAGGCTGGGTTTTTTTACCACCTCTGACCTCCCACCTGAACACAGACTTTATTTTGCTAAAGTCTGTACACATGCCATGACCACGATGCTGTAGTTCGTAGCAAAAAGGTTACAGCGTTTTGCATTTGGTGGGTCTATGAAGCAACATTGCAACTGCATATAATGCAGACACTTGTGACGTAGTGGTGCAACAGTTTCATGATTAAATCAAGCAGTGAGGAGACAACATATCCCCTACTCACCACCTGTCAAACACCTCTGAAATGTGATTCACTGCGGATCATTTTTCAGACAGGCTCAAAGGACTGCCACACATGTAAAACAAGCCTTAACCTCTTTGCGCCCACGCTATAGCTGAAAGAAGGCTACAGCACAGCCTAAATTGCTGGAAGGGCATCCATGTCCATGTGCTGCCTGCATGCTTCCTGTGGGGGGCGGGCGGTGCGCTCTGTGATCAATGAGTCATCATCAACGAGTCATCATCAATGATTCATCAATGTGATCAGCTGTCAGCCAATGACAGCTGATTGCATGATATAAACAAGCCAGTAATCAGCTTTTTTCCTATCATGCTGATAGCGCACGTAGAAAAAAAAACGATTACAGGCCTGTGTAAACGGGACATCAATTCTGCACACGGAGAAACACTTTCACCTCATTAGTGACCACCAGTGCCACCTACCAGTGCCACCTATCAGTGCCCATAAGTACTGCTAAGCAGTGCCCACCAGTGCCACCTACCAGTGCCCATTAGAGCCACCTATGAGTGCCCCCAGTGCCACCCTATCAGTGACCACCAATGCTGCCAATCAGTGCCCATCAGTGCCTCATCATCAGTGACACCTATCAGTGCTGCCTATCAGTGTCACCTGGCAGTGCCTATCAGTGCCTATCAGTGTCACCTATCAGTGCCCAACAGTGCCTTCCAGTGCCACCTAGCAGTGCCCTTTAGTGCCACATATCAGTGCCACCTATCAGTGCCCATCAGTGCCACTTTTTAGTGCAGCCTCATCAATGCCTGCTGATCAGTGCTCACCAGTGCCACCTCTAGTTCCCAAAATAAATTTATTTAGTTACTGCTGAAATTCGTTTTTATTTATTTTGTTTTTCGTTAAAAATTGCATTCGTCCGAAAATCCAAATCAATTAAGTTTGAATCTGTCATTGAAGGCTTATGGTGTCTGTCGAATCTTTGTCGTTCATGTTGAATGTATATAGTTCAAACAGAAAATGGACTGGTGATAGTGATCATTGGTCTGACAGGTAACAAGATTATATAGAATCTATATAGAATCTCAATCTGTAATATAGAATATATAATAATAACCCCCCCCCCCCCCCCTCACAACACGGGCAGCCTCTGAGGCCATCACACTAGCAACACTAGTATCACTATCAAGTTCACAACACTAACACAATAGCAGCAGATTATTATGAAAAAGTTAAGTTGAACTGTAGCTTGCTTCATTATTGTTCTCCTACTGTGCTTATGCATAATTGCTAAATAATTCAGGTTCTCTGACAAACAGACCAGCTAAGATTGACTGTTTTCTAAAATGATTCAGTGTGTGTGTCTCTCTCTGCTAGCAATTGTAAGTGAAAGTAAGTTGGCTGTACGTGTGTACTTAGTTCTAGCTATTTTACTTCTCCTCCTCTTTGGTTACAATCAGCCAATAACATTCATCATCATCATCATTATTTTTATTTTACTTCCCCCACCCAATTCCAGCAGCGATCTTTTCTCTCTACGTCAAATCTTTTCTCTCTACGTCAAATCTTTTCTCAGGGGGCCAGTTCTATTAATTATCTATTATTATCTAGTAACAAATTGCACAAAGTCTCCAATAGATAGCTTTAAAAGGCCATAATGATTACCAATGGGGAAGCATTTTGACTTTTGCAAAAATATGGAATACATTTAAAGAAAACTTTGGTAAAATATTTGTAATCTTTTTTTTTCTAATTTAGTTCTGTTCCTGCAGTTTTTCCACATCTTCTAAGTAATTTATTTTGGACAGCAGTATGCTGGGAACATATCTACTTTAATTTGCTTTCTCTTTCCTTGTGAGCTTCATATTTCATTTTCAGTATCTTAGCCAACATGTGACATAATAACATCTTTCAGGTAAGCCTCATACTATACATTGAGTTATAAGTACATCTATAAATTCTATTCCATACTTGATTGACAGCAGACCAGCGTTTTTAGCAAATTAACAGGGGCAAAGTAAAAACGGGAAGACTACATGCCTGAGGCTGAAAGAAATTGATACACAAGCAAGAAGAATATGTAACATTGTAGGAACATTGATGAAATGATGCAATTTTGTGAGAATATGCAAAATAAAAAAAAGATTTTTTAGCAATTTTTTTTTCAAGTTGACATGATCGATTAGTGTTTCTTTTTTAGGTGTCATAAATACACATTTTTAATTCTGGATTATATGATTTATAAATATTATCACTCCACTTTAATTGATATCCATGCAGGACATTTGGCCCTTTAGGTACAAAGCTAGTTAATAGGAAATAGGAGAATGCCCCAGGGGATGGTACGGGCAGGGAACCAAAACAGGATGATCAGAAAAGTCGTACAGAAAATATAAAAAATATACATTTTATTAAATATATAACAATATAGACATCTAAAACCATGAATTGGAGCAAAAATATCAATATAGAAATACAGTTGCTCAGCATTGCAGCACACAGTACATTTGTAGACCGCAGGTCAAGACAAATAATATTAAATTGTGAATGCTGCAAAAAAAACTTGCATGTTTCAGAAAACACAATTTTTTTTTTTTTTATTTTTGTAGAGTGTATACTTCCTTCTTCAGAGGTTGACTAAGAGCATGCTGATATATTTCTATTTCTGAAAAGTATATATGTATAAGTACAAAAGCAGTACATAAACAGTAATGCCCCATACACATGTTTTTTTCCAGACGGATTTTGTCCGAAACTTGTGTTGCACACACACAGTCGGACAAAGTTCGTTCCAAATGAGGTGACGTATAAAACGTACGACGGGATTACGTAGAGGCCAGTAGCCAATAGCTTTCATCTACAAATTTCTTTTGAGCATGCGTGGCACTTTGTGCATCGGAATTCTCTACACACGATCGGAAAAAGTCAGATCGGATTTTGTTGTCAGAAAATTTTAAAACCTGCTCTCAAATTTTTTCCGTCCGCTAGAGCCCGCTAGAGCCCACACACGATCGGATTTTGCGACAACATAATCCGATCTGACTTTTTCCATCGGAATATCCGACCGTCTGTATGGGGCATAACAATTTAACATATGACAATTGTTTTCAAAAGGGCAGATACATATAGAATTGATGCAAAAACATACTTACAAATCATATGTTCCTTTTTAAAGAAATGACACACAGCATCATTGGAGGGGTATTATATCTCACGTCTAGAGATTCGCTGGCCTATATAGCAAAGGGTGGGGGCAGAAAAAATACTGCCCTGATCACTAGGATCATATTACCCACTAGAGTATATCATAAGGCGAATGTAAAGTGGATCTGTTTCAGAGGCCGGAAACGGACTTCACCCACACAGGGCGGCAGGTCAGAACTCACAAGAGCCACCACAAACACAAGGGGGGAGCGTGCACAGGGAGCGCAGATCTGGCAAACAGAAAAAATAAAAAATAGTATATATACACGCCACATGGATATGTGCATATTTATATATCTAATAGAATACCAGAATGTAAACTGAAAAAAAAAAAAACAATATTGGACAATGAACAATATAGGAAAATGTGTACCACCATTCTGAGTAATCGTGATTGGTACCGTCCAGTGGGTTCAGATATTGTGGAGGCGTTTAAAAAGATTTTTTATGTTTGTGGACAATGCCTTTTCCAGTAAAAGCATCTCAAAACAAACCTGGGACTTCATCTGTCCCCCTTATCCAAGATTGGCAACTTCTTATGCACTACCGAAAATCCATAAAAACGCTGTTGACCCGCCAGGCAGGCCAATCCTGTCTGGTAATAGTTCAATTACCAAAAATGTATTGAAATTGATAGATGAGCACATTAGACCTTTTGTTCTGACAATACCTTTATATATCCGTGATACTATACATCTCCTAGAAATCATAGAAGTACCCATGAAATGCATCCTTGCCACCATTGATGTGGAGGCCCTTTATAGTTCGATACCACACTTGAAAGGGCTGGCATGCATTTGTAAGTCACAGATGAGTCATCACAAAGCCTCATTCAATTAATTTATACTTTTGTCTTTGGACTACATATTGAATCATAACATCTTTTCTTTTGATGGTCGGCTATTCCTCCAGGTACAGGGAGTGGTCATGGGCACTTGTTGTGCCCCTGGCTACGCGAACCTGTACTTGGGGGAATGGGAAAATGCAATTTTTAGTGATGGGATCGATTATCTCTCTATGTACCTGTGGCACATCGTTATGTGGCACAGGTATATAGATGACATCTTCATCGTTTGGGATGGTCCCCAATCCCTTCTGGATGAGTGTTTGACTGTGTTAAACATCAACAAATTTAACCTTAAATTCACGATGAGTTCTGACATTTACAGAATTACTGGATATCGAAATTTATAAAAATGAAATGAACCTGCTATCCTGTAAACTATTCAGGAAGTCTACCGCAGGGAATACAGTTCTCCACTCATCCAGGTTTCACCCTAGGTCACTCATTAATTCCATTCCAATACGGACAATATTTACACATCAATCGTAACTGTACTATCTTGACTTCAAACATGAAGCCAATATAATTAAGAATCGCCTGCTGGAATGGGGATACAGTCATAAATGCCTCAAAAAGGCATTTCAACATGCGGATGCCAGCAATAGGCACAAACTGTTAGTCCCCAAAAAGGCAAAAACTTCCAATGAAAGTCATAGGATAATTACTACATACACTAATGACCATGACAAATTCATGCAAATCTGTAAAAAGTATTGGCATTTGTTAACATCAGACCTCACAATAAGCTTTGTACCTCCAAATCCGGTAATCACCTACAGACGGGAGACCTCTGTGGGTGATATGATGGTTCAAAGTGAATTTCAAGGCTCCAATAGAGGTGATCTATGCAAAACGGTGGGAACATTCCCATGCGGATCATGCTCCTACTGTAAATATATGGACACCATTGCGCGGATATGTATTCCAGGCATTTGGTGTAATATTCTATCACACCTGTTGGCTTTTACACGCACTTTATTTAATACTAACTAGGGATTGGCAGTTACTTTTTGCCCATCCCCATCCTCTAGCTATTTAATTCCAACATGTGCAGCGTATGATTGCTGCACAGCCTAGGTGGTAATTTCACCTGCATGAACATGAGACAAACAACCATTAAAGGTAAGAGACAGGCACTGTCTGCTTCACATATACTGTAAGCTTTATATAATACTTCACTTTACTCTAACTCTAGCTTTTTGCTTTTTTTTTGACCACTTATTGTCCGTATGCTAGAATATTTTATTTTTTTTCAATTTACATTCTGGCATTCTATTAGATATATATATGCACATATCCACGTGGCATGTATATATACTATTTTCATTTTTTTCTGTTTGCCACATCTGCTCCCCCTGTGCATGCTCCCCCCTTGTTTTTGTGGTGGCTCTTTTGTTCTGACCTGCTGCCCCGTGGGGATGAAGTCCATTTCCTGCCTCTAAAACAGATCTACTTTACATCCGTCTTATGATATACTCTAGTGGGTAATACGATCCTAGTGATCAGCGCAGTACTTTTTCTGCCCCCACCCTATGCTCTAGAGGCCAACGGATCTCTGGACGTGGGATACCATACCCCTGCAAAAAGAAAGCGGAGGCTCGGCAAGAAGAACAGAAGAGCGGGACAAGGCCCCCGAAGTCGGAACAAGACCCCCAGACGGTGGCGGCGGTGACGAAGAAGAAAGCCTGGCTCCTCCGCTAGTAAAAGAGCTAGCAGAAGATAGCGGAGGAGTCCGGCGAGAAGACCCCCCAAGACAGAAGAAGACCCCCAGAGCTGTGCAATAAAGTATTTTTTAAAATTGTGTAATTTTTTATTTACACTTTTTTCCTTAGGTGAATGGGTAGGGGTACATTGTACCCCATACTCATTCACATAGGGTGGGGGGCCGGATTTTGATAAGCCCCTGCCTGCAGACCCCGACAACCAACGACCAGGGTTGTCAGGAAGAGGCCCTTGTCCTCATCAACATGGGGGCGCGCAGCCTGGTACGGCTCAGGAGGGGGGGGGTGCTCGCTCATCCCCATCCCCTTTCCTGACTGGCCGGGCTCCATGCTCGGATAAGGGTCTGATATGGATTTGTGGGGGCCCCCACGCCGTTTTTTTGGCGTAGGGATTCCCCTTTAAATCCATACCAGGTGATGGGGCTAGCGAGGTGTCATTGTCACCGATCGAGGCGGCGGCATTCACTTACTTCTCTAGTCCCGTCTACCTGGAGTCACGTTCTAAATGAACGGACTTTCCTCCGTGTGTGGGCAAGTCCGTTCATTTCAAAAGTCCCGCGGACTTTTGCCAAAACTACGCCGGAAAACTTTGGGCGTGTGTGGGCAAGTCCACAAGCTCGGAAAGTCTGGCGGACCTGCGCTGGACAGTCCGGGTGGATTGTCCGGCCAACTTAGTCCACCAGACAATCCGGCCAAAAAGTCTGATCGTGTGTACGGGGCTTTTCTGTTTTTGTACTGCTTTTGTACTTATACATATATACTTTTCCTCAATAGAAATATATCAGCATGCTCTTATTCAACCCCTGAAGAAGGAAGTATACACTCTACAAAAAGAAAAAATCATGTTGTGTTTTCCGAAACATGTATTTTTTTTTTTTTTGCAGCATTCACAATTTTATATTATTTGTCTTGACCTGAGGTCTACAAATGTACTGTGTGCTGCAATGCTGAGCAACTGTATTTCTATATTGATATCTTTGTTCCAATTCATAGTTTTAGATGTCTATATTTAATAAAATGTATATTTGTTATATTTTCTGTACGACTTTTCTGATCATCCTGTTTTGGTTCCCTGCCCGCACCATCCCCTGGGGCATTCTACTATTTCCAATTTTTTCTTGGGATGTGGCGAGGACCTTTAGGATTAGTCTCTAAATAGTTTCCACACCAGTAATTATTTATAAAGCTAGTTAAAGAGGAGTTTCCATTATAAAAAAAAAATAAAAGTCAGCAGCTACAAATACTGCAGCTGCTGACTTTTAATAATCGGACACTTACCTATTCCAGGGTCCAGCGATGCGGGGGATCAAAGCCCCGCTTGTCCCCCCTCCACTCATTGTAACTGTGGGCACCCAAATGTGGCTTCACAGCCGGCCACCCACTGCGCATGCACGAGCGGCGCCATGCACCATGATTGGGCGCGCAGTCATCTGGGGCCTGTCACGTTTCCCAGATGATTGACAAGAGGGAGGGGGCAGAGCTGAGCCCTTCCTGCACTGAGGAGATGTCACCAGCCCAGGCACTGAAGGAGGCAGACTAATCCTGACCGGGACTCAGACAGAGGTGGTTAATGAGACTGGGGTCACCAGTCCAATAATATATTTATGTAACAAACCTGATAAGGTCCCTGAGACAGGGAAATGGGTAAAAAGTACAGTAAGGTTGGTATGCGGATCAGACGAGAGCTCGCCTGTTCCGGTTTTGGATAGAAATCCAGGTAGTATTAAAAAAGTTCAGGTGGTAGGACAGCTGCCTGCTGAGTGGGTGAGACCATGGGAGGTGGCATCTTGCGAGGTTCTTGTGGGTGATTGCCAACCTCCGGTGTGTGTGCCCTCTGCAGAAACTGCCCTAACAAATGCGGAGAGAGAGGTGTTGGGAAACCTGGAAACCTGAAGCGTGGAGGCAGAAGGGTTGGTAGAAAGACCGTTAAAATTTCAGGAGAGGAAGTGCTTATGGAAATGCACTCGGAAGAAAAGTTGGGAAGGTTGCATCAAAGCTCATAACAGAGTGAGAGTGAGGCTTAGAAGGAGACACCAAAGGAGGCATTGGGTAGAGTTCCCCTTTAGGAGAAGTGAGGTTGGACAGGATTGGACTCCTGTAAATGGTAGCTGGCACAGAGGTGCCAAAAGAAACTTGTGTGTTCCGCCTTCCAGGTCCAAACAAGGGGGGGGGGGGGGATATGTGGTAGTGTGGTACCCCACCAGCAGAATGATGCAGGGTTCTCAACCAGGCAGGTTGAGAGGCTCCAGGGGAGTTGTTTATTTGAGAGGAAACTGGCTTTTCAGTTTCCTCATTGTTTACTAAAATCCACTTTGGGACCTGGAGCCAGGTGGGGCAGGGCCATTTGTAGAAACCTGACCATGGTTCTGGGCTCCACCCTCCCGAGGAGTCTAGGCAAGCAAGGGAGAAGCATGCATGGCTGCACAGTTCTGTCTGTCAGAGCAGACAGAGGGTCCAAGCCTGTGGGCTGGAACAGCAAAGAAGCTGGAAGAGTGCTGAGGTACAGAGTGTACAGAGTGTACAGGAACTCTGTTATAGAGCTGAGAGGGCTGAAGCATAAGCCTGAGCAGCAGTGCTACTAAAGATAGCCAGGTGGCTTGGTATTTTATGTTCAACTTACAGGGTTTGCTGTGGACAGCTGAAACCCCTGTGTGGGCAACTCTTCTGTTATTGGACTAGTTTTTTTTTCTTTCATTTAATAAAAGTGGGCCAACAAGCCCTTAAACGGCATGACTGGCGTTGACTCTGCTCACTGGTGTGCTCTACACAGAAGCTAAAGAACCCCCAATATCACACTATTCATTAAGTGCAAAAAAAACATGGTAATACTTTCAAAAATCTAAAGCTCATAACTTCCTGTGCATTCTATCTTTGCTGTAGTTTATCAGGTAAAATTGCTCCTAACTCTCTTTGCAGACTACTAAACACCTCACCTCTATGTTATAAAGTTTAGGAGGTAGGGTTTTCTGGCCAAACGAATTTCCGACGGAAAAAGTCCAATGGAGCCCACACACGGCCGGATTTTCGGACAACATGGTCCGATCGGACATTTTCCGTCGGAATTTCCGACCGTGTGTACGGGGCATAAGTGGTGTTGGCAGCAATCATGTTAAGCCTATTAGTAGGCTAATTACTTTGATTATTTCATGTATATATTGATTTCACACATATATTGAATATTGCACTGATTATATATATTTTTCACTACTTTTTTCCGACTATTGCAACTTGCAGAACATATCATTGAAATACAAGAAACTATTATTTCTTGGATAGCTGTATAATATTTCTAGTGAAAACAAATCCAAAAATAGTAGGAAAAATGACTTTTCTTGTGTTTTTAATCAATGTTTTTACAGTCTCTGGAGTGGTACCTTTTTCAAATAACTAAAGTATCCTTTGGCAATAATCTTTTGTCAAATTATTTTAAAAAAAAGGAGAGTTTCTACATAGCCTTGAGTCATTTTAGCAGTACTTTACTGTAGTTTGGTATGCATTGGCCATAAATGGTAGGCTTTGGCCATATTGAAAAAATAAATACTGTGTGTGTGTATATATATATATATAAATAATATATTTTTTTTACATTTCTTGTTGTTGTTAGCCCAGCTTCTCTCTATTGTGCTTACTGCCTTAAGCCCCATACACACGGTCGGACTTTTTCATGGATTCTGTCCGGACAATGTTGTTGAAAAATCAGACCGTGTGTAGGCACCATCGGACAGTGTACGTCGGATTGTCCGACGGACAAAGTCTTATCTCCTGCTGGAAAGATTTGCCGACAACACGGTCCGATCACACCAAATCCGATCGTGTGTACGGTTGTCCGACCGGACAAAGTGCTACGCATGCTCAGATCACATTACAAGACCAAAGCTATTGGCTACTAGCCTCTACGTAGTCCCGTCGTAGGCAACAAACGTCACCACGTTCAGAATGATCGGATTTTCCGACAACTTTGTCCGACCGTGTGTACGCAAAACCAACATCAGACAAAGTATGACGGACAGGATCCGACCGACCTGGTCCGCGGATTGTCCGACCGTGTGTATGGGGCTTTAGAATAGTGAGCAAGCAGGTTTGTTTGGCCTCATAACAGTTTGAGGTGATGTTGGGTAACATTAGCCTATGTCTGTTTTCCACTAGTGTATTTTACTTTATTAGCAGTTTTTACCACCTATCTTAAGCCTCAAAGCAACTGGATCAATCTTTCTTTGTATTTTGCTTTTTTTTTGTTACAAACTGGACATATGTTGAGATAAAGTTGAAATCACATTAAGACTGTCCAAAGCCATAATTTAATTATTCAGTAAATCTTCTCAATGTGTAAATTTCAACTGCATATATTCTTTTTAGTTGTTTCCCCAAAAGCTCATACCACTCTGTGCTCGGTAAACTTACTCTCTTGCTCATAACTAAAGATGCCGATATTCTATTGTTCTTTCTGCAAAAGTTTTTAAGCATGCACCTAAGACTTCAAAACCTGTTCACTTTAGGTCAAAAGCCTAACAACGCACAGTACAGAAGGTTGAGAATTGAGATTTTAAGTCACCACAAGGACAATCAGTTAGGCAACAACCAATCAAAGGAGCACACTTAGCTGATTGAAAATGCTGCTGCTTATTGCAAGATAATGGCTAAGCGTTGTGAACCTTCGATGGGAATTGCTGGTAAGATCTATAGGTACAATACCGTGCAAGAGTAACAAAAAACATTTTGCTTAACCCCTTGCTGCTGACTGTGCACATACAGTATCTGCAGCCTAACTGATGTTGGTCTTCTTCCATGAGGCTGCATTTATGCATATCTGTGTTTGTGCTGAGAGCACACTGCAAAGTGTGCTTCCAGCACAAATACATGATTGTGGACTGGGAGACCTAGTTCCTAAGCACCTTATTGCTTTCATAGCCTTTGATTGGCTATCACAGTCATCAGTTGCTGTGCAGCCCGCCCCTGTGTTTTTTTTTTCCTTTGAATGGAGAAAAAGGGTTGGCTGCTAGGCACAGCTTCACCAGGTTCTGTGTGCACCAGTTTTAGTAGATCTTCCCCATTGTAACGTTCTCTCCTTGGGTTAAAAAAAAAAGAAAACATGAAATAAAGAAAAAAATAGAGTCAGAGTCAAAGTTAGGCTTGAATCACACTAATCAGTTTTTTGATGCATTTTGCAGAAGTGCAGGGACATTTTTTAACATGGGTTCCTGTGGAACATATTCACATCAATGCATTTTTGTGCCTCTGCGTTTTTGGAAAGGGTCAGGGACTTTTTTTCCCACAAAATGCAGCATTTTGCATGTAATAGAATTCAATGGACCCGCATCCAAAACGCAAGTACTGCATTTTTACTGTGTTTTACTGCAATTTCGCAGCGATTTGCGTTTTTTTTTTTTTTTTTACACTGTATATAGCTGGCTGCCGCATCCTTAACAACCGATGAGTCATCAGCTGTCAGCTGGCTTCCCGCTCAATGTAAAAAAAAAGTTGAGAAAAACGGCGTGGGGTCCCCCCAGGTCCATACCAGGCCCTTGGGTCTAGTATGGATTCTGAGGGGACCCCCACAAACCAAATTTAAAGTGTGTGGGTCCCCCCAAAATCCATACCAGACCCTTATCAGAGCATGCAGCCCAGCAGGTCAGAAAAGGGAGGGGACGAGCGAGCACCCCCCCCCCCTCCTGAACCATACCAGGCCACATGCCCTCAACAATGTTTTTATTAGCTCCACACAGTTTTATCTTTGGATTTGGAGTAGGAATTTTGTACGTTATGTTGTGTTTGTTTGTGGGAAGTAAAAAATCTGTGGCACCACCTTTTTATTTATTGGGTTCTGTGCTTTCAGAAAATGTATGGTGGTCTTTTACAAACTTTCAAATCTGTAAGTAAAAAAGAGAAAAACAATTAAAAAAAGTGAAATATAACATACGAACATAAATGGTCTTGCCACCTGAGGTTAAACCTGGAGAGCAGGGTCTGGCAGTGACCGCCATAAAGAAGCATGATCCTTTTTTAAATGTTGCAGACTGTATCTAGGGTAAATTACAGTCTACAGCCAACCAGCACAATGCAGATATTTTACTATGGTAGGTAACTCACTCTGTTTAAAGTGGTTGTAAAAGCACAAGGTTTTTTACTTTCATGCATTCTACTAATACTTATCTGAGCCCCCTCTCAATCCAGTGATGTCCAAACAAAGAGTAGAGGCTTGAGAGAGGAGCCTCTTAGTGAACTGACCTCTCTCCTGGCCTCCCAGGAATGGAATGCCGACTAGAGAATACCCCTACAGCATCAGTGGTGAGGGACATTTTGGCCACCATTTTTCTATACGCTATACTTGCTGGTTGTCTAGATATTTTGCTATCAATGTTGATATCCACTCAGAATGCTATGGGGCACTCCCTTGGACTACAAATATGCCCACATTGAGAGTGAACAGAGTGTACCACCGACAGACTTTAGATCCATTCTTTCACTGGCCACTTGTGTTGTCACAGACTATAAAAAAGCACTATAAAATAGGCCACCTTGTTATTAGCATTTTTTTAAATTTGGTGATTTCTGTATTTCTGCTATTGCTGCTGTCAGAATGGTCTCAGGAGAAAATGTGTGTGCATGTGCCAATGCATAGAACAAGGGTCTTTGCCAGCAGGTTACATGGACACGCTCATTTTGATGAGAATGCATGCAAAATTGTGCAAATATCTGCATGTGCAGGTAAAAGGGCACGCATTCTTGATTTTAGGCTTGGCACCAGATAGCCTATTTAACCTCCCTGACGGTATTCCCGAGTGTGGTTTAGGTGGATTTTTAGCACCAAAAGCGGTAACCCCCGAGCCATACTCAGGTTTGCATCGCAGGATCCAAGTACAGCAAACTTACCTTGTCCCTAGGATCCTGTGATGTCCTCCCTGCTCTGTGTGCGAGCCGTCCTCCGCCGGATCTATCACAGAGCCGAGCACCGTTCCCTGCGAGCGTTGTGACGCACGGGGATGGAGAACGGCACCAAATTCAAAGTTAAAAAACACAATAGATATACAGTACTCTGTAATCTTACAGATTACATTACTGTATCAATTTATTTCACATCCCTTTTGTCTCTAGTGGTCTGTCCAGTGCCCTGCATGCATAAATACTTTCTGCCTGGAAACTGGAGATTGTCCATAGCAACGAAAACTGTCCCTTTACATCAAAAGTGGTTTTAAACTAGCTAGAAAACAGCGATAATAAATTAGAATCACTTGCAGAATTGAGCGATAGTGATTTTGGGCAAATCCGTCATCAAACACAAAGTAATGACAGTGACAATTCTGCAACTGAGCAAATTTCAGTGTTTTTTATTTGATTACATTATTGAATAATTTTTATTATTATTATAGTATTATTTGTTATAATTATTTATAGTTATTTATTATATTATAATTTATGATTTTGTGTTTCAAACTTTATTATATTCGGGATGTCTACTAGACTCTTGTTTGGACAGATTGTGTGTTATTCCTAAGAATTACAGGCCTACAATATAAAACGCCACATTTCCATGCAAAATATTGTACCATTTTGAGCATCAAAAATCTGCCATAATCATACCGCCAGGGAGGTTAAAGAAGAGTGTGGACAAAGGAGCTTACTGGATGATCTTCATGTCCTGAATTTGCACTTATTCCTGATTTCCTGTTGTTGACCTGGCTTGTCTTTGGAATCTTCTTCTTCTGCTCTGACCTCCTGCTGTGACCAGGCTCGATTCTGAACTTGGTTCATTTGTCTGCTTTCTTTGTTACACTATTTAGTGCTAGCATTCTGCTCCTTATTCACTTATTTATTATGGTTAGGTACATAGTTGTGCAGCCAATATTTGTTGATAATATTTTTTTCTACTTGTTGTTAACCTTAACTAGCTTCCTGACCACAATCCTGCTGATTAGTTATTGCTCACCTCAGCTTGCTTCCTGACCACAATCCTGTTGTCTATTCATTGCTCATTTTGGCTTGCCTCCTGATCATAATCTTGATTTCTATCCATTGCTGACCTTAACTTTCCTTCTGACCATGATCCTACTGGCTTTCCATTGCTGAACTTAGCTTGCCTCCTGACCACCCCACCTCAGACTCTTCCTCCAGGCTATAATGGGGTCTGATGCCTCAGTCAGCTGCTGGTTCCAGTCTTCTCTGTGGCTTCTTCACCTGGTTCACTAGTGGTTTCCTCAGTCTACAACAGTGTCTCTTGTCAACCTCTAACCAGGTAAGTGATAGCTGTCTTTAAAGTGAATACAGTTTTTTTTTTTATTTTAATCAGCTAAGTGTGTTCTGGCTTGGTCTGTCACAGGCAATTTAAGGGAACAAATATTTATGCTACTGGACTACTTATTATTCCATGATATTTCAGCCTCGCTGTGACAAGATCTATCTTTTTTTTTTTTGCAGGGCTTGTCCCGGACCTAATCTTTGCTTTGTTAGTGGCATGTCAGTGAAATGTCAAGTCCTTTTAAGGGACAGGTCACTGTCAGGCTGTAGAACCCAAATATTCCTGTATCTTCTTTAGGATCCAGAGCTACTGACAAAATAGATAAACCAGAATATTTAATTGGCTCCAGTTTTTTTGAACAAAGATATAATAAACTGAACAATTAACAAATATCGTCAAATATTTCCTTTCCTACTAGGATTTGTTCCATATAGTTCACTTAACATCAACATTAGGAAAAGCATGCTTATCTTTACTGTCAGTGTTTTTACTTTAAACTACTGGAACGTGCAGTCTAAAATCTACAAAATAAATACAAATTATGTAACTGACAAAGGACACACTTTTATTTTCTTTGTAAAGACTTGTGTAGAGCAGAAAAATACGCCTAAAAAAACAACAGTAAGGCAATACGAAATTTTAGGGAGATTAGAAAATACAGTATACTGATCATTTATTTAGCACACATTGGCAAAGGGAACAACATATGTGTTTGACTATCACCCTTGCCAGTGGATTTGGAAATCTTGAATATTTTCAAAACAGAACACATTGTTGCCTGTAAAAATATTTATCAAGTTGTCCTTTTCTTTTATAAAACCTCTGTATTATACTTTAACTCTTGAATCTGTATTTCACTTGCTTCCACCACAAGCGTTTCTGAAGAACACATTCAGAATTTTTAAAGAAATAGAGAACACGTGCTATTTTGTAAGAAAAAAGCCTGCAGCGCAAAAGTCTTTCAGGACCAGTTTAATCTGTTGAATAGGGATGAGCCGAACACCCCCACCCCTAAAGTCCGTGCGAGCTTTAGAACCCTATTAGTTATAATGGATGCGAACGTTCAAAATCAAAAGTGCTCATTTTAAAGGTTAATATGCATGTTATTGTCATAAAAATTGTTTGGGGACCTGGGTCCTGCCCCAGGGGACATGTCTCAATGCAAATTTTTTTTAATAATGCTTAAATTGAAACAATAAAAGTGTAATATTCCTTTAAATTTCGTACCTGGGGGGTGTCTATAGTATGCATGTAAAGGGGCGCATGTTTCCTGTGCTTAGAACTGTCCCTGCAAAAGTGTAATTTTTGCAGGAAAGAAAGCTATTTAAAATCACTCGCGGCTAATGTGAATTGACGGCTCCCGTAATACAGAGAACAGTCATTCATTGAAAGTCATTCATAAAAAAAAAAGTCATTACTAAAAAATAAAATAAATGTAAAAAAAAAGCGTGGGGGTCCCCCCAAATTCAATAACCAGGCCCTTCAGGTCTGGGATGGATATTAAGGGGGACCCCAGCCAAAAAAATAAAAAAATGGCGTAGGGTCCCCCTCAAAATCCATACCAGACCCTTGAGGTCTGGGATGGATTTTAAGGGGAACCCCAGCCAAAAAAAATGGCGTGGGGTCCCCCTCAAAATCCATACCAGACCCTTATCCGAGCACGCAACCTGGCAGGCCGCAGGAAAAGAGGGGGGGACGAGAGCGGCCACAGGTACCAGGCCACATGCCCTCAACATTGGGAGGATGCCTTGGGGGTCTGAGACCCCCAAAGCACCTTGTCCCCATGTTGATAAGGACAAGGGCCTCGTCCCCACAACCGTGCCCGGTGGTTGTGGGGGTCTGCGGGGGGCTTATCGGAATGTGGAAGCCCCTTTAACAAGGGGACCCCCAGATCCCGCCCCCCCCTGTGTGAAATGGTAAGGGGGTACAAAAGTACCCCTACCATTTCACCAAAAAAGTGTCAAAAATTGTAAAAATGACAGGAGACGGTCTTTGACAATTCCTTTATAAAAATCTTCTTTCTTCTTTCTTCATCCTTCGGTTTCTTCATCTTCTCCTTCCGTCATCTTCTTCCATCTTCTTCCATTTTCTTCTTCCTCCGATCCGCTTCTTCTTGCGCTGGTCTTCTCGTCCTTCTCGTCCGGCATCTTCATCCATGGTGTCGGCATCTGTTCTTCTGTCGGGCCGCTCCTTGCAATGGGAGGCTCCCGCTGTGTGAGGCTTCGCTCCGTCTGACAGGTCTTTTATAACAGGGGGCACCTGGTGACCCCGCCCCCCTCTGACGTCATGGGGAAAGCCATAGGGAATTCCCCATGACATCCCCGTGCGTCAGAGGGGGCGGGGTCACCAGGTGCCCTCAATTATAAAAGACCTGTCAGAGGCAGCGAAGCCTCACATAGCGGGAGCCTCCAATTGCGAGGAGTGGCCCAAGAAGAGACACTGACGCCAACGCCATGGAAGAAGATGCCGGGCGAGAAGGACGAGAAGGCCAGCGCAAGAAGAAGCAGATTGGAGGAAGAAGAAAATGGAAGAAGATGGAAGAAGATGACGGAAGGAGAAGATGAAGAAACCGAAGGATGAAGAAAGAAGAAAGAAGATTTTAATAAAGGAATTGTCAAAGACCGTCTCCTGTAATTTTTACTATTTTTGACACTTTTTTGGTGAAATGGTAGGGGTACAAGTACCCCCTTACCATTTCACACAGGGGGGGGGGCCGGGATCTGGGGGTCCCCTTGTTAAAGGGGGCTTCCAGATTCCGATAAGCCCCCCGCACGCAGACCCCCACAACCACCGGGCACGGTTGTGGGAACGAGGCCCTTGTCCTCATCAACATGGGGACAAGGTGCTTTGGGGGTCTCAGACCCCCAAAGCATCCTCCCAATGTTGAGGGCATGTGGCCTGGTACGGTTCAGGCGGGAGGGGGGGGCGCTCTCGTCCCCCCCTCTTTTCCTGCGGCCTTCCAGGTTACGTGCTCGGATAAGGGTCTGGTATGGATTTTGAGGGGGACCCCACACCATTTTTTTTGGCTGGGGTTCCCCTTAAAATCCATCCCAGACCTCAAGGGTCTGGTATGGATTTTGAGGGGGACCCTACGCCATTTTTTTTTTTTTTTTTGGCTGGGGTCCCCCTTAATATCCATCCCAGACCTGAAGGGCCTGGTTAATGAATTTGGGGGGACCCCCACGCTTTTTTTTTTTGTTTTTTATCAATGAATGACAGTTCTCTGTGTTACGGGAGCCATCAATTCATTAGCCGCGAGTGCTTTTAAATAGCTTTTTTCCTTCAAAAATGACACTTTTTGCAGGGACAGTTCTAAGCACAGGAAACCTGCCCCCCTTCACAGGCAACCTATAGACACCCCCCAGATGTGATACTGCAATGCTGTACTAACAGCACGCACAAACAAATCCCCAGAAATAGAGCACATATTGTCAGCAGTCAGCATCACACTGACACGCTGACACTGAAACACAACATGTGAGGCCGCGGCCGCAGCGGCCTCTTATACCGTGGGGCGCGTACTAAAGCCCCTGAGCTATAATTGGCTACAGGCATCCTGCTTGTAGCCAATTATGGCTCTCTTCGCTGCCGGCGCTGTGATTGGCCAAGCATGCGGGGTCACAGTGCATGCTTGGCCAATCATCAGCCAGCATTGCACTGCGACTGGCGCAATGCATTTTGGGCCGCTCTCATCACACGAATTTGATGCAAGCAGCCCAAATAGTTCTGGGCTCGCCGAACGGGCGAACGCCCGATGTTCGATTCGAACATGGGTTCGAATCGAACACCGGGCCCATCCCTACTGTATAACTTTGTATCGGCATCTATAGAAATGCACACTAATTTGGACAACAGGGTAAGGCAGACCACAAATTATGCAATTTTCTTTCCTTCCACAATTAGTGGAAGGAAAGAAAATAGCTTGGATTCCCCATCAACAAGTGTATCATTGAGTATTAGTGTCAGGAAGTTAGTTGTTAGGTAATTTGGACAGGGTATAATCCCCAATCCTCATTAAATTAGTAGGTATGATGCCCGGTGGGTGTGGAGATGCGACTCGGTGTACATCTTGCGGCATGTATGTGTTCCTTGATTATCTGATCGAGGGTAAATACTGCCCTGAAAAATGTAAGCACATTGTTTCCCTGAATCCAGGGAAGCAACTGTCAGCACTGAGAAGACCCTCCATACTAAAGGAGAGCGTACCTGGCAGGTGCTGGCAGGGGCCATCACAGAGGCAGGTGGAGACAAAGAGGTGCAGGCACTAGAAAAGAGTAGATGGGTGACAGTCAGGAAGGATAGAGGGGGAAGTGCCAGGGAGGTCGATCCAAGGCTGGAGCATCCCAATGAGTACGCTCCATTGAGTGACATTGGTGAAACCAGCCAGGGACCAGCACTGCTGGGGCTGAGGGACTCTCCTAGCTTCCATGGGAAGAACTACTCCAGTGAGAGTGAGGGGGAAGTGAAGGGAAAGGATAGACAGATTCTGGTGGTAGTGGACTCAATTCTTAGAAGGACAGAGAGGGCAATCTGTGACAAAGACCTGAAGTGCCGAACTGTATGATGTCTACCGGGCGCTCAGGTTCAGCACATCACAGATCTGGTGGACAGATTACTGGGAGGGGCTGGAGAAGACCCGGCTGTCGTGGTGCACGTTGGCACCAATGACAAAAGTCAGAGGCAGATGGAGTGTCCTTAAGATCGATTTTTAGGGACTTGGGAGCTAAATTGAGGAAAATGACCTCCAAGGTAGTATTCTCACGAATACTACCAGTACCTCAAGCCACACCAGAAAGGAGAGGGAGATTAGGGAAGTAAACAAGTGGCTGAGTAGCTGGTGATGTAAGGAGGGGTTTGGGTTCCTGGAGGACTGGGGCGACTTCCCAGTCGGTCACCAGTACTATAGAAGGAACGGACTGCCCCTAAATGAGGAGGGTGCAGATCTGCTGTGAGTAAAGATGGCCAAAAAGTTAGAGGGGTTTTTAAACTAGTTGATGGGGGAGGGTCCAGAGGTAGAGATAGTCAGTGTGGAACATATTCCAGAGGGTAGTATTGGGAGCATAAGTGGTAGGTTGACTAAAGCACATAAACCTATGGTAAGTATAGTAACAAGCCCTAGTAGCAATCTCAGAACACCCAATAAGAGCATAGTGTCTGGCGGACAAGATGGGTGAACAAGAGATACTGTTGTACGAGGAGGATTTGTATTTTGTGGGAATTTCAGAGACCTGGTTCAACAGCTCTCATGATTCTCTGGCAACCATTCAAGGGTATACTCTTTATCGCAGGGATGGAGAGGGTAAAAAAGGGGGAGGGGTATGTCTATATATCAAGAATAATGTATAAGTGAATGTGAGAGATTACATCATTAAGGGAGCTAGGGAGGAGGTGGAATCCTTATGAGTAGAGCTCCAAAGGGATGAAGCTAAGGAGAAAATAATACTGGCAGTATGCCATAGGCCCCTTAACCTGAGGGAGTAGGGGGAGACAGACCTCCTATCACAATTTGGATTAGCAGCAAGGATGGGAAGTGTTATAATGGGGGATATTAATTATCCAGACATAATCTGGGCGAAGGGAACTACACAATTGTCTAAGGCTCACCAGTTCCTAAATGTCTTGCAGGACAATTTCATGGGTCAGATGGTAGACGCACCAACTAGAAATAAACCGTTACTAGATTTACTGATTACCAACAATACAGACCTGATCACGGATGTGGAAATATGGGGCAATTTATGAAACAGCGATCACAGGTTAAGTGGCTTCAGTATAAATCACACATATAGGAAATATAAGGGGAATACAAAGATACTGATTTTCAAAAGAGCCAACTTCCCTAAACTACGAACCTTGCTAGAAGGTAAAAAAATGGGATAAAATCTTAGGAACAAAGAACACAGAGGAGAGATGGATTCCCTTTAAGAGCATATTAAATAAGGGCATTAGCCAGTGCATCCCATTGGGTAATGAATTTAAAAAAGCGAAAAAAAAGTCCTTGATGGCTTAACTTCAATGTAAAAATGCATATAAAAGCAAAGGAGAAGGCCTTCAAAAAATACAAGGTTGAGGGATCATCATCAGCATTCAGACTTTATAAAGAATGAAACAAGAAATGTAAGGGTGCAATTAGGGCGGCTAAGATAGAACACGAAAGACACATAGGTGTAGTGGTTAGCACTCTCACCTAGCAGTAAGAAGGGTCACTGATTCAAATCCCAACCACAACACTACCTGTCTGGAGTTTGCATGTTCTCCCTGTGCCTGCGTGGGTTTCCTCCGGGTACTCCGGTTTCCTCCAACAATCCAAAGACATGCAGGTAGGTTAATTGGCTTCTGTTCAAAAATTGGCCCTAGTATATGAATGGGGACCTTGGATTGTGGGCTCCTTGAGGGTAGGGACCGATGTGAGTGTGCAATGTATGGGGATAGGGACAACTGTAGTCACTCACTCAGGTTGAACTGGATGGACTGATGTCTTTATTCAACCTTACTAACTATGAAACTATAGTGGAGGAGAGCAAAAAAATCTCAAGAAATTCTTTAAGTATGTAAACAGTAAAAAAGTGAGGCCAGACCATATTGGCCCCATAAAGAATGAGGAAGGACATCTGGTTACAAAGAATGGAGAGATGGCAAAGGTACTGAATTTATTCTTATCCTCAGTCTTCACAAGGGAATCAGGGGGCTTCAATAACCAAAACTGCAGTGTTTATCCTTATGACACATCACAGGATGCACCCTCATGGCTAACAGTGGGCAGAATTAGAATTAGGCTTGGGAAACTTAACATTAATAAATCACCTAGACCAGATGGCTTGCACCCGAGGGTACTTAGGGAACTCAGTCAAGTAATTACCATTTTACCAAATTTTTACTGACATTCTACTGACTGGAATGGTACCAGCGGATTGGAGAAAAGCCAATGTAGCACCAATATTTAAAAAGGGCCCAAAATACATCACTGGGAATTACAGACCAGTTAGCCTAACATAATAGTATGCAAGCTCTTGGAGGGGATGATAAGGGACTATATAAAAGATTTTTGTAATGAAAACGGTATCATTAGCAGTAATCAGCATGGATTCATGAAGAATCCTTCTTGCCAAACCAATCTATTAACCTTCTATGAGGAGGTGAGTTGCCATCTAGATAAAGTAAAAGGAAGGCCCATAGATGTGGTGTGTCTGTATTTTTTCAAAATCATTTGACACAGTTCCCCATAAATTTTACTGTACAAAATAAGGTGAGTACATGGATTGAAAACTGGCTAAAAAAAGGGCGAGTTCAGAGGGTGGTGATAAATGTGGAATACTCAGAATGGTCAGGGGTAGGTAGTGGGGTCCCACAGGGTTCTGTGCTGGGACCAATCATATTTAGTTTGTTCATAAACGACCTGGATGATGGGGTAAACAGTTCAATCTCTGTATTTGCGAACGATACTAAGCTAAGCAGGGCAATAACTTCTCCGCAGGATGTGGAAACCTTGCAAGAAGATCTAAACAAATCAATAGGGGGGGCAACTACATGGCAAATTAGATTTAATGTAGAAAAATGTAAAATAATGCATTTGGGTGGCAAACATATCAATGCAATCAATACACTAGGGGGAGAACCTCTGGGGGAATCTAGGATGGAAAAGGAGGACATGGGGGTCCTAGTAAATGATAGGCTCAGCAATGACATGCAGTACCAAGCTGCTGCTAACAAAGCAAACAGAACATTGGCATGCATTAAAAAAGGGATTAACTCCAGAGATAAAGTTATAATTCTCCCACTCTACAAGACTGTGGTCCAGCCACACCTAGAGTATGCTGTCCAGTTCTGGGCACCAGTCCTCAGGAAGGATTTTTATAACATCTTTAACAATTCATTGTGATACTATAACATATATATATATATATATATATATATATATATATATATATATATATATATATATATACTTACCGACCACTTTATTAGGTACACCTGTTCAATTGCTGGGTAACACAAACCAAGCATCAGAATAGGGAAGGGGATTTAAGTGAATTTGAACATAGCATGGTTGGTGGTGCCAGATGGGCTGGTCTGAGTATTTCAAAAACTGCTGATCTACTTTTTATTTTTGTCCATGCCTTATTTTCCCAATGACAGCTATGTTGTATGGGCATCACAAGAACAGAAAGTGAGAACACATTTTTATTTCCCTCTCTCTATTGAAAATGAAAAAAAAAATGGTATTAGATGGTAGACTTAAAATGGAAAAAGAGGGCTTTAAAGTTTCCCTGTCAAGTCTGTAAAAAAAATGTTAATGTCAGGTCCCTGCAATAGAAAAGCTCTTATACGAATCTCTCCAGCAGCCCATGTCTCCTACGTTCCCTCTATTCTAGCACTGCAGCTTCCTCCAACAACTTACAGTGGTATGAAAGTCAAAACCAAAAATGTAATATATTGCAGCTTACCAATCCTTGATGTGGTGGCTGTATTAGTTTTTATTTTTTTTTGGATTTTTTTCCCTAGTTTTCCACTGATGATCAGGCCAGTAACATACCTCCTGTAACAGAGTGCCCCCACTAGGGATGAAGAACAGGGGCACCTGTGAGCAGTAGCATTGCTAATTTGGGGGGAAGGGAGTGTTAGGTGGACTAGCAGATTTAGATACAGTAACATATTGAAGCCAAACTCCAGCTCACACTGCAATTACACAAGCAGTTACAGCAACAAGTTTTTTCTCTTTTAGGATAAAGGCAGAGCCCCCCCTGCCCCAAAGCACCCCCCATGTTGAGGACATGGGGCCTGGTATGGTTCAGAAGGGGAGGGGGCACTCGCTCATCCTCCCCTTTCCTGGCCTGCCGGGCTGCATGCTCAAATAAGGGTATGGTATGGATTATGGGAGGGGATCCCATGCCGTTTTTTTTTTTACATTTTGTGTGGAGTTCCCTCAGAATCCATACCAGACCCGAAGGGCCTGGCATGGATTGGGGGGACCCTCAATCATAATTTTCTATTGCCGGCATTATTTTGTTTACATTTCAGCTGGCAGTGGGAAAGCCTGCTGACAGCCGATGAGTCATCAGTTGTTAACCACTTCAGCCCCGGACCAATTGGCAGCCAAAGGACCAGAGGTCTTTTTTCAATTTCGCACTGCACTGCTTTAACTGGTAATTGCGCGGTCATGCAATGTTGTACCCAAACGAAATTGGCGTCCTTTTCTTCCCACAAATAGAGCTTTCTTTTGATGGTATTTGATTGCCTCTGTGATTTTTTATTTTTTGCGCTATAAACGGAAAAAGACCGCAAATTTTGAAAAAAAAAAATATTTTCTACTTTTTGTTATAAGAAAAATCCAATAAACTCAATTTTAATCAAACATTTGGGCTAAAATGTATTTAGCCACATGTCTTTAGTAAAAAAAATGCCAATAAGCGTATATTTATTGGTTTGCGCAAAAGTTATAGCGTCTACAATCTACATTTTCTGGAATTTACACCGCTTTTAATTTATGACTGCCTATCTCATTTCTTGAGGTGCTAAAATGGCAGGGAAGTACAAAACCCCCCCAAATGACCCCATTTTTGAAAGTAGACACCCCAAGCTATTTGCTGAGAGGCATGTTGAGCCCATTGAATATTTTTTTTTTTAGTCCCAAGTGATTGAATAAAGACAAAAAAAAAAATTTTTTTTCAAAAAGTTGTCACTAAATGATATATTGCTCACACATGCCATAGTTATATGTGGAATTGCACCCCAAAATACGTTTTGCTGCTTCTCCTGAGTATGGGGATACCACATGTGTGGGACTTTTTGGGAGCCTAGCCGCGTACAGGGCCCCGAAACCCAAGCACCGCCTTCAGGATTTCTAAGGGTGCAAATTTTTGATTTCACTCCTCACTACCTATCACAGTTTTCGAAGGCCATAAAATGCCAAAATAGCACAAAACCCCCCCAAATGACCCCATTTTGGAAAGTAGACATCCCAAGCTATTTGTTGAGAGGCATGTTGAGCCCATTGAATATTTTTTTTTTTAGTCCCAAGTGATTGAATAAAGACAAAAATTTTTTTTTTTCAAAAAGTTGTCACTAAATGATATATTGCTCACACATGCCATAGTTATATGTGGAATTGCACCCCAAAATACATTTTGCTGCTTCTCCTGAGTATGGGGATACCACATGTGTGGGACTTTTTGGGAGCCTAGCCGCGTACGGGGCCCCGAAACCCAAGCACCACCTTCAGGATTTCTAAGGGTGCAAATTTTTGATTTCACTCCTCACTACCTATCACAGTTTCGAAGGCCATAAAATGCCAAAATAGCACAAAACCCCCCCAAATGACCCCATTTTGGAAAGTAGACACCCCAATATATTTGTTGAGAGGCATGGTGAGTATTTTACAGCTCTCATTTGTTTTTGAAAATGAAGAAAGTAAAGAAAAAAAATTTTTTTTTTCTTTTTTCAATTTTCAAAACTTTGTGACAAAAAGCGAGATCTGCAAAATACTCACCATACCTCTCAGCAAATAGCTTGGGGTGTCTATTTTCCAAAATGGGGTCATTTTGGGGGGTTTTATGCCATCTGGGCATTCCATGGCCTCCGAAACTGTGATTGGCAGTGAGAAGTGAAATAAAAAAATTACACCCTTAGAAAGCCTGAAGGCGGTGCTTGGTTTTTGGGGTCCCGTACGCAGCTAGGCTCCCAAAAAGTCCCACACATGTGGTATCCCCGTACTTAGGAGAAGCAACAGAATGTATTTTGGGGTGTATTTCCACATATGCCCATGACATGTTTGAGCAATATATCATTCAGTGACAACTTTTTGTAAAAAAAATATATATATATTTTTTTTTCATTATTCAATCTCTTGGGACAAAAAAAAAAAAATTTAATGGGCTCAACATTGCTCTCAGCAAATAGCTTGGGGTGTCTACTTTCCAAAATGGGGTCATTTGGGGGGGGTTTGAACTGTCCTGGCATTTTATGCACAACATTTAGAAGCCTATGTCACACGTCACCCACTCTTCTAACCACTTGTAGACAAAGCCTTTTCTGACACTTTTTGTTTACATGAAAACATATATTTTTTTTGCAAGAAAATTACGTTGAACCCCCAAACACTATATATATTGTTAAAGCAAAGGCCCTACAGATTAAAATGGTGGGTGTTGCATTTTTTTTTTTCCACACAGTATTTGCGCAGCGATTTTTCAAACGCATTTTTTGTGGAAAAAATACACTTTTTTTTTATTTTAATGCACTAAAACACACTACATTGCTCAAATTTTTAATGAAATAAAAAATATGATCTTAGGCCGAGTACATGGATACCAAACACGACATGCTTTGAAATTGCGCACAGACACGCAGTGGCGACAAACTACATACATTTTTAAAAGCCTTTAAAAGCCTTTACATGATACCACATTACATACCACTTTACATGATACCACCACGGAGGAGGTCTACTGCTAAAATTACTGACCTTCGCGGTGATACCTCACATGCATGGTGCAATTGCTGTTTACATATGACGCCAGACCAACGCTTGTGTTCGCCTTTGCGCAAGAGAAGGGGGGGCAGGGGTGCTTTTTTTTTTTTTTTTTTTTATTTATTTAGCTTTTTTTTTTTTTTTTTAACTGTTCCTTCCATTTTTTTTCTTTTGTTATCATTTTATTGTATTTTATTTTGTATTCATTTTTTATTGTTATCTCACGGAATGTAAATATCCCCTATGATAGCAATAGGCAGTGACAGGTACTAGATCTTTCCTCTGCCCTCAAAGCATCTGACCACACCAAGATCGGTGTGATAAAACGCTTTCCCAATTTCCCAATGGCGCGGTTTATATCCGGGAGGGGGGACATTCCCTCCCACTGCTTGTAAAAGCAGTCTAGAGGCTAATTACCCGCTAGAATTGCTTTTACATGAAAGCCGATCACTGGCTGAAAAGAATGATACCAAGATGATACCTAAACCTGCAGGCATCATTCTGGTATAACCATTCAAAGTCCAGCAACATACTGAACATATATTGTAATCTTTTTTTTTCATGCAGCCTCTTGGCTGAACGAAAAAAAGAGATTGATTGGTGGGTATGCCCACCATTAGAATACCTCCCTTCATCCACCCACTTCTAATGATGGGCATACATGCACCATTTATATATGCCGAAGCATGGGGGCATCCTCCCACAAAAGTTATGCCATGTACACACGGTCGCACTTTTCCACGGGGCAAGGCTCCGTCGGAATTTCGACCGTATGTACGCAGCATTAGGAGCCAATCGCTCCTCCGCCCCTGCTGCCCCCATGCTTCGGCATATATGCTCTTTTTTTTAACTGTGGTGGTGAAATCACCTCCTACAGCGTTGGAGTCGCGTCTTTATGTATCGTGGGAGCAAACACTGTTGCTGTCAAGATAAATAAATCCACGCTGCAACTGAATGGCGCACCTGAAAACAAAAAAATGGTTAACACTAAAACACAGTAAACAAAATTACATACCTGAAAAGCAAGCATGATAAAACATAATAAAACTTTGCAGAATAGAATGGAGTAAAAAAAGAGCAACAATAGAGAGAGAATAGAGAGAGAACAATAAAACGACAACTATTTTTTTATTTTTTTGGTAAAAGGTAAAAAAGCTCCTGACTGTTAGCGACTGAATCAAAACGCTACCACAAAAAAATGTTAGCGATCGCAGGGATCGGGCCTGACTCTGCGAACGCTGCAGTTATGTGTGCTTAGTGTTTTGTAAGTGACAGTGATCGATCGATACTGCACTTGGGTGGGCTGGGCTGGGCTGGGCGGAGGGGGAAAACGCAGGTGCTAGCAGGTATCTGGGCTGATGCCGCTAACAATGCGTTTTTTGGAACCCTAAACTGCTGGGACGCTAGTATAGATCTGATCAGATCAGATATTGATCTGTTCAGATACTGTACCACTAAGGGAGGTGTATGCTTTGCGCGTGGGTGTTTGCGGTACTGGCACTAACCTGGGGCGACGCAGACCTTATTTGACCCTAAAACCTAATTGATATCACCTGCCGGGCGATCAGGGGGTTAAACCGTTATTGGGTAATAAATGGCGGGTGCCCTGACAGTATAAAAAACAAACCATCTAACCAGCAACACCCGTAACAGTTATACAGTGATCACTGGTGAAAGGGTTAACTAGGGGCAATCAGGGGGTTAAAACCTTTATTAGGTAATATATGGGGGTACCTGACGCTATATAAAAACCTGACGGGGAACCTAAATAACTAACTGGCTAACCAGCGTCACCAGTGACACTTATACGGTGATCACTGGTGAAAGAGTTAACTCTAGGGGCAATCAAGGGGTTAAAACCTTTATTTAGGTTGTAATATGGGGTACCTGACCTATAAACCTATTTATAAACCTATATAAACCTGGCGGTTAACCTAAAAAAAAACTGGCTACCTAGCGGCACCAGTGACACTAATGCCGCGATCAGAAAAACGATTGCTTAGTGACACTGGCAAAAGGGGGTGAAAGGGTTAACAAAAGGGGGTGAAAGGGTTAACTACGGGCAATCAGGGGGTTAAAACCTTTATTAGGTAATATATGGTGGTACCTAACGCTATATAAAAACCTGACGGGGAACCTAAATAACGAAATAACTAACTGGCTAACCAGCGTCACCAGTGACACTTATACGGTGATCACTGGTGAAAGGGTTAACTCTAGGGGCAATCAGGGGGTTAAAACCTTTATTTAGGTTGTAATATGGGGGTACCTGACCTATAAACCTATTTATGAACCTATATAAACATGGCTGGTTACCTAGCGACACCAGTGACACTAATGCAGCGATCAGAAAAGCGATCGCTTAGTGACACTGGCAAAAGGGGGTGAAAGGGTTACCTGGGGGGCAATCAAGGGGTTAAACCTTTATTAGGGGGGGTAGGGGGCTACCTTGGACCTAAAACTAACTGCCCTGACAGTTATTACAGTCACACTGACACTAAATGCAGTGATCAGTAAATAAATGATCACTGCAATTAGTGACACTGTGACTGGGGGGGCAGGGGGTGATCTGGGGGGTGATCTGGGGGTGATCTGGGGGTGACAGGGGAGTGGATTGTGTGCCTATGTGTACTGGTGTCAGTGTACTGTTGGTGCACTAACCTGTGTGTGTTGACTCCTCGGCGTTCCGGTCTTTCTGACCGGTGCGCCGAGTGTGACATCACTTCCTCTGCCTGTGTTTTGATTGACACAGACAGAGGAAGCATCTGATTCGCCAGGAGCGATCGCGAGGGGGTGGCCAGAAACCACTGGCCGTCCCCTCATCCCGGATCGCTCCTGAAGCGATACCGACCGTCCCCGCCGGCCGGGGGGTCCGATCGGACCCCCCACGCGCCTGAAGAATGGCACATACAGGTACGTGGTTTTGCCTGTACGTGCCATTCTGCTGACGTATATGTACATGGGGCGGTCGGGAAGTGGTTAAGGACGTGGTGGCCGGCTTCCAGGACCGGTACTTAACAGCCAGCTATTCTTCACACAGATTTCAATTTGGTTGATAATTTTTCCATTGATCCGATTTCAAATTGTTCCGAAAACTTGGAATTCGAAAATTATAACGAAAAAAAAACTGAAACTAAACAAATTTCATCAATAGTTTTTATTGTTTTATGGTAAATCAGATGTATACATTGTATGGCGAGTTACAAGGTGGTGAGTACATTTTAAAAACACAATAAATTGCCTTGAGTGTATATCAAACAGAAACTTCCTTATATAAGACTTATATGTCATAGAGAGAGATATGGTTATAAGGAGATTATGGTTCCTGCTCCCCAAAGAACCCCCAATGGGACCTCTTTTGTTACTTGGGGGATAGCTGAATCAGGTGTTTCTGGTATACCATATATGTTTAATCTTTATGAAACTAAACAAATTTCAAAACCAAACTAAATGAATTCCGAAACAAAAAACAAAATTAGTAACATTACGAATCTATAAAACACATTTTTTAATTCTGCACATGCCTAACAAACAGTTGTCTGCAACTGGAAAGACATGAAGTAAAAAGTGACCTGTTTAAAGGGGTTTTAAAGTAAGAAGGTTTTTTGTATCTTAAGGCATTCATGCCTTAAGATAAAAAGCCTTCTGTGTGCAGCAGCCCCCCTCAGCCCCCTAATACTTACCAGAGCCCCATCTCTGTCCAACGATGTTCACGAGTGTCTCGGCTGTCCAGGACTCTCCCTCCTGATAGGCTGAGACACAACAGCGGGGCCATTGGCTCCCACTGCTGTCAATCAAAGTCAGTTAGCCAATCAGGAGAAAGTTTGGGGCTGAACCACAGCTCCATGTCTGAATGGACACACAGAGCTGCAGTTCGACTTGGGTGCCCCCATAGCAAGCTGCTTGCTAAAGGGGCACTCACTTTAAGTTCCGGTGAGGTCCTGTCCATGACAAAAGAGTAAGAGAAGTTGCTCCTAAGAGAATGGCCCTGGGATGTGCTGCACCCTTCTTCTAAAATGTAAAAACTTTTGAAAAATAGGTGTATTTTAAGCAGCTGTTATTAGTGCATTTGTATAGAACTTTTATTATGTTTTTTTTTTTTTGCTTGAAGAAACGTGTAAAACAAAATACAAAACAAAGCAACCATTTTTTGCGTTATAAAATAAGCACAGGGATATACTGTGCATATATATATATATATATATATATATATATATATATATATATATATATATATTATGTTTCATATTCAAGAAACAGGCACACTTTATAATGTTTACCTTAGGGCTTTCTAACTGTTGAGTAAGTGGTATCATGTTGCGTTAAATGATCCGTACTAATATTAGGCAAATAAGCTGGGAGGAACTTTTTTAAAGTAAAAAACAAGTGATTAACTTGATTTTCTAGATTCAATATCAAGCTAAATATATTACATTTTCAAAAGGTTTTCAGATAGATAGACTACATAATTGCTAATAAGCTTCTGTTATTGATCTCACTGAATATTGCTAGTAACCTTATTGCCTGCACCTACATTGATGCTGACTTGTGTTTCTATACTTTGTCCAGCCCTAACACATTTTCTATACCTTTTCTTTGTTCTTTTTTTCTCTTTACTTTTGCTTGCTGGCACCTGTTTGTATGCTTCTCAATATAAAAAGTGAAACATGTTACAAATAAATAAAATATGCAATCATTGAGGGCACCTGCATGATATAAAGCTTATGCCCCGTACACACGGTCGGATATTCAGATGGAAAAAGTCTGATCAGATTATGTTGTCGGAAAATCCGATCGTGTGTTGGCCCTAGCTGGCTTTTTCCGTCGGAATTTCCAAGAGCAGGTTCTAAGATTTTCCAACAACAAAATCCGATTGGACTTTTTCCGATCGTGTGTAGAGAATTCCGACGCACAAAGTGCCACGCATGCTCAGAAGAAATTTGGAGATGGAAGCTATTGGCTACTGGGCTCTACGTAGTCCCGTCGTATGTTTTATATGTCACCTCGTTCTGAATGATTGGATTTTCAGACAACTTTATCCGACCGTGTGTGTGCAACACAAGTTTCGGACAAAATCCGACGGATTTTGTGGTCGGAATGTCTGACCGCGTGTACGGGGCATAAAAATAATGAAAACATCTATTTTACCTATATTTATCATTATTTAATTGTTAACCATGATCATACAATGTATGTTCTCCCCTTGGAAGGTCACCATGCCATGCTTAGTGTAGCTGCGTAGCCCTGGCTGTCATTGACAAGCTGCCAAAGACAAGCCTACTAAGGCTCAGGTCACGCTGCTGTGACTTGGGATCCGACTTGTGAGACCCCAAGTCGCGTGACATGTGAAATCCCATACTAGTCAATGAGAGATGTCTTAATTAACACTACTGAAGTCGCTCCAACTTCAGAAAATGTTCCTGTACTACTTCCAAGCTACTTCTATCAGACTTGTGCCTCAAAGTAGTACTCAAGTCACCAGGAAGTCTCCTCGCAAAGTCTCACCATAAGTTGTGCAACTTTCAGGTCACTGCAGTGTGAACTGAGCCTAAAGTCAAGGGGGGTTGGCAGAGGTAAAGGAGAAGACTAATTTTGAGAAAGAGCAGTGAAGTGGGAAGAACTTGAGGTTGAGCTGATGAAAAATAGCAACTCGACTAAATGGAATCATATTTTCTACACCATGGAGCTTTCAGAGAGAGAAACAGTTGTCTGCAGCTGGAAAGACACCAAGTAATAAAGTGACCTGTTTAGGTCCTGGTTTTTATTGCTGTCTGAGCCCCTGTTGGGGAGGTTTACACTCTCTGTTTGTCCTGTTTACTGTTATCACCGAGCATGAGAGCAAATGCTACATTTTGGACTGTCACTAGAACAAAAATAGAGGAATTCTTCCAATAGGGACACTACTTCTGGGTACCCTTTCTGTTTTGGCTATGGGACAGGAAGTGAAGAGAACTTTTCACAATCTGACAGATGGCAAAAACAAAACTGCCAGGGGTTAGAACCCTTTACTTTATAAAAAAATAGGAAATGTTTTTTTAACCACTTCAATACAGGGCTTTTAAACACCCTTCCTTACCAGAGCACTTTTTGCGATTCGGTACTGCGTCGCTTTAACTAACAATTGCGCGGTCGTGCGACGTTACACCCAAACAAAATTGACGTCCTTTTTTTCCCACAAATAGAGCTTTCTTTGATCGCCCCTGCGGTTTTTATTTTTTGCGCTATAAACAAAAGAAGAGCGACGATTTTGAAAAAAAACACAATATTTTTTACTTTTTGCTATAATAAATATCCCATTTTTTAAAAAAAAAACTATTTTTTTCCTCAGTTTAGGCCGATACGTATTCTTCTACATATTTTTGGTAAAAAAAATTGCAATGAGCGTATATTGATCGGTTTGCGCAAAAGTTATAGCGTCTACAAAATAGGGGATAGATTTATTGAATTTTTTTTTTTTTTTTTTTTACTAGTAATGGCGGGGATCTGCGATTTTTTTTTTGTGACTGCGACATTGCGGCGGACACTTCAGACACTTTTGACACATTTTTGGAACCATTCACATTTACACAGCGATTGTTGCTATAAAATTGCAATGATTACTGTGTAAATGTGACTGTCAGGGAAGGGGTTAACACTAGAGGGCGCTGGAGGGGTTAATGTGTGTCCCTAATAGGAGTGATTCTAACTGTAGGGGGAGGGGACTTAAGGGGAGGAGACCGATCATGTGATCCTCTGTACTGGGATCACATGATCGGTCTCCTCCCCGCTGACAGGACGTGGAGCTGTGTGTTTACACACACAGCTCCACGGTCCCGCCCAGTCCCGTTGTTTTAACGGGCAATCGCGGGTGCCCGGCGGACATCGCGGCCGCCGGGCACTCGCACCGGGTCCCGAGCGATGCCGCGGGCGCGCGCCCCCCAGGCGGCCGGGAATCCGAGGACGTCATATGACGCCCACCCAGGATGGTAGATCCACCTTGTGGGCGTCATATGACTATGGCCGGGTATTGAAGCGGTTAATGATGTAACTATTTTAAAGACGGGCTGTAGCCATCTAGACATTATCATGTACATCTGGATTAGCCTTTCTGTGAAAATATCATCATCAACATATTAATGTTTTACGTTTTACTGGGTTCAGTTTCTGTTCTTGAATTAATAGTGGCAAACTCTCTGCTTGGAAAGTGATAATACAGACACTGTTCTGGGGGAGGCATTTATCAAAACATGTTCCATCTACTCAGTCAGGCCCACTGCATTTTCTGCAAATGAAATCTTGCTATGCATCATAGTTGAGGTTGTTCCAAGGACTTCAACCTTCTTGGTCATAGGGTCTCAGTGGCCACAGACTGTTCCCTGATGTCCTACATGGGCTGGCAATAAAGGAAATTGCACATGATTTTAAAATACAAAGTCTTGGAATTTACAGGTAATTTCATATAACATATGAATTTAATATGAATATAAATTAAAAATTTTAAGGATGACTACATATCTGCATGATATGCATTCCTGGCTTGGTATTATATGCACTCTATCACCACAGTCTTACCTGCCAAATGTACTTGTCTTAAAAGAACCAAGTTAGCAGGAAAAACAACATTAGGTTTACAATGTTTTGCCCTGCTTAAGTATTTTTTTGCTACAATTGTTTATGACAAGAATTGTCATTTGTTACTGTATAAAAATATGTATATATGTATAATGTATAAATAAAAATTATGACATCTTTATGTATACCTTTAATTAGCTTGTGCTATTGTTCTAATTAAATAGCAATTTAAAGAAAATTAAGAATTTCAGTGGTTTTGGTGATAGATAGAGATATATTGTATACTATATATATATATATATATATATATATATATATATATATATATTCATGCTCTCAAAAGTTAATGCCTTATATTTGTTATCAATCTGTCACTAAATAGGGTCTTGTTTTTGTAAATGGCAGCAAATACTGTATGTGAAATCACATGGCTTATTGCCCTACTTAAAGTGGGAAGATGATATTTAAAAAAGACCTGAACTGTGAAAGTCACAGACCCCGCCCCCCTCTGATGCATGGGGACTTCCCTATGGCTTCCCCCATGGTGTCAGAGGGGGCGGGGTTGTTTTGTGAATTTGGTTTAGATCTAAATAACAATCCCTTTAACTTATTTATTATATTCACTTAACATGTGAACACTTTATGTTTTATAGATTTGTGTATTTACAGACAACAAGCAACTCATTGTTGCAATCTAAAAAAGCACACCAAGGACACTTGGTAATGACATACCCGTGGGAGAGTATTTGAGGGTCTGTAGAAATTGTTCAGATTCCAAAGTATTTGAGGAAGAGGCTCTTAAGTTCTGGAACCAATTTTCAAGAAGGGACTATAGTGAGAACTCCTTAAAACATATGTACCAGCTAAAAGTAGTCCACTGAATCTCCTTTTGTTTCAAACAGAGACAAATTTGGAAAAAAAAAAACAGAAACCCTGGTTCATTATTACGTTTTGAAATGAACCAAAGGTTATTCAGGCTATTTTAAAGACACATTGGCATATATCGAAGGATAATAAAGTTTGGAGGTAGTTTGTTGACCCTGTTCCTAGAGTTACCTTTCAGACACATAAATCTATCAGAAAATATTTGGTGTCTAGTCCTTTCCAAGCTATATACTGTAGTCTGAATGTGCAATATTTTTTTAATAAACACATAAATTTAAATGATAATGCACTATCAGTCCTCTTTTCATTTTTACATCTACCTGTGAGCCGGGAGCCTTTGACCATCAGGAGTTCCATACAGGCGGCAACACAGATCGATGTCTCTCGGCTGAGAGCATGGTGTCTAGTAAGCAGCCATTTTATTACTTAAGCATGGTGGTGATGCATGCAGCACTTTGAAGGCTAAGGATTATTTCAGCACCAACCCAACACTATTTGGGACTTATTGATTGTATTAATCTAACATCAACAGAGTTAGTCTTGGGACTTTATTTTTGTTTTGTTTTTATTCGCTTAGTTACAATGTTTCTCATTTTCCTTATATAGAGGTGTTAACTGTTTGCATATGCCTTTTATGCCTTTGCAATAAGGTTTTTTCACATTCGATATGCTTTGCCTAGTGTTTCTATGCACGTTTTTTCAAATAGAGCATCGTTAGTGTGCACGTTAATTTTCAGGGCACAACATTCTGTATTTCTGAACATTGGTTAGCTCATTAATATAACTAATTCTCACTTAGGGATGTACTCACTTTTGTTGCCAGCGGTTTAGACATTAATGGCTGTGTGTTGAGTTATTTTGAGGGGCCAGCAAATTGACACTGTTATACAACCTGTACACTCACTACTTTACATTGTAGCAAAGTGTAATTTCTTCACTGTTGTCACATGCAAAGATATAATAAAATGTTTACAAAAATGTGAGGGGTGTACTCACTTTTGTGAGATACTGTATGTTTGGATATGGATTTTTTTTTTCAGTTCTATGTTTTGAGCTCTGCTTTAATTCATTTTTTTTTATTTTGTTTGTTTTGCTTTGTTTCTTACATGGGATATCATTGTTTTGACGTGTTTAAGTAATCCTTATTTGGATTTTACCCAGCATCATTTCCGGTTCCATGGTGGATGTGGCCTGTGGATGGCATCACATCTGGGGTGTCAGGAGCAATAAAACACAAGCAGTATGCTCGGTGTGGGCAGGCCGTGGAGGATGAGATGCGTCTTCCACTAACCTATATAAGGCACACTGCAATATGTGCAGCACACCAGGGCACTATCTTGTTTGTAATTCATTATTGTTATTTTTATAGGGGTGGTGCATGAATGTAGTTTGAATGAGCTGGAGCTTCTCTTTTGACACTCTGATGTAGCCCCCTCCGAGTGAGTACTTTTTCAGGAAGAGAATGATTTTAGTGCATTTTGTATTACTTTTTTTATTTTTCGAGTGGTATGTTCATTTATTCACAGGTGGACATCTTCATATTTGGAGGTGAATATATCATTGTTGGATTTTTGGATGTGGTTATTTAGGAGCATTAAGGGTTTATTGTTTCTGTCTGCTCACTTCACTAACTCTGATGGTAGTCCCTTAATCTGATTGGGTGTTTTTTAAGGTGGGTAATGTATATGTGATTCATGCTAATGTATGAATCTGTAGTTTGGTTTGGAGTGGGGCCTCTTCCCCCAGCAGATAGGGATATATCTCATGAAGGGCTGTTTTTTTTTTCTTTGTCTCTCCAGCCCACAGGGTATTTTGTATATCTTTATGTACACAATGTATATGTCAGCTATTTTCATACATGTTTCATACTGTAAGACATTGTTTGTTTTATCACTCTGTGTTATTTGTCACTCTGTGTTATTTAACAGTTGTATTTATTTCATAGAAATTAACTGTCTGGCTTAGATGTAAAAGGAGTGGATCCCGAGGAAGATCGAGTTGATAGCAACTTATGGATAATCACTTAACCCAAATACTTATCTGTCAGAATATTTTTAATGTTGATGGCCATGAACTTTTTTTGTCCTTTTATCTTTATTTGTATAATAAAGTTGTGATGCTTTTATGAGATTATGTGTATTCTGTATGGCAGATTAAAATCCCATGTTTCCTCCACCCTACGGTAATGTTGGGGTGTAAGGTGTTTATTATATACAAAAGATATATATCGATTTTTAATATGCACTCAACCCTTGGGTCTAATTAGAGATGATGAAAAAAGGTATGAAATACATTTTCCTTCTATTTGTCCACATTCATTAACTCTGAGTTATCTTAAAGGTACCTACATGCTCAGATCAGATCTTTTTATTATTATTATACACATTTATTTGAAATTTTGCTATCTCCTTTTTACATATTTTGTACATTATTTTTAACTTTCAAATGATAAATGTGTTCCAGCATTTTTATATTTTTTTTAAATGCTCCTTTCTTATTCTTTAAAACTTTTTAAACATATAAACAATGGGAATATATTTTGCAGTGTGTTTGCAGACAGTCAATTTAAAACACATAGTAAATACTTAAAAGATACTTTATTACAATATATATAAATAATTTAAAACATCATAAAATTGTTCAATTGAAATTACTCATTTTGATTAATCTAATTAATTACTCTGTGATCACTGTTTTTTGTAATTAGTAGGTCCAACAGAACATTATTTCGCATTAGAATTTCCACCATGTGACACATGAAATTTTCCTTCATTATGTTTAACAAATGGTGAACTTTTGTTCAGTATGCAGTTCCATCTGCCCAATCAATATCAAGATAGTTGAAGTCCTCCATGATTATAATATAGCCCTGCCTCCCCACCATCTCTTTCTGTGAAAGGAGATAGGTCTCCTCCGCATCCTTTTTTTTAACTTTATATCTTTATTTCAAAAAATTTTTTACAAATACAAATTATGCACAATCTCATTCATCTTTCTTACACAGATCATGTTAAGCAAAAATCATTTAAGCGTATTTAAGTGGGATCTAACTCACTCATACCTCCCTGCATTCACCCTCTAGCTCTCATATCCATCCTCTTACTCTCTATTAATGTCATTTCATCCACTCAGTTCTTTTTACCTAACTAATTAGGTTTGGTTGGCACTTTATCTAAGGCATTCTCATGTTCCTCTCTCGATCCATGGATTCCATACTAAATGGAATTTAGCAAGGCTCTCTCGTTTTGTATATATAGTTTTCTCCTTCATGATCACTCTATCCATATTTTGCTCCCACTCACTAACTGGCGGAGGGGCAGAGGACTGCCACCTCCGAGCAATTAGTAACCTGGCCTGGAAAAGACAGCGCAAAACCGCAATCTGATCTTCCTTAGGCCTGCCCCCTCCCTCTCCTCCCCCAAGAACGCATTGGATGGGATCCAGCTCAAGATGGGTGTTGAATATCTGGGAGATCTTGTCCACCACCTCTTTCCAGTATCCATATAATTTTGGACATCTCCAGAACATGTGGACAAGATCTCCCCCTGGTCTCCTACATCTAGGACATTTATCATCTTGCCTACGGCCGAACCGGAAAAGCTTGTTTGGAGTGTAATAGGCACGGTATAATAGAAAAAGGTGTGACATCTTCTGAGGGGGGGGAGAGTGAGACCATTGGGGCGAGTTCGAGTATCCTTTCCCATTGATGAGCTGAGATGGTTCCCACGTCTCTCTCCCACTTTGCTTTATGTGGACATAGTTGTGTACCTTCCCTATTCCCTTTATATAGATGTAGATATAGATTAGATATCATACCCTTACGGGTTCCCGCCCCTGCTACACTCTGTAGTACCTGCATGTTAGTCCATTCTGGTGGTTCCCCTTTAAACTGTGCTGCCAGGGCATGTCTCACCTGCAGGTATCTAAAGAAAGACTTCATGGGGAGGGAAAAGTGTTCTCTAAGGTCCTGGAAACTTCTAATCCTGCCCTCATGATAGATCTGAGCAATGTATTTTAAACCCACTCTCTCCCATTCTTTAACAGTCCCCATCTTTCGGATTTCGCACAGATTAACATTCTCCCATAACAGGGAGAAAACTGTAAACCCTCCATATCCCATCATTTTTTTTACAGTACCCCACACTTTAGCCATCAGGTCCTGGGTGGGAAGTCCCTTCTGGAAGGTCCCTGCCTCCAGAATCTCCATCAAAGACTTATGTGGGGATTTGTGGAGAAGGATCTTCCACTCTGGCCCCTCTTTCTCAGCCTCACATCCCCCGATATGTTGCAACTGAGCCGCTAAGAAATATCTGAAAGGATGCGGCAGGGCAACTCCCCCTGACCCTGTTGGAAGTTGTAATGTTCTAAGACTAATCCGGGAGGTCCCCCCTTTCCAAACCAATTCTCCAAATATAGAGTCAACCCTATTAAACCACTTTTTATAGATCCATATTGGTGAATTGTGGAGAATATATAAAAGTTGTGGCATGAGCACCATTTTTATTAAATTACACCGACCTGCTGCAGACAGGGGGAGTTTTTTCCAAATTTGGGTTTTCCCTTTGAATTTGTTCGAAAGTGGGACCAGATTTTCTATAACGAATTGTTTAGGGTCTCTTGAGATGTTAATACCCAGATATTTTATTTTCTGAACTATTTGGAGTTGGTTTGCTTCGTGTGGTAAGGGGAGGGCTATAGGGTCTATAGGAAGTAGATGTGATTTATCCCAGTTAATTCTTAATCCTGACAAGAGGCCAAAGTTTTTAATTCTGCCCATGGTCTCGCGTAGTGAGTCCTGAGTGTCGTTAAGCAGTAAAAGGAGATCATCTGCATAGAGTATCACTTTTTCCTCCAAGTCCCCTCGTTTGAACCCTTTTATTTCGGGGGATGATCTCAGGGAGAGAGCCAAAGGTTCGATTGCGAGGGCGAAGAGGAGGGGCGACAAAGGGCACCCCTGCCTCGTCCCCCTCAGCAATCGAAACCTGGTAAAGTGCTCATTATTTACTTTCACTCTTGCCCCCGGAGAGCTGTATAAGAGCCTTACCCATTTAACAAAATTCGGGCCCACCCGAAATTCCGATAAGGTTCTCCAGAGGTACTTCCATTCAAGGGAGTCAAAAGCCTTGGCGGCATCCAAGGAAAGGACAGCCCTATTGCCTCCATCTTCAACGGGTAGTTGGAGATTTAAAAAAAGGCGTCTAATGTTTAAACTAGAAGACCTGCCAGGAATAAAACCTGATTGGTCTTGATGCACCAGTTTATGGATAACTTTATTTAACCTGGCCGCCAAGACCTTTGCTAACACTTTAATATCTGAATTCAAAAGCGCAATGGGTCTATATGAGGCGGGGGAAAGTGGGTTCTTATTCTCCTTGGGGATCACAATTATGGTCGATTCCATCATTGATTTGGGTAGCTCGCCTTTCAGTGCCGAGGAATTAAAAACCTCTAACAGTTCGGGTAAGAGCACCTCCCCATACTTACGATAAATTTCAATGGGAAGGCCATCCGGTCCTGGGGACTTCTGGCCTGCCATTTCCCGGACGGTCCGCTGTATCTCCTCCAGGGTGACAGGGCCATCTAACGTGGCCCTGTCCTCCTCAGAGAGACAGGGGACCGTCAACCCCTCGAAGAATGAATCCATTTCCTCTTTCATATCTACCTGTTCAGAGTGGTATAACCTCTCGTAGTACTCCCGAAAAGTATCCACAATCTCAGGCGTATATGTAGATGTCCTACCCGCCCCTGTGTCAATCAATGGGACCATCGATTAGGGAGAATTAGTTCTAATCAGGTGGGCGAGCATCCTACTTATTCCTTCCCCCTCCCCAAAGGCGACTTGTTTTTGAAAAATGTATTTTTGTTCTGCTTTACCCAGCAGGACTACGCGATAGACCCTTTGTGCCTCTGTCCATGTTCTAAAATTTACAGATGTTGGGTTACTTATGTATGAAGCTTCTGCAGATATTAAGTTGTTCCCTGCGGTTTCCTCCTCTTCTCTTGACAGTTTTTTTATTTTTGATATCTGCTGGATCAGCAAACCCCGAAGGATAGCCTTGAGTGTGTCCCAGACTACCCGCTGGGGGGCCGAGCCTTTATTCCACTCGATACAATCCCTCAAAGCGTCCAGAACCTCTTGGGGATGTCCCATTAACTCCAGCCAGGAGGGATTGATTCTCCACTCCCGATAGATACTTCTCGTCCCCACCTCTATTGAAGCTGTCACAGGAGAATGATCCGAGAGACTTCTTGGCCTATACCTAATGTTATCTATCATGGCCATCAGTTCATCGTTGCCAAGCAACATGTCGATTCTCGACAGTGTGGAGTATGTGCTGGAGAAGCAGGAGTAGCCCCTTATCCCAGGGTTTCTCAGGCGCCAAATGTCCTTCAGGCCCGTTTCCCCCAGGAGACGGTGGAGACGGCTATCCACTAGCCCACTCCGTTGAGTCCCATGGGGAAATCTATCTATTGTCGAGTCCAGGACCATATTAAAGTCACCTATGACCATTACCGGTAAGCCCGGCCTCTCCAGCACAAAATCCACAAAGCCGAGAAGAACCTCAAAATTAAAAGGAGGGGGAACATACACATTAGCAAGTAGCACCACTCTATTCTCTATCTTACAATGTAGGAAGATATACCGTCCCTGGTCGTCGATCTTACTTTGGATACAGTTAAAAGTAATCCCTGAACCAATCAAAATACTAACACCTCTGGAGAAAGATGAATGAACCGAGTGGAACTGAACGGCAAATTCCCCCCACCCTAACCTAGTTAAGGAAGCATTGGTAAAATGGGTCTCCTGGAGACACACGATAGAACTCCCATAGGACTTAACCATGGATCGTACTGCAGCTTTCTTCCCTGGATCTCCCAGTCCCCTTACATTCCAGGAACAAATAGTGAGCTTTTTTTTACCCTCTTGTGTAGTATTAATCATACGTGATTATAATAATAAGTGATTACATTAACAACATTAGTCCTTAATCTCGTGCTCATTATAGTGAACCATTTAATTCTTGTTTTTAGTACTTGTGGAACCTTACTATCCCATCTTAAACTGTGAACGTGAGTTTTTACCTGTACAACATTTTTCCGTGCATACTTATGCCTTGTGGACTTATTATATCTCACCCATTCACCCACACATTCACCACTATCATACCCAGCACTCTGTTTGCATCTCTCATACTTAACCTTCCTAGGTTCGGCCGAGGGCCTTCTCTTGTGACCAACCCAAACACACCTTATGAACAAAAAAAGATTTAGTGTCTGTTGCTTTTTATAGTCCCTATCCCTAACCCTCCCCTTCACCATATCTAACCATTCATCCCCCTCCCTCCCAGTGCAGGAATTGTTCCATAGTGTCAAACTCAACATACATTCCCTAAGAACATCCTGTTGCATCCCCTTGCACAATAATGTCATACTAAACATACATTCCCTAAGAACATCCTGTTGCATCCCCCTAACCTGGGAATGCAATGCCCTTTGTTTGCCTTCCTCTCTATCAGTCCCTCCCGTCTCCCTCCCCGCCTCCAAAATTGAAAAAAAAAAAAAAAATAGTAAAAAAAAAAAAAAAAAAAAGGGGGAGGCGACACCACGGAAAGAGAAAAAAGAAAATTTAAAAAAAGAGAAGGGGACAAACTCCCCGAGTGTCGCCCACCACTCCCGCCCCCCCACCCCCCCCATCCAAACATCAGCTCCTCCCACCCCCCCAAAAAAAAAAAAAAAAAAAACACCCCCAGCGTACAAAGTTAGTCCTCATGATCTGGAAGTCATTCTTTGAATTTTTTAATCCAGTCCTCTACCACCTCGGGAGAATCAAAGATTATAGTCCCCCCCGGAGCCATCACTCTCAATTTTGCTGGGTATAGCAAGGCATATGTAAGGTTGACTTGGCGCAGTTTACGTTTCACCTCCCCGAATTTGGCTCTCCTTTTTTGAAGGTCTGGTGAATAGTCAGGGTAAATGGACACCCTCGTACCGTTATAAAGAATATTACCCAGTTCCCTCGCTTTCCGAATTATCGTTACTTTGTCTTTGAAAAATAATAATTTTGCCAAAAGCGGTCTTGGGGGGGCTCCGGGGTTAGCGAGTCTCGAGGGGACTCTGTGAGCTCTTTCTACCGCGAGAAACGAAGAAAAAGAGTCCTGCCCGAAAATCTCAGAAAGCCACTTTTCTAAAAAGGCGGCAGGGTCTGAACCCTCAGAATGTTCTGGGAGGCCTACCACACGAATGTTCTTCCTTCTCATCCTATTCTCGATCTCGTCCATTTTGTTTGCTTGTTTATTCAGGAAATCTTTAATTTCACTCATTTCACGTTTTAATGGGGCCAAATCATCTTCAACTAAACTTAGTCTATCCTCCAAGATTGTGGTCCTCTCCTGAACTTTTTGTAGCTCATTCCTAATACAAGAAAGATCCTCATGTATTGTTTTCAGCTGGTGGTTCATATCGTTCAAGGAGGTTCTGCAAGAGTTAATAGCCTCCAATACTTCCTTCAGTGTTGGATCAGGCCCCTTTACCCCGCCGGGGCTACTCCCCAGGATCGGGGTACCCTCTGTAACCTGAATTTGTGAACTTCCACCCGGCTCCCCCCCCTCCGCTGGTGGTATCTGGGTGGTGTGTGTTAAGACTTGGATCTGTCCTTGGCTTTTTCTTCCCCCCACCGACCCACCTGTCCAAGCTGTCTGGGACTGCTGGCCCTGAATCGTGTTTTTTGGAGGGGTCTGGGCCATCGCTTGCCCAGGAGTGTGGGCGAATTTCTCTAGTTTGGCAGCTGCTTGGCTTGCCTGGCTGGCCGCCTGGCTTGCCTTTGTGGTTGTTGTGAAGGCATATTTATTAGTATACAACAAGTCAAAACCGGATTTTTCCCCTTTTTCTGGGGGTACCTCAAGGGAGAAAGAAAAAGTGCTCGCACGTACTGCCGCCGATTTAGAAAGGGGGGAGGGGAAGGGGGAGATTAGGTATAAGCGGAAACCACTTTAGAGTAAGTCTACCCCCAACACTAAACACAAAACCAAAGTTCTGGATATATCGCAGGCCAGTCCTTAAGAAAGCTGTTGGAAAAATATAGGCTCAGTTTTTAAAGTCCGTCAGTGCAGGTGTGCAGGGTGAGCTTTCGATTTCCACTATCTCAAAAAAAAAAAAAAAAAAAAAAAAAAAAAAAGGAAGAACCGAAGCCAACCACGTCAGTGACTGGAAGGAGGGGACCCCCAGTAATTAACTGTATACAGTCCCGGGTAATCCCTTACCCCTTTCCTTTTTCTTCCCCCACTCTTCTCCTTATTTGGGGGTTCCCTCTCACAGGTTCCCCTGCTGTAACCTCTGGGCGGCCTGTCAGGTGCGTCCCCCTCAGCTCACGGTTCACAGTTCATGCAGTGTGGCTATAAGGTGGATAAGGTCCTAGAATCCGTCCTAATGCCCAGTCAATAGCCAGCCCACTAACAGATCTTCTGGGACGCCGAGTGGGGAGTGAATGTCCCCAGGCTATGTAAAAATGGCAAGTAGAAACCACTATAGTTCGCTTTAAGGGCTTAGGCCCCTTTCACACGGACGGACCGTCTATCCGTTTTTCTTCCATCCGTCGACAGACGACAATGCATCCCTATGGGCAGACGGATGAACATCCGTCACCATCAGTTAACATCCGCTTCCGTTTTTATCCGTTTTTTTAAACGTACAAGGATACGTTCAGATCCGTCAAAACGGATATTAACTGACGTTGACGGACATCGTCCGTTTACGTCCGATCCGTTAAGATCCGTTTGCAAGAAAAAAAAAAAAATTGAGTTCATCTGTGAACTCAACCTATGACCCGGCAGTAGTTGGACAACAGGAAGTACATCCCCTGTAACTTTATTTAAGAGGAAGCACAAACAAGCATGGCAAGAGATGTTTCCCACGAGGAATTGATCAACCTGGTGCACGAAAGGCCTGGCTTATGGGACTCAAGCTGTCGGGACCACAGCGACAGAGTTAAAATACAACAGCTATGGGAAGAAATTACAAAGCTGGTGACACCAAATTGGTCCTCCATGACTCCCAAACAGCGTGATCAACGTGGTAAGTGATGCCCAACTGCAGCTTGCTCTCTTGACAGTGTGTTTCTATTGTTTATAATAAAAAATGTCATTATTTCACTATAGTATGCCTGTATTAAAAAAATGTTGCAAACACTGACATTTTTTTAAGACAATGTTTAGCAGAGAGGGCATGGTTATTTGCATGCATTACATACAAAGCATAGTGACACATGTTTTGGCTCTGCTGCAGTGAGAGACTAATCAGTACTCACATGTTTCCATAATCTTTGTAATGTAAAAATACTGAAATTTTCTTTGCTGCATGTGTTTCTATTGTTTATAATAAAAAATGTCATTATTTCACTATAGTATGCCTGTATTAAAAAAATGTTGCAAACACTGCCATTTTTTAAGACAATGTTTAGCAGAGAGGGCATGGTTATTTGCATGCATTACATACAAAGCATAGTGACACATGTTTTGGCTCTGCTGCAGTGAGAGACTAATCAGTACTCACATGTTTCCATAATCTTTGTAATGTAAAAGTACTGAAATTTTCTTTGCTACATGTGTTTACAGGAACTGACATTAACAAAAGGTGGCGTTCTCTGAGAGACCGTTTCCGGAGAGATTTGCATGATGAGGCACAGGTTGCAAGTGGTTCCGGAGCTACCACAAAGAAAAAATCAATCTACTTCGAAATGTTGTCCTTCCTAAGGAAAGTCATGGATGTTAGACCGTAAGTCTCGTTTGGATGTTACATCTAAAAAGTAGGTCTCCATATAGTATATAGTAAGGTTTTGTGAGCAAATGTTCATCCTTTTTATTGTAGTACATCATCAAACCTGACAGACTGTGAGGAGAACACTGACAATCATACCGAAGCAGTGCAGGAAGATGAGCGAGCCACGCAAGACACACAAGAGGGAGAAGGGCAGTCCCAGCAGTCCCAGTCTGTGGATGAGACAGCACGTCCAATTGCAGGTCCATGTTCTTCCCATAGATCCGTAAATGTAAGGATACTATTGATTACTATACTGTATCTGTTGTACCCCAAGGTAACATTTCATTTCTAAATCGGCATATTATTATTCTCTACAGGTTAGTAATGACAGGCTGACAACATCACGGTCCTCGCGACGTAACAAAAGGGCAGAATGTCAAGACATGGATAAAGCCATGAAGTCCTTTATGGACGAGATGACTTCATTTAAAAGACAGGAGTCTATACAGAGTAAAGATCCATTCTGTGATCCAACCAACTCTAATGCATCCTTCCTGCGTACTATATATCATGCAATTCTAAAAGCACCAGCAGATAGGCAGATGGACATCCATATGGCCATATATAATCATGTAGGAGCATGTGTTAGAGCTGCAGAGTTAGGAATGCCAATGCCCACTATTAGCCAGTATGAAACCCCTCTGAGGTCATACCGTCAATATCCCTATGAGTCACCATGTCTTCCTGCCCAGCCATATCTACCGCCATATCCACAGACCCCTGTGCGTGCATACAGTTCAATGCCCAATACCCAGAGGCCTTATGCTTCGTCTCCTGCTCCTTCCTCACAGGGAACATACCCTCAGAGTGTAAATACGAGCGTAAATTCGGCTGAAGGTTCTCAAGGTAATAGCCAAACCAGCTCTGGTTCTTCTTCCCAAATTTCCACTCCCTATTCCCCACCCCACACCTCTTTTTATCAGGATTTGTAACAAGGTTTTGATGTTACAACCCCAGATATATCTGTACCCACATTTTTCTTGACCTGCTGAAGCAGTATGGAGCGATGGAGAGATAGATAGATAGATAGATAGATAGATAGATAGATAGATAGATAGATAGATAGATAGATAGATATCTCTCTCTCTCTCTCTCTCTCTCTCCGGTCAAGAAAAATGTGGGTACAGATATATCTGTACCCACATTTTTCTTGACCTGCTGAAGCAGTATGGAGCGATGGAGAGATAGATAGATATGTGTGTCTCTCTCTCTCTCTCTCTACGGTCTAACATCCATGACTTTCAGGACAACATTTCGAAGTACATTGATTTTCATATTTTTCTTGACCTGCTGAAGCAGTATGGAGCGATGGAGAGATAGATAGATAGATAGATATCTCTCTCTCTCTCTCTCTCTCTCTCCGGTCAAGAAAAATGTGGGTACAGATATATCTGTACCCACATTTTTCTTGACCTGCTGAAGCAGTATGGAGCGATGGAGAGATAGATAGATATCTCTCTCTCTCTCTCTCTCTCTACGGTCTAACATCCATGACTTTCAGGACAACATTTCGAAGTACATTGATTTTCATATTTTTCTTGACCTGCTGAAGCAGTATGGAGCGATGGAGAGATAGATAGATAGATAGATATCTCTCTCTCTCTCTCTCTCTCCGGTCAAAAAAAATGTGGGTACAGATATATCTGTACCCACATTTTTCTTGACCTGCTGAAGCAGTATGGAGCGATGGAGAGATAGATAGATATCTCTCTCTCTCTCTCTCTCTACGGTCTAACATCCATGACTTTCAGGACAACGTTTCGAAGTACATTGATTTTCATATTTTTCTTGACCTGCTGAAGCAGTATGGAGCGATGGAGAGATAGATATCTCTCTCTCTCTCTCTCTCTCTCTCTCTCTCTCTCTCTACGGTCTAACATCCATGACTTTCAGGACAACATTTCGAAGTACATTGATTTTCATATTTTTCTTGACCTGCTGAAGCAGTATGGAGCGATGGAGAGATAGATAGATATCTCTCTCTCTCTCTCTCTCTCTCTCTCTCTACGGTCTAACATCCATGACTTTCAGGACAACATTTCGAAGTACATTGATTTTCATATTTTTCTTGACCTGCTGAAGCAGTATGGAGCGATGGAGAGATAGATAGATAGATAGATATCTCTCTCTCTCTCTCCGGTCAAGAAAAATGTGGGTACAGATATATCTGTACCCACATTTTTCTTGACCTGCTGAAGCAGTATGGAGCGATGGAGAGATAGATAGATATCTCTCTCTCTCTCTCTCTCTACGGTCTACGGTCTGTTCTCGCTGCACGTACTGTGTTGTATTGTACGGAGGGCAGGTGGAACTCTTCTTCTTCCTCAATGTGGATGCCCTCCTTTTCACGGATAATATTGTGTAGAATGCAGCAGGCCTTAATTACCAACTCAGCATTCTCAAGACTGAGCTGCAAAGGTGTTTTAAAAACACGCCATTTACTAGACAGTATTCCAAATGTACATTCTATGAGTCATATATCTGTACCCACATTTTTCTTGACCTGCTGAAGCAGTATGGAGCGATGGAGAGATAGATAGATATCTCTCTCTCTCTCTCTCTCTCTACGGTCTAACATCCATGACTTTCAGGACAACATTTCGAAGTACATTGATTTTCATATTTTTCTTGACCTGCTGAAGCAGTATGGAGCGATGGAGAGATAGATAGATAGATAGATATCTCTCTCTCTCTCTCTCTCTCTCTCTCTCTCTCTCTCTCCGGTCAAGAAAAATGTGGGTACAGATATATCTGTACCCACATTTTTCTTGACCTGCTGAAGCAGTATGGAGCAATGGAGAGATAGATAGATATCTCTCTCTCTCTCTCTCTCTACGGTCTAACATCCATGACTTTCAGGACAACATTTCGAAGTACATTGATTTTCATATTTTTCTTGACCTGCTGAAGCAGTATGGAGCGATGGAGAGATAGATATCTCTCTCTCTCTCTCTCTCTCTCTCTCTCTCTCTACGGTCTAACATCCATGACTTTCAGGACAACATTTCGAAGTACATTGATTTTCATATTTTTCTTGACCTGCTGAAGCAGTATGGAGCGATGGAGAGATAGATAGATCTCTCTCTCTCTCTCTCTCTCTCTCTACGGTCTAACATCCATGACTTTCAGGACAACATTTCGAAGTACATTGATTTTCATATTTTTCTTGACCTGCTGAAGCAGTATGGAGCGATGGAGAGATAGATAGATAGATAGATATCTCTCTCTCTCTCTCTCTCTCCGGTCAAGAAAAATGTGGGTACAGATATATCTGTACCCACATTTTTCTTGACCTGCTGAAGCAGTATGGAGCGATGGAGAGATAGATAGATATCTCTCTCTCTCTCTCTCTCTCTACGGTCTACGGTCTGTTCTCGCTGCACGTACTGTGTTGTATTGTACGGAGGGCAGGTGGAACTCTTCTTCTTCCTCAATGTGGATGCCCTCCTTTTCACGGATAATATTGTGTAGAATGCAGCAGGCCTTAATTACCAACTCAGCATTCTCAAGACTGAGCTGCAAAGGTGTTTTAAAAACACGCCATTTACTAGACAGTATTCCAAATGTACATTCTATGAGTCATCTTGCCCGGCTCAGCCGATAATTAAATATCCTCTTCTTGTCGTCAAGATTATTTCTGGCATACGACCTAAGAAGATGTTGAGATAGGGCAAACGCCTCATCTGCGACAAGGACGAAAGGTAGGTCTGGTCCTTCAGTTCCAGGCAGAGGCCAATCAAATGGTATGTTGAATCGCCCTTGTCGCAGTCTTGGACCCATTAATGACTCACGAAAAACTTTTGAATCTGAGCTGCTGCCATATGCCCCAATGTCCACAGCAATAAACTTATAATCGCTATCGCAGATAGCCATGAGGACCAAAGAAAAATATTTTTTATAATTATGGAATCGAGACCCAGAACCTGGAGTTTTTTGCATACGGATATGTTTTCCGTCTAGTGCCCGATACAATTGGGAAAGTTGGCTTGATTCCAAAACCCTTCTGCGATTCTTTGCCACATGTTGTTTACCTCTGGTGACGGCATCACTGATGGACACAGCTCTTCCCATATGGCTAGGCATGTTTCATGAACTATCTCTGAAATAGTTGAAATGCCCAGTAGAAAGTAATGATCTCTCTCTCTCTCTCCTACTTCAGCATGTCAATAAAAATGTGGGTACATATATATCTGTACCCACATTTTTCTTGACCTGCTGAAGCAGTATTGAGCGATAGAGAGATAGATAGATAGATATATATCTATATTGTGTAAAAATCTCTCTTTTATTTTATTTTTTTACTATTATTATTACATTTATTTATTTATTTTTAGTATTGGAGCAATATATATTCTATTTCCATGTAGTGAAAACTATGTTTTTTTTTCTAACAAAACATAGCGCCACGTTCCATTTTGCAGTGCTGCTTTTTATGGTTTTTATGTTAAACTACAATTGTTTGCAATGGTTGGCATATTTTATGCTATGTTATGTATGTTATGCTTTGTTCTTACTTTGATAAAGACTATAAGCAGTTATTAATCAAAAAAAAAAGTTTTATTATAAACGGATGAAGATTAATAAAAACATTTTGAACATAATGTGCTTTTGTCCTTTTGGTATGCTCGATAAAAAACATTTAGTAACTATAACCAAATTTTTTTTTTGTATAAACAGATTCTGAATAATAAAAACATTAAAAACAAAAAAAAAAAGTTGAGTAACTACTAAATTTAGTTACATATATTGATACTGCCATGGAACTTCTCCTGATGGAGATAGAAAATAGTCAGCAAATTTTTCTCGCATGGCAATGTTTGTTCTCGCTGCACGTACTGTGTTGTATTGTACGGAGGGCAGGTGGAACTCTTCTTCTTCCTCAATGTGGATGCCCTCCTTTTCACGGATAATATTGTGTAGAATGCAGCAGGCCTTAATTACCAACTCAGCATTCTCCAGACTGAGCTGCAAAGGTGTTTGAAAAACACGCCATTTACTAGACAGTATACCAAATGTACATTCTATGAGTCGTCTTGCCCGGCTCAGCCGATAATTAAAGATCCTCTTCTTGTCGTCAAGATTATTTCTGGCATACGGCCTAAGAAGATGTTGAGATAGGGCAAACGCCTCATCTGCGACAAGGACGAAAGGTAGGTCTGGTCCTTCAGTTCCAGGCAGAGGCCGATCAAATGGTATGTTGAATCGCCCTTGTCGCAGTCTTCGACCCATTAATGACTCACGAAAAACTCTTGAATCTGAGCTGCTGCCATATGCCCCAATGTCCACAGCAATAAACTTATAATCGCTATCGCAGATAGCCATGAGGACCAAAGAAAAATATTTTTTATAATTATGGAATCGAGACCCAGAACCTGGAGGTTTTTGGATACGGATATGTTTTCCGTCTAGTGCCCCGATACAATTGGGAAAGTTGGCTCGATTCCAAAACCCTTCTGCGATTCTTTGCCACATGTTTACCTCTGGTGACGGCATCACTGATGGACACAGCTCTTCCCATATGGCTAGGCATGTTTCATGAACTATCTCTGAAATAGTTGAAATGCCCAGTAGAAAGTAATGATTGAGAGATGTGTAGGACTGGCCAGTTGCAAGAAACCTAGAAAAAAAAATAAAATAAAGATCAGTAAAAAAGATTTATATTGCCACATAAATTGAGAAGAAGAAGTAGAAGATATTTATTATCTATACATACTGTATACACACAGTAGACCAGGGGTAGGCAATAAAACAGTTATTATTGAATGACTTCTTACCTCAAGGTCACTAGGAGACGTTCATCTGCAGGCACACATCTTCTCATATTGGTATGTCGGCGCTCCAGTCGTGGGTGCAGCTGGGCCAGTAAGTAGTCAAATGTGGGTACGGTCATCCTGGTAAAGTTAAAGAACTTTGTTGGATACTGGCGTAGATGTGCATAATGCAAAGCCACAAATCCTTCCGAAGGCCGCTTCAATAGCATGGGGTGGGTCCAAAATCGACGTGTCCTAGGCATAATCGTCTTTTTCTTCCTCTCCATGCTCCTCATGTACGCAAATAGGACAAATACTGTCACGCTGTCCCAAAAAATACTGCAATCCATTGCTCGATGCTGCTAGTACACACAGGCACAAGGACAAAGGAAGCACACAGCAAGGGGAACTCAGTCACTGTAACTGCAATGCAGCATGGGAGGAGCAATGCCTTCTGGGTAATTTTCTTAAAGGCACAGGCACACATATAACTACTGTAAACGGACCAAAACGGATGAAAAAACGGACGTAAACGTGTACACTTACGGATGTAAGCGGATGTTAACGGACCAAAAAACGGATGTAAACGGACATTAACGGAACGGATGACGGATGAAAACGGATGAGACAACGGATAAGAACGGATACGTTTTTGACGTGCCTAAACTGACTACGTCCGTGTGAAAGGGGCCTTAGAGTACTCACAGTCAGAAGTAGCTTCTCGCAGTTATCCGCTGGATTCAGGGGTTCAGGCTGTGCTCCTCCTGGCAGTTTAGATTAAATTACTGGTTAGAGTACTGGAATCCAGCCGGCTTGCCCCCCCGCTCACGGGCCGTCAGATCTCACTTCCTTAGAGGGAAGCAGCCAGAGTCTCTCACACCCCCTGCCGCCTCCTTCTGGGACGGCCGCCCCCCAGACCCACGCTGGTCGATCCTGCGTTTGGAGAGGTACGGGCGCTGAAGATATTTGATCATATGATGATCAGACACGCTGGTGCACTGGGCTCGTCACAGCCCGAGTCCGTTCCCCGCACCGCCGCCTCTCTCACTCAGCAGCTGAGCTTCGGATCTAGTCAGGCTCTAGGCATCACAGGATCACAGGCGTCAGATTATTTAATAGAGCGAGCGGGAGGCAGGAGGGAGACGGGACGCTGCACACACTCCTCACTCACTCTCCCTCATCTCATCTGGTCACGCCCCCACCTCCCTCCTCCACATCCTTAACATTAAGGGGTCTATAGCGTACACCAATTAATTTACTGTTTATTTCATTTCTTTGAAGCTCCAGCCACAAAGACTCCATCTTTTCACTAGTCACGTTAGCAATGTCATTACTAATATTTACTATTAATCACTCTTAACATACAGACACACCCCTTCTGCATTTCGACCTACCCTGTCCCTTTGATGCAGGGAGCACCCCTGGACAGTCGCAAGCCAATCATGTGAGCTATCAAACCCGGTTCTGATATTACCACAAAAATCCTCCTCATGTGTCAGAAGTTCTAGTTCTTCGATTTTATTAACCACTTCTATCATTCGTGTGCATGACTTTGTACATGACTTTGTACAATTATTTTAATGTTTTTTTATGCTTAGTTTACAGTAAGATTTAACCATCCGAGCATTGGTCTTTGATTCTTTAATTTTACTATTTCCTGGTTTGAGGCCCCCTTCCCTGCTCAACTTTGTCCACATCTGCATGCACCATGACTCATGGTACAGGCAGTATTTCTGAAAATACTCCCTTGGAGATCATTTTCTTTAATATAGCACCTAAGTCCCTGTTATCATTTTTAAGGATGCTTTGTCATTTGTACCAATATGTAACATGACAGCTGGGTCCTCCCCAGCCCCACCCAGCATCCTGATCATACGATCTACAATGTGCTGAACCCAAGATTCCAGTAAACATACTGTTTGTAATCACAGTACATATGACAGATTGCCCTATCTGTCCTTCTAATAGTTCAGTTCTTTACCAGTATATGTCTATTTTTGCTTGAACCTCGTCCCCATCCTTACTGGAGAAGTTGTTCCCTCCTGAGCTGATATCCCCAACATAATTCCATTGGGCATATTTATTGGGATATATCGACTCAGGACTAGCCCCTCTAATGCCGCATACACACGATCACACTTTCCGCCAACAAAACCATGGATTTTTGTTCGAAGGTTGTTGGCTCAAACTTGTCTTGCATACACACGGTCACACAAATGTTGGCCAATGTGGGAACGCGGTGACGTACAAGACGTATGACGAGCCGAGAAAAAGGAAGTTCAATAGCCAGTGTGGCTCCTTCTGCTTCATTCCGAGCATACGTGAACTTTTGTGCGACAGACTTGTGTGCACACGATCAGATTTTCCGACAACAAAGTTTTGTTGGCGGAAAATTTGAGAACCTGCTAGCAAACATTTGTAGGTGGAAAGTCCGACAGCAAATGTTCAATGGAGCATACTCATGGTCAGACTTTCCGACAACAAGCTCATACCCAACATTTCCCATTGGACAATCCGCACCCCCTGCTCCCCATATTGCTTTTATGACTACAATGTTTTTGTGATCACTTTTTTACCTCGGTAACATGCTTTTTGTATGATATTTTTACCCTATTAAACCATTTCGGTTGACCTGCGCTATGTGGAGCTTCCTTTTTTCTTTTTCCTTCATGTTCGTGTATTGATGGTCATCCTTCCATTGTCATCTATTGTGTGGATCAATCTATTTGCCGCTTACCTGGAACCACCTGTTTGGGACGGTCATCCAACCGTGAGTGGATTGGAATTACAGCCGTGACATCAGCATCACTCCTGGCAACATTCCATCACTGGGGATCCAGTACTTTAAGTGCATTAGACGCACTGCCGTATGGTACCAATGGAGCCTGCACCTCCATATCATCACCCTCCTCTATACTGTTTTGGTTCTGTTTTTAAAAGATGAGTATATTGGGATGATATGGTCCCCTGTCTGCTAAAAACAGGTCACTTTTAAGTTGCTTCCTTTTTTTTTATTACTCATTCCCGTGGCACATGAGCTTCACAGATATTTTATGGGGGGATATCAGGTGCTGAGCTAGGTCAGTAGTTTCAGATCTACAGTATATCAATTTCAGTGCAATCATTTATTTTATTAAATAAATCTGTTTTATGCACTGGTTAATGGGTACATTTCAATAATAGTTAGAGCATTATCAGACATGATTATGGTTTTAAAAGAGGCATCAACAAGTTTTAATAGACGTTGTTTTTTGATTAAGAAATTATCCAATTGCGAGCAGGAGAAGGAGGTTAAGGTGGGGCAAGTATCAAAAAGGCCCATAGAGTATAAGTAGAAGTTTATTCTAGACATTTTTCTAAGAGAGAGGTTGAACAATCAATTTTAAAATAGCTAACCTGAAAGGCCTCTAAGCAGTATATGTATCATACTGCCTGAAGAAAATAGAAAATGTAAATCCACTAGGCTGTATAGGAAAAAGAAGGCCTAGATATCTTAGAAAAGACAAATACAGCATCTAATGAAAATTATAACAACATAGTTTGTGACTTATGCAGGGCTACAGGGAGAATATTGAGCATCCTTTAATTATTGTCTCTAGTGGAAAAGCTAAGAGCCTTAGCAGCTAAACTTGCATCTAACTATGTACAATTTATATTTAACAAAGTCTCAGGAGAGTTCTGAGCCAAATGCATACACAAGAAAAAACAGGGGTTTCCTTTTCGCATGATTGGATAATTGGGGAAGGGATAAAGGGAATATTCACACACTTTGTTACCTTAGTAAATCAGCCCAATTGTTTTCTGTAATCCCAAGGAGTGTGGGTTAATGAAAACCTCTTAAACAAAGATTTTACTGTTAAAGGTCCAAAGAGTTTACCAGAGCTCCTGGAGCCTGAAATGTCTGCTGACTGAAACAGAAGATGATTCCTAAAGGATGCAGTCTTTACTTGTGAGCACTGTGGTAAATTGGCTGCATGTTGGTGGTAATATCTCATGATGTATTCCTTGATGATCTCATTGGAAGGTTGTAATCTTCTAGTGGGTTTGAAATGAACAGTTTAAAAGATCATCTCAGATGCTTAGTGTGGATTGCTACACTGTGCACACACCCTTGTTCCTTAAACTGCTCCATGTTGGCACATAATCTCACATTTTATATTTCAATATTTTTATTGAAAAGATAACAAAGTTCAGAACAACCAGACACAGACAGAATGGCGTAGATTTTTCAGATCATCACGTAACAATACAGAGAAATAAAATGCATAGTTATGATACTTAACCATTATCTATCACAATAACAGAACATAACGGCTGTTATATGTATCCAAAACAAATGGAGTTTAACAATAATTTCCCGTTGTGATCTGGAGTACCCCTGTATGAAGGAATGGTAGAGATCCAGAGTCCCGGGGAGTCCCGGTTACGATCTCCGGGACAACCTCAGGACCCGTATTCGCATGAGGTCTCATATGCAGTCATCTGTATTGTGTGTTAAGTGTCTGGAAATAAAAAGAAGTAAAAAAAAGAGAGAAAGAAAAAGAGTAGAGAAGAGAGGAAGAAACGAGGGAAAAGTAGGAGATGAGGAGAGAGAGGGTCGTCCTGGAGTTCACTACGGGGTTGAAATGTAGTCCCATATCTTATTGAATTTCTTGATTTTATTACAAAGAATATGGGTGAGTTTGTCGTTAATCATAATCCAATTGAGTTTACTTTTAACCTGGTCAAGAGGAATTATCGACTGTTTCCAATGTCTTGCAATTGTAATTCTCACCGCCAACAATATATAATTAATCAATTTTACAGATTTTTTGGGTGTTTCGTCAGGTAGTTTGTGAAAGACAGCGGTTTCTGGAGCTCTGTGAATGTTCACCCCCGTTACTGAGTTGATTAAATTGAAAATTCAAATCTAAAATCTAGTTACGAGGGAGCATTGCCACCAACTATGGTGCAATGTCCCCAACTGTCGCATCGATAAGCTCACATTTTAATACAAAAATGTAAACCTTCAAATGAGAACAGATTTTGTTTTTAATTTGTAAGAAATCCCCCTAGTACAATCACTAACGAATTGTAAAAAGACGATTTGTTACACAATGCTCAGTGATTTCTGCATTCACCCTGCTATTGTTTGCTACTAGCATCATACAAAATTCTAAATTCAAATTCTGTATTTCTGGTATGTTTATTAAAACCAGCCATTTTGTACTCTTCATTAACTCAGCTTCATTTGTGTTCTTTGATTGACTTTCTGCCTGTGGAACTGTAAAGCTATATGGAAACTGAGACAATCTAACAGCATGTTCAAGAATAGTGTAGTTCCAGACACAAGGTAAAAGAGAATCACATTACACTGTGGTTCATTTCGCTTTAACTTGATGATTTACTGAGAATGTAAATCAAGATACAACCACAGAAGGTACATTTAATGACATCTTAATGCATCACAGAATTTACGACATCCCATGGATAGCTTGAGCACTCAGCCATTTGAAGCAGATGCTGCAATAATTCTACTTAATACTTAGAAGCAAAGTAAAGCATATTGTTTTTGCACAAATGTTTATGAAACATTAATACAAATAATATGCACCATTCGGTGCTGAGCACGTAATCTGAAATATTTCTTTATAAATATTTATAAGTAGGACTTTTTGCCTTACCCTGCGAATTCATCACAAGCTTCAAGGATTTCAAGGTTGTGCTGTTATCATAATATGGCTACTTAAGAAAATATACAGAGATTAATGATTAAATCCAAAAATACTTTACATGATAGGTACAGTAGATTATTATTTTACTGTTATTTAAAGTCCAAGTTCACTCCAGGAGTTTTACTTTACAAGACAAATTACAAGACAAATGTAAACTGTACTATAAATTTTGTTATACAGAATTTAGATTTTAGTTGATATTTAGTAGATAATGCAGACACTGTGAATTTCATGAAAGTTAATTAACTAGATCTAAGTGAAAGTTTCTGTCTAATTTTAAATTTGAACCACAATAAGATGGATCACATATTGGCTGGTTCAGCAGGGACCGTCCGAGATTTGATCCATCTATGAGCAGGCTGGTTGTACTGAATTTCATCCATCAATTGACTTCAGTACAACCAGCCTGACAGTTTTTTTTGCATGAGATTACTGTCAACAGCTATAGCTATAGCTATAGCTATAGCTGTTATACCTTGTGTTCTGCCGTTAGGGCAGGCTCCCTGCCGGCTGAACACAATAGCACTGTGGGATGGATTTCACCATTAACACTGACGGTGTTGATAGGGAATCGAGTGATTTTCTTTCCTGCAACCCATGGTTGCAGGAAAGAAGATCGCATTATCTATGGCTTAGACAGCTCATAGAGAGCGGATATACGAGTTTCCACACTTTTTTTTTTATAAATTTGGCAGCCATCTTCACCACAGTGTGACAACTCATATAACTAAACTGCAAGGTCAGCTGGCTTGCCAGACAGACTAGTCACATTACACTCTCATACATGACCAATTACTACTCCTCCTGCCCTCATTGTTTTCAACAAAAGTATAAAAGTGTGGAAACCTTTTGAAGACCACTCGCACATGAAATTACATTTGACATTTTGCTTTTTAAATCAAAATCTTTAACATTTAAATTCAGAGTCATCCTTAAATGATACCAGCCCAGCCCAAGAATCATGCTGGTATACCTTTCATGCAAATGAACACTCTTCTACTAAGCTGTTACCAGCTTTTACAGTGCCTTGGAAAAGTATTCACACCCCTTGAAATTTTCCACATTTTGTCAAGTTACAATCAAAAACGTAAATGTATTTTATTGGGATTGTATGTGATAGACCAACACAAAGGGGCACATAATTGTGAGGTTGAAGGAAAATGATAAATGGTTTTCAAAATGTTTTACAAATAAATATGTGAAAAAAGTGTGGCATGCATTTGTATTCAGCCCCCCTTTGTAGAACCACCTTTCGCTGCAATTACAGCTGCAAGTCTTTTTGGGTATGTCTCTACCAGCTTTGCAAATCTAGAGAGTGACATTTTTGACCATTCTTTTTTGCAAAATATTCCAAGCTCTGTCAGAATATTGGATGGAGAGCATCTGTGAACAGCAATTTTCAAGTCTTGCCACAGATTCTTAATTAGATTTAGGTCTGGACTATAACTGAGCCATTCTAACACATGAATATGCTTTGATCTAAACCATTCCATTGTAGCTCTGGCTGTATGTTTATGGTTGTTGTCCTGCTGGAAGGTAAACCTCCATCCCCAGTCTCAAGTCTTCTGCACACCAACAGGTTTTCTTCTAAGATTTCCCTGTATTTGGCTCCATCCATCTTCCCATCAACTCTGACCAGCTTCCCTGTCCATGCTGAAGAAAAACATCCCCACAACATGATGTTGCCACCACCACTGTGGTTTCACGTGGGGATGGTGTATTCACGGTGATACGCAGTGTTCGTTTTCAGCCACACATAGCGTTTTTCTTTTAGGCCAAAAAGTTAAATTCTGGTGTTATCTGACCAGAGCACCTTCTTCCTCATGTTTGCTGTGTCCCCCACATGGTTTCTCGCAAACTCCAAATGGAACTTCTTATGGCTTACTTTCAACAATGAAACAAGCTTTCTTCTTGCCACTCTTCCATAAAGGTTAGATATGTGAAGTGCACAACTAATAGTTGTCCTGTGGATAGATTCTACCACCTGAGCTGTAGATCTCTGCAGCTCCTCCTCTTGGCTGCTTCTCTGATTAATCCTCACCTTACCCGGCCTGTCAGTTTAGGTGGACAGCCATGTCTTGGTAGTTTTGTAGTTGTGCCATACTCTTTCTATTTTTGGATGATGGATTGAACAGAGCTCAGTGAGATGTTCAAAGCTTGGGATATTTTTTTATAACCTAACCCTGCTTTAAACTTCTCCACAACTTTATCCCTGACCTGTCTGAAGGGTTCATTGGCCTATATGATGCTGTTTGTTTAATAGGGTTCTCTAACAAACCTCTGAGGGCTTCACAGAACAGCTGTATTAATACTGAAATTTAATTACACACTGGTGGACTCTATTTACTAATTAGGTGACTTCTGAAGGAAATTGGTTCCACTAGATTTTAGTTAGGGGTATCATAGTAAAGAGAGCTGAATACAAATACACACCACACTTTTCAGATATATATTTGTAAAAAAATTGGAAAACCATTTACCATTTTACTTCCACTTCACAATCATGTGCTGGTCTATCATTTAAAATCCCCCCCAAATTTTTTTATGTTTCTGGTTGTAACAACATTTCAAGGGGTATGAATACTTTTTCAAGGCACTTTGGCTACTGGCTACGAACTTCCTTATTCTAGTCCAGTCATACGTCACCACGTTCGAATCCGTCGGACTTTAGTGTGATTGTGTGTCGCCAAGTCCGTTTATTCTGAAAGTTCGTTGAAACTCTGTCGAAAGTCCGTCGGAAAGACCATCGGACCTAGTCCGTCAAAAAGTCCGCTCGTGTGTACGTGGCATTAGGTTATGTTTTGAGTAGCGTGTCAGTTTGTTTCTTCCAATCGCCAGAGTTCTTCAGCTAGGAATATTTGATGGCCTTTGTTCGCTCTCAGAAGATGAGAAGTTTGGTGATATTTGTATATATCAGTGGGTGCTAAGTTGAAACGGCTATGAAAAGTTGGAAATGGATTCAAGGATTGGTCTTGAAATAGGTCCGCCAGCCATTTTATGCCTTTGATGAGCCACTCTGTGGTTGTAAAATTGGGAATCATGTGGTCAAAAATGCTAAGGGGGATAGAAAGCTCTATCATATTTAAAGTCTGAGGTGTTAGTTTGTGGAGGTCTCTCCAGAGGGACAGGGATGCTTGAATAGTGCCTGGAAGTTGCTGTATAGGGAGAGGGTTGAGTGTGTCTAAAAGAAGAAGGAGTCTTAGGTTTTTGGCTGGGCTTAGGGCTTGCTCAATACTGCTCCACAAAATACCGGGAGAGGGATTGAACCAGTGCTTCAGTTGGGTAAGTATGGACTCTCGATAGTAGTCCTGAATATCTACCAGTCCCATTTCACCCACCAATCTATGTTTGACTAGAAGAGCTTTGCAGCATCTGGGCCGTTTGGAGCACCAAATGAATCGTGACATTAGGGCATTTAGTGATTTGAAATGCTTACTGCGTGGAGAGATGGGCATTGTTCGAAATATATATAATATCTGGGGCAGCATCAACATTTTAAAAGAAGCCAGACCCCCGACCAGGACAGCTCGAATTTGGCCATTCTGTTTGCTTCTTTATTCAGTCTTTCAATTAATGGTAGGTAGTTAGCGTCTGCCAGCTTTTGGATATCTGTAGTGAGTTTTGAGTCCCAGATATGATATGGTCGATTTACTCCACGTATAGGGAAAATTTGTTTGCAGTTGGGTGCGAAGAGTGTGCGGGATACCTAAGTCCAATATCAGTGACTTCGTGAAATTAACTTTATAGAAGGAGACTTGGCTAAACTCATTAAGCACATTGTGTGCATAGGACAGTGAGGTAATAGGGGAGGTGAGAAATAAGATGATATCATCCACAAATAAATTAATGTGGATCTATCCTGGGATCTATCCTGCAGGGAAAAGCCTGTTATTTGGGGGTGAGTCCTAATTCTCTCCACCAACGGCTCAATGAGGAGGTTAAAGATTGATGGGGAGAGGGAGCAGCCCTGTCTCGTACCATTGTACCATTGGATATGGTGAAGGGGGTTGACAACATGTTTGATGTATAAACTTGTGCAGAAGGGGCAAAATAGAGAGCGAAGATGGCGGAGAGGATCGGCCCGGTGAAGCCAAATTTTTGTAAGGTGTGAGTCATATAACGCCAGTGAATCCCGTTGAACGCCTTCTCCACATCCAAAGAGAGGAGCAGAGAAGGCATCCGACAGGCTTTAGCATATTGAATGATGTTAATGACTCATCTCGTAGTGTCAGAAGCCTGCCTACCTGGAGTGAAGCCAACTTGGTCAGGCTGAATGAGGGTAGGTAGGATAGGAAGCAACCTCTGTGCCAATATTTTGGCGTACAGCTTAACATCTGTATTGAGTAGGGAAATAGGCCTGAAATTTGAAGGGGTGGTAGGCTCTTTACCAGGTTTAGGGATAGTAACCACATAGGCTCTAAGCATCTCTGAGGGAAAGGAGGCAGAACACATTGCTTCAGCATAGACTGCTCGCATCGTTGGAGAGAGTATGTTTGGAAAAGCATGATAGTAGTCATTTGTTATTTGTTATAGCCATTGCCCCCACTTCAGCTTTAAAATGACTAATGCAGTGCATCATGTCAGCATGTAAGGAGGCACGCAGGGAGATAAGCATGTCCTTTAAAGTAGTGTCTGATAAAGGTTTATCAGAAGTGGGGAACTCAGTAATGAATTCCGCCATCTCCCTCGTGTCCTCCAGTGAGTCTTGCCATGCGCTCACCTGCCGGATGTCCTCAGCCATGCGGGGTCTAGATTTCGATGGGCTGCCGGAGAGCAGAGTGGAGGCTCCTGGCAAGTGCCGAGTTGATCTATACCGGGAGTCAGGACTTCTTGATGCAGACGGAGATGAGCCGGGAGAGGCCTACGAGCTGGCTCCAGTGCCGGCGCCATTTTGGCTAGATTCGCGGGCCGCTGGTGGGAAGAAATCCGGCAGTTTCTTAGGCTGTGTAGCTCCTTTTCGCTTGTGCGACATCTCCGGAGGGTGAGGGAACACTCAGGTGGGTAATGCATGGTGTCTAGGCGTTTAGGTCTACCCCAAAAGCTGTGCCTTCAGACGTCCATTCAGCAGTGCGTGGCAGCCACGCCCCCCCCCCCCCATTTTTATCATTTTGTTCAAACAACTAGAAATTTCTTTTGGTGGTATTTAATCGCCACTAGGTTTTTTATTTTTTGCTAAATAAATCCAAAAAGACTGAACATTTTTTTTTTAAATGCATTTGTTTTGGTTTCTGTTATAAAATTTTGTTCAAAGATTTAGGCAAAAATGTATTCTGATAAATTTCTTTGGTGAAAATAACCCAAATCAGCGTATATTATTTAGACTATATGAAAGCTATAGAAACCACAAAATATGGTATATATGTGAAAATTTATCATTCCTGATGTTCTGATGGCCTATCTCATTTATTTTGGCAAAAAAAGGTCAGGACAGTACAAATATCCCCCAAATTACCTATTTTTGAAAAGTAGACAGTCCAAGATATTTAGTAACAAGCATGACAGGTTGTTTTAAGTTCTTAATTCTTTGAAAAATGAAGAAAAAAAATGTACATTTTTTTTTGTCTCCAGTGCAGTACAGCATCATCATTTGCAGTGATCACGGACACTAACTGGTGACAGTACGAAAAAAATAATTTATACTTTTTTTATTACATTTTATTTTATTAACATACTAACATTGTACTACTATTACGATTTTTTTAAACCTTATGATTGCTTATAACAGTGAATTGCATTACTATAAGCAAGCATTTTTTCACAGAAGGAAACTGATTCATTCCGTTTGTTTTGTTGTGATTAGCTGTGATTGGCCAGAGCTAATCACATGCTACAGATGGACTGTGATTGGCCCTGTCCAAGTGTGATCACATTGACCAATAACAGCTAGCAACACAATTGTACACAATGGATGGCATGAAAGGAAGCCATCTATTGTTTACAACTGTCATGTGATCTGCTGTGATTGATTGCATGGTATCGACAGCGAGCTAGTACACCGATCAGTCATTAGCCATGTCCTTCGGACACAGCGGGTGACGAATCACACCACTGCTTGATCAGATATCTTCAGATACCTATCCAAGATGACCCCAATGCCATTTTTTTTTTAATTTTGGCGCAGGGTTCCCCTTAATATCCATACTAAACCTAAAGGGCCTGGTATGGATTTTGGGGGGCCCCACACGCATCTTATTTTTTACATTTTGGTGCGAGGTTACCCTTAATATCCATACCAGACCCAACAAAGGGCCTGGTACTTGACTGGGGGGGGGGGGCCCATGGTGTTTTTTTTCAATGATTTTTATCTATATTGCGGGGATCCAACAATACATTACAGCCCCGAGTAGTTTTAAATTACATTTTTCTTTTAGAAATGTAATTTTGCTGTGGTATTTTTTTGCATTGATATGTGTCCCCTGGAGCAGGACCCGGATCCCCAAATACTTTTTATGGCAATAACTTGCATATAAAACTTTAAAATTAGCACTTTTGATTTTTCATGGTCGTGTCCCATAGACTTTAACAGTGTTCGCATGTTCGTACAAACTTTTTGCCTGTTCGCAACTTCGCAAGTTCTGCTGCGAACCGAACCGGGGGGTGTTCGGCTCATCCCTACATTCTTTGCTGGTATATAACTCCATCCCAGATTCACACATTCACCCCTTCTAACATTTTAATTACAAATTTGCTTTTTAACACAAATTTCAAAGCTAAAGCCAATGAAACCTTTATCTCACAGTTATAACAATAGTTTACTAGTGTAAAAACCTAAATAATTCAAGTTCTATTTCTGCAGATATATTTCATTGGTTTTCTTATTTGTAGTAAAAGACATATTTGTCTGTTCTACTCTACATTTTAACAATATGTATTGCTTTCAGTTACAAAGCAATAAAGAGGCTAAATATCTCCAAATGAAATGTTAAAAAAGCCTCTTACTAATTATTTTTTCAAAGTAACTGTTATTGAGGCCTGTAAATTGTGTTAAAGAATGGAGTATGTTCCATTAACAGGATTTAACAGCTAATAAAATAAAAATTCTCTTGTGCTAGACTTGTTTTTAATTCACAGGCTTATCTTGATAGAATGGCTTAATGGATATATGCAATTAATACTAATTAAAATTCTGCAAGTCCAGTTTTGAGAGCATTTTTATGGGAATGAATGTCAATATGGGCTCCATCTGTTTTATGAATATGTGGCATGTATTAAGCTTTGCTTTGAAATACTAGTCATCATTTGAATAAAAAAAAAATCCTACTATAATCCTTATTACCACAATGTAACAATACACTTTAAAGTTGAGGTGCAGTTTATAGTGATAACAGTGAACTATTTTAGTTATATTTTCCAAAATAGCAACGATATTACTAGAAAACATCCAGTCCCTCTATTAATAATAACATCTAAATAGCTAAGGTATGTATACATGTATGTATTCCCCTTTAACAGTGAAGAAAAGTGCTGAAGAGGAATGGAGTCGAGACATCCTAAAGTGACATTCTTATAAATTATATAATTTTTGCAGCTACTCCCACTTCAAGGCAAAACTTTTTGTGGTTTGGAAACAATGGCAAAGGGTTAGATCCTCTATACACGTTGGGATAATATCCCTTCACTTCAGAATTGTTCAGCATGTATTAAGACAGTGTTTGCAAGCTTTTTCAAAGCATCTGCAAAGCTTTTAACAAGCTTCAAGCAACTTTGCTAAAACCTTTATGGTAGATTTAGAAATGCGTCTAAATCCACCTCTCCTCTAAAGCCTGATCAGTGTTCGAATGGTGCTTCAGAAGGGATTGTCACGTGATGTCAGAAGGGGAGGTGCCACAGGGTGATATAGCCGTGTGGCCCTGCCCCTTGCCTATATAAGGACTGTCAAAGTGCAAAGCGGGCAGTCGTGGAAGGCTTCTCAGTAAGCCAAGTGTTTTTATTTTTTTCTATTTTTTTCTATTTTTTGGGTCCAGTGGGTGTCGTGATTGATGTGAGGGACATTATTTTTTAATTTTTTAATAAAAGACTTGTCAAAAACAGTTTCTTGTGGTTTTAAATTTTTGGCACTTCTTTGGTGAATGGGTAGGGGTATGATGTACCCGATACCCATTCACATTGGGGGGCAGGATCTGGGGGCCGATAAGCCCCCCGCCTGCAGACCCCAACAACCACAGCCCAGGATTGTCGGGAAGAGGTCATTGTCCTCATCAACATGGGGACAAGGTGCTTTGTGGTGGGGAGCTGAGCCCCCCCTGCCCCAAAGCACTCACCCCCTATGTTGAGGGTATGTGGCCTGGTATGGTTCAGGAGGAAAGGTGCTCACTTTCCCCCTCACCTTTCCTGACCTACCAGGCTGCATGCTTGGATAGGGGTTCGATATGGATTTTGCGGGAGACCCTCCGCTACAGCTGGGGGCCAAGTTGTGGGTGGCTTTGTAAGTTATTATTAGTATTTTGAATTGAATTTGTTGGGCGAGTGGCAGCCAATGGAGGGATTGGCAGAGAGGAGTGGCAGACACTGAGCACTTAGTAAGCTGGATGAGCCTGGCAGCAACATTCATAATGGACTGAAGAGGGGATAGCTTACAGTATGTAAAGGTAAGCCAATGAGAAGGGAGTTGAAATAATCAAGGAAAGAGATGAGCAGGGAGTGGACTAGGAGCTTTGTGGTGTCATTGGTTAAAAAGGGGTGTATTTTGGAGATGTTGAAGAGGTTAAGGCAGCAATATTTGGACAGTGATTGGATGTGGGGCCAAAAGGATAGTTCAGAATCCAGGATTAAACCTAGAACCTTGGTATGCAGGATGGGCTGACAGTGCCGTCGATCTTGACTGAGGAATTAGGGGTAGGGGCACATAGGGGAGGAAAAAAATTGAGCTCAGTTTTGTATAGATTGAGTTTCAGGAAATGGTGTGACATCCAGGCTGATATGTCTGTTTGTAATTAATGATACGTGAGGAGACTGAAGGAGTGAGCTGAGGGGGAAAGAGATAAATGTGGGTGTTGTTGGCGTATAGATGGTATTGGAAGCCATGGGAGGCTATTAGCTGACCCAGGGAGGAGGTGTAAATCGAGAATAGGAGAGGACCAAGAACAGAACCTTGGGGAACCCTGACAGAGAAAGGAGGGGAAGAGCAAGAAGTAGAATTGAAAGAAGCGCTAAAGGTACAGTTGGATAAGTAGGATGAGAACCAGCGAAGAGTACAATCATGGAGACCAAAGGTAAATAATTCAGTCATCTAGACGCACAAAAAAACAAGTGATTTCCGCGTCTTAAGACTACGAAAGGAAGTAAAGGTCACATGACCGGAAGTAATTTAATAAGGCAGGTCCATCGTCTCTTCCTCCCCAGCTCTTCTGCCTCCTCCATAGATGTCTTCTGCATCTCCAGTTCATCTCCCTACTCTGGGTCTTCTCCGCTGATGCCTTCTAGCCCTCTCTGGTTCTTCTCCCTCTGTCCGCTGTCTTCTGCCTCTGCCGGGTCTTCTCTGCTATCTTTTTGTTCTTTTGCTGGGTCTTCTCCACTATCATCTGCCTCTGTTCTTCTTCTGATGTTGACTTGGCGCTCTCTCCCACTCTAATGCTCGGTGTGCGGTATTGGCATGGGGCGAGGTCACCGGGTGAGGTCATTCAGAGGCACCACCCCTAATGACTTCCCCACCTGGGGCAAATTGGGGCGGTGGCGTTAAAGGGGCGTGCCTCCGGTGACCCCGCCCTATGCCAATATAAGTAGTGGCACACCGTGCACCCAGCATTGAAGTCAGTGGGAGAGAGCGTTGAGTCAACATCAGAAGAAGAATAGAGACAGAGGACAGCGGAGAAGACCCAGCAAAAGAGCAAGAAGACCCAGCAAAAGAGCGAGAAGACAGTGGAGAAGACCTGGCAGAGACAGAAGACAGCGGACAGAGGGAGATGAACCAGAGAGAGAGTGGAGAAGACACGGAGAGGGGAGAAGAACCGGCAGAGGCAGAAGACATCAGCAGAGGGGGCAGAAGAGCCGAGGATGGGAGAAGAAGTCGGAAGAGACGCCGGAGCTGCCATAATAAATTACTTTAAAAACATGTGTAATGTGTTTTATTTTTGACACTTTTTTTAGGTGAATGGGTCGGGGTACAATGTACTCAATACTCATTTACATAGGGTGGTGGGCAGAATCTGGGGGCCCCCCAAGTTAAAGGTTTACTTGGTATCTTTGGTGACCTGTCTGTTTCTAAACATGAGATGCGCTTATTACGAAACCTATATTTTTCATGCCATAAAAATACTTCTATTAACATGGAAAGGAGCTTCCCATCCAACAACTACCCTTTGCTACAGTTGACTAATTCCAGTCACCCATTATTTAAGCTTACTTTTGAACTCCGAAAGAAAACTCCAAACTCCATTGTTTGATGGTTTTTGGGATTGTTGGATTTCCATTACCCTAATCCTTACCTCTGTAACTCCAGACTATTGAAAAACTGTTTTGTATTTGTCTGTTAAATGCAATGCACAACACCCATTGTACTGATTGTGATATTTCTCTGCTGTGATTAAAAAGTTTGCCAAAAACAGATCAGGGTGCGCTTTTTATTATTTTCTCTGTATTAGTTAGGGTTTTCTTTTTTCAGTTTTTTTTTTTTTCTTGTACTTTTTTTTTAAACCTCTATAAAGATATCTTTAAAAAAAGTATAGTATTCTTGTTACAAATGTGAATGGGACTGCTATGCAAGACATCTGCATTACAAAATAATTGGCCACTTCAAAAGAATATGGTTCCAGGACAGAAGAATGTGGCACATGAACCACTTGTTGACCCAACGAAGATCATATAAAAACTCAAATATATGAATTGAACAAGTAAGGTGATGGTTTTCGTTAATTGAGAAATTTCCAAAAATAACTGATGCCTAGATTAGGGAATGCATATTTGTTGGTCAACAGATCAGGTACATTATCAATGACAAGCAGTTTGAAGATCTTAACAGATCAGTTTGAACAGGTCTGTTAGTGGGGCCAGAGAAAATCTTCTGGAAAGCATTCAAGGAAAATGTGGAATATCTTGGCTATTACAAAGCACCAAACTACATTCAGCTGGTTTATAAACTTCTTACAGCATACATAACCATGAAGTGCAACATGTTACTGAAGATTAGGGATGAGCCGAACAACCCCCCGTTCGGCTCGCACCAGAACCCGCGAACGGACCTAAAGTCCGTGCGAGCTTTAGAACGCTATTAGTTATAATCGATGCGAACGTTCGAAATTAAAAGTGCTAATTTTAAAGGCTAATATGCATGTTAATGTCATAAAAAGTGTTTGGGGACCTGGGTCCTGCCCCAGGGGACATGTATCAATGCAAAAAGAAGTTTTAAAAACGGCAATTTTTCAGGAGCAGTGATTTTAATAATGCTTAAATTGAAACAATAAAAGTGTAATATTCCTTTAAATTTCGTACCTGGGGGGTGTCTATAGTATGCATGTAAAGTGGCGCATGTTTCCCGTGTTTAGAACTGTCTCTGCGCAAAGTGTCATTTTCGAAAGTAAAAAAGCTATTTAAAATCACTCGCGGCTAATGTTAATTGACAGCTCCCGTAATACAGAGAACAGTCATTCATTGAAACTCATTCATAAAAAAAAAGTCATTGATAAGAAATAAAAAAAATGAAAAAAAATAAAGCGTAGGGGTCCCCCCAAATTCAATAACCAGGCCCTTCAGGTCTGGGATGGATATTAAGGGGAACCCCAGCCAAAAAAAAAAAAATGGCGTAGGGTCCCCCTCAAAATCCATACCAGACCCTTGAGGTCTGGTATGGATTTTAAGGGGAACCCTAGCCAAAAAAAATGGCGTGGGGTCCCCCTCAAAATCCATACCAGACCCTTATCCGAGCACGCAACCTGGCAGGCCGCAGGAAAAGAGGGGGGACGAGAGCGGGCCCCCCCTCCCGCCTGAACCGTACCAGGCCACATGCCCTCAACATTGGGAGGATGCTTTGGGGGTCTAAGACCCCTAAAGCACCTTGTCCCCATGTTGATGAGGACAAGGGCCTCTTCCCCACAACCCTGGCCATTGGTTGTGGGGGTCTGCGGGCGGGGGGCTTATCGGAATCTGGAAGCCCCCTTTAACAAGGGGACCCCCAGATCCCGCCCCCCCCTGTGTGAAATGGTAAGGGGGTACAAAAGTACCCCTACCATTTCACCAAAAAAGTGGCAAAAATGGTAAAAATGACAGGAGACGGTCTTTGACAATTCCTTTATTAAAATCTTCTTTCTTCTTTCTTCATCCTTCGGTTTCTTCATCTTCTTCTTCCGTCATCTTCTTCCATCTTCTTCTTCCATTTTCTTCTTCCTCCGATCCGCTTCTTCTTGCGCTGGTCTTCTCGTCCTTCTCGTCCGGCATCTTCTTCCGTCGGCGTCGGTGTCGGTGTCTTCTTGGGCCGCTCCGCGCAATGGGAGGCTCCCGCTGTGTGAGGCTCTGCTCCGTCTAACAGGCCCATTTAAAACGGAGGGCACCTGGTGACCCCGCCCCCCTTTGACGTCATGGGCAAAGCCATCATGGAATTCCCCATGACGTCCCCGTGCATCAGAGGGGGCGGGGTCACCAGGTGCCCTCCATTATAAAAGACCTGTCAGACGGAGCGGAGCCTCACACAGCAGGAGCCATTGCGCGGAGCGGCCCAAGAAGAGACAGAGACACCGACGCCGACGGAAGAAGATGCCGGACGAGAAGGACGAGAAGACCAGCGAGAAGAAGCGGATCGGAGGAAGAAGAAAATGGAAGAAAAAGAGGGAAGAAGATGACGGAAGGAGAAGATGAAGAAACCGAAGGATGAAGAAAGAAGAAAGAAGATTTTAATAAAGGAATTGTCAAAGACTGTCTCCTGTCATTTTTACCATTTTTGCCACTTTTTTGGTGAAATGGTAGGGGTACTTTTGTACCCCCTTACCATTTCACACAGGGGGGGGGGCGGGATCTGGGGGTCCCCTTGTTAAAGGGGGCTTCCAGATTCCGATAAGCCCCCTGCCCGCAGACCCCCACAACCAATGGCCAGGGTTGTGGGGAAGAGGCCCTTGTCCTCATCAACATGGGGACAAGGTGCTTTAGGGGTCTTAGACCCCCAAAGCATCCTCCCAATGTTGAGGGCATGTGGCCTGGTACGGTTCAGGCGGGAGGGGGGGCCGCTCTCGTCCCCCCCTCTTTTCCTGCGGCCTGCCAGGTTTCATGCTCGGATAAGGGTCTGGTATGGATTTTGAGGGGGACCCCACGCCATTTTTTTTGGCTAGGGTTCCCCTTAAAATCCATACCAGACCTCAAGGGTCTGGTATGGATTTTGAAGGGGACCCTACGCCATTTTTTTTTTTTTGGCTGGGGTTCCCCTTAATATCCATCCCAGACCTGAAGGGCCTGGTTATTGAATTTGGGGGGACCCCTACGCTTTTTTTTTGTTTTTTATCAATGAATGACAGTTCTCTGTGTTACAGGAGCCATCGATTCATTAGCCGCGAGTGCTTTTAAATAGCTTTTTTCCTGCAAAAATTACACTTTTTTGCAGGGAAAGTTCTAAGCACAGGAAACCTGCCCCCCTTCACAGGCCACCTATAGACACCCCCCAGATGTGATACTGCAATGCTGTTCTAACAGCACGCACACACATATCCCCAGAAATAAAGCACATATTGTCAGCAGCACACTGACACGCTGACACTGACTGAAACAGAATATGCGAGGCCGCCGGCACCGTGGGGCGTGTACTAAAGCCCCTGAGCTATAATTGGCTACAGGCATCCTGCCTGTAGCCAATTATGGCTCTCCTCGCTGCCGGCGCTGTGATTGGCCAAGCATGCGGGGTCACAGTGCATGCTTGGCCAATCATCAGCCAGCATTGCACTGCGCGGGCCGCAATGCATTGCGGGGCCGCTCGCATCACACGAATTTGATGCGAGCGCCCCCAATAGTTCTGGGCTCGCCGAGCGAGCGAACGCCCGGTGCTCGATTCGAACATGGGTTCGAATCGAACACCGGGCCCATCCTTACTGAAGATTAATTTTTACACTTGGACTTCTCTACCAAAAATCTAGGGGCACTCAGTGACAAACAGTGAAAGTTCTCACCAGGACATTGGTGAGATGATTTGTTCACGATGAACAAATGGTATCAGGGCAATAGGAATCTATCAGTGCTGGCTGACTATTGTTGGACGGTGCAGTGGGATGCACTGGACACTGAGCACCAATGAAAATTAGCAGTAAAACACCTTTAGATCTATTGAACTCATGCAGTGTGTCAGAAACATTAAGCGATTAAATACATTATAGTCATTTAACCGCTTGCTGCCCACCCACCGTAAAATAATAGAGGGACGGTGCGGCTCTCATTCTGGGAGGATTGTTATATGACGGTGCACCCGAACGGCCACTCCCACGTGCCTGCGGGTGCACGCAGTGTGGTGATCGCTATTGCTAGGACACAGCGCAACCCAATCTCTGTAAAGAGCAGTGGCCGCGGCTCTGTAACCATGTGATCAGCTGTGTCCAAACACAGCTGGTCACATGTAAACACGGAAATGCTGGTAATCGTCTCTCATCGCCTCACACTGACAGAGTGTTTGGTGAGGAGAGCTGATCAGCGGCATCTCCTCGCAGGGGACATCAAGACATGTAATCAGGGCACTGATCATCAGTGCCCTGATTACAATAAAGCGCCACCAGTGCCAGCAATCAGTGCCCACCAGTGCCACCTATCAGTGCCCATTATTGATGACAGTCAGTGCTGGCTATCAGTGGCGACTATCAGTGCTGCCCATCAATGCCCATCATTGCTGCCCAATAATGCCCATCAGTGCATACGAGTGCTGCCTATCTGTGCTGCCTATCAGTGCCCACCAGTGCCACCTATCAGTGCCCACCAGTGCCACCCATCAGTGCCGCCAATCAGGGCCACAAAGCAGTGCCACCTAATCAGTGCCCATAAGTGACACCTCATCAGTGCTCATAAGTGCCACCTCATCAGTGCCCATCAGTGACACCTCATCAGCGCAAATCAGTGAAGGAGAAAAATAATTTATTTACAACATTTACTGACAGAAACTAGGAAAAACTTTTATTTTTTCAAATTTTCTGTCTTTTTTTTTTGTAAAAAAAAAAAACCCAGCAGTGAATAAATACCACCAAAAAAAAGCTCTATTTGTGTGAAGAAAATTACAAAAATTTCACATGGTTACAGTGTAGCATGACCGTGCAATTGTCATTCAAAATGTGACAGCACTGAAAGCTGAACATTGGCCTGGGCAGGAAGGGGTGAAAGAAAGTGCCCTGTAGGCAAGTGGTTAAATTTTTTTCATGATTCCTATGTGACACAGTCCTTCTGAAAATATGTAAGGAAAATATGAATAAAAATAAAAAGGTTAATTGGTTAAATATTATAAAGTGATTCTCAATGTGCCCAGTGTCTTTATGGTGAAGATATTTGCCAGCATACCATGGAGCGACACAAATAGCGTCCAAATTTATTGCATGATCACAACACAAGTATAGTGCAACGTTTCGGAGCCACGCAGGGCCCCTTTGTCAGGCATGTGATATGTGAAGAGTGACAGTGAAAAATATTTAAAGAGCCATCAACCAATCAGAAAGAGGAAACGAGGCAAAAAAAGTACAAAAAACCAAGCTCCTCCCACCCCCTTGAGTGGTATGACGTCACTAATCCCGCCAAAACAGTTAAATATTTGAGATGTATGAACACAAATCCCAAAGAAAATGTATAGCCAAAGTAGGGGTTAAATAAACTAACAAAATTAGAAGCACCAAACAGTACCTGGTAAACAGTATTACTGTGGGGACAGCTGCTGGCTAACATCAATATGTATGTGTACAGCGGGAGAAAATGTTGTGAGGCAGCTCACGGCGTAGAGAGCATGAACCGCGCTTGCGCAGTGCAGCGGTAGTTACTATGGTAACAGGACAATACAGCGTCATGGACTATTGCAGCTGCCGCTGATCGCGCATGCGAATTGTGTCGGGGGTGATTGTGGAGCTACGTGCTGTTGGGCCGTCGATGTCATATAAACAAATGACGTCGGCGGACCCCGCCCATAACACCGGAGTTGGCCAACCAGGGGAGGGGGGCTGGAGAGAGGAGTAAACAGCCAGGAAGAGGAAGGAAGAGAAAGAGACGTATATATATATATATATTATATATATATATATATATATATATATAATGAAATATAGGGAAAGAAAAAAATAGTGTCTTTATGGAACTGCTATTATCACTCTAATGCCCCATACACACGGTCGGAAATTCCGACCACACAATCCGTCAGATTTTTTCCAACGGATTTTGGCCGAAACTTGTCTTGCTTACACACAGTCGCACAAAGTTGTCGGAAAATCCGATCGTTCGGAACGAGGGGACGTATAAAACGTACAACGGGACTACGTAAAGGCCAGTAGCCAATAGCTTTTGTCTCCAAATTTTTTCTGAGTATGCGTGGCACTTTGTGCGTCGTGGCACACATCGGATTTTGTTGTCGGAAAATTTTAGATCCCGCTCTCAAACTTTTTCCGTCGGAAAATCCAAGTCTACTCCCACACTAAACACCGAACAGTATAGACAAATAAATGGTGTGCTGTTCCTTTAAATAAATCCAACAAACTTCATAAATACTAACTCTCATGTGCGCCTCTATCCATACCAAGTATAAATATTGTGACACTAAATAAATCACAGTCTCTTGGCAATAAATAAAACAAAACAAACACCATGTGATAAAGTGATATGTCATATACAGATTTGGGGTGTTAATCCTTAAATGCATGTCCAAGTGTCCATACATTCACTATTCCAACAGTTCAAGTGTTTATTCCATAATACCAAATTTTCCAAAACAATCTGCACATAACAACAATGTGCTCCAATCCACCGGTGTTACCACTCCACCTATAAGTGAAATGCCTGCTCACATTGGTAGTGGACCTAAAATCAATTGGTCACTCAAGCTTTTTACAAGTACTCTGTGTAATTCCACCTCCAGCTCTTAATAGGTACTTCATGTACTTTAACCGCTTGCCGACCAGTGCAATGCAATATATGTCCTCACAATGGCACGGCTGCACAAATGGCAGCACAGGTACATCCCCTTTAAGATGCTGTATTGTGGGCACGCGCACCTGCCGATTTCTCCATAACCATACCCGCGGGACCCGCAAACTTGATGTCCGCCGGGGTCTTGGATTCGTGTCACGGAGTGGCAGAATGGGGAGATGCCTCTGTAAACAAGGCATTTACCCGTTCTGCCTAGTGACATGACAGAGATCTACTGCTCCCTGTCATCGGGAGAAGTGATCGCTGTCATGTCCTAGGTAGCCCATCCCCCCCACAGTAAGAATGACTCCATAGGACACAATTAATCCCTTGTTCACCCCCTAGTGTTTAACCCCTTCCCTGCCAGTGTCATTTATACAGTAATCAGTGCATTTTTATAGCTGTATAAATGACAATGGTCCCAAAATAGTGTCAAAAGTGTCTGATGTGTCTGCCATAATTTTGCAGTCATGATAAAAATCGCAGATCGCTGCCATTACTAATAAAAAAAAATATATAATAAAAATGCCATAAATCTAACCCCTATTTTGTGCTTTTTTTTAAATTGTGCCATTTTTTTTGTTTATAGTGCAAAAAATAAAAACCGCAGAGGTGATAAAATACCATCAAAAGAAAGCTCTATTTGTGGGAAAAAAAGGACGTCAATTTTTTTTTATTTTGGTGCAACGTCGCAATTGTCAGTTAAAGCGATGTAGTGCCGTATCGCAAAAAGTGCTCTGGTCAAGAAGGGGGTAATTCTTCCAGGGCTGAAGTGGTTAAGAGACCTGTCCCAGCTAGCTTCAATGTAGTTATGGCAATTTATTTGGTCAAATATGCACTCACATAAAAACAAAAATCAGAGAGCAGTATTCCAGCCAGTCCCTCACCAAACGTCACCGGCTCCGTCACTCTCGGAAGTTTTGTGCATTTTGTGTTCAGTTTGAAGGGGGTCTATCATGATCACCAAAAGTTTTTTCAGAAAGCTAAGCTTTTGAAAAAAAAATGTTGTCCAGTATTTCTCACAATGCACACAGGCTTACTGATTTAAACAATGCACTCCTTGTCCTTGTAGCCTATATTTTACCAAAACAATTTTTAAGAGTTATTCCAAAAAAATGCAATAAACCACTGAGAACTCCCTGTGGTGGCTAATATACAAATTCCTATATTTTACACTTAATGTGTTTAATGTTTAACATGCACATTATGAAAATAAAGTATGCTGTCATTTTAAATAGTATATGTGTTTTGTTCAAATACAGCTTGAGTGGCCTGGCAATCTGGTAGTTGCAATATACAGTATCTAAGCAGAATTTGTTACTTAGCTCTAAATAAATAATTATTACTGTAACCATGGTATATAAAATATATTTCTTAGGGTTATTTCCTTCAGCATGACAGCATTCTTAAATATCATGTTTCAAAAGAAATACGTTTTATTAATAATGGTTAAGTTTGATTGCAGTAGATATAATTCAATTCACAATAAATGAATACAGATTCTTTAATAAAAGTCATCACTATTTTAATTTAAAACTACTGTAACCTGCTTAAAGATCAAAGTTTGAATTACAGTGCAAACATGTTTGAAATAAAGTATGCAGGTATAACTTTTATATGAAAAAGATATGCACTTTCATCCTTATATCTTGTAGGGATATGAAAAGACTAATTAATTGCCTATAGTATGCTTTTAGCTTTAAAACTGTAAGGAAGATGTTCAGAGATGGATTTACTGAAAGGAAATGAAAATACAGTAGAGGCAACTTAATAAAGGAGAAAATGTTAGCAAATCACATTGAATCTGAGTTAACAAGCTACCAATATGTTTAAGGGGAGATTAAAATACAGTTTTTTTTTTTCTTAAAGGGAAACATTTAACATTTTTAGTAAACTTTGCTTTGCATCCAAGGCACGTTTTTTTTTTTTTCATTGTTTGCATACAATTTTCATTTCACAAATAAGCTATATAAGGTATATATATATATATATATATATATATATATATATATATATATATATATATATATTACAAAGAATGCAGAAGATATGTAAGTGTGCGATCAGGGTAGCAAAAAAAGCCCACAAGAGACAGATAGCAGAGGAGAGTAAAAATAATCCCCCACATTTTTTTAATTATTCTAATTGTAAAGGGGCAAAGTCAGAGTATATTGGCCTCATAAAAGATAGTCAGGGGAAGTTGGTTACAAGTGACAGGGAGAAGGCAACTGTATTCAAAAACATTCTTCTACCTGGTTTTTACTAAGGAGAAAGAGGGGTATAATAATAAACAACACTGTATTGTTAACAACACAACATGGATTGTACCCTTGGTGCTAAGAAAAGCCAGTATTCAAAAAAGACTTGAAAAACGTAAAGATAATGTCAACCCTAGATTTCATATTCCTGATATGTGCCTGCTGTTCCGTGTACTTGTATGATGAAAATATATCCTGCTCTCTTTGTATTGCTTACTTTGTGTGAAAAACCTGGTGTTCCTACCAGAGAAACTCTGCTTTCCTATTAAAAACTGCCAACCGTAGACATGAGAGCACAGCATGGTCAGTTTTTTCTGATTGTGCAGGTGTAACTCAGATTAGGAACACTGTTGCTGGCTGCACTAGTCTGACAACACTATGACTGGTCTAGCAGTAACCATGGACACTGTTGCTAGGCGCAGAGAGCTCTGTGTGTTATTTTTTCTTTGTAAAGATCACTGACAAAAAAAAATGTGTGAGGTCCTCCTAAAAATCCATACCAAACTCTTAATACAGGCATGCAGCTTGAACAAATGTTGATAAGGCAACCCTAGATGGTGGTTGTGTGGGTCTGAGGGTGGTGAGGCTTTTCAGAATCTGAAAGAGGGCCCCAGATATCATCCCCACATAAATGAGAATGGGGATGGGTCATTGCCCACTGAAAAAATAAACCCAGTGACCCAGGGGCAGTAATAGTGGTGACATCATTGACCATATATGGCTATATTTGGGCAGTGATGTCACCACTGTTCTTGCCCATTTAGTTACATGGCCAGGGATTCCTAGTGATGTCACAGTTCCTAGGGAAACAGGGAATGCACATACCCGCTGCTTTCTTTAGCTACCAGTGATGGTGGGAAGCTATCATAGATATATAGAAGAAATAGGTACATGACTACTTCTACATAAGATTTCCAGCTCCCGCTGAACAGAAGATCAAACAAACACGAGTTTAGGCATTTGTCTGAACACTTAAACAGCCAAAGTTCATTGCAAACCTAGGTTCAGATTGAACCATGGGCTCATCCTTAGTTCTAACCATTCCCCACTCTACCAAAAGCTGATTTTTTTTTTTATAAAAACATCTTCCCTAACAATTTGTTTGCATGCTAAGCTTTATAGTAAGAAATTCCAGCTCCACCTTCTCACTAGTTGACTCTCTCTTCTAGAGCCCTTATCTGCTAAGAGAGAAGGAAGGTTACTCATCAGACCCTTACAGCTATGCGTAACATTAGATTCTACGTATTATGTTATCATATTTCAGATATACTGGACTGAAAAGAAATACATAAAAAAGCAATAAAAAAATATTAGACTTAAACAAAATAAGAAAAACATTTTCTTTCAATGAAAAGTTCACTTTTGATAAATACTACTTCTATACTCCCTTTCCCCTTAAATTTAAACTTAACCACTTAAGCCCTGGACCATTTGGTTGGCAAAAGTTGTCACTGCGTCGCTTTAACTGACAATTGCACGGTCGTGCGATGTGGCTCCCAGACAAAATTGACATCCTTTTTTCCCCACAAATAGAGCTTTATTTTGGTGGTATTTGATCACCTCTGCGGTTTTTATTTTTTGTGCTATAAACAAAATAATAGCGACAATTTTGAAAAAAAGCAATTATTTTTTACTTTTTGCTATAATAAATATCCCCCAAAAAAATATATAAAAAAAACATTTTTTTTCCTCAGTTTAGGCCGATACGTATTCTTCTACATATTTTTGGTAAAAAAATTGCAATAAGCGTTTATTGATTGGTTTGCGCAAAAGTTATAGCGTCTACAAAATAGGGGATAGTTTTATGGCATTTTTATTAATAATATTTTTTTACTAGTAATGGTGGTGATCAGTGATTTTTATCATGACTGTGACATTATAGCAGACAGATCGGACACTTTTGGCGCTTTTTTGGGACCATTCACATTTATACAGCGATCAGTGTGATTAATGCATTTATTACTGTGTAAATGTGACTGGCAGTGAAGGGGTTAAGAACTAGGTGGCACTGTAGGGGTTAAGTGCGTCCTAGGGAGTGATTATAACTGTGGGGGGGCTATGTGTGAGACAACACTGATCACTGCTACCGATTACAGGGAGCTATGATCAGTGTCAGTGTCACTAGGTAGAACGGGGAAATGTATGCTTACATCAGCATCTCCCCATTCTTCCTCTCCGTAAAAAGATTGCGGGTACCCCCGCGGACATCGAGTCCACGGGACCCGCGATCACACTCACGGAGCTCACGGTGGGCACCTGCGCGTGCCCGCCTGCAAACTGCTTTTTAAAGGGCAACGTACAGGTAATTAATATGCCTGTACGTGCCCTTCTGCCGACGTATATCGGAGTGAGACGGTCGGCAAGTGATTAAACACACAAACATGTATACTTACTTCAGCATGGCCTCCTATGCTTTTATCTTCTTTGGGCTAAAATATTTTTGAGGGTTGGCTTTGCTTGTGCAGTGAAATTTCATAGATTTGAATGTGATTGTACTCTGAGTGTCTATAGTCACATTCTTTTTTAAGCTTCCTTATAGAGACAAAATCCACCTCAGTGCCTCCGCTGAACTGAAATTCCAAACTGTGTTGTTTTCCCTGTTCTGGACTACAGAACACCTCCCCCCTCTCCTCATCTCCATAAATGCGGGAGTTGTTTTGTTGTCTATGGAGGAGACCTGGGCAGGGCTGATAACATTTCTTCAGACTCAGTGAAATAGAAGCAGTATAGTCAGTACAAAAAAGTATAATATGAACTCACTAGATTCCTGGCAGGATCAACTGATATTTTTTTTTCTAACTGAAGAATTGCAAAACATAGGGAATGTGTTTGCATAAGAGAGATGTACTAAATATGTTATTTTTTTATTTTGTGTAGACATATATATTTAGAGCCCACAAAACTCTTGATACAATTGATGCAATGCTTTAAGGTAGAGATATTTTGAGAAAGTGATACAATTCAGTTATTATTTAATTGTAACTAGAGACATGATTGTGTCATATTAAGGCTGTTATACTGGTTAGATAATTTGGTAAAAATAGATCTATTTGCACATGCCATTTATTGAGAAAGGAAATTCAGAACAGCCATTATTCAAAAAAAAAGAAAGAAAGAAAAAGAACACATTATCCTAAAATAAAAAAATCTGAAATTAAACTTTACCATCATTATCACTTTGAAAAGAGTATAAATCACAAAAGACAGCAAACAGGAGGATGCAACATTAAAAAATGCAGATCTGAAAGCAAAATCTATCCAGAACAGATGGGTTCACAGCAGAATATCTCATAACTGGAAAGAATACAGCAGCAACATTAAGATGCTCAGATTTCTTTGGGGATGTGTACAAGAAAAGAGAGAAAGAAACCAAACACAGCATATCCCATTAAACATTTGTCATAAACCAAAATAGGAAAACACATCTTGATGTTTGTATGAGAGTACTGTGTCCATTATTCCAGCGAAATAATTAGATCTAGTGAGTGCTTTTTCACGATCAACATATTTCTCCAGTATATTAAAAAATATTTCAGGACTAGAGCTAGCTATAGCTTTTCAAGACTAGAGCTAGCTGTAGTTTTGCTTATTAAATAAAGAATAATAAACTGACCAGTGAAAGTCTGCTTATGTTCACAACTTTTTCTCTAATGTGAAACCTCTAAATGACAACACTATAGGGCTGATTGCCTAAGGCAGTGATGGTCCACTACACTGCAGAGTGCATGAGCATCATGGGAAATGTAGGTCCAAAACATCTGGGGTGCCAAGGTTTGCCATCACTGGCCTAAGGGAATACTATCCTTTATTCACAATTGTCAGGTAGGAGCACACCTAGACCACAGAGGGCGCAAAATATATTTCTCTTTATGCACTTAGGGGTTGATTTACTAAAGGCAAATCCACTCTGCACTACAAATGGAAGTACACTTGGAAGTGTAGTCACTGTAGATTGATGTAGATCTGAGGGGAAGCTCTGAAATCAGGGGAAGCTCTGCTGATTTTATCATCCAATCATGTGCAAGCTAAAATACTGTTTTTTATTTTACTTGCATGTCCCCCTTAGATCTACAGTGACTGCACTTCCAAGTGCACTTTCAGTGCACTTGTAGTGCAAAGTGGTTTTACCTTTAGTAAATAACCCCTATAGTCACCAATTGCTAACTTTAATGTAAAAGGGAAAAGTTCTGGAAGTTGCACATCTCTGCAAAACCCTGTAAGAAGACATATTACAGCCTCAGTCCGGGCTCCAACCAGGCCACGCTCTCAATGCATTTCACTCCACCTGCGGAGGATCAAGGTGATCCAGGCTGAGGCTGTCATACATCTTCTCATAGGGTTTTGCAAAGATGTGCGACTTCCAGGACTTTTCCCTTTTCCATTAGATGTCTAGAGCTGGGACAAGCTCTGTCCTTGTCTGCACTCCAAGCAGTTGCTACATAAGAGGACCCGTTGGGGCCTTGAGCAGCACCTATCAATTTAGTTTGAGTCACAATTCCTAACCTAAGGCTAGTTTCACACTGGGGCGCTGGGGGCGCTGGCGGTAAAGTGGCGCTTTATTTAGGGCCGCTTTACCGCCGTTTTTGTGGCGCATTACCCCCCGCGAGCGGCCGAAAAAGGGTTAATACCGCCCGCAAACCGCCGCTGCAGCGGCGTTTTGCGGGCGGGTTCGGAGTGCTGCCCCATTGTTTTCAATGGGAACGGGCGCTATAGGAGCGGTAGATATACCGCTCCTACAGTGAACCAAAGATGCGGCTTGCAGGACATTTTTCAGCGTCCTGTAAGCCTCGGGCTTTCATACTGAAGACACAGTTGTTTCGGGTCAGTTTGCAGGCGCTATTTTTAGAGCAATAGCGCCTGCAAACCGCCCCAGTGTGAAAGGGGCCTAATTTAAATGAACTAAATATTTAAAGTAAAACTGAATAAAAAAATGGAGATTATCTATGTTATACAAAACATCTAGTGCTAGATGTGCCTAAGCAGTACCCTAAAAATGTAATCTTGTCTTGAATTTCTCCTGAAAACTACCAATGCACTTCCTGGTATTTGAGTGTGCTTAGACTCCTGTACCTTCAACCTCATAGCTCTATATCTGCAGTGTGATGGAACCTAAGGCACAGTCTTATGAGATTTGGAGTGAGATTTGGTAATGTCAATACAATGTGGCTTACTGTTCTGCTTGCTAGATGCTCTGGCATGAGTAAACAAAGCCCTGCCTCAACCAAGATGGCCATCCACACAGAGATGCAGTACAGAATGTCAGCATGTTTTAATTTGATTAAGTGTGCCAGTTATATTGATCAGTTAACGTATCAGTGTATGACCCTGTCTCCAATAAAAATAAATGATTAAAAATAATTAAGCTGATCAATTAATTATTCCTGAGATTTTCTTCCCTATGCAGATATTCTTTAATGTGTAAGTTCACCTTTACAGAAAAATCTTCAGGGTGAACTTACACAGGTCCCCCTCCTCACCCCGCCCCGGTCCCGCTGACCTGGACTGCGGCAATCTCCAGTTTTAAGCCCCGGTATATCCGTGCCAGGAGCCCGGGGGTTAGAAATTCTCTCTCCAGCCACACGTTTTCGCCATAGCTGACAGGACAGGCTATGCGGCTGCCGATTGGAGACCATGAGACGGCGTGGACCAATTAGAATGCTCCAAAACATCCCTCCTGATGAGGGACATTTTGGACATTCAGCTCAAGGGATTTCTACGCCCTGGACTCCTGGCGCGGATATACCAGGGTTTAGAACCGGAGATTGCCATGGTTCAGGTCAGCAGGACTGGAGGGGCGAAGAGGAGGACCTGTGCAAGTTCACATTACAGAGTTTTCTGTAAAGGTGAACTTACCCTTTAAACACAATACAATTGAGTGAAAGTACGGACTGCAAAACTAGAAAAATAAATGAATATTTATTTTACAAGAAGTCACCTACAAACACCCTGTGAAATTAAGATTGTGACACAGACACTAAGATTGGATTTACAATGAATTCATAAATGTAGCTGCTACAACAAAGGTATATTATATTATATCAAGAAATTAGTTCCCTCTCATAGATACCCAAACTAATTGTACTAAAGTTGGCAGACAATGATCTGTTAACTCACTGCAGTGGAATTGAAGGGCAGAGTCCATCTGTAAATTATGCCAACAGGGCTAAAATATAATAACCTAATCATAAGGAGTTAGGATATCATGAGGGGGATTTTAAATAACCCGCCAAACTATTGCAACCAGAAAACAAACAAATATCATCAAGAGAATAAGACATTATAGTTACCCTCAGTAGCAAAAGGAAGTGGATCACTGGGCTGAAAGGATAGGGCCTTTAGTGGGCTGCCAACCAAACCCTCAAGATGGCATCCAATGAGTGGATATGGGCTGAGCTTAGGGTAGGGCCTATCTTTCTTTCAAAATGGCATCTAGCCAAATGGAGGATGTGTGTCCCATGATCTGTGGTGAAGGATGATGAGTACCTCCAATGAAATGTGTGAATCTTCCTGTAGATGATGAGTGTATGATCCTCCTGTGTCTCCCTGAGCTTGCTATTTATTTATTGAAAATAAATACAATTTAGAAACCTGCCCAGAGGGTGTAGTTGGTACCATTTACCTAGTTATGACTGAAAGGCGAATTATCGATTAACTATTTGTTTGTACAAGCATTAGCTCAATGTGACCATCAGGTGGCACTCTGAGATTATGAATTAATATTTTCAGTTTTCTTAGGGAGAGAATGGACTTTATAGTACCCAATCTTTATAGGATAAATACATTTTTCTTGTCAAAGATTTTTATTTCAATTTCAAACAAGAAACAGAAACTTTAAACAATAAAAAAAAGGAAAAAGAAAATAATAGAAAAAAAATAAAAATTAAGATACAGTACATATATTCAATTACATATATAGTAGTTCTTGGAGATAGATAAGCATAAATATCAACATGAATAATATAAAATCTAAAAAGTATATTAATGTGTTAGAAGTTAGAAGCAGTGACAAAAGCCTAATTAGTAGTGTTTCATGTATACAAAGAGTAGCCCTGAATCACTTCTAAAGCCGTTATGAATTTGCCTCCAGACCGCTTTGCCACCCCCTATGGGTACAAACTGTGGCAAGGCGGGGGCAATTAAATATAACAGGTATTGCCTTAAATAAGGGAATACTGAGAATATAGAGGTGATAATATAATGCTAGGAAGAATGCATATAAAGTGACCGAGGTCGCAATCATACTGGTTGCAGCGTACTTCTAACTTCTATTTAGGTAAATAAAAAGAAAAAAAAAGGGGGGGAAGAAGGGAAAGAAGGAAAGGGTTTCTCGAGGTGGTGATCTGCGTGTCATATAGGATGTTGTAGTTTATCCGCTAAAATAATCGGTAAACTATTGAGGTAACAATAATGACTGGTCAAAGTCAGATGGAAGATAATGCTTTACCCAGGGTTGCCAAATCTGCTTAAATTTGATGATATTATTATCTTCTATGGCTGACATTTTAGCATGGGTCAATGCTCTATTCATCCTGTGCTTAGCTTCCGCTACAATTAAAGTTTTGGATTTCCAAGCTTTGGCTATAGTTTGTTTAGCGGCAGTACTAAGCTGGAGAAATAGTTTAAATTGCGGGTGCGTTAGTGATGGAGGTTTTAGATTCAAAAGAGCCAAGGCTGGATCTATGGGTATAGGACATTCAAGGGCTTTTGAAGCCAAGGCAAAAATATTTTTCCAGAATTCTAGGACCACCGGGCATTGCCACCAGATGTGGAAATGGGTACCTGGGGTCGGGCAACCTCTGAAACAGGTATTAGGATAGGTCGGGGTAAATTTGGCTATTCTGGCCGGTACCAGGTACCATCTAGCTAATACTTTAAAGTTGGTTTCAATAGCATAGCAATTTGAGGAAGAGCTTTTAGTGGCTTGCCATATATTGGACCAGTCATTAGTGTCAATAACTCTGTTCATATCTACTGCCCATTTATCAGCATAAGAGGGTAATACATTATTAGGAAGAGAAGTGAGTTTTTGATATATCAGGGAAATAACCCCTCTAACATGTGGGTCACTTTTACATATTCGTTCAAATTGAGACATTTGATTAAGTGATGTGCCAGTATTTAGAAGAGGAGTATAGAAATTTTTGATTTGCAGGTATCTGAAGGTTTCAGATCTTGAGAGTCCGTGAGTATCGCATAATGTCAGGAAATCCAGGATATTGGAATTATTACATATTTGGTAGAATCGAGATAAATTTAAGGAGGACCAGGCAGAAAATGATTTCGGATATCTCCAGGCTGGGTAGAAGGCTGGATTCCCGAGGAAGGATAGAAGAGGGTTATGTGGTGATTGAAGGTTGGCAAGTTTACCAAATTTGTCCCATATTGTTAAGGAGTGTTTCGTAATGGGATTAGAAATATGTGTGCGATCTGTGGGATGAATCCATAGTATATTCGCAATAGAGATTGGGTCACAGTCTACCGATTCAATAGACACCCAAAGGGGTGTTTCTACTGTTGAGTGATATTTCGCAAGAATTGAGAGCTGTGCAGCAGAATAGTAGGAAACAAAGTTTGGTAAACCGAGCCCACCCTTCAATTTACTAAGATATAATGTGGTCATTGGTATCCGTGGTTTAATTTTCCCCCAAATGAAGGCCAAGACTCTACGTTGTATTATTCTAAGGAAATAAGCAGGTAGTGGGATAGGTAAAACTCTGAACAAATATAAAAATTTCGGTAGGATTGACATTTTAATTGCATTGATCCTTCCTAACCAAGATAACGGTAGGGAAGACCATTGTTTCAAGTAGTTAGTGACTTGTTTCAATAAAGGGAGGTAATTAACTCTAAATAAATCTTTGAGTGAAGTTGTGAGATGAACACCCAGGTATGGTAACTGGTTAGTAACCCAGTGAAATGGCAAGGTAGATTGGAAACGCAAAAGGTCAGTATGTTCTATAGATATATTAAGCACGTTTGATTTGGTTGGGTTAACTTTAAGGCCAGAGACTGTAGCAAACATGTCCAATATGTTCAATAAATTTGGAGACGATATATGTGGATGAGATAAGAATATGAGGATATCATCAGCAAAAAGACACAGCTTATGTTGATAACCACCTAATTCAATTCCCTTAATATCATGATTGCTCCTGATTAATTGTGCCAATGGTTCGATAAGGAGAGCAAAAAGCAAGGGGGATAGGGGACACCCCTGTCTCGTACCCCTACTAATGTTCATCATAGCAGATTTATATCCGGCATATTTGATGTATGCTTTAGGGTTATCGTACAGCGAGGAGATCCATTTAAGAAAATGATCCCCAAATCCCCATTTTCGTAACGTATACTGCATATAGGGCCAAGTGACTGAATCAAACGCCTTCTTAATATCTAGAGATATAAGGCATGAAGGGATGCGTCTAGTTTTAGCTGCGTTTATGAGTAAAAGGGCGCGTCTGATGTTATCACCTGCCTGTCTCTTTGGCATGAAGCCAGTTTGATCACGATGTATTAATTGACCTATAGTTTCATTAAGGCGGGTAGCTAGTATCTTAGCCAGTAGTTTTATGTCAAGGTTGAGAAGGGAAATAGGACGATAATTTGACCAAGAAGTAACGTCTGAATGTGGTTTAGGAATCATCACTATAATGGAGGTGAGTGTTTCTGTACGAAAGGAGTGGTTTTCAAGAATAGAGTTGAAGGCTCTGGTTAGAACAGGCGCTAATATGTGTGAAAACTGCTTATAGTAAAGTGCCGAGAACCCGTCTGGACCTGGTCTTTTATTAAGTTTTAAGTGATTGATTGCATTCAGGACTTCCGGGGTAGTTATATGGCGTTCAAGGTTGTCACGTTGTAATTGATCTAGGGTGGGGAGGTTAATATTAGAAAACATGGTATCCGCTTTTGACGCATCGAACTGCTGGCATGAGGAGTATAATTTAGATAAGTTGGAGTGAAAAACTTTGAGTATTTTAACTGGATTGCTTGTGTAACCGTCACGAGTAGTTTTGAGTCTGAAAGAGGACTGCACTTTTTGTATCGTTTTTAAACTGCGTGCCATGGGAGTGTCAGGTTTGTTAGCTTTGAGATACTGGATATGTTGGCGCTTACTTATTAATTTGTCGGCCGAGTCAGTTAAAAAGAGATCTAGGTCTAGTCGTGCTTTATCTAATTTCGTATGGTTATCAGCAGTCGGAGAAGATTGGAAGTTTGAGTGACATGTGTTGAAAGCAGTCTCCAATTTTGCAAATAAAAGTTTACGTTCTCTTTTAAGTGTAGATGATAGACGAATAAGATTACCTCGCATAACAGATTTGTGGGCTTCCCACAATGTCAGGGAAGAAACATCTTCTGTGTCATTAAAGGAGATATAGTCAGATAGTGCTTGCTCAATCAGCAATTTGTGGGATGGATGTGTTAGTAGGGTATCATTAACGCACCAAGTTGTATCGTGCGATCTGGGTATAGTGGAGGCTAGGGTGGTGAAAACTGCACAATGGTCTGACCATGGTATTGGGATAATTTTAGATGAAATTACTTCTGGTAACATACTAGATGGAACTATGATGTGGTCAATACGGGAAAATGATTTGTGTGGGTATGAGTAATGTGTGTAGCGTCTATTAGTAGGATTAAGTTCTCTCCATGTGTCTACCAATTTGTGAGCTGTAAGCAGGGGCTGTAGGGACACCTTAGCGGAGTTCAGATTGGGGGTAATTGGGGATTTGTCAAGGAAGGGGAAAACCGTAGAATTGGAGTCTCCACATAGAACTAATGTACCAAATTTATGTGTATCAATAAGTTGGAAGAGATGAGACATAAAAGCAAGTGGTCGCTTATTGGGGGCGTAATAAGAGACCACCGTAATGGGAGCATCAGCGAGGTAACCAGTAATCAAGATGTATCTACCTTCTGGATCGTTCAATTGTGACACAAGGGTAAATGGAGTGTTACGGTGAAAACCTATAAGAGTACCCCGTTGCTTAACGGAAGCAGAGGAAGCATAAAATTGAGGGTAAGTGGAGGAGAGGAATTTCGGATATGCTTTATCTATAAAGTGGGTTTCCTGCAAACATATAATATTGGCTTTTTTAGCATGAAAAGTGCGCATAGCTTTAGAGCGTTTGTGGGGAATATTAAACCCTTGTACATTTAAAGACAGAACATTTATAGGGGCCATGACATCAAAATAAACAATACTATGAGAGTAAAAACATAACTTACTACTAGACATGCGATCACCACCTGGGGAGGGAAAAGGATAAAGATAACAAAAAAGAAAAAGGCAAAATAGAAATAAAAAAATCGGTCAACCCCTTTATAATAGCATATTAGTAATAAGAAAAAGTGGCAACATAGGGTGAGGGAACGTCTACGAAACATATTCAGTATGTTCCGAGAGGTTCCAACGCCATCCGCAGGGACCCGCATAAGCCTGGCGGGTAACTGGAGATGGAACAGGGGGCTGCAAGAAATTCCTGAGGGAGGAGTAGCACTGGAGGACCACAGGTGTTATACAAAAAAAAAATTATCGATCAAAAGTCCACTTTGTATAAGGACCTAAAAGAAAATAGCGTATAAGAATGTTACTATTTAATTGTTAGTATATAAATCAAAAATGCGTATTATAGTGGAGATGAGAAAAAAAAAGAGGAAAATGTTAGGGATGGATACCAAAACAATGTGACTTAGGATGTCTGTTGGAAAAAGAAGCGTCAAGTTTCGGCGGATAATTTCCTTATGGAAATTGGAAATTGGTGTGGAAGTGCTGGGGATTTTTAATTTTTCAACCAGCAATTAATGCTGGTTGTGAGTAATAGCAGGACAGACTAGATTGTTGTTTCAGTCCATAGAATCCTCGTTGGAGGTAGACAGATTTTCAAAGCGACCACGCTTGGGTATATGAAGTAGAGAGGATGAAGAAGCCCCTGTGGAGGTTGTCGTCGTCTTTTGTTGAGGAGATTTTGAGGCTGGACGTCTACGAGGGTGATCATGTGGTGTGGGCCTGTCAGCGATGCCCATTTCAACCAAGGCCGATTGCAGGTCTTCAGGGGATCTACAGACATATTTAGCTTCCAAAAAGGAAAATCTTAGGGAAAAAGGAAATCCCCAATGGTAGGGAATATTATGTTGTTGCAGGATTAGTAGCTGGGGTTTCATCGCACGTCGTTTAGCAACTGTGAGGGGAGATATATCAGCAAAAAGTTGATATGTGTGGCCCTGAAATTGCAATGAGTCTTTGTCCCTGGCAGCCGCCAAAAGTTGCTCTTTGGTTCTATAGTAGTGAAATTTAGCAATTATATCTCTCGGAGGACCGTTTGCTTTGCGGGGGGCTAAGGCTCTGTGGACTCTATCCAGTTCCAATCTTTCCACAGGTATACCAGGTAGTAGTTCCTGAAATAACGCTGTTATAGTGGCCGGGAGATCTAGGATAGTTTCAGGAATTCCTCTTATTCTCAGGTTCGAACGTCTGTCCCTATTTTCCTGGTCTTCTAAACGTGACTGTAATAAAAGATTTTCTTCTTTAAGTGTTTCAAGCTCTGAGGTGTTTTGCTGTGTAGAGCTATCTTGGTCATCCACTCTAATTTCTAACTCAGCTGTTCTCTGTCCCAGCTCTCTAATCTCCTTAGTCAGTTTGTCTGTAATTCTATCTGAAGTCTTTTTCAGGGCTTTGTTCAACATATTTTCAAATATTTTAAACATATCATCATTTTTTCCATGTTGTGGAAACTCAGTATCAGAATCAGTGCCTGCAGCTTCCTCAGCAGACTGTGAGGGCGCTGTATTACATCTCTGTGTGCTTGCCTGTGAGGAGATAGCGGCTGCCATTTTCAGAGACTGCCTGGCCGGCGCCGTTTTCGATAAGGATGCCTTAATTTTGGATTTGGGGCCCCGCAGGACCATTCTAATATCACCTGGGGTCTAGATGGGGCTCGTGGAGCTGTTTTGTACCGATCGCAGTACCGCTGGGACCCGTAGTCCTCCGGCTATCTCCTCCCTCGGAGCGGAGCTCTAAGTCAGGATGTCCGCCCGCTCAGGCATCCGCGCATGCGCCCCGGATAAATACATTTTTATTCCATAAAGATTTAACTATGTTATTTTATTTAGAGGGCATATAAAAAACTTTCTCTGAGGGTTTGGTGATTTTAAATTTTTGAAACTTTGGCTACAGGGGTGTCATTGTGTCATTCAGCGACACACATTAAACAAATGAATTATATACCAAACAATATTTTGTGCACACCTTGAACTATTTCCATTTCACTATTGAGTACCGTATGCCTAAATTATGAAGCATGCATAATCCTTATAATAAAGATTCTAGACAAAACAAAAAATAACTATATTATTACTAAACCCCTTTTAGGCAATATGACATTTTGTAATACTTAAGTTATTTTGTATAATATCATGTTATTATGCTATATATATATATATATATATATATATATATATATATATATATATATATTACAACAGTGTGATCTTAACCTGCCTGATGACTTGTAATAGAGTCTATGAGATTTAATTATTTTGTTTTAATAGTACTTTGTTAGTTGAGTTGTCTCTTGTGTGGCTGGTTAATGGTTTTGTTCACAAGTAATGCAATGCATAGAATTTTCACTATACCCGATGTCCTGTTTCATTCAGCTGGTCAAATAACACTTGTTGATTTTCCATTGCCAGAACAATGCAAGGCCAGCTATGGTTACAGCTTCTGTCTACAATCAGTAATAGACTGGTGGTTATCCTGTTTAAATGATAGTTAACGTCATTGTTCATAGTTTGAATGTGGTCCTGCTACAATTTGCTCTGCATGCAAACTTGTTTGGATAACACATTTTACAATTTCTGTCTCTTTCAGATAGTTACACATTATTGTAAAACTTGTGTCTCGGCCCATTTGAAATCTTTCATAGTACACACACCCTGTTTCATAGTTCCAAATCTGAGACATTATAAAAATCATAATTTTATTTGCTAGAGGCTCTGACAAGAACAAGCATGGTAAGTCAGTGATTGTGAAATATCACCTTCAGAGAGACCTCAGGCAAAACAGGTAACTAGTGGTGTTGAGCGAACTGGTTAAAGTTCAGCTTGCTGAATGTTCAACAAACCTGGTAGGAAGTACCTTAAAGCAGGGTACACACTATTTGTTTTTTTTCGATCAAACCCACGGGTTGAACGGAAATAAACTGTCAGCTCTGGTCGGAGCCGCTGTACTAACCATGCAAAGTTAGTACAGCAGTCTTCCCTACTGAGCTGCTGTGTTCTGACAGGGGGAATGGCTGAGAGAGCTGATTGTGAGTCAGTCGGATGCTGGTTTTCCAGCATGCATGTCTGACATACACATGGGCCGAATGTAGCCCATTTTTTTTTCAACTGGCATTCAGCCCGTGTGTACGGGGATTAACTTAGTGTTGTTGGCAGATGATGCAACCAGATTTAGGGGCAATTAGTAAAGCCAAAGATGGTGCATACAGCAGGGGCAAACGGTGTGCATTCATTCTAGAATGCCAGGAAACAAAGCTGCTGGAATTAGTAAGTGTATTTGTATTGTATTGACAAGCACGCATGATTTTTGGCTAAATTTCACAGACTTTCTTTACAGGGATACATTTCCACTTTAATTTTGAAGAGTTGGAAAGAGTTAGAGCCTCTGTGTCCTTGTGGAGGAGATTTTTCTAGAAGTTATAAATAATGTGTCCAAAAGGAACGCAGATAAAAAAAAAAAAATCTGTAGAATTGAGAAAGTTTGGAGGGTCCTACAATGCACTTATTGCTGTCCTCTCCCTCGTGTCTTAGTGACTAATGCATTGTCCACTTCTTCTATGAACATCTCAGGGAAGGATGCAAGGTATAATCTCTCCAATGGGGCCATAAATAGGAATTAAATCCCCACTCTATCCAAAAATAGAATTTGCTGCTGTCAGGTCTTAATAATATTTTCTTCAAAGCTATGTGAAAAATTTAAATTTGCAAAACCTGCTGTATTGTTTGTGAGTGTTTGGGTCTGAATACTTAATTGATTTGAGATACAAATTAATCTGATGCCTCACTTTTTTTTTTTTCATATCTTCATTGATGCAGTGTATGTTATTAGACGTATAATTAGTGTTATAATTTTTACATATATTCAGCAGAACATGCATGGATTATAACTGACATAAAAGATATTAACAATAATCTTTGCAGCTGTGAATTACAATTTGTTGAAAAACCAGTGCTGCAGTTAGTTACATTGTGAATGTCTCGTTACTCCATAAGGATTATTAGTTGGAAACAATTTAACCAGGAACACTGCCAATGATAAATTAATAGTCCTTCCATTCTATCAATGCTATAATTAGATGCTTTTGTTTCACAGATTTTAAACAATTTTTTACAAATTTTCCAGATGTTATCAAGACATCTATCAGTCTTAATTGTCATGCATAACCCTTAACAGAAACCAATCACATATACTGGAATTCCGTTAAGGATAAATGCAGATGTCAAAATTAGCATCTTGTAACTTGCAAAGTATCTTTCTTACCACTTAAGTAAATTTGTATAACAATATAAAATGTAATTTTTATTTTCTTATATTTTTCTGTTGTAAGTCAATAATTTACCAGAGATCTGCTCCTTAAACATCTAAGTGATGATTTTTTTGTTTGCACAAAATAATAATAAAAAAAAAATACAATCAAAAAAATGATTTTTATAATTGTTGTGATCTTTAGTTTTTTATTCATCATTCAGGACATTGTCAGTAAGGCCATAATTCTAACAAATATGGATTATTGTCTATTTTTCTGTCTGAAATTTAGTTGAAATCCTTTGCCAGCTTAAAGCGAAGTTCCAGTCATATTTTTGTTTATTAAAAGGCAGCAACTACAAAAAGTGTAGCTGCTGACTTTTAATAAACACACACTCACCTTTCCCATGATCCAGAGGTGCACTCACCAGCGCTGTGTTCTCCCCGTGTCCTCAGTCGGCAGCTATGTCCCAGAAGACATTTGCTTCTGATTGCCTAAGGCCCCTTTCACACTGGGGAGTTTTTCAGGAGCTACAACGCTAAAAATAGTGCCTGTATAGCTCCTGAAAAAAGCGTGTCCTTTCACTCCAGTGTGAAAGCCGGATGGCTTTCACACTGGAGCGGTGCGCTAGCAGGACGGTAAAAAAAGTCCTGCTAGCAGCATATTTGGAGCGTGTATTCACCGCTGTATTCACCGCTCCTATACCGCTCCTATACCACTCCTACCCATTGAAATCAATGGGACACCGCAGGGATACCACTGGCAAAGCGCCGGCAAGGCGCTTTGCGGGGGGCTTTAACCCTTTTTCGGCCGCTAGCGGGGGTTAAAACCACCCCGCTAGCGGCCGCATACCGCGGCTAAAACGACGGTAAAGCAGCGCTAAATATATTGATTCTTTACCGTCGCCGCCCGCACCGCCCCAGTGTAAAAACCGGCCTAAGGCGTCAAAGAGCAGAAGTGGGAGCGGGTACCTGTCAAATTCAGGTACCCGCCCCCCCCATTCTCCCCAGAAGCTCTGTTTCACAAACAGGAGCTGGGAAGGAGACCTTAAAGGGGAAGTTCCACTTTTAGGTGGAACTCCTCTTTAACTTTGCACAATACTCTATTTTAAATGGAGATAGGCTAGAAAAGCAATTTTATAACAGTGTTGTATTTTTTACCATAAATTTTAACTTTTTAAAATGTTTCAGAGTTAATATTTTTGACACTGTAACGCTTTGACATTGCCACTTGCCTGTAAGATACTTGATAAAAAGAGAAAAACTATCAAAACATTTTAAGCTGATAACTTGCTGTGCTTTCTGACTGTTGTAAGTTATCTTTGTTACTAGCTATATCTATGAACAACAGAACACCCCCCCATGTTATGGAAAAGAAGGGTGAGGTGCTCTGTAGTCCCATCATAGGGTGACAATTGTAATCCTCCATAGATACTGTACAGAAAGTTAACATGTCATCCTAGAACAATAAATTTGTTACTGCCAAGATCACTATAATAGATCACTAGACTAAACTTGAAGGAAAGAAAGTCTATAAAAAAAGGAAACCTAATGAAGCAACCACATTTAGTCACTAGTAAGCTGCATTATTATATATTTTTCTTGGGTTTAGAAACTCTTTACAAACTGTGTATTATATATACCTATTAATAGGATTGAGTGAATCTGCATGGGTTCAATTTGTGACCATTTTCGGGAAACATCCTCAAAGTTTGAAAAATCCAAACATTTTCAAATCCGCATTGAAGTCTATCGAGGCCGTTGTGGCTGTATTAGTCAGCCCTTTTGAGAAAAAAATAGACATGCCCTACCTTTAGTTTGTGTGATCCTACCACATCTGTGTCCTGTAGGACCCACTAGCCCCTTACAATTGCCAAATGCATCATCTCTGCATCTAATTTTAGACCATTGTGGTATTTTTAAGGGAGGTGAACTGAATTCCTAGTTTTTACTTAACCACTCCAATACCGGCACTTTCTCCCCCCTTCCTACCCAGACCAATTGTCAGCTTTCAGCACTGTTGCGCTTTGAATGACAATTGCACGGTCATGCAATACTGTACCCATATGACATTTTTATAATTTTTTAAACAAAAATAGATCTTTCTTTTGGTGGTATTTAATCACCACTGGGCTTTTTATATTTTGCTAAATAAACTAAAAAAGACCCCAAATTTTGGGTGAAAAAAAATTTTTTATTTTCGTTTCTGTAATTACATTTTGCAAATAAATGATCTTTCTTCACAAATTTATGCCAAAATGTATACTGCTACATTTCTCTGGTAACCCACATAAGTGTATATTATTTAGTCTGTAGGAAAGTTATAGAGCCCACAAACTATCAATCCTGATGTTCTGATTATCTCATTTCTCGAGGCCCAAAAATGCCAGGACAGTACAAATATCCCCCAAATGACCCATGTTTGGAAAGTAGACCGTCTGAGGTATTTAATAAGAGGCATGTGTTTTTTGACACAATTTTTTGGAAAATGTATGAAAATATTATTATTTCTTTACATACTGTCTCAATTGTCATCATCGACATTACATTTAAAAAAAAAATTATTAATTTTTTTTTCTTTTTTTATGATTTTTTTTTACATACTGTGACCAGAGCAATACTGTGTTACCATAAAAAACACTGTACTACTCTTGGTAAATCATCAAGGATTTTTTTTACACACTTTGACTGCTTATAATAATGAGTTTCACTGTTATAAGTAGGGTTGCACTCATATCAGTAACGGTGCCGTTACTAGGCATTTTCGCAAGTATCGATACTCCTCTGATACCTGGAACCAATACCTTTGTGGTGCGATTTGAGCCCATACAAAATGTATGGGCTCAAATCACACTGCAAAGAATCGCATGTGATTTGAACAGGAATGCTGTGTAATTCCTGTCCGAATCACATGTGAGTTTCCCCACGGATCCAGTCTAAACCCAAAAGCATAGATGACAGGAGAGTGTGTCCCCGCCTCCTTCTCATCCAACTGACCGCTGCTGGGTTCTCCAAGGTGTGAGTGCTGGGGAACTTCCATGGGCGGGCTGCAGCGGTCCTGTTGGGGGTGTGAGCTGGGTGCCATGGATCATGTGTGGGGGTTCTCAGGCTGGTAAATGATGGACCTAACGTGCATGTCAGGAAGAAGAGGGGTGGACTGACTATTGTACTCCGCGGATTACCTGCATGTACACTCCAAGCACTGCCTCTTCCGCCACCATGTGTCTGTGCTGACTCTTGACACTTCGAATGGAACATGACTTCTTTCCCTCTGAGGTGAATGGAGCCTAGCCTGACCTCTCTGCATCATTATTAACCCCTTACTACACCCACCCTATCTCCATACAATAACCCCTTACTTCACCAACCCCATCTCCATATCCATCATTAACCCCTTACTGCACTCCATCCCAATCTTCATGTGTCATTAACCTGTTCCTGCAGTGTACTTCTGATCTCCATAGTCAGAGTCCTGGTAGATCAAAGTGGAGGAAATGAAAGTAGATTGTAGAGCAGAGTGCTGTCAGAGGAGGGACTGGCCTGTTAGCTGGAACTAGTTGGGAACAAGTGAAACGGATGTAATTATGTCTCATGCAAAATGCTCCAATGCTAAAACCAATACCTGCCTGCACCGTTTTCATGCCGTATGATTTGAGCCCATACAAAATGAATGGGCTCAAATCACACTGCAAAGAATCACATGTGATTTGAACAGGAATGCTGAGCGATTCTGGTTCGAATCACATGTGGTTCCCAGCACTATGTCAGTGTGAGCCTCATGTAATAATTTTTCATTCAAATAAATGTGTCTACCGGCGCAAAAAAAATATATCTGAATTGCCAAATTAACCCTCTCCACTACACCATTAGTGAAACTTTGGCCGTCTGCTGATTGAACCACATAGAATAAATTTTCATTAGCCTAAAAAAAACTGTCACATGACCCTAAAAATAGGTATTGTTAATCGGTATTGGCGAGTACTTGAGAAAAAGTATTGGTACTCGTACTCGATCTTAAAAAACTGGTATCGGTGCATCCCTAGTTATAAGCACAGGGCTCAAGTCCTGCGGGAACGCGTGGGAACGGCGTCCCTGCACTTTTTTCACAGCAGGAACACTGTTCCCTCTTCAGGGCTAGACCTGCCCGAGGCTCTAGATTTACAGGCATCACTAAATGGTGGACCGCGGGCCAACTCCGGACCGCGTCAATGATCTGTGCGGCCCCGCCGCGGTCATGCCATTTAAGAATTGCTTTTTTATCTTCAGCTGCCGCTGCCTGCTAGCTCTGTTGTCTTCACGGAGCTGACATCGGAAGAGCAGCACAGCAATGCACGGAGGGCAGGGGCTGACCCAGTTAACTGATTGGTTGCTAGAACCGCTCTGCATTCTATCAACCAATCAGTTAACTGGGGCAGGTCCCGCCCTCTGTCCATCCCTTTGCTGCACTTCCGATGTCAGCTCTGTGCCTCTGATGTCATCTGCTGTGTCCTGTGTAAGGTAAGACAGAGAAGAGGGCACTGTAATGAAGGACGGAGGGGAAAAGTATCAGAAACTGAAAGGAATGAGGAGGGGGTGATATAAAAGGGAGGCAGGGCAGGAATGTGAAGGGGGGATCTACAAAGGGAGTGAGGACAGGAATGTAAAGGGGGTGCCATAAAGGGGGTGAGGACAGGAATGTGAAGGGGGTTCTATAAAGGGGCTGAGGCTTAAATTTTAAAAGTGGCTACTTGGTCATCTCCTGTAGTATGTCGCATTCGCAGTCTGGTCATCTCCTGTAGTATGTCGCATTCACAGTCTGGTCATCTCCTGTAGTATGTCACATTCGCAGTCTGGTCATCTCCTGTAGTATGTCGCATTCGCAGTCTGGTCATCTCCTGTAGTATGTCGCATTCGCAATCTGATCATCTCCTGTAGTATGTCGCATTCGCAGTCTGATCATCTCCTGTAGTATGTCGCATTCGCAGTCTGATCATCTCCTGTAGTATGTCGCATTCGCAGTCTGGTCATCTCCTGTAGTATGTCGCATTCGCAGTCTGATCATCTCCTGTAGTATGTCGCATTCGCAGTCTGGTCATCTCCTGTAGTATGTCACATTTGCAGTCCGGTCATCTCCTGTAGTATGTCGCATTCGCAGTCTGGTCATCTCCTGTAGTATGTCGCATTCGCAGTCTGGTCATCTCCTGTAGCATGTCGCATTCGCAGTCTGGTCATCTCCTGTAGTATGTTGCATTTGCAGTCTGGTCATCTCCTGTAGTATGTCGCATTCGCAGTCTGATCATCTCCTGTAGTATGTCGCATTCGCAGTCTGGTCATCTCCTGTAGCATGTCGCATTCGCAGTCTGGTTATCTCCTGTAGTATGTCGCATTCGCAGTCTGATCATCTCCTGTAGTATGTCGCATTCGCAGTCTGGTCATCTCCTGTAGTATGTCGCATTTGCAGTCTGGTCATCTCCTGTAGTATGTCGCATTCGCAGTCTGGTCATCTCCTGTAGTATGTCGCATTCGCAGTCTGGTCATCTCCTGTAGCATGTCGCATTCGCAGTCTGGTCATCTCCTGTAGTATGTTGCATTTGCAGTCTGGTCATCTCCTGTAGTATGTCGCATTCGCAGTCTGGTCATCTCCTGTAGTATGTCACATTCGCAGTCTGGTCATCTCCTGTAGCATGTCGCATTCGCAGTCTGGTCATCTCCTGTAGTATGTTGCATTTGCAGTCTGGTCATCTCCTGTAGTATGTCGCATTCGCAGTCTGGTCATCTACTGTAGTATGTCGCATTCGCAGTCTGGTCATCTCCTGTAGTATGTCGCATTCGCAGTCTGATCATCTCCTGTAGTATGTCGCATTCGCAGTCTGATTATCTCCTGTAGTATGTCGCATTTGCAGTCTGGTCATCTCCTGTAGATTTACAGGCATCACTAAATGGCGGACCGCGGGCCAAGTCCGGACCGCGTCAATGATCTGTGCGGCCCGCCGCGGTCATGCCATTTACGAATTGCTTTTTTATCTTCAGCTTCCGCTGCGACATGCGACATGCTACAGGAGATGACCAGACTGCGAATGCGACATACTACAGGAGATGACCAGACTGCGAATGCGACATGCTCCTGTAGTATGTCGCATTCGCAGTCTGGTCATCTCCTGTAGTATGTCGCATTCGCAGTCTGGTCATCTCCTGTAGTATGTCACATTCGCAGTCTGGTCATCTCCTGTAGCATGTCGCATTCGCAGTCTGGTCATCTCCTGTAGTATGTCGCATTTGCAGTCTGGTCATCTCCTGTAGTATGTCGTATTCGCAGTCACTGTATTTTCTGTGAAATATATATGCATATGAGCGTATCATTTTTATTGTTTTGGGTGGGGGAGTGGATCCTTTTTTCCCCAGGACTTGACCCCTGTATAAGCAACCATTTTTCTGAAGTCCATTCATTCAGTTTTTACAATTGTGATTAGCTGTGATCGGCCACAGCTAATTACATGGTACAGATGGGCTGTGATTGGCTCCGTCTGTACCACGTGACCAATGTGACCAATCAGGGAGATCAACACTATAGTACACAATGATCAGCATGAATTGAAGCCACCCATTGTGTACACATGCAAGGTGTGATCCTGGGAGGATGTCATATGGTGTCCACCAAGAATGGCGAATGTCCAGCCCGGCTTTCATTTTACTATAAGCCGGGAGGGAAGGTGTTAAACTTTTAGTGATAAGGGTGTGAATGTGTGGTGCTTTTGATGCATTGCACACACCCTCAAAAAATTATAATATACATTACTGTTTAAGTTTTGCAGGCAGGTGTGAAAAAATGCTGTAATTTAAGAAGGCTTTCAGAAATAGAAGTGTTAGTAGTTTATTTTTGTATAAATGAACAAACTGGAAAGTAAATCATTGGAAGAGAAATCCAAATCAAATCAATATTTGGTGTGGTCACTCTTTGCCTTCAAAACAGCATTAATTATTTTAGCTAGAATTGCACACAGTTTATGAAGGAACTTGGTAGGTAGTTTGTTCCAAACAGCTCGGAGAAGTAACCACAGATCTGCTGTGAATGTAGGCTGTCTCAAACCCTTCTGTCTCTTCATGTAACCCTAGACAGACTCAATGATGTTGAGATCAGGGTTCTGTGAGAATCAAACTATCACTTCCAGGACTCCTTGTTCTTCTTTACACTGATGATAGTTCTTCATGACATTGGCTGTATGTTTTGACTCATTGTCATGCTGTAGAATACATTTGGGGTCAATCACATGCCTCCCTGATGGTATGGCATGATGGATAAGTATCTGCCTGTAAATCTCAGCATTGAGGACACCATTGATCCTGACAAAGTCTCCAACTGCATTTGCAGAAATACAGCCCCAAGGCACTTCTACCATACTTCACTGCTGCCTGCAGACACTCATTATTTTAGTGGTCTTCAGCCCTCCCAGGAACAAACTGCCACCTGCTACATCCAAATATTTCAAATTTTGACTCATCAGTCCAGAGCACCTACTGCCATTTTTCTGCAAACCAATTCCTGTGTTTTCATACTTAGTTGTGTTGCTTAGCCCTTTCTCCACATCAGAGGTATGGCTTTTTGGGCACAATTCTTCCATGAAGACCACTTCTGACCGGACTCCTCCAGACAGTAGATGGGTGTACCTAGGTCCTACTGGTTTACACCAGTAAGAAAACCTCGTATAGGGTCCCCTTTGAAAAGACAGACCCCCCACAAGATGGACGGCTGGAGATGCTGGGTTATATACCTTTATTAGTAAAACAGAAAAAATAAATTTAAACAAACAATACCACTTCCCATTCCTATAGCAAAAATTTCATTCAAGATCACAAAGGAATTCCCAGAATTAAAATTGACAGCGTTGTCTGTTAAAAACAAGGGGGTGTAGACCACAGACCACAGCATTTGTGCATTTAGCATACATCCATATCTATAATAGCGGTTAGAAATAAATACTTTAAACCAGATATTGTGGGTTAGACATCATCATTAGATTTAGAACCAGATATGGGTACCCGTGACGGATGTTTCCAGATGGAAATAATATCAATTCAAAATTAGAGCAGTTCAAATAGCAGCATGTGTTTTCAAGCAAGATTTTTAAAACAGCAGTGGGTCTTCTGTGATGTCCATATATATGTTGACCAATCAGGATGATTGAATGGAAAGAAGGAACCACATAAACAGTCCGTGTTTAGCTGGTAAAATCAATTATATTGCGTTTTTGAAGCAGAGCAGCAAAGCAGCACAAAACAGCACATAACAGGAAGCGCAGTCATAAAGCTTAGTTCAAGTAGCAGCATAGGGTGGAAAATTTGCAGAGCTAAGCAGGGGGACTGTAAACTCACATGGAAAGTTCATCACTTCCTTAGGCAAGTTATACTTATGCTTGTATATGCATCAGCCTTTGCAGGCTTCTTACCCACTCCTGCTTGCTGGTTCATCCATCCCTGGTATGCTGGTGGATTTTGCTCAAGAAAGTTCCTTTAGTGTGATGCCGCTTCTCTTGTATGTATAGCTGTCCGCTTGTTGATTCAAACTTGCCGCTTCTTTTGGCTCCAGACGCTGCTTGGTGAAACTGCAGGAAGTTAAAAGTTCATCACGGGCATGCTGTGGAAGGGCTGACTTCCCCCAAATGACGTGCTGACGTCACCACCGCTGACACGTTTCGTTAGCCAATCACCGCTACTGGTTTACACCAGCTCTGCACTGATGGCACTGCTGGACATCTTCTGATGTTAAAGGGATGTAAGTGTGATGTGTCCTTCATCTGCTGCATTAGGTTTCCTTGGTCGATCACTGCATCTACAATCTTCAATGTTGCCTGTTTTTTGTGTTTCTTTAAAAGAGCTTGAAACCCCAGCCTGCTTTGAAATATTTGCCTGGTAGAGACTTTCTGATGCTGTATAACTACCTTGTTGCTGTGCTCAGTCTTCCCATGGTGTATGACCTGTGACATGAAACTGTCTTCCACAACTTCACCTTAGTAGCAGAATTTGGCTGTTTCTGACCCAATTTCAAGCCTCCAACACAGTTATTTCTGTTTCAGTTAATGACTGTGTTTCAACCTATATACAAAATTGATGATCATTTGCACCCGCTTTGGTGCAATTGATTAATCATACACCTGACTCTAATCCTACAAAATTTCCTGACTTTGTGCAAGTTTACAAAGCGTGCAAGCATAAGAAATAATGCTGGTTTGAAACCAAAGGATAGTCGCCAAATATTTGACTTAGATTTTTGTTCTGTTTGCTTGCTTTGCATTCTGTAAATTGATAAAAATAAACAATTAAAGTATATATTTTTGAAAGCATTCTTACTTTACAGCATTTCTTTACACCTGGCTAAAACGTTTGCACAGTATTGTATGCATACTATAAAGACTAACCACCCAAATCTAGCAGAAAAAAAGTTAAATAAAAAAAGAGCCTAAAAAATTTAAAAAGCTGGAAAGGGGTGACACAGAGGCAAGCAAGAGCAGGATTCAAAAAAATATTCAGTCTTGAGAAGGACAGCTAAGTGTATGTAACTGTGAACACCAGGGATACACAAGAGTATGTAGCTCACCACACTGCAATCTACATTATTATTATAGCGCTGTATAACATTATACAGCACCATAGGCATGCACACAAGGTGTGCTAGGTGTGCCTGGGCACACCCTAATCACGTCCGTGTGGCACAGATTCCCCCTACTGCCAGTCCGCCACCTCCCCACCCCGCAGTACTTCCGGCTTCCCTCCTCTCTTCTAATGCCGGCTGCTGCGGGGGATGCTTTAGGATAGATAGCGGGAAAAAAGGTTGGTAAATATGTAATTTATAAGCCCTTCCTTTTCTAAATAAACACAGCGAGTGAACAGTACCAATAACTCACTGTGTTCATTCATAACTGAAATATAGTAAGCTATGTTTGCTATGCTTCAGTTTGTGATTGAACAGGAAGCCGCTCCACACAGGGCACTTCCCATTCATTCACTGTCTAGTGTAGCTGATGCTACAGAGAAAGGGACTGGGGAATCTCTGTCCTCAGTCCCTTTCTTTGTATTAAAAGTGAGACATCAGGGGACTCCTAAACAATGTAAAAAAAATACATAGTTAAAAATAAGATTGTAACATGTGTGTTTGAGCTTTGGGGTGCACATCCTGATGCAATAGGCTGTGCACACCTATGTACAGCACCTTATAGTTTTGAATACTGAGTATATTACTATATTGCACTGTATAGCAAAGTGTCTCTTCCTGATCAGATTTTTCATCTTTTCCTGATTAGCTCAAATACACACTGAAAATATGTTTGCCTTTTATACTGAGCGGGCTGTCCATTCTTTCAGATTATTGGCTCTCAGAGATTGATCCGACCAGGGACTATGGTTGTGCAGTATATTTTGGCTGTAAACCATGCAGCAAAATTTCTAGTTATGGAAAGGCAAAGTGACATTGATACTTATCTGCCATTCCTTGGAGTGGGCTTATTATCTGGTGCTAGGCTCAGAGGTACAGCCCTAGAAGCATATGTGGGATTTTCAACAAAGCAGGATGAAAATTATGAGGACATAAATAATAATGGGAAATTATCAACCGACACCAGATGTATACCATAAGAAATTCAGGTCACTGAAAAAGAGACCTGCGGACTCTTAAATGGATGTGGTAAGCCCCATACACACTACATTCCATGGGTGGACTAAAGGACTGAACAAAGAATCCTGAGTCCCCCGAGGACCTGATGATCAAGGGTCAACTCCTTTACATCTGTCCTTCTGAACTTTTACAGTTTGTGTTGGAGTGCAAGCCTAAAGCCCCATACACACGGTCGGACTTTTTCATGGATTCTGTCCGATCGGACAAGGTTGTAGAAAAATCAGACCGTGTGTATGCACCATCGGACAATGTTCGTCGGTTTGACCGACGGACAAAGTCTTATCTCCTGCTGGAAATCTTTGCCGTCAACACGGTCCGATCACACCAAATCCGATCGTGTGTACGGTTGTCCGACCGGACAAAGTGCCACGCATGCTCAGATCACATTACAAGACCAAAGCTATTGGCTACTAGCCTCTACGTAGTCCCGTCGTAGGCAACAAACGTCACCACGTTCAGAATGATCGGATTTTCCGACAACTTTGTCCGACCGTGTGTACGCAAAACCAACATCAGACAAAGTATGACGGACATGGTCCGACGGACCTGGTCCGCGGATTGTCCGACCGTGTGTATGGGGCTTTAGTCTGCCAAAGTGTCAGAAGAATTGGCAGATACTTACATGAACACTTTGTTATGTGAGCACCACAGGGCTTCTGCCTGCAGAGCTGAAAGAATCTCTGCTCGGTGTGACTCCTGTTCCCTAAGCATACCAGCTGCAGCGCTGTATGACATATTAAAGCCTGAGCCATACAATAGCCTCTTGAGCACTTAAGGTAAACTGGTGGATTAGATGACAACTCAGCAGAAGAGGGCATTGAGGCAGAGGGGCATTTGGAGGTGGAGGGGACAGCTCTGGCGTCATCATCATCAGCTGTAAGGAAAAGATACGGCTGTATAAGTTCCAGTAGGGTGCCCTGTGAGTTGTAAACTATATATACCTATACTGTCCATGTTTGCAGGACTACGTATCTGTAGTTATGGGGACCTTGCTTTCTGGTCCAGCAATGTGGAAACATTGCCCACCATGTGTAAGGTAGGGATGGCTTTACAGGCAAAATAATTGCAGCCTGGAACCTGCTTCTGCAGTACAGCACAGACCACAAGTTTGAAAAGGGACAGAATCCACCAGCTGGAAATGCAGAAATTGTAAAGCCAACGATCTGGTTAAGCATCATGGGGATAGCCAGGAGTGCATTTGTTATTGCTCTAGAAGGTGGGGCAGCAAAACTTATATGCTCAATACTACAACTACTGGGGTGGAGTTGACAGAATCAGAGCAAGGTTACAACTTACAATCTATGCTTGCTCCTATATTATGTGGTTCCATGCTGATGCTTTACCTCACTTTGACCTCTGACACCCCAGGATATGCTGTCACCCCTCTCACTGCAGGCTGCTGAAAGGAAATAGTGTATTTTGAGGGTATAGGTGGAAAGGGAGGAAATGGAAGGAGGAGGAGGATTATGGCCATTTTGAGGATGAAGAGGATTCTTATGCTGTTCTCACTGAGCTGTATAGTGAGAGGTCAGATGTTTCTTCATACAGGTAGTACCCAAATGGCAAATTGTATTGCCACATTTGATATGCTGGAGGCAGAGGACTGCTGTACATGTGTTAAAAAAGGCCCACACAGGTGAGCTCTGGGGAGCAGACCAAGGGATGACACTCAGTCTTCCTGCTATCCAAATAAAATCTCTAGCAGTAACATCAACATTATTAACAGAACACTGATAACCAGATTTTTTTTTTAAAGAGGCATCCTGCATCATATTGCTGCAGTTTTTTTTTAATAGCATGTTTTGCCAGGGCACAGGCCTAGATTTTAAAATCTCTTAACAATGCATCTTTTAAGCTATCGTAAAATACATTGTTTGGTGTGGGGATTTTGTAAATGGCTTTAAGTTGCCATTTGGAAGTAACTTTCAGTAGAGTCTGGTTTAATTCAACCTGAAAGTTCCCTGTTATTACAACTCAGCTCTCCAAAACTAACCATGCTTTATAAATCCTTACCCCCCAAAAAAAATTGCACTAATAAAATGTACTTACCTACAGTTTCTACAGTACAACCTGCTCTCTTGAGATATACTGCATATGGGCCGGGTCTAAAGCACGTTTACAAGATGATGTTCTTACTGGGAGAAAACAAGACTGTGGACTGGGCCTGCCTAACTTAACTTTCTATTACAGATAAGTTCTTTTAACCACTTTGCATCCGGCCGTAGCCGAATGACGGCCACAGCGCGGATGCCAAATCCCGGGAGGCCGTCATATGACGGCCTCCCCTTTCCTCGCTCCCCGAGCGCGCTCACGAGCGCGCATCGGGGAAATTCTGTGTTGGCCGTGTCCCTTGGACACAGCCAATCACAGATCGCTGTAAACGGCCAATCACAGCGGCCGTTTACAGCGCGATCCCCCCGGCCAATGAGCGATGATCTCAAATGTAAACATATGAGATCATCTCTCATTGCCGGCTCTCTCTCCTCACACAGAGACAGCGTGTGAGGAGAGAGAGGATCTGTGAAACGTAAGAATCACCACCCAGTACAGTGCCCCATTATTACAGTGCCCCACCAGTGCCCCACCAGTGCCCACCAGTGCCGATCATTGCCCCACCAGTGCCGATCAGTGCCCCACCAGTGCCGATCAGTGCCCCACCAGTGCCAATCAGTGCCACACCAGTGCCGATCAGTGCCCAGTGCCGATCAGTGCCCCACCTGTGCCGATCAGTGCCCACCTGTGCCGATCAGTGCCCACCTTTGCCGATCAGTGCCCACCTTTGCCGATCAGTGCCCACCTGTGCCGATCAGTGCCCACCTGTGCCGATCAGTGCCCACCTTTGCCGATCAGTGTCCACCTTTGCCGATCAGTGTCCACCTTTGCCGATCAGTGTCCACCTGTGCCGATCAGTGCCCACCTGTGCCGATCAGTGCCCACCTGTGCCGATCAGTGTCCATCTGCACATCTTCACAATCAGTACCCGACTGTGCCACCTCATCAGTACCCGCCTGTGCCACCTCATCAGTGCCCGCCTGTGCCACCTCATCAGTGCCCGCCTGTGACGCCTCATCAGTGCCCGCCTGTGACGCCTCATCAGTGTCCGCCTGTGACGCCTCATCAGTGTCCGCCTGTGACGCCTCATCAGTGTCCGCCTGTGACGCCTCATCAGTGTCCGCCTGTGACGCCTCATCAGTGTGCATTTGTTCCACTTCATTAGTGCACATCTGTGCCACCTCAGTGCCCATCTGTGCCACCTCAGTAACCCATCTGTGCCACCTCAGTAACCCATCTGTGCCACCTCAGTAACCCATCTGTGCCACCTCAGTGTCCATCAGTGCAGGCTTAGTACACACCTGTGTAGTCGCACCAGCAACCAGCAGCATGTCCAAAAGGGTCTATTCCGCAGAGGAGGCGTCCCAAATCCTTTCCCAGGCCGACGAGAGCAACGGGGAGCTCTCTTCAGATTCCTCTTCATATATCGATTCTGAGACTGACATAACTTACGAGCCAGTCCTCAGTAGCGAAACATCGAGTGACTCGGAGGAGGAAGAGATTCGGCCGGCCAAACGAAGGCGTTCTGAGGAAGCAGTGCCATCCACCAGCACCGCAGTGCCATCCACCAGCACCGCAGTGCCATCTACCAGCACCGCAGTGCCATCTACCAGCACCGCAGTGCCATCTACCAGCACTGCAGTACCTCGGCAAGAAAGGCCAAGGACCCATGCCAGCCTTCCCTATGCCCTTCAAAACCCCTTGTGGCTTCCTCCTAATTCAGGAGAAGCCAACATTCCCCCTTTCACTGCCCAGCCAGGAGTCCAGGTGGACACACAGAATTTTACCCCAATAGATTTTTTTAATTTAATTTTTACGGAGGACATGTTAGGATCAATTGTGGCCCAGTGCAATCTTTATGCCCAGCAATTTATTTTTCAAAACCCAACCTCATATTATGCCCGTCCCTATTAGGGATGGGCCCGGTGCTCGATGCGAACCCATGTTCGCATCGAGCACCGGGTGTTCGCTCGCTCGGCGAGGCCAGAACTATTTTGCCCGCTCGCATCACATTCGTGTGATGCGAGTTGCCCCGCAATGCATTGCGGCCGGCGCGGCCGGCGCAGTGCATTGCTGGCTGATGATTGGCCAAGCATGCACTGTGACCCCGCATGCTTGGCCAATCACAGCGCCGGAAACTCGGAGAGCCATAATTGGCTACAGGCAGGACGCCTGTAGCCAATTACAGCTCAGGGGCTTTAGTACACGCCCCCTCATTTAAAAGGCCGCCACGCCGTCTGCGCCGGTCACATGATTTCCGGCTTTAGGAGAGATCAGGCTGATTCTGTGTCACTCTTTGCTAGATTCCTATAGAAAGATTTGCTCTACTTTGCTAAACCATTGGCTATTTATTTGCTAAACCATTGCTACCTGTCATTGATCGTCCATTGCTGCTGCTGGTTAGTGTGTTTTTAGCTGCTGCTGGGGATTAGTCTGGTGCGTGTCTTACTGTTAGTACAGTATTTCAGTAGTACCAACCGCAGTGCTGTTAGTACAGCACTGCACCCCAAAAGCACCCACAGGACTTGTAGTGTGTTAGTGGCAGCAAACAGAGCTCCTATATTTTCTTCCCAGAAGCACCCATAGGACTTGTAGTGTGTTAGTCCCATCACACAGAGTTCCTATATTTTCTTTGCAGAAGCACCCATAGGACTTGTAGTGTGTTAGTCCCATCACACAGAGTTCCTATATTTTCTTCCCAGAAGCACCCATAGGACTTGTAGTGTGTTAGTCCCATCACACAGAGCTATATTTTCTTCCCAGAAGCACCCATAGGACTTGTAGTGTGTTAGTCCCATCACACAGAGCTCCTATATTTTCTTCCCAGAAGCACCTATAGGACTTGTAGTGTGTTAGTCCCATCACACAGAGCTATATTTTCTTCCCAGAAGCACCTATAGGACTTGTAGTGTGTTAGTCCCATCACACAGAGCTCCTATATTTTCTTTCCAGAAGCACCCATAGGACTTGTAGTGTGTTAGTCCCATCACACAGAGTTCCTATATTTTCTTCCCAGAAGCACCTATAGGACTTGTAGTGTGTTAGTCCCATCACACAGAGCTATATTTTCTTCCCAGAAGCACCCATAGGACTTGTAGTGTGTTAGTCCCATCACACAGAGCTCCTATATTTTCTTCCCAGAAGCACCTATAGGACTTGTAGTGTGTTAGTCCCATCACACAGAGCTCCTATATTTTCTTCCCAGAAGCACCCATAGGACTTGTAGTGTGTTAGTCCCATCACACAGAGTTCCTATATTTTCTTCCCAGAAGCACCTATAGGACTTGTAGTGTGTTAGTCCCATCACACAGAGCTATATTTTCTTCCCAGAAGCACCCATAGGACTTGTAGTGTGTTAGTCCCATCACACAGAGCTCCTATATTTTCTTCCCAGAAGCACCTATAGGACTTGTAGTGTGTTAGTCCCATCACACAGAGCTCCTATATTTTCTTCCCAGAAGCACCCATAGGACTTGTAGTGTGTTAGTCCCATCACACAGAGTTCCTATATTTTCTTCCCAGAAGCACCTATAGGACTTGTAGTGTGTTAGTCCCATCACACAGAGCTATATTTTCTTCCCAGAAGCACCCATAGGACTTGTAGTGTGTTAGTCCCATCACACAGAGCTCCTATATTTTCTTCCCAGAAGCACCTATAGGACTTGTAGTGTGTTAGTCCCATCACACAGAGCTCCTATATTTTCTTCCCAGAAGCACCCATAGGACTTGTAGTGTGTTAGTCCCATCACACAGAGCTATATTTTCTTCCCAGAAGCACCCATAGGACTTGTAGTGTGTTAGTCCCATCACACAGAGCTCCTATATTTTCTTCCCAGAAGCACCTATAGGACTTGTAGTGTGTTAGTCCCATCACACAGAGTTCCTATATTTTCTTTGCAGAAGCACCCATAGGACTTGTAGTGTGTTTGTCCCATCACACAGAGCTATATTTTCTTCCCAGAAGCACCCATAGGACTTGTAGTGTGTTAGTCCCATCACACAGAGCTCCTATATTTTCTTCCCAGAAGCACCCATAGGACTTGTAGTGTGTTAGTCCCATCACACAGAGCTCCTATATTTTCTTCCCAGAAGCACCTATAGGACTTGTAGTGTGTTAGTCCCATCACACAGAGCTCCTATATTTTCTTCCCAGAAGCACCCATAGGACTTGTAGTGTGTTTGTCCCATCACACAGAGTTCCTATATTTTCTTCCCAGAAGGACCCATAGGACTTGTAGTGTGTTAGTCCCATCACACAGAGTTCCTATATTTTCTTCCCAGAAGCACCTATAGGACTTGTAGTGTGTTAGTCCCATCACACAGAGCTATATTTTCTTCCCAGAAGCACCCATAGGACTTGTAGTGTGTTAGTCCCATCACACAGAGCTCCTATATTTTCTTCCCAGAAGCACCTATAGGACTTGTAGTGTGTTAGTCCCATCACACAGAGCTCCTATATTTTCTTCCCAGAAGCACCCATAGGACTTGTAGTGTGTTAGTCCCATCACACAGAGTTCCTATATTTTCTTCCCAGAAGCACCCATAGGACTTGTAGTGTGTTAGTCCCATCACACAGAGCTATATTTTCTTCCCAGAAGCACCCATAGGACTTGTAGTGTGTTAGTCCCATCACACAGAGTTCCTATATTTTCTTCCCAGAATCACCCATAGGACTTGTAGTGTGTTAGTCCCATCACACAGAGCTCCTATATTTTCTTCCCAGAAGCACCTATAGGACTTGTAGTGTGTTAGTCCCATCACACAGAGTTCCTATATTTTCTTTGCAGAAGCACCCATAGGACTTGTAGTGTGTTAGTCCCATCACACAGAGTTCCTATATTTTCTTCCCAGAAGCACCTATAGGACTTGTAGTGTGTTAGTCCCATCACACAGAGCTATATTTTCTTCCCAGAAGCACCTATAGGACTTGTAGTGTGTTAGTCCCATCACACAGAGCTATATTTTCTTCCCAGAAGCACACATAGGACTTGTAGTGTGTTAGTCCCATCACACAGAGCTCCTATATTTTCTTCCCAGAAGCACCCATAGGACTTGTAGTGTGTTAGTCCCATCACACAGAGTTCCTATATTTTCTTCCCAGAAGCACCCATAGGACTTGTAGTGTGTTAGTCCCATCACACAGAGCTATATTTTCTTCCCAGAAGCACCCATAGGACTTGTAGTGTGTTAGTCCCATCACACAGAGCTCCTATATTTTCTTCCCAGAAGCACCTATAGGACTTGTAGTGTGTTAGTCCCATCACACAGAGTTCCTATATTTTCTTTGCAGAAGCACCCATAGGACTTGTAGTGTGTTAGTCCCATCACACAGAGTTCCTATATTTTCTTCCCAGAAGCACCTATAGGACTTGTAGTGTGTTAGTCCCATCACACAGAGCTATATTTTCTTCCCAGAAGCACCCATAGGACTTGTAGTGTGTTAGTCCCATCACACAGAGCTCCTATATTTTCTTCCCAGAAGCACCTATAGGACTTGTAGTGTGTTAGTCCCATCACACAGAGCTCCTATATTTTCTTCCCAGAAGCACCCATAGGACTTGTAGTGTGTTAGTCCCATCACACAGAGTTCCTATATTTTCTTCCAGAAGCACCCATAGGACTTGTAGTGTGTTAGTCCCATCACACAGAGTTCCTATATTTTCTTCCCAGAAGCACCCATAGGACTTGTAGTGTGTTAGTCCCATCACACAGAGCTCCTATATTTTCTTCCCAGAAGCACCCATAGGACTTGTAGTGTGTTAGTCCCATCACACAGAGTTCCTATATTTTCTTCGCAGAAGCACCCATAGGACTTGTAGTGTGTTAGTCCCATCACACAGAGTTCCTATATTTTCTTCCAGAAGCACCCATAGGACTTGTAGTGTGTTAGTGCCATCACACAGAGTTCCTATATTTTCTTCCCAGAAGCACCTATAGGACTTGTAGTGTGTTAGTCCCATCACACAGAGCTCCTATATTTTCTTCCCAGAAGCACCCATAGGACTTCTAGTGTGTTAGTCCCATCACACAGAGCTCCTATATTTTCTTCCCAGAAGCACCCATAGGACTTGTAGTGTGTTAGTCCCATCACACAGAGCTCCTATATTTTCTTCTCAGCAGCACCTACAGGACTTCTAGTGTGTTAGTGGCATCACACAGAGCTCCTATATTTTCTTTGCAGAAGCACCCATAGGACTTCTAGTGTGTTAGTGGCATCACACAGAGCTCCTATATTTTCTTCTCAGCAGCACCCACAGGACTTCTAGTGTGTTAGTGGCATCACACAGAGCTCCTATATTTTCTTTGCAGAAGCACCCATAGGACTTCTAGTGTGTTAGTGGCATCACACAGAGCTCCTATATTTTCTTCTCAGCAGCACCCACAGGACTTCTAGTGTGTTAGTGGCATCACACAGAGCTCCTATATTTTCTTTGCAGAAGCACCTATAGGACTTCTAGTGTGTTAGTGGCATCACACAGAGCTCCTATATTTTCTTCTCAGCAGCACCCACAGGACTACCGACTACAATGGCTGGAAGACCGCCAAGGGGAGGCAGAGCGTGCAGAGGCAAGAACACAGGGCAGGCAGGCTCTGTTTCTAGTGGACGTGGCCGTGGCCGTGGACGTGGTCGTGCATCGTCATCAGCACGTGGCCATGGGACACGCGCGTCTTTGTTTTCGGCAGCTGGACATGTGGAGCCGCATCATGCTGAAGGCTTGGTAGAATGGATGACCAAGCCCTCCTCATCCTCCTCATCCTCTCTCACCCAGGCTCAGGGTACTGGCAGAGCAGCTGCCAACGCGTACTCAATGGCATCATCAGCCACCCCTTCCCTAGACCCACCATGTCCTCCTGAGGAATCCCCCGAACTCTTTGAGCACAGTGTTGGGTACATGCTCCAGGAGGATGCCCAACGATTCGAAGGCTCGGATGATGATACCCAGCTTGAGGAAGTCAGTAGTGTGCGCGCAGAGAGAGGGGATGCTGAAGGACAGCAATCTGGCAGTACTGTTCCACCAGCTGCAGCTTACTGCCAGGTTTGCTCTAGTGGTGAAGAGGGAGGGGATGATGAGGTCACTGACGCCACGTGGGTGCCTGGAGGGAGAGAGGATGAGGAGGAGGACGAGGAGGAGGAGGATGCAGCGTCACATGTCCAACGAGGCAGGATGCCCCCTGGAGGCCAGCTAGAGGCCAGCACAGCAACTGTACAACACCGCAGAGCTCCGCCTGTGCAGGGCGCTGCCTCTGCACGTTATCAGAAAAGTTCTTTGGTGTGGGCCTTTTTTGAGACGAGTGCATCAGATCGCACCACTGCTATTTGCAATATTTGTCTCAAGCGTATCTCGCGTGGCCAAAACATCAGCCGCTTGGGCACCACAAGCATGACCAGACATATGTCAACCTGCCATGCAGCTCGTTGGCAGGCACACATAAAAGACCCACACCAAAGAACTAAGCGGACCTCTCCTTGCTCCTTATCAGCTGGGATCTCCATCCCCACTACATCTTCAGTCCTCTCTGAAAGCTGCTGTGAGAGGACTGAAGGTGTAGAATTAGGTGTTTCACAACCAAGTACTTGCAGTACACCGACGTCCGATTGTAGCAGGCAAATTTCCCTGCCCCAGCTGCTGGACCGTCGAAAGAAGTACACCCCCAGCCATCCACATGCCCAGCGGTTGAATGCTAGCTTGGCTAAATTGCTAGCACTTCAACTGCTGCCTTTTCAGTTGGTAGACTCGGCCCCCTTCCGTGAGTTTGTTTAATGTGCGGTTCCTCAGTGGCAGGTTCCCAAACGCCACTTTTTCTCACGGAAGGCGATTCCGTCTCTCTACCGGCATGTGGAAGGCAATGTCCATGCCTCGCTGAACAGGGCGGTCAGCGGTAAGGTGCATATTACCGCTGACTCATGGTCCAGCAGGCATGGACAGGGACGTTACCTTTCTTTCACGGCCCATTGGGTCACTCTATTGGCAGCTGGGAGGGATGCAGGACAAGGTGCAGTAGTGTTGGAGGTTGTTCCGCCACCACGCCTCCAAAACGCTACTACTGCTACTGGTTGTGACACACCTCTCTCCTCCACCCCCTCCTCCTCTTCTTCCTCCAGTGCTCTGTCCTCGGAACCAGCGGTGCTCCGTAGGCGTACAAGGGGCTACGCAAGTACGCAGGCAAAAAGATGCCATGCCGTGCTTGCGCTGGTGTGTTTGGGGGACAGGAGCCACACTGGGCCAGAGGTTCTGGCAGCTCTGCAGGGGCAGGCCGAGAGGTGGTTGACGCCACGTCAGCTTAAGCCAGGAATGGTCGTTTCTGACAATGGCACCAACCTCCTTTCCGCCCTGCGACAGGGGCAGCTCACCCATGTGCCCTGTATGGCTCATGTCCTCAACCTGGTGGTGCAGCGGTTCTATGGCAGGTTCCCAGGCTTACAGGATGTCCTGAGGCAGGCCAGGAAAGTCTGTGTGCATTTCCGCCGATCTTATAATGCCAGTGCTCGGCTGACTGAGCTGCAAAAGGAGCTGAACCTGCCCAAGAACCGCCTAATATGTGACATGCCCACCAGGTGGAACTCAACGTTGGCCATGCTGCAGCGACTGCACACGCAGCAGAGGGCCATCAATGAGTACCTTTGCGACTACGGCACCAGGACAGGGTCAGGGGAGCTTGGTTTTTTTTCCCCACGTCAGTGGAGCATGATCAGGGATGCATGCACTGTCCTCTCACCATTTGAGGAGGCCACGAGGATGGTGAGCAGTGACAGTGCATGCATCAGTGACACTGTACCTCTTGTCCACCTGTTGGAGCATACGCTGCGTGGGATAATGGACAGGGCACTTGAGGCAGAACAGAGGCAGGAAGAGGAGGACTTCCTTGCCTCTCAAGGCCCCCTTTATCCGGACAGTGTTCCTTCTGTCCCACCCATCACACAGGAAGAGGATGAGGATGAGGAGGAGGAGGAGGAGGATTGTGTGAGCATGGAGGTGGAGCCTGGCACTCAGCATCAGCAGCAGCAGTCTTTTAGGGATGATGTACAGTCCCAACAAACCAGTGGACTTGTACGTGGTTGGGAGGAGGTGGCTGGCGATCATGTCATCCTCAGTGACCCAGAAGACTCCGGACCGAATGCCTCAGCTAACCTACGCTGCATGGCCTCCCTGATCCTGCAAAGCCTGCGGAAGGATCCTCGTGTTCTTCGGATCAAGGAGAGGGACCATTACTGGCTGGCCACTCTCCTTGATCCACGGCACAAGGGTAAGGTTGCGGACCTTATCTTGCCGTCGCAGAGGGAGCAGAGGATGAGACATCTCAGGGAGGCCTTGCAGAAAGGTCTGTGCAACGCGTTCCCAGAAACTGGGAGGTTACAAACTCCTGGTCCTGGGCGACGAGTTGCTGAGGCTTCGGTCAGTAGCAGAAGGAGCGGTGGGGAAGGTGGACGTCTGACCGATGCGTTCAGACAATTTTTTAGTCCGCAGCCCCAAGGTATGATCGGTTCCAGCAACCATCGCCAGCGTCTGATATACATGGTGCAGGAATACCTTGGGGCAAGGTCAGACTTGGACACCTTTCCCACCGAAAATCCTCTGGCTTACTGGGTCCTGAGGATGGATCACTGGCCAGAGCTTGCACAGTATGCAATTGAGCTACTGGCCTGTCCTGCCTCCAGCGTTCTTTCCGAACGCACATTCAGTGCTGCTGGAGGATTTGTCACCGATCATAGGGTGCGCCTGTCCACCGACTCGGTTGATCGACTGACCTTCATCAAAATGAATCAGTCTTGGATCACCACCAGCTACCAGGCACCTGAAGCGGATATAACGGAATAATTTATAATGTCACATCCCTTCAAGACTGCCTATGCTGATGCTGAGTGACTGTCCTGTTATGTTCACTGACTATCCTCTTCCTCCTCCTCAATGATCCATGCCACCACACCAGTGCCTAAGGCACAATTTTTTCAGCCCCTGTATAACAGGGGCCTGTACTTACAATTTTTTTTAAAAAAGCTTCGCAACACGTGTGACTGCTGTGCTCCAAGTACAGTATCTGTGAGGGGTTGCAGTGTTGTGGCACCAGCACCAGTGCCTAAGGCACAATTTTTCAGCCCCTGTTTAACAGGGGCGTGTAATTACAATTTTTTTAAAAAATGCTTTGCAACACGTGTGACTGCTGTGCTCCAAGTACAGTATCTGTGAGGGGTTGCAGTGTTGTGGCACCAGCACCAGTGCCTAAGGCACAATTTTTCAGCCCCTGTTTAACAGGGGCGTGTAATTACAATTTTTTAAAAAAAATGCTTTGCAACACGTGTGACTGCTGTGCTCCAAGTACAGTATCTGTGAGGGGTTGCAGTGTTGTGGCACCAGCACCAGTGCCTAAGGCACAATTTTTCAGCCCCTGTTGGGGCGTGTAATTACAATTTTTAGGCAATGCTTTGCAACAGGTCTCATTGCTGTGCTAGGAGTACAGTATCTGTGAGGGGTTGCAGTGTTGTGGCACCAGCACCAATGTCTAAGGCACAATTTTTCAGCCCCTGTTTAACAGGGGCGTGTAATTACAAATCTTGATCTAATAGTTCACAGCAGGGCCCATTCCTGTGCCCACCAAGAGTAACTATGAGGGCCTACAGTCTTGTGGCAACACCGTCCACCACCACCGCCAAAGGCCCAATTTTTCTGCCCTGTTCATCAGGTGCTTGCAATTACAAATCTTGATCTAATAACTCACAGCAGGGCCCATTCCTGCGCCCACCAAGAGTAACTGTGAGAGCTTACAGTCTTGTGGCAACACCGTCCACCACCACCACCACCACCAAAGGCCCAATTTTTCTGCCCTGTTCAACAGGTGCATGCAACTACAAATCTTGATCTAATAACTCACAGCAGGGCCCATTCCTGCGCCCACCAAGAGTAACTGTGAGAGCTTACAGTCTTGTGGCAACACCGTCGTCCACCACCACCACCACCACCACCAAAGGCCCAATTTTTCTGCCCGGTTCAACAGGTGCATGCAAGTACAAATCTTGATCTATTAACTCACAGCAGGGCCCATTCCTGTGCCCACCAGTCTTGTGGCTACACCAACATCTAATAGGGCAAATTTCTGCAGAGTATACACGCCAGGCCCCTACTTTCAAACATCCAACTTACAAACGACTCCTACTTGCAAACGGAAAGAGAAAACAGGAAGTGAGAGGAAATCTACCCCTAGGAAGGGAAATTCGTTCCTGTTAGATTTAATTTGGGAAAAAAGGTATCTCCTCTCTACTGATACTTTATCACCAATCCTTGTTTCAATTAAAGCCCCACTTTTCCAAAAACATTTGTCATTGGGACGGAAAGTGAGGTGACATGTTCTGAACAGATGTGCAAAGACAGCAAATGTTACAGGGGTGATAACCCCTCCCTATGTTCTCCAAAAAGCTTAAAAATAGATTTTTTGGGGATGGAGCTACACTTCATAATGTACCTGTTCAGATTCTACTTAAGAACAAACCTACAGTCCGTGTCTTGTTTGCACCACCTATATACTGCTGTTCAGAGTATATAGGGTTGTAGGTATAGGGTTTTATTTTGGGTGCGGGGTCCCCCTTAATATCCATACAAGACTCAAAGTGGCTGGGGTGGGGGGGGGGGGGGTAGATGGGGTAGCCATGCCATTTTTCTCAAGGATTTTCAGCCATAATCCGGCCAGGACAAGACATGACATTAAAGCCGCAAGTGGTTTAAAATGGCTTCTTTTTTTCCTTTACAAATGTCATTTTGTGCAAGGACAGTTCTAAACACGGGAAACACATGCCACTTCACAGGCATACTTTAGACACCCCCCAGGTACCATATTTAAAGGAAAATTTCACTTTTTTTTTTTCACTTTATGCATCATTAAAATGACTGCTCCCGAAAAAACGTCAGTTTTTAAAAGTTCTTTTTGCATTGATATATGTCCCCTGGGGCAGGACCCGGGTCCCCAAACCTGTTTTATGACATTAACATGCATATTGGCCGTTGTAATTAGCACTTTTGATTTCGAACGTTCGCGTCGTTCGTATAGGGTTCGAAAATTTGCGCGAACTTTCGGTCCGTTCGAAGGTTCTGGTTCGAACCGAACCGGGGGTGTTCGGCTCATCCCTAGTCCCTATGAATGGAGAGACCTAACGGTGGAGGAGTTCAAGGTTTTTTTAGGCCTCACATTCAACATGGGACTCACCAAAAAAAAACACCTTGATGTCCTATTGGTCAACCCAGCCCCTCCAACACATGCCAGTCTTCTCCAAGGTTATGTCCCGAAACAGGTACCTCATGATACAGAGGTTCCTTCATTTTAACGACAATTCCCAGTGCCCTCCCCGAAATGACCCAAATTATGACAGGCTTTTCAAAATTCGCCCACTTTTAAATTATTTTTCCCAAGTATTTCCCCAGCTCTTTACCCCGGACCAACACATATGTGTGGATGAGTCCCTTATTAAATTTAGTGGCAGGCTCAAAATAAAACAATTCATTCCCAGCAAAAGGGCCCGCTATGGGGTGAAGTTGTACAAATTGTGCGACCGAGTCACAGGGTACATGTATGCCTTCAAATTCTACGAAGGGAAGGACACCCAGCTGCAGCCCCCTAATTGCCCGGACTACTTGGGATCAAGCGGAAAAATTGTTTGGGACCTCATATATCCCCTACTGGAAAAAGGCTACAATTTATATGTAGATAACTTCTACACATCCCTGCCCCTGTTCCACAACCTCCACCGGATGAAGACACCAGCATGTGGCACCGTTAAAAGAAACCGGAAGGGTTTTCCTCAAAGTCTCGTGCATCAAAAATTGAAAAAAGGAGAAACGGCAAGCCTGAGAAACAAAGAGATTTTGGCAGTGAAGTGGAGGGACAAAAGGGATGTCTACATGCTGTCTTCAATCCACAATAACACCTTTGTAGAAATCCCCAGAAGAAATGGCCCCATAAACAAACCCAAATGTATTTACGATTACAATTTGTATATGGGGGGAGTCGACTTCAACGACCAAATGATGGAACCATATCTTGCTACACGACGGACATACCATTGGTACGAGAAAGTTGCAATATATTTTTTTCAATTGGCAATATATAATTCGTATGTCATTTACCGGAACTCCACCCAAAACCCCAAACCCTTCCTTGGCTACCAGGAGGAAGTTTTCACTGTCCTTGTATTCCCGAGCGGCCCACCAGAAAATATGCAATCCGATGTTGTTAGTCGACTCTCCCACTGCCACTTTCCTGATAAAATCCCTCCCAAACCAACAGGCCAACGCCGTCAAATAAAATGTAAGGTGTGTACCAAAGCAGGAATCAGAAGAGACACATCCTATCATTGTGCAGATTGTCCTTCCGAACCAGGCCTCTGCATAGGTGACTGTTTTCGCCGTTACCATACTTCAATAAATTATTAGTGAAGTATGGTAAACGTAATCTTCAGTTCCTGCCCTACACACCTTCACACCCCTTATGCCACTGCCTGCTCTGTAACTGACCCTGGCTTGTTATACGACCACGCTTCTGCCTAACGATTCTGTACCTACCTCGGCCTGATCTGGAACTGACCCTGGCTTGTTATACGACCATGCTTCTGCCTAACGATTCTGTACCTACCTCTGCCTGATCTGGAACTGACCCTGGCTTGTTATACGACCATGCTTCTGCCTAACGATTCTGTAAATACCTTTGCCTGATCTGGAACTGACCTTGGACTGTTTGACCATGATATTTGCCTGCCTCTTGGACTGATCTTGTACCCTGCTACTGGACTAGTGGGATTCAACACAGGGGTCTCACATATGTGAGGGGCTCCAGAAATGTTTTTCTGGATGAAGAAAACAATTTTTTTGTTTTCTCAATCCTAGATTAGGGTCTGGAGGCTTGGAGGCTTCAAAGAGATTTGGGTGGGAGAAGCCTCTACCCCTGTCCCCATTCTGTCCTGAACGAGGCCCTACTTCTGCCTGCTGCCTGTAGGACTTTCTGCCGTCATGCCTCTGCCTGTCGCACTGACCACACCACATGTCCTGCCTACTACCAGGACCAATATTTTTGGCACTGCTGACAATATCTCTGCCTGCACTGACCCTGGACTTTATATGGACAGTATCCCTGCCTGGACAATTGTGTTTGCCGTTGCTGACCAAGTCCCTGCCTGCTGCCTGGACCAGTGCTATCCTCCTGTGTACAACTGCGCTACTACAACCACAGGTAAGCTTTTGTTTACGCTTTGCTCAGCATAATGTATTTTGGGGTGTAATTCTTGGTATGTGCATGCTATGTGTCCCTGGAATACCTGATGGTGTTCCTTGCATTTTGGATCTCTGTATGTGGCCAGACTGTGTAGAAGTCTCATACGCATGGTATCGCTATACTCAGGAGGAGTAGCAGAATGTATTTTGGGGTGTCATTTGTGCTATCTAATAGCTACCTGTTGGAAATATCTTCTAAACGGACAACTTTGTGTAAAAAAAATGCGTTTTCATTTTTTTTCCACATTTTCCAAAAACTTCTGGAAAAAAATGTACCATTCAAAAGACTCATTATGCCTCATAGATTATACGTTGGGGTGTTATCTTTCCAAAATGGGGTCATTTTGTGGGCGTTTCCATTGTCCTGGTGCTCCAGGGCCTTCAAAAGTGTAATAGGTGGTTGAGAAATGTGATGTGTAATTTATGCTCCTAGAACACCTGATGGTGCTCCCTGCATGTTGGGCCACTGTATGTGGCCAGGCAGTAAAAAAGTCCCACACATGTGGTATCGCTATACTCAGGAGGAGTAGCAGAATGTATTTTGGGGTGTCATTTGTGCTATCTAAATGCTACGTGTTGGAAATATCTTATAAACGGACAACTTTGTGTAAAAAAAATGCGTTTTCATTTTTTTTCCACATTTTCCAAAAACTTCTGGAAAAAAATAACCATTCAAAAGACTCATTATGCCTCATAGATTATACGTTGGGGTGTTAGCTTTCCAAAATGGGGTCATTTTGTGGGCGTTTCCATTGTCCTGGTGCTCCAGGGCCTTCAAAAGTGTAATAGGTGGTTGAGAAATGTGATGTGTAATTTATGCTCCAGAACACCTGATGGTGCTCCCTGCATGTTGGGCCACTGTATGTGGCCAGGCAGTAAAAAAGTCCCACACATGTGGTATCGCTATACTCAGGAGGAGTAGCAGAATGTATTTTGGGGTGTCATTTGTGCTATCTAAATGCTACGTGTTGGAAATATTTTATAAACGGACAACTTTGTGTAAAAAAAAATGCGTTTTCATTTTTTTTACACATTTTCCAAAAACTTCTGGAAAAAAATGTACCATTCAAAAGACTCATTATGCCTCATAGATTATACGTTGGGGTGTTAGCTTTCCAAAATGGGGTAATTTTGTGGGCGTTTCCATTGTCCTGGTGCTCCAGGGCCTTCAAAAGTGTAATAGGTGGTTGAGAAATGTGATGTGTAATTTATGCTCCTAGAACACCTGATGGTGCTCCCTGCATGTTGGGCCACTGTATGTGGCCAGGCAGTAAAAAAGTCCCACACATGTGGTATCGCTATACTCAGGAGGAGTAGCAGAATGTATTTTGGGGTGTCATTTGTGCTATCTAAATGCTACGTGTTGGAAATATCTTATAAACGGACAACTTTGTGTAAAAAAAAATGCGTTTTCATTTTTTTTCCACATTTTCCAAAAACTTCTGGAAAAAAATGAACCATTCAAAAGACTCATTATGCCTCATAGATTATACGTTGGGGTGTTAGCTTTCCAAAATGGGGTCATTTTGTGGGCTTTTCCATTGTCCTGGTGCTCCAGGGCCTTCAAAAGTGTAATAGGTGGTTGAGAAATGTGATGTGTAATTTATGCTCCTAGAACACCTGATGGTGCTCCCTGCATGTTGGGCCACTGTATGTGGCCAGGCAGTAAAAAAGTCCCACACATGTGGTATCGCTATACTCAGGAGGAGTAGCAGAATGTATTTTGGGGTGTCATTTGTGCTATCTAAATGCTACGTGTTGGAAATATTTTATAAACGGACAACTTTGTGTAAAAAAAATGCGTTTTCATTTTTTTTACACATTTTCCAAAAACTTCTGGAAAAAAATGAACCATTCAAAAGACTCATTATGCCTCATAGATTATACGTTGGGGTGTTAGCTTTCCAAAATGGGGTCATTTTGTGGGCGTTTCCATTGTCCTGGTGCTCCAGGGCCTTCAAAAGTGTAATAGGTGGTTGAGAAATGTGATGTGTAATTTATGCTCCTAGAACACCTGATGGTGCTCCCTGCATGTTGGGCCACTGTATGTGGCCAGGCAGTAAAAAAGTCCCACACATGTGGTATCGCTATACTCAGGAGGAGTAGCAGAATGTATTTTGGGGTGTCATTTGTGCTATCTAAATGCTACGTGTTGGAAATATCTTATAAACGGACAACTTTGTGTAAAAAAATGCGTTTTCATTTTTTTTCCACATTTTCCAAAAACTTCTGGAAAAAAATGAACCATTCAAAAGACTCATTATGCCTCATAGATTATACGTTGGGGTGTTAGCTTTCCAAAATGGGGTCATTTTGTGGGCGTTTCCATTGTCCTGGTACTCCAGGGCCTTCAAAAGTGTAATAGGTGGTTGAGAAATGTGATGTGTAATTTATGCTCCTAGAACACCTGATGGTGCTCCCTGCATGTTGGGCCACTGTATGTGGCCAGGCAGTAAAAAGTCCCACACATGTGGTATCGCTATACTCAGGAGGAGTAGCAGAATGTATTTTGGGGTGTCATTTGTGCTATCTAAATGCTACGTGTTGGAAATATCTTATAAACCGACAACTTTGTGTAAAAAAAAATGCGTTTTCATTTTTTTTCCACATTTTCCAAAAACTTCTGGAAAAAAATGAACCATTCAAAAGACTCATTATGCCTCATAGATTATACGTTGGGGTGTTAGCTTTCCAAAATGGGGTCATTTTGTGGGCTTTTCCATTGTCCTGGTGCTCCAGGGCCTTCAAAAGTGTAATAGGTGGTTGAGAAATGTGATGTGTAATTTATGCTCCTAGAACACCTGATGGTGCTCCCTGCATGTTGGGCCACTGTATGTGGCCAGGCAGTAAAAAAGTCCCACACATGTGGTATCGCTATACTCAGGAGGAGTAGCAGAATGTATTTTGGGGTGTCATTTGTGCTATCTAAATGCTACGTGTTGGAAATATTTTATAAACGGACAACTTTGTGTAAAAAAAATGCGTTTTCATTTTTTTTACACATTTTCCAAAAACTTCTGGAAAAAAATGAACCATTCAAAAGACTCATTATGCCTCATAGATTATACGTTGGGGTGTTAGCTTTCCAAAATGGGGTCATTTTGTGGGCGTTTCCATTGTCCTGGTGCTCCAGGGCCTTCAAAAGTGTAATAGGTGGTTGAGAAATGTGATGTGTAATTTATGCTCCTAGAACACCTGATGGTGCTCCCTGCATGTTGGGCCACTGTATGTGGCCAGGCAGTAAAAAAGTCCCACACATGTGGTATCGCTATACTCAGGAGGAGTAGCAGAATGTATTTTGGGGTGTCATTTGTGCTATCTAAATGCTACGTGTTGGAAATATCTTATAAACGGACAACTTTGTGTAAAAAAATGCGTTTTCATTTTTTTTCCACATTTTCCAAAAACTTCTGGAAAAAAATGAACCATTCAAAAGACTCATTATGCCTCATAGATTATACGTTGGGGTGTTAGCTTTCCAAAATGGGGTCATTTTGTGGGCGTTTCCATTGTCATGGTACTCCAGGGCCTTCAAAAGTGTAATAGGTGGTTGAGAAATGTGATGTGTAATTTATGCTCCTAGAACACCTGATGGTGCTCCCTGCATGTTGGGCCACTGTATGTGGCCAGGCAGTAAAAAGTCCCACACATGTGGTATCGCTATACTCAGGAGGAGTAGCAGAATGTATTTTGGGGTGTCATTTGTGCTATCTAAATGCTACGTGTTGGAAATATCTTATAAACCGACAACTTTGTGTAAAAAAAAATGCGTTTTCATTTTTTTTCCACATTTTCCAAAAACTTCTGGAAAAAAATGAACCATTCAAAAGACTCATTATGCCTCATAGATTATACGTTGGGGTGTTAGCTTTCCAAAATGGGGTCATTTTGTGGGCGTTTCCATTGTCCTGGTGCTCCAGGGCCTTCAAAATTGTAATAGGTGGTTGAGAAATGTGATGTGTAATTTATGCTCCTAGAACACCTGATGGTGCTCCCTGCATGTTGGGCCACTGTATGTGGCCAGGCAGTAAAAAAGTCCCACACATGTGGTATCGCTATACTCAGGAGGAGTAGCAGAATGTATTTTGGGGTGTCATTTGTGCTATCTAAATGCTACGTGTTGGAAATATCTTATAAACCGACAACTTTGTGTAAAAAAAAATGCGTTTTCATTTTTTTTCCACATTTTCCAAAAACTTCTGGAAAAAAATGAACAATTCAAAAGACTCATTATGCCTCATAGATTATACGTTGGGGTGTTATCTTTCCAAAATGGGGTCATTTTGTGGGCGTTTCCATTGTCCTGGTGCTCCAGGGCCTTCAAAAGTGTAATAGGTGGTTGAGAAATGTGATGTGTAATTTATGCTCCTAGAACACCTGATGGTGCTCCCTGCATGTTGGGCCACTGTATGTGGCCAGACAGTAAAAAAGTCCCACACATGTGGTATCGCTATACTCAGGAGGAGTATCAGAATGTATTTTGGGGTGTCATTTGTGCTATCTAAATGCTACGTGTTGGAAATATCTTATAAACGGACAACTTTGTGTAAAAAAATGCGTTTTCATTTTTTTTTCCACATTTTCCAAAAACTTCTGGAAAAAAATGAACCATTCAAAAGACTCATTATGCCTCATAGATTATACGTTGGGGTGTTAGCTTTCCAAAATGGGGTCATTTTGTGGGCGTTTCCATTGTCCTGGTGCTCCAGGGCCTTCAAAAGTGTAATAGGTGGTTGAGAAATGTGATGTGTAATTTATGCTCCTAGAACACCTGATGGCGCTCCCTGCATGTTGGGCCACTGTATGTGGCCAGGCAGTGAAAAAGTCCCACACATGTGGTATCGCTATACTGAGGAGGGGTAGCAGAATGTATTTCGGGGTGTCATTTGTGGTATACATATGCTATGTGAGAGAAATAACCTATTACAATGAAGATTTTGTGGGAAAAAAAAAAAATAAAATATCTTAATTTTGCAAAGAATTGTGGGAAAAAATTACAACTTCAAATAACTCACCATGCCTCTTACTAAATAACCTGAAATGTCTACTTTCCAAAAAAGGGGTCATTTGGGGGGTATTTGTACTTTCCTGGCTTGTTAGGGTCTCAAGAAATGAGATAGCCCTCAGTACATCAGATGTGATAATTTTTTTATGATTTGCACCACAGCTTGTAGACTCTAAAACTTTCACACAGACCAAATAATTTCCACAAATTTTTGGTTATTTTTACCAAAGATATGTAGCAGTATAAATTGTGGCCAAAATTTATGAAGAAAAATTAATAATTTGCTAAATTTTATCACAGAAACCAAGAAAATTTTGTTTTTTTTCAAAATTTCGGTCTTTTTTCATTTATAGTGCAAAAAATAAAAAAACCCAGAGGTGATCAAATACCACCAAAAGAAAGCTCTATTTGTGGGAAAAAAAGGACAAAAAATTCATTTGGGTACAGTGTTGCATGACTGAGTAATTGTCATTCAAAGTGTGAGAGCACCAAAAGCTGAAAATTGGTCTGGATGGGAGGGGGGTGTTGGTGCCTGGTAGGCAAGTGGTTAAACAAGACACCTTGATCCTATATTTTATTAAGCCCACAAACATTGGGTTTGGATTGAATATTTTTTAGTTCCAAATCTGCCTACATCCCTGCCATGGATATGCACACTCATCAAAGACCTCTTTACCATTATTTATACAGTATTTTCTAAAAACATAGGATTATCTGATTAAGAGTCTAGCAATTTCTTCCTATGTATGCCCAATGATGCCAAATCTAGGCAGATCTGACTCTCCACAGTGTACCATATCCTGAAAAGATGTTACTAAAACCTGTATGCTAATTCAGTATGCTGCTAACTCACAAAATGTCTATTGCCAACAGTAGGGATGAGCCCAACACCCCCCCGGTTCGGTTCGCACCAGAACCTGCGAACAGACATAAACTTTGCGTGAACTTTAGCACCCTATTGTAGTCTATGGGACTCGAATGTTCAAAATCAAAAGTGCTAATTTTAAAGGCTAATATGCAAGTTATTGTCATAAAAAGTGTTTGGGAACCTGGGTCCTGCTCCAGGGGACATGTATCAATGCAAAAAAACTTTTTAAAAACTGCAGTTTTTTCAGGAGCAGTGATTTTAATAATGCTTAAAGTGAAACAATAAAAGTGTAATATTCCTTTAAATTTTGTACCTAGGGGGTGTGTATGCCTGTAAAGGGGCGCATGTTTCCTGTGCTTAGAACTGTCCCTGCACAAAGTGTCATTTCTGCAGGAAAAAAAGTAATTTTAAAGCACTTGCTGCTATAATGAATTGTTGGCTACCCGTAATACAGAGAACAGTCATTGAAAGTCATTGATAAAAAAATTGATTTTAAGGGGAACTCCACGCCAAACTAAAGAAAAAAAGGGAGTGGAGTTTCCCCACCCATCAAAGCACCATGTTCCCATGTTGATGGGGACAAGGGCCTCATCCCCACAACCCTGGCCGGTAGTTGTGGGGGTCTGCGTGTGGGGGGCTTATCAGAATCTTGAAGCCCCCTTTAACAAGGGGACCCCCAGATCCCGCCTCCCCTGTTTGAAATGGTAAGGGGGTACAAAAGTACCCCTACCATTTCACAAAGAAAGTGTAAAAAATTGTTAAAAAACACACAGACACCATTGGGAAAAGTCCTTTATTAAAAAAAAAAAAAAAAGATTCCAGCGGTGGTAATCCACTCTTGCTATCCAGCGATGGCTGATCATCTCTCTGGGTCCAGCGATGGGTGATCTCTCCCGATGGTCCAGCGCAGCACATCCTGTCTCCACGGAGACACTGCGGGAATCCCGGTGATGGCCTGACAGGTCTTAGCTGAGGAGGACAGGGCCACCCGTTGCCTGACCCTGCCCCCCTCTGATGCAAGGGGAAACCCAGGTTTCCCCAGTGATGTACGGGTGACCCCGCCCCCTCTGATGTAATGCATGTTTCCGTTACATCAGAGGGGGGCAGGGTCACCCGCATGTCCCTGGGGAAGCCTGTGTTTCCCCTTGCGTCAGTGGGGGGCAGGGTTAGGTGACGGGTGGCCCCGTCCTCCACAGCTAAGACCTGTCAGGCGCCGGGATTCCCGCGGTGTCTCCATAGAGACAGGATGCGCTGGACCATCGGGAGAGATCACTCATCACTGGACCCCGGAGAAGAGATCAGCCATCGCTGGATAGCAAGAGTGGATTACCACCGCTGGAATCTTTTTTTTTTTTAATAAAGAACTTTTCCCAACGGTGTCAGTGTATTTTTTTAATTTTTACACTTTCTTTGTGAAATGGTAGGGGTACTTTTGTACCCCCTTACCATTTCAAACAGGGGGGGCCGGGATCTGGGGGTCCCCTTGTTAAAGGGGGCTTCCAGATTTTGATAAGCCCCCCGTCCGCAGACCCCCACAACCACCGCTGGAATCTTTTTCTTTTTTTTAATAAAGAACTTTTCCCAACGGTGTCAGTGTATTTTTTAACTAATGTATTATAATGTATACACAACATTAATCACAAAATATCGATATCTTTAGATTCAATTTATTTAATATATAAAATAGCAGAAACAATTAGTATCATAGAAGTAAACACTTCTATTATAAAGTAATAATTGAAGTCAACATTCACCAGAAATAAATACCAAGCTTACATTGCAAATCAGTGCAATAAATCTAAAATATCCCTTCCATGAAATATTTCATTATTTTAAGATGTTAGTTTCACATTATATTTGCATATCTCGATTTTCATAAAGCTGTCCATATCTCACTTCTACTCCTCCTCAGCTCTGATGTTCCCGCACTCATAAAGCTCATTGAAATAAATTGTCTGAAATTGCACTACACTCAAATTGCATGTAAATAAATGACTATATATGCTTACAACGCATTTTATGCTCATTCAACTTTATTTTAATACTATATTGACTTTTGGATGGCATTTCTGATGATAACACGCCCAGGGTTTTACAGTGTAATACCAAAAAATGTGTTTCTTAAAGTGGGGTTGCACCCAATAAAAAAACATTTGGAACAATGGAAATATTTTTTTTTAACTCACCTCTAAATGGCTGTTGCTAGGGGGTCCCTCGTAGTCTGCCCCCTCCCTCTTGTCAATCATCTGGGAAACGTGATAGGTCCCAGATGATTGCGCGGCCACTCACGGGGCGCGGCGCCACTCGCGCAGTTACAATGCCCCCGCATCGCTGGACCCTGGGACAGGTAAGTGTCCGATTATTAAAAGTCAGCAGCTGCAGTATTTGTAGCTGCTGACTTTTCATTTTTTTTTTTTTTAAATGTAACTTGCCACCAACCACTATATCACTCACATACATACAGGTCAGAACTCATTAAAAAAGTCACTTTCATCTGCTTAGGGCTGGTGCAGTGTTAACTCATCTAACACTGCTTCTTCCAATTTAGCATGTGAAGACAATCCATCCAGTGCATGTAAAGAGATAAAATTGGGGAATAATAGTTTCCTGCCCCCACTTCGGAGCATGTAGAGCAGTCTTTCTAAACCCTTTTTAACACAGAGGAACCCTTAAAATAACTTTCTGGTGTCAGGAAATCCCTGCTAAAACTCATGATATATTAGTGTGATGGGCAATGAAAAGAATGCTCCTCACACTTGTGGTTATTGGGAAAAATAATCCCCTTACAGATAGCTAAAAAGATCAACGGTGTCAGTGGGAACTTACCTGAGAGGAACCCCTAGCAACCTCTGGAGGAAACCCTGGTTGAGAAACTATGAAGTAGAGTGTTGACTCCTTATTACTGTATATGTTTCTTTTTTGCATAGTTTAGCATTTTTTCTGCTGCCAGGAAGGGGGTGGGCAATGTACATGTAGCCTTAAAATGTCTCAGTATAGCATAGTGGAGGATGGACATACCCTTGCCATAATTTTAAATGCAATGCCTAATGTTACATCATTTGTTCAGAATGCTAAGACAATGGTATGTACAGTATGGGCTAGGGTAATGTCTAAGGCTATGGAAATACCAAAATATTAGAATTCTAGTGTTTGCATAGGAGTCTCTGGAATACTCCTTGCAGCACTAGAATGGATTATAAAAAAAAACATAATATTTAGGATGTCAGCTGTTTTTTGCTTTATTGCTGTTTCCTACAGGCTCAGTGGTAAATAAATATTTGGACATGCAAAAGTTGAGAAATTAGAAAAAGTAACCTCTTTTTGTCTATCGGTGTTCAGATTAATGTTACACTGTATTTTATGTTTGCCATTGTCATTTTTTTTGCAAGCAAGTCAGGACACAAATCAGTTTCCTACTCCATGCAGTGTTTTTTTTTTTAAACAGTTCAAACATTTTACACAAGATGAAAACACTTTTAAGTTTCAAAATGTAAACCTTAGTAAAAATGTAAAGATGAAATAATCCCTAAAAACACAAATTTGCTGGCAGGTATGGTATTTTGGAAGAAGAGACTTTATAAATCCCTTCTGCCAAACACCTCTTCTATTTAACTAGTAGCATTTTTTTTAAATCTGAACACTGACTGCAAAGTACAGTACAGTGTTTAATCCCAGTAAGAAGATTTTGTAACTCCAGCACACATGTGAATTATTTCAACAATGCCCAGCCGATGGGTGAAGCAAGAAAATTATATGGCACCAGTAGGGATGGAGAAGATGCAGGGAGCTCAGAGCTTTGGGAGATAATACCCAGAGGTTAATGTGTCACCTTCCTTTACATCTTATTTAAATATAAACTTTGAGGTACATACAGAGAGCACAGCCGCTAGCCTAGTAGATGCCTCAATATCTGTTTTTTAAGACCAAGTATGAGTATTGATATTTTTTTTCAAGCACTCGCCAATACCAATTACCAATACCTACTTGCGGTGCAATTTTCAGGTCCGTTTTCAGTGCAGATTTCCAAAGTAGGCGTTCAGCGGTTCAGCTGCAATTTAGGTATGGTTCTGATGCAAATTGGCAAGTCAGATGCACAAATATTAGGAGGGGGCAACCGCTGGCATCCTTTTTTTTTTAATCAGAAAGGTTTTTATTGAGTCATAGTAACAAATGTACAGTACAAACAAATATATTCAAGTGTTACATGAAGTCAGATAAAAACAGTACTATACGCTTGGTTTAACTTCTAGGCTGTAATTGTAGTTCTGGCATTCTTAACATAGCATTTAAAGCTTACAATAGTCGTATCTGTTGTTGTTGCTATACACTGATACATTGATATTTCTGGACAACATTTAGAAACTATAACTAAACTAACAGCCTTCCAACGGGAAGGTAAACTGTAGAGATAACTTCTCACATAATCGAGAACTAGATTCTGTCATTACATATTGACCCATTGATTGAACCTCCGAGGGGGTATCGTCCAGCGTAGTAATTTTTACCCCAATCCATAGTACCTTTATGTGGTGTCCGTTCATTATGCGAATATGGTTGGCTAATTTTTATGAGTACGTGGTGGCTTACATCTGGAGTAACCTATCCAGCACTAGCTGTGAGGGTGCCATGCCTGGAGTATCCAGCCAGGGTTGCCAGATTTTTCTTTTATAAGTGTGTCGTTAACCTGTTCAATCCACTGCTTAGATGTAGGGCTGTGAGCTGTCAGCCACAGTCGAGCTATTTGCTTATAAGCAATGTATAATAGCCGGGATACAGCTATATTTGTTGGAGGGATAAAAAGTTCCTCGTCAATGGTTCCCAGCAAGCATGTGATCGGGTTAAGCTGAACAGTGGATTGATATATGGCTGATATAGTGTTGGTCACCTCCCTCCAGTACCTGAAAAGTTTGGGGCATCGCCACATTAGATGTATACGATCACCATTAGCCATTTCACATCTGGGGCATAGGGGAGAATCCCTCCTGCCCCACCTGTGGAGTAATACCGCAGTATGGTATGTTCTATGCAAAATGAAAAGTTGGGATAGTCTGCCCGATGGGAATACTGACACATTTGGTATGGCTTGTAAACATAGTTCCCAGTCTTCACCCCCTAGCTCTCCTACATCTTGTTTCCACATGTGTGTGCATGGAAGTTTGGTTGCATCCTGTGTCCTGGCTAAGAGCGAGCTGTATATTTGCGAAATGATGCCTTTTTTATTTTGTGAGGTGAGGATATAAGTTATTGTTGGGTGCTCAACTTGTACCATTCTGGTGGATTGCATTTGTGTTTGTACCGCGTGTCGGTGTTGGAGGTAACTGTAGAAGTCATGTTTTGGTAGCTCAAACTCATGGGCCCGCACTAAGGAGTCATTAACATGAACAAATAACACACATACAACTTCTTTCTTCTTTTAAACATTTTTTTTATTGAATTCCTTGGTAAATAATATTTTGGCCCTGGTGTTGTTTAAAGGGGTAATCCTCATAAATATTTATAAATTAAAATAAATGAAGCCATCTTGGCTATAACACAATCATCACAATTTATTTATATTTTGTCCATCCAGCCGATGCTGGATGACTAATCCCCAATAAACAACACCCTGACAATTATAATAAATAAAAGGGGAAGGGGGGGGGTGGGAGTCCCGGTCCTGAGTGGGGACAGATTTACGAAAACCTTTAAGCATCTGACAAACTTGAAAAAAGGAAGTCAGAGCTGGACGCCCTGCAAATTTTAGAAAAAATGATACCCCTGCCAAAACTTTACTAACCGAGGCAGGACGTAATTGTGATTCAATCAAAAAAGATACAAATGCTAATGAAACAAAAGCATTCACCTCAAGCATGTCAATATTTACCCTAGCACAAAAGGAGCACCACTTAGACCAGGCCAATTCGTATTCACGCCAAGTCTTCTGTGCGATAGAATTATGGAGGTAAGTTGATATCAGTCCCATATTAAGCCCCAGAGGAAGTCTGGGCAAGGAGTGCCGTGTAGATCCGCCAATGGAGCCAACATCCGAAATCTCTCGAACTGCAGGCGAGATAAAGCGTCAGCTATGTTATTCTCCAAACCAGCTTTATGGCGAGCTCTTAACCAAATATCGCAACGTAAACAATGTCAGACTAAGAAGCGCAGTAGTTTGAGGACAACTTCAGACTTGGATGAGAGCATATTAATAGCAAAGAGGACACCTTTGTTGTCAGTATGCACTATCAACCTGCGATTAATAAATTGTTCTTTCCTTATAACAATCGAGACTACCACTGGAAATAATTCAAGGAGCACTATATTGTGCAGAATATCCTGATGAAACCAGCTGGGGTGCCATTCAGCAGCACACCAACGGCCATCCAGAAAGGCTCCGAAGCCGGATGCACCTGCGGCATCCGTGAAGAAGTTTAGCTGTAAACTATCTGTAAAATCATGTTGCCATACCGAAGAACCATTAAAATGGACAAGGAAAGTATCCCAAATTCTTAGATCTTCTTTAATTCTAACAGAAATGCGCACATGTGCGTATGGGTTCTTCAAGCCTTTGGTAGCCAGAGCAAAGCTTCTGGAGAAAACTCAAGCTATAGGAATAACCCTGGCTGCAAATGCGAATAAACCCAACAAGCACTGTACCTCCTTCAACCAAACCTTCCGTTTGGTTATAAAGAGGGAAATCATGTAACGCATCCGATGCAATTTCTCTTCTGAAAAGATGTCCAAAATTAAATATAATAATAACTTTGGAACAGTAGCGCTAAATCAGTTTATAAGCTAATCTGTAGCTATCAATTACCTTGCGATGATTAATATCAAGATATATATAAATCAAAAAAATAATAACACTTCGTGAAATGCTATGATGTGATCACACCAAAATAAGTGTATCCGAAATAAAGTGGATTATACATGTAAAAAGATATGGTGATTAAACAATGTCACATGACAATATATAACACTGTAATGTATAGAAAAATAGTCCATGTGCACGTGTAAAGAAAAAGAAAAGCAACAAAGCTTGAGTTCCTCTTCAAAGTCTCCTTAATGGAGATGTTGGACACGGAGGAACATGGATGTTTAAAAACAGTGTTCTTCCACCACACCACTGTGTATTGTAGTGACCGCTCCCAAAGGAATCTCACTCACCAGATCCACCGCTCGCACTTTCGCGTCGAACGAATGCGCAAAACAACTCAAACAGGTGTCCAGTAGTTTCTCCACACTAGTTTGCTCAGCAATATTGTAGTGATCCTCATGTAAATAAAAAAAGTGCTCCAATAGTGTGATAACGTACCATCACTTTTATTAAAACTCACAACACAAAAAGCTTCAACCAATTCACTCACATTAAATTCAAATCAAAAAAGCAAAATGTGAAAAAGGTAATCTCCACAGCAAGCTTCACTGAAAATATTCACAATCACTGCAACGGTCTGTAGTCATGGCGGACTCGAGGTGCACAAATATGTAAAGTCTCACCCCCCTCCTCGTATCTCAGACTTTCAAAAGATGCGGTAAACTCTCCTGTTCGTATTGGCGTTGGTGCTGTTCACAAATGATTGCCACTCAGCATAACCCCCGACATGTTTCGTCAATGTTCAGACTTAATCATGGGGATAGCTGAGTAGCGTGGCAACCGGGACTTAAATATGCCCCCATAAACTATGATTGGTGGGGTATGGTGTTCACTAAGCACCGTCGCGCTAATTGATGTATTGTTTTGGTTGGTGGAGCGCCGTCGCGCTTGTTTCCACGTCTAGAAATGACTTCTGTGCATTGCGCATGCGCAAGTGTGACGCCAACGTCATCGCGTCCAACCCACGTACACGTATCCGGGTACTTAGGCCGACTGCGCATGCGCGATAATAGTAATGCGTAATGCGTCATAACGTTGCGGACGGGTGTCCGCAACGTTATGCGTTCCACTGATCTCCTACAAGGAGGAGTACCCCTTGCGCCTGCGCATCAGTACGGCCTCTGAGAACGGGTAAACACATTCTCCCAAGATTAACCGCACCTGCGTGCAGAGTGTAATTCTCATAGGGAAAAAATTGGGCTTACGTGAGTGTGAATTTCACTCTGCACGCAGGTGCGGTTAATCTTGGGAGAATGTGTTTACCCGTTCTCAGAGGCCGTACTGACGCGCAGGCGCAAGGGGTACTCCTCCTTGTAGGAGATCAGTGGAACGCACAGATTAGCTTATAAACTGATTTAGCGCTACTGTTCCAAAGTTATTATTATATTTAATTTTGGACATCTTTTCATGTTCTATCATCTTTAAGTAGCAGCTACAAGTTAGATTTACACTTTCATCACTTTCCCTTTGGCGCAGTGGTGGACATCTGTATCAGGGGCGGTATTTATACAGATTCCAGTATTCCTAATTTCTCTTCTGGCAATCTGAATTCCATTGATGACGAATCAATGGTAATACCTAAAAATTCAATTATTGGCGAAGGAAGAACCGTTTTCTCAGTAGCAATAGGCACCCCAAATGACTCACAGATCATCAAAAATGTATTCAAAGAATTAAGACAAATATGGGAGTCAGCAGGGCCGATGAACAAAAAATCGTCTAAATAATGCAAGGATCCTCCTGCCGGAAAAGAGTGGGACAGCACCCAATGCAAAAACTTTGAAAAGGCCTCAAAATAAAAACATGATAAGGAAAACCCCATGGGCAGGCATTTGTCAAAATAGAATTTACCTTGAAAATGCAAACCCAGGGAATTAAAGCCTTGAGGATGCACGGGAAGCAAGCGAAAGGCTGATTTAATATCTGCCTTTGACAACAAAGCCCCCTGCCCGAAACGTCTCAATACTACCAGGGCTTCGTCAAAAGAGGAATAAGAAACCGGGGCCATCACATCAGACACTTCGTCATTAAGTGAAGAGTCTGGCGGATAGGACAAATGATGGATAAGCCTAAAGCTGCCTTGCTCCTTCTTGGGTACAATGCCCAAATGAGAGATTCGAAAATTAGGAAAAGGTGGATGGTCAAAAGGCCCCGCAACCCTACCCTCCAAATCCTCCCTATCAATTTTCTCTTGTACAACACCCGGATGCATTCTGGCTGAAAGCTAATTTTTAACCACAACACATCCAGATCCAGAAAAAACAGGAACCAAGAACCCTTCTTCAAAGCCATCAATTAGTAACCGGACCATCGTGCGGTCTGGGTATTGGTCTAGCCAAGGCCGCATTTTTGGCAAGCTCACCGGGGTCATGGCTTTTCCCAACTGAATCACGGGGCAAGGGGGCGGCAGATAATGCTGTGGTTTTGCAAAAACACCTGCTCGCGGGGTGATTACCATTGCAGTAAGAGCATTCGTGCCTATATCTGCAGTTGGAAAAGAATTTACATTGCCCTTCATTGAAGGCGAAGCAGAAGCCCTTGCGAAAGGCTTGCTGAGTAACTGGCCGAGCAACAAACTGAGGCTTTTGCGGCAGCATGAGGTTCAGCCAGAGACCCACATCCTTACAACCCCATTGCAACGACGGGTGGACTGCCAATTTCTGTCTGAAATTCTCGTCATACGTGAACCATGCTGTGCCGCCAAAATGGCGAAAAGCTTCAGCAATGATGTCCACATGCTGGAATAAACCCGAACATTTCTCCGGGAAATGTTCACCCAGTACGGCTGCATATATGCAAAAGGCCTGCAGCCAATTTTGAAAAGTCCTAGGGACAGATTTCCTTTTATCATCATCAGCCCTCCCTCTAATCTCTTATCCACTTTAACCACAAATTCTTTGGAAGAAGGCAGCAATCACAGCAAATCAGTAAACTCGCCTTTCCAAATTTTCTCTTTAACTGGGTCCGATAGGTGGAAACCCAGTGGTGAAATGTCACATGGCATGGGTAGCTTAAAGGAGGATTCTACCACCGTGCGTGGAGAAAGAACAGGCTTAAGCACCTGCTTTCTAAAACTACTGTCCGCAACATTTGCATTAACTGGTATTTCAGACATATTGCGCCAGACATGACTGACATCATCCATATTTTGCTGTGTCATATTGTCACTAATTGGAAAAACACCATGCAACCGTGCTTCCCTGTTAATAGCAGGAATACCAGAATTATCTTGAAAAGCACCAGAACACTGTGCCACCTCAGTTTCTTTTAAACCACCACATGCACCAGAGTGTAATAACACACCAGCAAGCTGTGCCCCTGAATTATAATTAGATTGGATATCATGTGCAGCACCAGAATACTGTGCCCCCTCATTTAATTTAAAATTATTATTAGCATCATGCAAAGCACCAGAATACTGTGCCCCTTCATATCTATTCACATTATCGCCAACAGTATGCGCTCCCTTAAGGTCATTAACAATGCTAGATAATGACAATAGAAAAGCATTCAACTCAGGTACAGATAGAGAACATGTCTCACCACTAGGCGAACTCCTGTCATGCACACTGCTGGCAGCTGCTGGCTGTGATGTTGTCTCCTGGCTTGGGGATGTCACTGCTGCTGAAAGGCTGTGGGCTCTCTCCTCACATAGTTTAGGAGAAGCTGGGGACTGAAGTCTCTTCTTCCCTCTCTTCGTCTGGCGGCGTGGACTGCGCATGTGCACAGCGGTCTCCTCCATTTTTTCTGTCAGAGATAGAGCAGAAGGGCCAGGCGGAGCCTCAGACTGACCGGCCCCCAGGCATAGACAAAGCCACTCCTCTCCACCGGCGCCCTCCGCCTTCTCAATGAGGTGGCGTAACAGGCTTTCTCTGCCCTCATGTGCGCGCTGCATGTCCAACGGTCCTGTGGGAGTCCCGGTCCTGAGGTACTGTGTCCTTCTAGCGGCCGGACGGCCTCTTTTATCACCTCTGTTCTGCGGAACTCTGCTCCCGCCGAAACACCACCAATTAGCTGCTGTTGCTGCCCTGGCTTCAGCCAATAGCCACCTGTAAACACACAACTGCATTCCCCTTATGCTGTCCCATGTTGGCCCTGCATATTGCAAGGACCTGTCATTCTGTAGGTCTTTAAAGGACTTAAATATGTTCTGTGAGTAAAATTGTGACATGAATTTAATGCCCCTAGCCTCCCAGGATCGAAACCCCTCTAGTTTTTGCAGCTCCGGGTAGAGGGAATTACGCCAGATCGGGGTATATATCGTGAAGCCCTGCAGATTTAGATTGTGTCTAAGTAAATCCCATAATTTATTCAGCAAGTCTACAGTAGGCATTGAGCTGGGGTGTTGGGGGATACCTGCCTCAAGACTCGAGGCTGCAGGTAGATCATTTTCAGCCAGAAGCAGTATATTACGGGAGGGATCTGTCACATCTATTTCACCCCAGCCACCCAAATGCGCTGGCATCATTATCAATAGCTGGTTGTTAAGGAGCAGGCCAGCAAGCTGGCTGCTGTGTTCTTAACAACTAAAGACTTAACAGCTGTCAGTGGTGTTGCCCGCTGACAGCTGAATGTAAGCAAAAAAATTGGCGGCAATAAAATCCATAACAGATCTGAAGGGCTTGGTATATATTGCAGGGAACCCCCATGCAAAAATTAATGGCGTGGACCCCCCACTTCATACCAGACCCTTATCCAAGCATGCAAGGGGGGGCAAGCAAGCGCCACTCCTCCTTAACCACACAAGGCCACATGTCCATAACATGAGGGGGTGCTTTGGGGTAGGGTGGGCTCCCCCAAAGCACTTTGTCCTCATGGGGACAAGAGTCTTTTCTGCACAACCCTGGGCAAAGCACTTATCGGAATCTGGAAGCCCACCAGATCCTGCCCTCCCCATTTAAATGAGTAAGGGGTACATTGTACCCCTAGCCATTCACCAAAACAGTGTCAAAAATAAATAAAAATACAGACACAGCTTTAACAAATCCTTTACTAAAAACAAAAACAATGTCATCTGAAGTAAACTGACAGCTCAGCCACCTCCAGCAGCTAAATAAACTTGGCTACGGCCACCTGTTGACATCGCCAGATGACTCCCGCCCCCTCGTACAGTCATCAACCCAGCATTCCCTTCGTTTATTTAGAGGGAGGCAGCAGAATTCAATTGCACCATCCAGGCTGGGAATTCAGCACCTGCCTCTCATAAGACACATATTGAGACCCAATGCAAAAGATACAATGCAAAAGATACATTAATCTAAACTGCATGCAGAGCTGCATATACAAAGAACAAATATTGTTTCAGGCATGGCTCAACCTAGCACACATCAAACTGCCCTGTGTGCCATGCAAAAGATGCATGGTGACATAAATGCATAAAAATGGGACAATCTGAGAAAATTTGATGTGCTTTTTCTCCTCAACAGTTTCAAGTTACTTCCAAGTGGTTTGCAAACTTTAGTGCAGATATATATGATGTGTCCATTCCACTTTTGTACACTGTAATTAATACTACTGCTCCTGGTAACAAGGGCTACTCTGTTATCCCAATGTTCAATACCTTATCTGCTATTTGTATACTGCCTCAGAAATCTACAAGAATTACTTTTTAGATAAACCACTTATTGAACCTCCTTTGAAACCGGGTAGTTATCTTAAAGGATAAGTGCACATCTTGTAAATTAAGGGTGTAACATGTTACGTGTTACTGCAGCACCGGCCCCTGCCCCCCCTGATCCTCCATTGTGAGAGCAAGCTGGGGATCTTTTCTCCCCGATCACTGTCACAATTTAAAAAAACTCTTGCTTGGTCACATCATTTATTAACAGAGTTCTGTGTATGTGAAAACTACAAGTACCGACAGCCTTTGCGCTGTTGAGCGCTCTGGTAGTTCATTGTTCCTTTATATCAGTGTAAAACTGTCTGCCCATACAACTGGCAGACATCTTACACTGACAGTCTGTAGGAGTCCTGCATGGCACCTGTGATCTGTTGATAGTGAGTGCAATGCTTTCCAGGCTCCTAAATAAATTATTGTAAATGCATTTTTTTACCTGCAAAAAAATTTACATTTATTTGTATTTATTTTTTAAACTGAACTTATCCTTTAAGCCTGATACACATGTACTAGTATCCTGACAGGGTAGAACATATTGATCAGCGTTCGCATCCCTTGGCTGCAAACGCTGATCAGATTCTGGTTTTCCAGCATGTCCCTTCGGCAAAAGCTGGTCGTCAGACTAGTTTCTGTCGGAAAGACAGCTGTGCACACTGACTGAATGTTGGACGGCTCCTGTTGAACTGGTTGATATTCGACCTATGTGTATCCAGCCTTATGCCACGTACACAAGATTGGAATTCTCGTCGGAAAAGCCTTGGATGGTTTTTCCAATGGAATTCCGCTCAAGCTTGTGTTGCCTACACAAGGTCACACCAAATTCCGACTGTCAAGAACTCGGTGACATACAACACTATGACGAGCCGAGAAAATGAAGTTTGATGCTTCCGAGAATGCGTCAAATTGTTTTCGAGCATGCCTAGGAATTTTGCATGTTGGAATTGCTAGACGATCAGAATTTCCGTCGGAAAAATTGAGAACACGCTCTCAAAATTTTGCTGGCATAAATTCAGCCAGCAAAAGTCCGATGGAGAATACACACGGTCGCATTTTCTGACGAAAAGCTCTCATCAATGTTTTGCTGGCCGAAATTCCGATCGTGTGTACGCGGCATTAGAGACCATGTTCTTGGATTTGGCTACCTGCCAGCGACTGTTATATTTAAATCAACTAGTGTCTTACAATGGGCCACAATTTATTTCATCTCAGTTCAAGCTTCCAGTTCACATCGGCGCAATTTGACATGCAATTTGACAGGTCAAATCGCATGTCAAGTCGGAGCCTATTGCCGGCAATAGGAGTGTCTCAATTGGTGCTACGCCGACTTTGCGGCACCGCACCGATTTTCTAAAAGTAGTTTCTGCACTACTTTTGGTGACTTGGCATGAACCCACACAGATGACTTTCAAGTTGCCCCGAAGTCAGATAAACTTGCACAATTTCACAGCCGTGTTCAGTGTAAACGAGGGCTTAAACCTTCCTGAGAGGGAGAAATATTGTGCATTGGAAATCCTCAGTTTATTACACCCAGGCAAATGTAGAGATTGGGAGAAGCTCATCAGATTGCACATATCACAGAGAAATCGACAGAGTGCTTAATAGTTTGTAGTGTGACTAGACATGCAACTATGCAAACATCATCAGCTGAACTACTACATGCCAGAAAATATGCACTCAACTGCATGTTGCAGAATTCCAACTCTTACAAAGCCCAGTGCTTCTAAAATCATCTGTTGCTAAGACTTAAAAATCAACAAGATGAAAGCAAGGCTTATAGTGACTTAAAACTACAATATGTGTGATTTATGTCTTGTTACAGTCTGCTGTACAATAATATAATGTTGCTCTTAAGGAAACCAGTAGGCTGTCATTGATGGCTTTCTACTGAAAATGCCAGTTGCCTGATTGTTATGTTGATCGTCTCTTTTCAGTACATCCTGTGTTACTGACACAGAAGAAGCATACAGCAAATGGAGTCAGAATTCCAATTTATATATTTGTTCCAGATATGTAGTTGGAAAGTCTGCATGAAAGCCAGGTAACTAACTTTCTGAAGAAGATCAGCAATAGTAGCCTGGGTCTGTCATGACAAGTTTTCTTTAACTCCATAATAATAGTTGATAGTTGAATATAGTTGAATAATAGTTGAATAGTTGATAAGGTTTTATTGTGTAAAGAAGACTTGACATGTTGCACAACACTCTTAAATGCATAATCATGATTTAGTGATTGTTCTCACCTAGGGACTGGTCGATAAGTTCATAGAAATTTTATGTAAAGAAAAATATAGAAGAAAGTGTTTTTCCCCTTTTTGGCCAATGATACTAAACAGGTTACCAAGTATGCAACACAAAATAAGTTATGTTATCTGTGCAGGGAAAACAAAGTAATGTATAAAAAAGAGGCACTAAATAACAAATTTGTAAACATAGCAATCACCCACAGGATTTATTATATGAGAAAGTCTCTTTTTATTTATCAGAATGAACCCTATAGTACCTGACAAACTGGAAAATTACTAATATTTTCTCAGCTTACTTGTTTCTCGTAAGTCTCCTGATGTCTGTTTTCAGACTTTTATGTGTTTCCATGCAAGTTTACAAGGTTTTTCACTGCTCAGAACTATAAAACAATTATAGAGTGAGTATATAACACAAGTAATAAATAGTAATATTATTTATAATGCTTGGCTATGGATGGTTGTTAGATTGTGTTTCCTCTGCTGCGATATTTAAAAAAAAAATGTAATAATCTTAGGCTTATCTTTTCACATTTATCTTATTTTGGCCCCTGTGGGGATCTATCAATATTAACTGATCTATAATGCCAATCTTCATGTTTCTTACATCAGTTGCAATTACATGCTGATATATCTGTGTGTGTGTGTGTGTGTGTGTGTGTGTGTGTGTGTGTGTGTGTGTGTATGTGTAAATATATATATATATATATATATATATATATATATATGCACAGTGCTCAGCATAAATGAGTACACCCCAACAGACTTGTCAGAAAACCTTTGCTTTCAATTCAGAATCAACATTTTCAATGCAGGCCTTTAATGTATTTTCCTAACAAATGTATTCAAGATCATGTTGCAAAAATGAATGCACCCCGATCGGAATTCTCATTGGAAAAAGCTCTGATGATGACGGAATTCTGCTCAAACTGTCTTGCCTACGCACGGTCACACCAAATTCCGACCGTCAAGAACGTGGTGATGTACAACACTACGATGAGCCAAGAAAAAATTAAGTTCAATGCTTCCGAGCATGCGTCAAATTGTTTCCGAGCATGCGTAGGAATTTTGCGCGTCGGGAATTCGGCCAGCAAAATTCCGATGGAGCCTACACACGGTCGCATTTTCCGATGAAAAGCTCTCATCGGTCTTTTTCTGGCCGGAATTTCAAATCGTGTGTACGTGGCATTAGGAACAAAGCTACATTTTAGACAATAATATCTTAATTAACAAAAATTCAACTACAGGTGAGTCTAATTATTAATTAATCAGGTGTCCAACAGACAGTTGATTCTAAAAAGGTGTTACTTCACAAAGAAAACCACTTCCCGGTTGATGCTGTCAGCAATGGCATCACATGGAAGAGAAATGGCACAAGGCCTGGCCTGGCCTGGCCTGAGAAATAAAATAATTTCTTTATACAAGAAAGGTGACGACTACAAGAGGATCAGCAAAGATTTACTTATCGGTCTGAATACTGTAGCAAAAGTGATACAAAAATGTAACTAAGATGGAACTGCAACCATTGTCCTTCTATAGGGCTGGATGAGTGTTGCTGGTGTTGGGGAGCTGCCTTTTATTGATGGTATCATGAAATTGCAGATGTACTACTCTATATTGAAAGAGAAGATGCTACCATCACTCCATGCCCTTGGCCATCATGCACTTTTCCAACATGACAATGATCCAAAACACGTATCTAAGGCCACTGTTGCATTTCTGAAGAAGAACAGGGTGAAAGTGATTCAGTGGCCAAGTATGTCTCCTGATCTAAACCCAATCGAACAACTATGGGGAATTCTGAAGAGACAAGTTGAGTATCACTCTCCATCCAGCATCCAGGTTCTAAAAGAGGTCATTCTTGAAGAATGGAAAAAAGATAGATGTTGTCACCAACTTGTTCATTCTATGCCTAGGAGACTTGGTTCTGTCCTTACAAATCATGAAGGCCATACAAAAGAGGAGTAAAAGTCCACCCCCAACCCCCCGCAGTCCCTTTCATGCACTACACATTGCCCTGACATGTCTAGGTATGCTAGGCGCTCCTACAACCTGATACACTTCCACCCACCTCCACCCCCTCCCATACCCATATCCATTCCTAACCCTTTATCCCTCGAACCCCATCTTGCTTATAAACCCTTGCCTCCCAGATATACCCCAATCAGGGATGCCAGTGGTCTGAGACCGCATCCCCGAAATTGACCTAACATACCATTAGTAGAGAGGTAATGGTCTATTATCATCTTCTTACATACTCATACTGCAATATATAACTCTACCGAGAAATATGTGTTGATCTTCTCGACTACACGACTTAAGGGCCATTGGCCCCTATTTACTTAGGTCTACTGGTTATATGTTTATATTGTAGACTCATTGTAAAGTATCCCTGACAAGTGTTTTTGGCTCAGGGAACATATTTGCTATTTGTACTGTTCCAACTTGTTAATGTTTTCTCTGATTAATAACGCACTATACTGATGTGATGTAATTCATGTTGTATTTACTATTTACAATAAACTTTATCTTGGAAAAAAAAATACAAAAGAGATGTAGTAGTTTTTGTTGTGGGGTGCATTCATTTTTGCATCAACTAATTTGAGTAGAAAAAAATTAAGATCTTGTAATCCAAGTTATATTATTAATATCCAAATATAATGGAGCTAAACAAATGTTCTATAAAACTTAATTTTGTCAAAATGTTGGAGATTGTTCTTGTGTTCATTGAGATATTGATTAAAATCTTACTTTTCAAAAGGGGTGTACTCATTTAAGCTGAGCACTGTGTGTATATATATATATATATATATATATATATATATATATATATATATATATATATATATATATATTATATTGGTCAAGACAGTGAGCAGCGCAGTGGCTATGTGGTTAGAATATCTGCTATGCAGCATCAGGGTCCAGTGATGTAGATCCAAATCAGTGACAGAGATCATCCCTGGTATTCATTAATTGGAAATTGCAATCTTGTTTTATATAACTTGCTTGTGCTTGTCTGTATATTTTTTTAATGCTAGACTATAGCCAGCCTAAGCTTATGTTCTCTATTTTGAAGCAGTTTCTAAGCTCAAACTGTCAGCTATTGTTGATCCAGTGAGAAGAGTTATTGAGGTTAATTAACTTAAGGAGTTGAGAATCTCTACTCTTTATTGAAAGAGATCTATTACCACAAGGGGTGAGCACCTGTGGCTCCCCGTATAGAGTGAGTGGAGCTGAACTAGCCACAGGAGTGTCCTCATCTGCCTAGCTAGGTGATTCTGTGAATGTGACCAAGTGTCAACGAACACAACTAATGAACATAATTTAATATTTCATATGGGCTAAAAAGTTCAAAAAAGTTTACTTGTGAATAAATGTCTCTTAATAAACTGTGAATAAATGGTGCTCCAGTGCAGAAAGGTGCTCCTTAAGTAAAAAATGGCCTCTTACCAGATAATTGATCTTGAATTAAGGAGATCAAATGTGCACTGTGATATATATATATATAAAAAAAATGTTGACACTCTCACTGTCAATACATCAGGATGATTTGTGATGATTGTAGATGGTGCACTTCACCAATGGGAAGGCCCTGTTATATCCTACACTCTGCCATTGGCAAGTTATTTTTGTAGAAAGAATTCTCAAAATGTAACTTTACAGCGAGAAATTGTCCTGGGTTAAAAGTGAGAGAGAGTGCAAAATCTGTGTGGGCCTGAAGCCTACAATACGTTGCTTAAGGCACTTAAAATGTTGTTAAGAAGTACTGATTTTCTCCCTCTTGAGTGGTTAGCAATATATCTACAAAACCAAAGTGACTGACAACCATTTTGTGTTTTTTCCACCACACATTTTGGACCCACCCACAGAGAGTGGATTCTTCCAGAAGCTTTTATTCAAGTGCACTTGGGCATTTATAGTGAATACCTACTAGGCTACTAGGGGCTCATCTCAAGTTAGTCTGGGGTTAGTAGCGTTACACGTGTAAAACATAAAAACTATATGAAATAAAAAGCAGTAAGCTCTAGCCCTTTTACTATGCTGTTAAAAACATTACAGTAAATCTGGAATTTGCTTTCAAAAAGTAACAACAAGCAATAAGTAAAAGCATTTATGAGCTGCTGCTAATGCTATCCAAAGAATTAAAAAAACACAATTATTACTACAGCACGTACAGTGTATATCAAATAGTATGACAAACTGAAATACATATATATATATATATATATAAATATATATATATATATATATATATATATATATATGTACAGTGAAACAATATAGCTCAACAAAAAATGCCAAATTCAAAAATGACCCATGCTCCAATAAAGTGCTCAGTGCTCAAAAGTTCAGGATCAAAGTGTAAAGGTAAAAATGACATGAAGTATGGCACACACCCCTCTTGTACCCCTACTCACTAGAAAAAAATGGACCCTCAGCTTTTCAGTCTGGGGGGTCAAGCTTGCTTATGTCTGGTAGGCGGGTGGGGTGGTATCTCTTTTCTTTCTATGCCTCAAACTTGCTGGTTCTGTATATAACTCATTTTCCACCAGACTCAACAAAAGGAGAGAGTTCTCATAGTGTACTACTTAAGATTTAATAAAACGCAACATATAAAATGACACTTACAGGGTCTCAGACATAATCATGCTTTGCATAGTGAAAAGGCTCTTCCTGATTTTCCGCGGCTTAGAGTGTGTCCCACGAGTGGCGGAACAGTTGGTTAGGGAACCGAACATTTATGATTATGTCTTTTCCTCAGATCATGTCAAATGTAGCAGCGGAAGGGGGGAGGGGAGTCAAACAAGCGAAGCTTCCCCTTTTGGGTGGAGCTCCGTTTTATGGAAAGGTAAGTATGGTTAGCTGAGGAGGGGAGCATTAAACTCAACCTTTGAACCTGTTGCTTTTCCTTTAGTGTGTAATTCCGCATATACACGACTGGACTTTCCGGCAAACTAGGTCCGACGGGATTAGTCTGTAGAACAATCCAATCGTGTGTGGGATAATCCGTTAATTTTTTGGGAAAAAAATCAGGCGGACCTAGAAATAGAACATGTTTCGAATCTATCCGACGGACTCAATTCCGACGGACTAAAATCGGGAAAACCGTTCGTCTGTATGCTGGTACGACGGACCAAATACGACGCAAGGGAAGCTGTTGGCTACTGGCTATTGAACTTCCCTTTTTAGTCCCGTTTACGTCATCATATTCAAAACGAACAGACTTTCGAATGGACTTAGTCCGTTCGTGTGTGTCCAAGTCCCTTCGTTCGGAAAGTCCGTCGGGACTCCGCCAAAAGTCTGTCGGGAAGACCGTCGGACCAAGTTTGCTGGAAAGTCCAGTCGTGTGTACACGGCATAACACTAAAGCCCCATACACACGGTCGGATTTTCCGATGGATTCTGTCCTATCGGACAATGTTGTCGGAAATTCCGACCGTGTGTAGGCACCATCGGACAGTTTCCATCGGATTGTCCGACGGACAAAGTTCTATCTCCTGCTGGATAGATTTTCCGACAACAAAGTCTGATCGTGTGTAGCGAATTCCGACGGACAAAGTGCCACGCATGCTCAGATCACATTACAAGACCAAAGCTATTGGCTACTAGCCTCTACGTAGTCCCGTCGTAGGCAACAAACGTCACCACGTTCAGAATGATCGGATTTTCCGACAACTTTGTCCGACCGTGTGTATGCAACACCAGTGTCGGACTAAATCCGTCGGACCAAATCCGATGGATTTGGTGGTCGGATTTTCCGACCGTGTGTATGGGGCTTTATGTTCACTTTAATACTTTTTTATTATGAGTGAAGACATTAAAAAAAAATGTTCTCTATGAATATTTTAGAGCAGGTTAAACATATTGCTCTCAACATAATACATCCTATTTCTTAGTAAGCCTAATAAGCCTAGTTTTAACATCCTCCTAACTGATTTCACATGGGAGTCTTCTATTTTATAATAGACATTTGGGATGGATGGTTCCTTTTTTTTAAATACATTGCCAATCAAAATAAGAGCATAAGCACTACATAATAAAGTAAATGTAATATAACAACTTGCTTTTTATTGTATTTTATTGTGCTGTATAACTTTAAAAACACAAAAATCCTGAAATATAAATAAAAATGTGTGCTTTCTGTTGCACTGTACTTCCCAGAGCTCTAATTAGCCACTTCAATACCAGGCACTTAGACACCTTCCCGCCCAAGCCAATTTTCAGCTTTCAGCGCTGTCGCAATTTGAATGACAATTGCGTGGTCACGCTACACTGTACCCAAACAAATTTTTTATCATTTTGTTCCAACAAATAGAGCTTTCTTTTGGTGGTATTTGATCACCTCTGCGATTTTTATTTTTTGCGCAACAAACAAAAAAAGACCGAAAATTTTGCAAAAAAACAAGTTTTTCTTTGTCACTGTTAATTTTTTTTGTAAATAAGTGCGTTTTCTTCTTCAATGACGGGCACTGATAAGGCGGCACTAATGGGCACTGATAATGGGCACTGATAATGGGCACTAATGGGCACTGATGATGGGCACTGATAGGCGGCACTGATGGGCACTGATAGGCGGCACTGATGGGCACTGATAGGTGGCACTGGTATGCGGCACTGATAGGGGGCACTCAGGTGGCACTGATGGGCACTCAGGTGGCACTGATGGGCACTCATAGGCGGCACTGATGGGCACTCATAGGCGGCACTGACGGGTACTTATGGGTGGCACTGATGTACACATATAGGTGGCACTGATAGGTGGCATAGATGGGCACTGATAGGTGGGCATGGGTGGGCACAGATGGGCACTGATAGGTGGCACTGATGGACGCTGATGAGTGGCACTGATGACACTGATGGGTGGCATTGCTGGGCATCCCTTTTTTACACATTTTTTTAAATAAATATGATGTGCCAATCGGTGCCCATCTGTGGGCACTGATTGGCATATTTTTTGCATTTTTTTTAACATGTGGATGGCCATGGGGGGTGTACCTGGCCATCCAAGTGCTGGGGGCTTCCCTGGTGGTCCTGGGGGCTTCCCTAGTGGTCTAGTGTGGGCATCTGAGGGGGGGCTGCGCTGATAAACAATCAGCGCATACCCCCCCTGTCAGGAGAGCCGCCGATCGGCTCTCCTCTACTCGCGTCTATCAGACAAGAGTGAGGAAAAGCCGATCAACGGCTCTTCCTGTGTACATCGTGATCAGCCGTGATTGGACACGGCTAATCACGTGGTAAAGAGCCTCCGCCGGAGGCTCTTTACCGAGATCAGTGTAGCAGTGTGTCAGACTGACACACCGCTCCACCGATCGCCGCGATGCGCGCCCCCACGGGCGCGCGGCGGCTGTTATCCTGAAGGACGTCATATGACGCCCAGTCAGGATAACGAAACCACTTCCCGGACGTCAATATGCTATTGACCGGGCGGGAAGTGGTTAAATAGTAGTGACTGAAAGCTAACTCCACATATGACTCGGTTTGCTTCCAAAGGTCTAGATCTGAGGAAAAGTATATGTCCAATCTGGCAAGACAATTGTATGTGTTTGTGGACCTAAGCTGTATATGGATCCCGACATATTTACTCTTGCAACAATTTTGTTAATAAGATTTCAGGCCTGATGCATTACAGATCTACATATGTCCTATGTTCATAATATAGAAATGAACTACTCAGAGCCAAGACTTGCTCTAGATAAGCAATTAAGTATAAAGGTCTCAAGAAGACGTATTGTAAAAGCCAAACAACTTAGTTTCTGCAAGCAAAGCAGACAACTTGGATGGCACTTTCTAATTTATACTTGCACAATGTGCTGAATTATGAATTAATGTTTAATGGCGTTAACAAATCAGTTCTATATGCATTTTCTTAATTGCACTAGTCATGTATTCATATATTTCTTTTGCTAGCACTTGAGTAGTCATTCTTTTTGCTACAGCATATTTATTAAGGTTTTATTTAGTAAGTGAACACTTCTAAAATGTGATAACATAAACCATATTCAGTAAAGGCTTAGCTGTTATTGTACTTAGTTTAAACCTAGTTACAAACATTGGAATCCCCGCTGCAACTCCATCACAGACAACCCAAAGCAGTATATGAGAGCTGCATGTGGCATGATGATGCTTACAGCAATGCCTCAGTAGGTGTTCTGTATCCTAGCAGGTGTCCAGAACCTGTCCATTTAAAGACCTGTGGATTTTTACTTCTCTTAAGTATTATATGTGTTGGTGACCTCTGTGCGAGGGCATATTTCAAGAGAAATAATTGCATGCAAGTTTTCTGGAAGTTTTCTGATAATTAAGTAAAAAAATACTTAGTACTGCCTATTATTAGCTTATTTTACATAGTCATTGCAAGTCTGAACACAACCATCATTTTTTTTGTAATAACAATTATTTGAACATGCATGGTGTTTAACCCACAATCTATAAATACTATTTCATTGCAATTCTAATAAAATTTAGCTTACGCATATAAACCTAAAACATGTTAGGGCATACAGTAATACACAAAAATGTCGATTAATGATGGAAGTCTACTAAAGTGTCCAAATATTACATAAACAGTCTTGTGTTATAAGAAAATATATATATAATCAGTACTCAATTTGTGGACTGATGTGCAAATGAAGTGACAATAATAAATTGGAACCAACCAGAAAAGTGCAAAAGTGACTATGTATGCTAAAACCAGAATTGTTCATCACAAAATTTAGTTCATGATAGAAAAAAAGTCCATAAGTGAGGTGGATTAATCCATCATAAAAGTGCTCCATGTATGTGAATAGGTAAGGGAATACACCACCAGCACCCTCACAAACAAGCCTCGTACCGGATCAGCAGGACCATAAATTATATTGGTCAAGCAGGCAGACACAGCTAAGGAGAGCAATTTTTAATGGATGACAGATCCCAAAGATAACTCAAAATGTTTGAAAATAAAAACCTCCATATTTAAGTCCATTAGGATATTATAACATTTATTAAAAACGGTGGCTTACAATTACTTTGCAGCAGATAAAAAGCAGCGTTGTACTTTCCATGCAAAGTACAGCAGGCTGATGGCTTGTGCAATTCCACTCAATGTCGGCTGGGTGTGCATGATGTCGTCACTCACAGGCCAATCTCTAACGCATTTCATCATCAAAAATACATCTTCAGGGGATGGGCCAAGTGTTGCGTTATATGCTAACAATTGGCTAACAATGAATGTTTGCTATAACTAGCACAAGATGACATACTTGAGACAATCTTGCCACTCTTTGGGTTTCAGCTATACTGGCTTCACCTGCCAACTGCCTTCTCTGTACTGTATTGATGTCACCCGTTGAGGCCCTTGACACTTTTTGCCCAATTTTAGACCTTTTCGAGTATTGTACAGCAACATAGCAATTGTGTTAGAATGATGCACATTGTTTATGTCACATCTCTTCTGCATACTAAATGATGTTGGATGCAAGAAGTTTTCTTTGTGTCCATTTATGAACATATGCAGGAAAGGACTGGGCTGTAGGGAACAGAGAAAGGTATCCCCCCCCCCCCCCCACATGGCCAGTGCAAATATGATATGTAGACTTGGTAGCCCTGAATTGAGATATACTACCATTCAGACCTTGATCAGAATGGGACCTGCAGTGACAACTGCTGTGCATTAATAAGCTACCTGCTCCCTGTTCAGACATTTGATTCCAGTGTCTGGCCAATGGAAGTCTTCCAGCACAATCTTGCACATATTCCCTGGAATGCATAAAGACTTGTGCAGACAGATTTAGCAAAAGTGTCTAGCTTGCGTTCTAAAAGTGGCACAGAGTGCATCAAATTAATGTGCCAGTCTAGAACTTGCAATTGAATTTTGCACATTATGCTCCATTTTTAGAATGCATGTGAGACACTTTCACAAAGTCTGTCTGCACCAGGGTCTCTCTTTACATCAAAAAAAGAGTTGGTCTTAATTAGTTCCACTTCATAAGATACAGAAGGAACTGTTTGTATTTTATTTATAATTTGCCACGTTTATCATTCCACAATGTAAAAGTCCCGCATTTTTGAATTACATGAATTACATGAACTACATGAATTTGGTCATTGTCAGAACCAAAAGTGTCACAGGTGCTTCATGAATTTGGTTGAACACTTTAACACGGGTGCGCAAAGCGACATACCCGTACGTCACTCCGTCATTGGCGGCAAGCGGGCGTGTGCGTGCCCACCGCATCCCGTGGGAGCATGCCCTCGGGTCCCGCAGACTCGATGTCCACCGGTGGCCCATGATCGTGGCACAGAGAGGCAGAACAGGGATGTAAGTAAGGCATTTCCCTGTTCTGTCTAGCAACATGACAGCTCCCAGTGATCGGGAGCAGTGATTTCTGTCATGTTCTAGTGAGCCCATCCCCCCTACAGTTAGAACACACTGAGAGAACACATTTAACCCCTTGATCGCCTTCTAGTATTTAACCCCATCCCTGCCAGTGACATTTATACAGTAATTAGTGCATTTTTATAGCACTGATCGCTGTATAAATGTCAATGGTCCCAAAATAGTGTCAAAGGTGTTCGATCTGGCCGCTGCAATGTCACAGTCATGATAAAAAAATGCAGATCGCCGCCATTACTAATAAAAAAAATATTAATAAAAATGCCATAAATCTATCCCCTAATTTGTAGATGCGATAACTTTTGTGCAAACCAATCAATATACGCTTATTGCGATTTAAAAAAAAAAAAATATGTAGACAAATACATATTGGCCTAAACTGAGGAAGAAATTTGTTTTTCTATATATTTTTTTGTGATATTTCTTATAGCAAAAAAGTAAAAAATATAGAATTTTTTTCAAAATTTGCAATCTTTTTTGTTTATAGCGCAAAAAATAAAAACCGCAGAGGTGATCAAATACCACCAAAAGAAATCTCTATTTGTGGGAAAAAAGGACATCCATTTTGTTTGGGTACAACGTCGCACGACCGCGCAAATGTCAGTTAAATCAATGCAGTGTCATATCACAAAGAAGGGCTTGGTCAGGAAGGGGGTAAATCCTTCCGGGGCTGAAGTGGTTAACAAGAGGGATTAAGGCCATACAAGTACACAGTAGTTTTATTGAATTGCCACCCATTGAGTGTGGCCCTTTATTGGCTCACAAGAAACTGTGCCTATCAATATCATTTGCATGTCTTTGTTCCCTAGGACCAAAGTTCCCAATCCACCCTGATCATATATTACAGGGTTAAAAAGACATCACACATACCATTTGTTAATTGAGGATATTGATGCACAAAACTTTGACTTGCATATTAGGCTGGTTACTCAGATCACAACCTGAGTAACATTATTTTATGCATTAAGGTGAAAAACCTTCTGTAGTGCTGCAGCCCCCCAGCCCCCCGCTTTACTTACTTGACACAGATCTTTTTCTGTCCGGGAACAATTGGATAGACTCATAGCAGCACAGCCATTGGCTCCTGCTGCTGTCAATCAAATCCGATTACACGGCACCGGGGGGCGGGGCCGAGTCCTGCATTCTGTGTAAATGGACACAGATGCAGGACTCAGGATCACGCCTGCATGGGTGTCCACCAAGGAGAGCGCTTCTTCAACATGGACACCTGATGTGGGGAGGATCCACCGGCTCCGCCGGGGGACCACAGATGAGGAAGTTCGGGCCACTCTGTGCAAACAAACTGCACAGTGGAGGTAAGTATGACATGTTTGTTATTTAAAAAAAAGAGGGTTTACAAGCCCTTTAAGTTGAGTACAAAAATATGAAATGTCCAGGAACATTTACTTTTACAAATAGGTCACTAAACACAGGTTGTTGTCATATGTACATCATCTATGGAGTCATCTATTTTCTTTCACCATAGTCAACATTTGTTGTAGTTATACACTGCAGAGCACCATTTATTGCTTGTACATCGACTTGCAAGAAAGTGAACACAGACTGCAGTCATATGCCCCGTACACACGGTCGGATATTCCGATGGAAAAAGTCAGATCGGATTATGTTGTCGGAAAAATCCGATTGTGTGTGTACTCTAGCGGGCTTTTTCCATCAGAAAAAATTTGAGAGCAGGATCTAACATTTTCCGACAACAAAATCCGATCAGACTTTTTCCGATCGTGTGTATAGAATTCCAACGCACAAAGTGCCACGCATGCTCAGAAGGAATTTGGAGACGAAAGCTAATGGCTACTGGCCTCTACGTAGTCCCGTCGTACGTGTTGTATGTCACCTCGTTTGGAACGATCGGATTTTCTGACAACTTTGTCCGACCGTGTGTGTGCAACACAGGTTTCGGATAAAATCTGTCTGAAAAAATCTGACAAATTTTGTGGTCGGATTGTCCGACCGTGTGTACGGGGAAATACAGTGCACAGTGCCATCTATTAGTTTCACATAATGTTTTAGCATTCTGGACACTGGTTTTAATGGTATAAAACACAATGACATTAAATTGCAGGTAGATTACAGGTAGAAATGGCTTATATTGATTCACGAAGTTTAGGATTTGACATGGGTAATTGGTAAGTTTACCCTAACTGTGGTATTTTTAAAAAGGAATTAAACCCTGATGGGTTTACTTCCTCTTTTGTTTCCAGCAAGCCCTGCAAAGTAAAAGCATAATGGGCTAGTATGCATCGCATATTAGCCCATTATGTGGCACTTACCTGAAAACGAAGCCTGCGCTGTCCCCGCTGCAGGAAGCATCCATCTTCACCCCTCTTCCTTCAGGGGCTGCGTACTACGGCTGTGTGACTGGCCGGAGCCACGTGGCATCACTCCCATGCATGCGCGCCGGAGCCGCCAGTCACGGCACATGCTCAGAGAGAAGCGGCATGTTTAGGGGATATTTCCACTACCTATAGGTAAGCCTTATTCTAGGCTTACCTATAGGTAAAACTCACAATCGGGGGTATACAACCACTTTAAGTGTTATTTTACATAAAAAAATATGCTGTCCCCTTCTTAAACACACCATGTTGGCACACTAGGTATAAATACTGATAGCCACATATTTGAGACCCACAATAGGGGTGAAGGACAATGACTACAGAAGGCAACTGTAGAGCAGAATGGTTCAAATCCCCTCCCTCCCTTAAACTGACATATCTGTTGACTTACATATGTATGTTCACTATAGTTTAATAGAAACCCTCAGAACATATGTAAGCAGACATAAATCAGTAATCAATAATTAAAGCTTTTGTATAAATGTGCTGTGCTGAAAACCACATAAAAATCGACACAAATGTCATATAAAGCAGAGCGATAAAAATCTCCATCTCTGACTCCCTATTAAAGCTCTTGTAAACATGACCCTAATACTAAAGGACTTATCACAATGATTTATACTTCTATTCTTGAGAAATGGGCACCTCTCCCACATTCATATATGACTAAATGGGAAAATTATATTGGTACATCCATAGAAGAAACAAATTGGTATTGTATCTGGCACACCACAGCCCATTGTTCTGTCAATACTGCTACAATTTAATCCAATTATAAACTAATGAGGTGGTATGTGGATCCCCAAATTTTAGCTAAAATCAAACCTACAATCTCTGATAAATGTTTTCGGGGGTGGTCACATGTTGGTACCTTCCTCTATATATGGTGGGAATGTCACAAAATCAGGCAGTTTTGGACAGTCATATATCAAATGATGTATACCATATTTTTAAAAAAAACTAAGCAAAAATCCAAAAGAGATTACTGAATGAATCTCAAACCAAAAGGATGCACCAATAATCAATTCCACCTTCCAATATTTCTATTCACTGCTGCCAAACAAACTTTAGCAAAACCCTGGTGGTCCTCATTACCAAACTCTACATTGGTTAGAAACACAATGATGTGGTCTAATTAAAAACTTGCCTCAACCCTCTGTGACAATTCCCACAAATAAGAAAATATATGGTCCCGTTGAATTTCATATTTTCTCCAAACTTTCACAGATCCCTACTACTGTACACTTATACAATACCAATGATTTTATACTTTTTTTAAGAGAACCATATTAGTGACCCTTATCTTAATATTTCTATCCTGCTCCTCCTTCCAAATCCTTTGTACACAATTTGTAAATTGTGCCTTATTGTTTTAGTGAAATTCCCTTTTATTTTATCTACAAATATACAGTATGTATATGATGTATCCTAGCAATTCACATGTATATCTTTATATCTTAATGTATTTTGTAGTTTTAACTTTTTTCCCCTATATTCTTAAACTAATAAAAATGTATTTTTGAAAAAAAATTTCCTTCAAAAATGTATGTATAAAAGTGACAACAATAATTTATCCAAAAAACAACTCATATGTTGCCCAAAACAGCTCAAGTTGTACAGAAATAAATTGTTAACATATTTTCAAATAAAGTCCAAAAGAAACAATCCTCCACCTTTCCCTAGTGGGTAAATGCTCACCTCCAATATTTGCAGCGTTGGGTGCATGCAGCTATACTTAGGAATACAAGGGGGGCGTTGCACAAACTTTTTCTTTATCACAATAATTAAGGCTTATCCTACCTCAAAAAAAAAAAGCTTACACAAACGTCCATGCCGTTTTAAAGTTATCAGATACTTAAAAAAAAAAAACATTCACCCACTATCACCATTATCTTGTCAAATACTATAGAGGAGGTGGAGTAAACTATTGTAATTTACTGGCAGAGTAGCCAGTAAAATCAGTGTAGCATATCTTAGTAACCATCAAAGTAATCGTCAGTCACAGACACAAGAGGAAGAGAATGGTCTACATTTATTTGTCAGGAAGAGACATGTTCCTTTCATTCCTAGTTGCTAAAAGTAAGCGAGAGGGGTCGTGAAAAGTTTTGCCATTTTTATTTTATTTATTTATTTTTTGTTTTTTTTATCCCTGGTCACAAAGAGGTATAAGAAAATAGCAAGGTGTGAACATGCCTAAAACATAGGTTTACTTTAACCACTTAAGAACCGCTATACGTCGGCAAAATGGCATGGCTGGGCACAAGCATGTACCTTTACGTCCTCCTTTAAGTGCCCAGCCCGGTCCTGAGCTCCGTGACCGTGGCTGCGGGACCAGCGGACCGATCGCCGCTAGTGTCCCGCGATCGGGTCACAGAGCTGAAGAACGAGGAGAGGTCTGTGTAAACAAACCTCTCCCGGTGCTTCCTACTGAGCCTGTCACTGATCGTCTGTTCAGTGTTATAGGGAAAAACGATCAGTGACGTCAGACGACAAGCCCCTACAGTTAAAAAAACACACACACACACTTAACACCTCCCCGCCCCCTAGTGGTTAACTCCTTCACTGCCAGTGTCATTTACACAGGAATCAGTGCATTTAAATAGCACTGATTGCTGTATAAATGACAATGGTCCCAAAAATGTGTCAAAAATGTCCGATGTGTCCGCCATAATGTAGCAGTCACAAAAAAAATCGCTGATCACCACCATTACTAGTAAAAAAAAATATTAATAAAAATGCTATAAATCTATCCCCTATTTTGTAAACGCTATAACTTTTGAGCAAAACCAATCAATAATCGCTAATTGTGATTTTTTTTTTTTACCAAAAATATGTTGTAGTGGTTAAAGTGCATTTTCACTTTTGCAGTCATATTTGAGAACCCCCCCCCCCCCCCCACCATATGATCGTAACATGTTTCTTTTCATGCAGCATGCCTGTTTGGAGCATGATTATACATGCTATATGGCACTATAGGCAGTTTCTATTGTTTTGAATAGAAGGCAATGTACAGATAGAGTCAACATTGAGGCACAGTTTTTTTTTTTTAAATGCGTTAAAGCGGTTGTATACCCGCTGACACTTTTTTTTTTTAAATACCCCTTTAAGGCAAAAGGCATAATGAGCTAGTGTGCACCGCATACTAGCTCATTATGAAATACTCACCTTAGAACGAGGAATCGGTAACTCACCTGGTCCACACCGAGGGAGATGACATGTTGCCTCTGTGTGTCTTCCGGCTATCGCGGCTCCAGCACTGTGAGTGGCTGGAGCCGTGATTCCAGCAAGGCCCGGCATCAGCTGGGCTTTCAGCCGAGAATCCCCTGTGCGCATGCGCCGCTGCAGTCAACGGCTAATTGCATGGGGAATATATCCTAAACCGTACAGGTTTAGGAGATATTTTTGTTACCTACAGGTAAGCCTTATTATAGGCTTACCTGTAGGTAAAAGTTAAAAAATAGACTATACAACTGCTTTAACATACAATGAACCAGCCAGGACTGGAAATCTGTAAGCCTTTGTTAAGACAGACAGTTCTGCACATTTGGTAGTGATAATGAAATCTGCCAGCACAGTACAGACGGGATTTTTTTATGGCAAACAAAAGTCCCTAGCCACTCATAAACAGGGAGCACTAAGTAAACTAAGATTTTTCAATCCTGGAGTTTCCAGAAAAGGACATCTAAAAAGGTAAGCTACAATGTTTAAATATTTTTTTAAAGTTATGTTACAAATATAAAGTATGCGTTCCCCAAATTTGGCTGCAAAAGTGAAACTACGCTTTAAAGGCATTGTTCAATGATGACAGAGTCCATATTTTCCTTATGCTGTAGGTACTATACCCATTTGGCAGATTTGTAATTTCCTTGACAAGTGATTCGTGGTACAAGCATGTGATGATGTCAGCTAGTGGTTAAAAAAGCTGTATGTAATCCTTAGGCTTAGGTAAAAAGTATTCATTTTGAGCCTCGCTGATACAGTCAGGAGCCATTGATAGACTTTGGTATGTAGCCATAGATCCTTAAAACCTAATTTTGTAACTATAAACTCCATAAGAACCCTGTTAGCAGCCATTACCTGCCCATCGATCTCCTAATACATCCAATAGACCTCTTATGTGTGTAAGCCATGTACATGATCTTGATAGTGGGTCTTATTTTTTCATGTCAATCCCAGAGTCCCTGAATGCTTTTCAGCATTAAGCCCCATCACTGTCCACAGCAAGAGAGCTCCTTGATTCCATTTAGAGGACTGCAATGTTGGCCAAATAATGTTTATTCCTAACCATTGTTCTGCCCATCAGATGGATATATTCTGATTATCTGCATTTGTGTTGTTGTAAATGACATTTAATGTTGTTACCTTTTATAGGAATCATTTGCAGAGCTTAGGCGCCATCTAGCGTCCTTTTTTGGTATTGCTTCTGTGTGTATATTTTATTAATAAAGTTTATAACCTAGGAAGTACTTGGAAAGCAAAGTATTCTGGGTAAAGTCTCACAGGAAGAGACACATTCATCATGCTTTTCAGACTGCAAGAGGTCTTGTTTCAATCTCTTACCATCAATCCCTTATTGAACTTAAAAAAGTAAGTTTTACTGTCTCATATTGTACTGTGTATATTTGTCTTTGAAATGTATGCTAAATTTATGGGATATTGTACTTATCAAGGTTTATTCTTGTTATTTGTAGTTTCACCTAGCTTGTTCCAATAAACTGCGATCGAAGAAATATGGTATCATGTTTATGGGATAAGAATGGTTTAGCTGAATGTCCTTGAGACAGAACAGTGAAATTTTTAAGCTGACCTCTGAAGGGAAGATAAGCTGACTTCGGAAGTCTGTACAGCCTGGGGCTACACAGTACCATACAGTCAGAAGCCTTAAAGAAGCAGGCCTGTGGGAGGCAAAGCAAGCAGCCACGCTACACAGAGACGCGCTCTGTCAAGCAGTACCGACACTAGAACGGTCTCTATACAGCAAGACAGCTTCTTCCCCGCAGCCATGTCTCACAGTAGAACATCCTCTTACAAAACACGATCACAAGCAAGCTCATCTAGGTCATCTGTCGCAAATGCAGCAGCTATCGCCCGTTCAAAAGCTGAAGCAGCAAGAGCCAGGGCCGCATTCGCAAACCAAGAACTGCAGATGAAAAAAGAAAAGGCCCACCTTGAAGCAGAAAGAATACGGATGGAAGACGAAAGAGCTCAGCAAGAGGCATCTCTGAAACTGCAGCAAGCTATCTTGGACGCCAACATGGAGAAGCTGGCAGTGGAACGAGACGCTGCCGCCGCCATTGCAGAAGCAGAAGCTCTAGAAGCAGCCGTCTACGATGAGCCAAGAGCAGGTAGCAGCATACCAGGCCTAGAGGAAGACCACCAAGACTCATCGCAACGCACGTCGGATTATGTCTACCAGCACTGTGACCCAAGCAGCATCCCACAACAAGAAATTAAACATGATGTCAGGGAGTCACACCAAATCAAGCAGCAACAAGACGACCTTGGACCCCAGTGCCACAGGCAAGAAAAATCTGACAGTGTTCCAGACGTTCCAGTTCCAACCAAACCCTCTACTCCACAAGGTACTCAACCTTCATACAACCATCAAACACCTGTCTTCACTCCAAAGGTGTATGCAACGAGCCGGTACGAACTGCCAACCGTATGCAAGTTTGAGCCCAAAGAGCCTAAAGAAGAGACTTCTATCAGGTATGCCTTTACACCGCACCACAATACACCAGCAGCCTACCCCAATGCCAATCAGGCTACTGTAGACTTTGCCAAGTTCCTGGCCAAACGCGAGTTAGTTACCCAAGGACTTGCCAAATTTAGTGATCGCCCTCAACACTACAGGGCGTGGCGATCCTCTTTCCAGAGTGTTATCCAAGGTCTAGATCTATCTTGCAGACAACAGATAGAACTCCTCGTAAAGTGGCTTGGCAATGATTCTGCTGAACACGCCAAAAGGATCAGAGACATTAATATAAACCACCCTGAGATAGGCCTTACAAACATCTGGAACAGACTGGATAGATGTTATGGCTCACCAGAGGCTATAGAGAGTACACTGTTTAAAAGGATAGAAGACTTCCCAAAAATACCTAGCAGAGGTTACCAAAGACTCAGAGAATTCAGTGACCTATGTATGGAGTTACAAGTTGCTAAAGCGGAAGGTGACTTACCTGGCCTTTCTTATCTTGACTCTGCTAGAGGTATTAACTCCTTAGCTCAAAAACTTCCTTATGAGTTACACGAAAGATGGATTGCTCATGGCTGTAACTACAAACGGAAACACAATGTGCCCTTTCCACCATTTAGTGAGTTTGTGGACTTTGTAGACAGACAAGCAGGAACGAAAGATGACCCCAGCTTCATTTTTCCAGTGTCTTACATCACTTCTGCTGGCCCTAAGCAACTCAGAGCTCCAGTAGCAGTGCACAAAACTAACATTTCTTCCCACAGATTTGCAGAGTCTCAGCCAGAGGATCAAGACAATGACCCAACGAAGTTCTGCCCTCTACATAAGATGCCACATCCTCTTCTGAAATGCAGAGCCTTCAGGACAAAGACCATCCAGGACCGCAAAGCTTTCCTCAAAGAGAACAACATCTGTTACAAGTGCTGCTCTTCGTCTACACACTTCGCCAAGGACTGCAAGGTCAGTGTCAAATGCACAGAGTGTGACAGCACAGAGCACCACACAGCTTTACACCCAAAGCCTACTCCAAGAACCTTCCCACCTGTCCATGGTGACAAGGAGCAAGGCAGGGAGACCAAAGACTCTAGTACAGATACCACAGCAATCACTTCACAGTGCACTGAAGTCTGCAAAAGAAGTACAGGTGGCAGATCCTGCTCTAAAATCTGTCTAGTGAAAGTTTACCCAAAGGGACGCAGAGACAAAGCAGTCAAGCTCTACGTCATTTTGGATGATCAGAGTAATAAGTCACTAGCCAGACCTGTGTTTTTTGACATTCTAAACCTTAAAGGCCCCAGCAGCCCCTACTCCCTTAGGACTTGTGCAGGCACAGTGGAAACGGCGGGGAGAAGAGCTGACGGCCTACAAATTGAATCTATGGATGGTAAGACATGCCTACCCTTACCGACCATAATAGAGTGCAACCAGATGCCAGACAACAGATCAGAGATTCCCACACCAGACGCAGCAGCTCACCAGACTCACTTGAAGCACATAGCACATCTCATACCAGAACTTGATGATCAGGCTCAGATAATCTTACTCCTAGGGAGGGATATCTTGCAAGTCCACAAAGTAAGGAAACTGATCAACGGTCCTAAAAGTGCTCCATATGCCCAAAAACTGGATCTTGGGTGGGTCATTATAGGTGATGTTTGCCTGGGAGGTGCACACAAACCGGCATCTGTTAATAATCTGCTCACTAGTACCCTCGAGAATGGTCGTCCTTCTCTTTTCCAACCCTGTCAAAATCGCATCCTCATAAAGGAGCTACCGCACAACAACCCTGTACCTCTTCCTTTCCTAAGTTCCCTCTGTGACAGCAATGCCTATGACAATGACCAAAGCGACTTAGGACACTCAGTGTTCAGGAGAACAAAGGAAGACAACCAGGTAGCAATGTCCATTGAGGATAGAATCTTCCTAGAGGTTATGGAAAGCAGTATGGAGAAAGACGTGAGTAATAACTGGGTAGCACCTCTTCCCTTTAGGCCACAGAGACAACGTTTGCCTAACAACAGGGAACTAGCATATAAACGCCTCACTTCCTTAAGACACAATCTGCAAAGGAAACCAGAGATGAGAGAACATTTCTTTTCCTTCATGGGCAAAATATTCCAAAATGGCCATGCTGAGGTAGCTTCAGACCTCAAAGACTCAGAAGAATGTTGGTACTTACCCATATTTGGCGTCTATCACCCTAAGAAGCCAGGGCAGATTAGAGTGGTGTTTGATTCCAGCGCCAAGCATGAAGGTGTCTCTCTAAATGATGTCCTTCTTTCTGGCCCTGACCTCAACAACAGACTATTGGGAGTACTTCTCCGCTTCCGCAAGGATTCAGTCGCATTCATGGCAGACATACAACAAATGTTCTATTGCTTTCTTGTTAAGGAAGAACACCGAAACTTTCTGAGGTTTCTCTGGTTCAGGGACAACGACCCCTCTGGAGACATCACAGAATATCGCATGAAGGTGCACATATTTGGCAACAGCCCTTCCCCTGCAGTTGCTATATATGGCCTCAGACACTCTGCTAGAGTGGGAGAGTCAGAGTATGGGTCAGACGTCAGACAATTTGTGGACAAGGATTTCTATGTAGACGATTGCTTGAAATCACTACCCACAAATGAAGCCGCAATCAGTCTCCTCAAAAGAACTCAGGCAATGCTTGCGTGTTCCAACTTAAGGCTCCACAAGATTGCTTCCAACAGTAGAGAAGTTTTAGAAGCCTTTCCTGTCCAAGACCATTCCAACGAGTTAAAGGACTTAGATCTAGGCACAGACTCACTTCCCATGCAACGCAGCCTTGGTTTGCTTTGGGACTTAAGATCTGACACCTTCACTTTCCAAGTAAACACAGAGGAAAAACCCTTTACCCGTAGAGGCGTCCTGTCTACCATAAACAGCCTATACGATCCTTTAGGCTTTGCAGCACCTGTCACCATCCAGGGTAAGGCACTACTCAGAGACTTAACCTGTGAGTCGCTAGATTGGGACCACCCTCTCCCCACCGACAGGAAGAACCTATGGCTAGAGTGGAAGGACTCACTAACAGCGCTATCCAATCTTAAAATTCCACGCCCATATGCACCTCTGTCATCTGCAGATGTTCAGATGCAAAGACTTTGTGTGTTTGCGGATGCTTCTGTTAAAGCAATTGCTGCTGTAGCTTACCTGAAAACCATAGACACTAAAGGACAAAGCCACATAGGGTTTGTAATGGGAAAAGCAAAACTTGCACCACTGCCTGAACACACCATACCCAGGCTGGACACTTCAAGTTTCATTAATGCTCTTAGACGTTTCATTGCAATCCGAGGCCCAGTGAAACTCATTCGCTCTGACAGAGGATCCAACTTTGTAGGAGCAGTAAAAGAACTGCAAATTCCTTCCAACTTGGACATCCCCAGTGTAAAAAGGTATTTGAGTAAGCAAGACTGCACGTGGATCTTCAATCCACCTCACTCTTCTCACATGGGAGGTGTGTGGGAGAGAATGATAGGCATAGCCCGCAGAATTCTTGACTCTATCTTCCTACAAGTAGGAACTGCAAGGCTTACTCACGAGTGTTTAGTGACATTTATGGCAGAGGTTACAGCCATCATTAACGCCAGACCCTTAACTTCAATTTCAAGTGACTCTGAAGATCCAATGGTTCTCACACCTACCATGTTGCTCACGCAAAAGACTGGTCCTGTAGGTACTCCAGCTGGAGAGTTTTGTGAGAAGGACCTTTACAAACGTCAATGGAGACAAGTTCAAACTCTTGCCAATACCTTCTGGAGTCGGTGGAGGGAGCAATACACATCTACTCTTCAACTAAGGAGGAAGTGGCACTCAGAAAAACCTAACCTTAAACTTGGTGATGTTGTGCTCATGAGAGATTGCCAGACACTAAGGAACATGTGGCCTTTAGGTCTAGTCACCAAAGTACTGCCAAGTAAAGATAATCTTGTCCGTAAGGTCGAGGTCAAGACCTTTCAACAGAATGAGGCCAAAGTGTTCTTGAGACCAGTGACCGAACTTGTTCTGTTACTTTCTACGGAGGACTCTGTTAGTGACGTCACTTGACGTCAGGCGGGGAGTGTTCTGCCCATCAGATGGATATATTCTGATTATCTGCATTTGTGTTGTTGTAAATGACATTTAATGTTGTTACCTTTTATAGGAATCATTTGCAGAGCTTAGGCGCCATCTAGCGTCCTTTTTTGGTATTGCTTCTGTGTGTATATTTTATTAATAAAGTTTATAACCTAGGAAGTACTTGGAAAGCAAAGTATTCTGGGTAAAGTCTCACAGGAAGAGACACATTCATCATGCTTTTCAGACTGCAAGAGGTCTTGTTTCAATCTCTTACCATCAATCCCATATTGAACTTAAAAAAGTAAGTTTTACTGTCTCATATTGTACTGTGTATATTTGTCTTTGAAATGTATGCTAAATTTATGGGATATTGTACTTATCAAGGTTTATTCTTGTTATTTGTAGTTTCACCTAGCTTGTTCCAATAAACTGCGATTGAAGAAATATGGTATCATGTTTATGGGATAAGAATGGTTTAGCTGAATGTCCTTGAGACAGAACAACCATTGTGGGTACATGTTATCACCATCAAATTCTAAGCTGAATAAAGTAACTCTATTGTACTAGGTCAGTGTGCTGGTGTTATTTTTATTTTTGATGACAGTATTGACGGTTGTTGCCAAGCTATTCTGTAAAGAGCTTATTAGTTTCACAAACTAGGTGTATTATATTCCACACCTGACAACCCTTTTTTATGTAATCCAGAAACTTGCATGTACAATATATGAACAGTGTGTAACAAAGTAGCTGCCCATCCATGGGGCAGCTCAAAACACATTACCTCTTTATATAGGGCGAGGCATGAGTAAGGAATGCTAGTTGTCCACAACTAGTGAGAAAGATGGATGGCCTTCCCTAAGAATGAATGCAGCATGCATATACTGTATGGAAGGAACAACTTGGGCTTAGAAATGTTTGTAAAGGCACAGCAAGCCGAACAGCAAATGTCTTAGGGGAACAGGGATATGTACTATAAGTTTAGGACTGTGAGATTAGAAGGGTAGATGGACATATACAGATTATTTATACAGACATCAATATATCATAAATCCATTGATGATCTAACTTAGTTCAAAAAGAAAACTGAGGTTATCCAAGGGTGCCAGTTCATATACATTGTGCCCAATTGACTGCATTATGTAGATAATGTGCTCTTGTACTGTTATAAGATCTTAGGGAGGTTTGTTCCTGTGACAACTGTCTAAGAAGGGATTTTTCTTCACTTTGGAGTGTTCACTTAGGGAGTGAAGGGAATATCACTTTATCTTGTGACTTTGGGACAGAAAGTTAGTAAAAATATCCCAATGGGACATGGGACACAGGCAGCAAAAAAAAAAAACTAACAAGAGCTTTTACCATTCTTTATCCAAAAAGTGTCTTTAGATATACATTATCTCCCTCCCTATCTGACTAATAATGAGGCCAGCTTTTAACAATCTGGACCAGGGTTCTGTGTAACTCTAGGGTTCCTCCAAATGTGCCAGGGGTTCCTTGAGCAATGAGCAATTTCTGCCTCTCAGATAAGTTCCCACTCACATCATTGATCTTTTTTAGCTATCTGTAAGGGGGATTTGTCTCAATAACCTCAAGGGTAAGGAGCATTCTTCCCGCTGATCATCACGCTAATGTATTATGAGTTGTAGATATAGGATTTTTAGCAGGGGTTCCCTGAGACTGGAAAGTTATTGCAAGGGTTCCTCTCTGTTGAAAAGGTTGAGAAAGTGTGATCTGGACGCTATAGTGCATAAAGCTGTGAAGAACTATTAAAAAGTGGTCAGGAAGCCAGAGTTTTCTGTAGATTTAACCGCTTCAAAACCAAACTGTTCACCCCCTTCGCGCCCAGGACATTTTACATACAGTAATGTCACAGATCAGAGCAACCAGCCATTGTACATGATCAATGCAACAGCAGTACAATATGTCACCATACTGTTACATCACTGTAGTAAACAATGGCTTTTATTCATAATGCCCTTGTTTACAACTGTGATGACACAATACTACTATGATGGTGACACTGATGGTGACACACCATCAGAGAAGTATTGTGTCATCACAGTTACAAACAAGGGCATTGTGAATGAAAGCCATTGTTTACTACTGTTACTGTGATCGCTGAAAGTGGTGACAGCGATCATATGAAACAGAGCCAGTGACATTGACCCTGTACCCTAATCTGTGATCCACTGTGTCCAAGGGAGGCACATGAGTGGGAGGACGTACAGGTACAACCTCTTAGAATGATGCTTGTCCTGCCCAGCTGTATATGTACAGTGGCCAAGTGGGAAGTGGTTAATAGAGTATTCTACCTCTTCTGTTACCAGCCCTAAGATACCTCTATTTGTTATCTTGTGTTACCAGACCTAACCTGGGCTTCACTGTGAGGAATGTTCTCTGTGAAGATAAATGCAAGTAGAAGTTAGTATACTGTACTGTACTATTTGTTAAAGTAGCAATTTGCTTTGCTGCCACCTAGTGCCCTGAATGAGCTGCAGAGACGCTGCTGCTGCACAGCTTCATAATCTGTTAACATTATTCTGTACTGTATATTTACTAGTTGTCATTCTGACTATGTTTGCTTTGTTAATCCTACTCCTCACCTATTTAGTAAACTTAAAGGAGTTTTAAAGGCTGAAGGTTTTTTTTAATCTTAATGCATTTGTTGCATTAAGATAAAAAAACCTTCTGTGTGTAGCAGCCTCCCCAGCACCCCCTAATTACTTACCTGAGCCCCATCTCTCTCCGGCAATTTTCACGAATGTCTAAGCCATCTGGGACACTCCTCCTGATTGGCTTAGACACAGCAGCAGCACCATTGGCTCCCGTGGCTGTCCATCAAAGTCAGTCAGCCAATCAGGGGAGGGGGCGGGACCGGGTCAGGGCTCCATGTCTGAATGGACACACAAAGCTGTGACTCGGCTTGAGGGCCCCTATAGGAAGCTGCTGGCTGGGGGGGGGGGGGCACTCGATAGGAGGGAGGGGCAAAGAGCAGCAAAGAGGGACCAGAGAAAGGGAGGATCTGGGTTACTCTGTGCAAATCCACTGTTTATATTTGTTTATTTTTTTTTTTTTTTACTAAACTATACTTTACAATCACTTTAAGTTACATTTACCCTCTTTCTGATAGTTTGGCTATTTGGTTATACAAAGTTTGCTTCTGAGTTGCTTTAAAATGCTCTCTTTATCTTTTTTATACATCCGTGGAATTTCAGCATGGTAATCTGGTTTCCAAACACATATATAATGTTTAACACTATCTGTTGTTTTATTTAACATGCACAAATTAACTTATTGTATTGTATTTCTCTGAAACATTTACATTGTTTAGGGTAAGTATGACATTTAGTTGGTGTAAACTGAAGAAATACTGCAGTTGGAGATACTGAAACTTCTCTCTAGTAAATTGTACATTACATAGATAAAACATTGAGATATCCATCAAAAGAAAGGGCTGTTACTGAGTGCAGAGGAGAGAATTTGTTTATTGCAATACTTGTTAAAGGACTTTGGGGCTGGTTATATTTTTATTATACTATACACTGTATATAGTATAGAGCGATACAAGCTTCAAGTCAAAGATTTGATTAGTTTTACTGCCAACACAAATGCTGGGAGAGTGTAGAAAATGGATATGGATATGCAACAAAAGGAATACATGGCTTATACATATACCAGTCCAAGCACTGAAAAAACTTGCTACAAAGTATAGGCACCCAGAATCCTAATCTGCTTAATGTATTTATCAGGCAAATTCAAACTTCCAAGATGGGCTTAAATGAAATTGTTGACTATGAGAGAAGGCTCAGTATTGATATTTTATTTTTCATCCAGTTTCCTACATTTGAGAGACAGCAAAAAGCATGCAAAGGGAAATTTTAGATTTTTCCAGATTCATACATTATTAGAAAATTGGATTCCCAGATCACTAGAGCACTGACAGAAAGGAATGCCATGGGCTGGTGCACTACAGTATCACTTAATTACAAACTAAAATCAGTTAAAGGCTTATTCACATGAGCATCAAAAAATGCAGCCTACAGATGCATACAGTGCATTGTTTTTACGTACTGTATCTGTACACAAGAGAATTGAAATCTATGAGACCATTCACACAGCTGAGCCTAGTAGCATGTTGTGCTGCATTCAGCAATCTATAAAAATATAGAACATAGCTGCATCCAGACACAATTACTGCCTTATTTACTCTGTATTAGACATGTGTATGACGTGTTTTGTTTTGTTAAATTTGGTTGATTCGTTTAATTCGTATTTGGGATTCGTAGTCGGAATTCATATTCGTAATTAGTTTTATGTCTTTTTTCAAATTTTCTTCAAATTTACCAACTTTTTCAATTCAAAGCACTCGAATAAATTTTGAATCGGTCGTATTGAATACTTTCGATTTTTTTTCAATTCTAAAGCAAACAAACAAAATAAAAATCTTCATCAAATCACCTTTGGCTTAACAAAAACAGCATTATTTTAAAATGGTACTAAAATAACACACACATTTCAGAAATATGTTTACAGTTAAAATTTGACTGGAGTTCGATGTAAAATTCGATTAGAATTTCGGAAATTCTGACATATTTTGTTTCATTATTCAGAGCATTCAGTAAATTTTGTTTTATACTAAAATTAGAGTATTCGGATATATCTGAATCAGCGAATATTGAAAAATCTGTCTGAATATTTATGCGGAACGAAACGAACGGCACATGTCTACTCTGTATGCAAGTAAAAGATTGTGCTAATGTTTACATACATACAGCATACATGGACCCTATTGGCCACTGTTGGCTTCTGTGCTTCTGGAAGAATGGTCAAACATTCCCATAGACACACTCCTAAACCTCGTGGACAGCCTTCCCAGAAGAGTTGAAGCTGTTATAACTGCAAAGGGTGGGCCAAAGGCAGGTGTCCCAATACTTTTGGCAATATAGTGTATATATTAACCACATGCCGACCGCGCTATAGTCAAAAGACGGCCACAGCACGGTCGGCTTGTTCAAAGTGGACGTCCTACGGACGTCCTCTCAGAAACTTGCTCCCGCGCGCCCCCTGGGGCGCGCACTCGGGAACATCCGTGACCGCCGGGTCCCGAGGACCTGGCGCATCACGGATCACGGTAAACAGCCGCTGATAGCGGCCGTTTACCACGTGATCGCTCCGTCAAATGACGGAGCGATCACATGTACACAAACCGGTGTCATGTCATGACGCCGGTTCCTTCCTCCCCTCTCTGTACCGATCGGTACAGAGAGGAGAAGCGGAGAGGGGGAGAGACGGGACCAGCGCTGTGGGCTGGATGTGTAGTGCCCACAGCGCTGGTCAATACACTGCCACCACTGTGCAATGCTCTGCCACCACTGTGCAATGCTCTGCCACCACTGTGCAATGCTCTGCAACCACTGTGCAATGCTCTGCCACCACTGTGCAATGCTCTGCCACCACTGTGCAATGCTCTGCAACCACTGTGCAATGCGCTGCCACCACTATGCAATGCTCTGCCACCACTGTGCAATGCTCTGCAACCACTGTGCAATGCTCTGCAACCACTGTGCAATACTCTGCCACCACTGTGCAATACTCTGCCACCACTGTGCAATACTCTGCCACCACTGTGCAATGCTCTGCCAATACTGTGCAACACTGTAATACTCTGCCAATACTTGCCAATACTCGCCAATACTCTGCCAATACTCGCCAATACTCTGCCAATACTCTGCCAATACTCACCAATACTCGCCAATACTCTGCCAATACACGCCAATACTCGCCAATACTCTGCAATAATTTTTAATAGAAACAAAGAATTTTATTAATTTTTTTGTTACCAAATTTTCTGTATTTTTTTGATTTATAGCGCAAAAAATAAAAAATCCAGCGGTGATTAAATACCACCAAAAAAAAAGCTCTATTTGTGTTAAAAAAAGGACACAAAATTCATTTGGGTACAGTGTTGCATGACGGAGTAATTGTTATTCAAAGTGTGAGAGCACCGAAAGCTGAAAATTTGTCTGGTTAGGAAGGGGGTTTAACTGCCCAGTGGTCAAGTGGTTAATAAGGATTTCATTGAAATTCTAATTAATAGCATCAAAATAAAATTTTCAGTAATTTCCTACCAAACCGAAAATATAGAAATAAAAAGCATTTTGATTCACCCAATAAAAGGGTCTAGAGTCTCAAATATATGCATAAAGAATGATTAATTTAGGAAATAAAAGAGTTTTCACCAGACTTGTTAAATGTATGTATGATTCATTTAAATACATATTTCATTTACATTCTAAATAACTACAATGGCAAAAGAGAACAACTAAGTAATGCCGATGATTGACACATCCTAAATAAACACAAGCAATTATTTGAAAAACATTTGTCATGGTAATTATGTTTTTCTATATCAAAACACACACCAGGGAGTGAATAGAAGCAATCTGTCAGTTTAAGTATTGTCATGCTATATATGTGTGGATTATACTTCTGGGCGGGTGGCAGATTGTATCTCTTTTTACACCTTAGTGTACCTCATGGTAATAGAAAATGATTTGCCCTAAGCATTTGCTTAATGTAAAACATGCAAAGGTCCTCAGAGGATAATCAATAACTTCAGTGTCAGAAAATGTATGGCATTGGCAGTGATTCAGTGCCATTTGACTTTATTCCTTCCTCTAAAAACAGGTCTTAGTCGATTTTCCAGTCTATTTCTTTCTTATTTTTCTGCTGACAAAATGATTAGAACTTTTCTCTAACATTAACTGGTTGCCAATTGTATGTGGCTGATATGAATCTGAATATAAATTAGGGTAAAATCTCTATTTAAATATCTGCAGCTTTGTTACTGTTTAAATAAACCATATTAAACACCTTTATTGGCTGAAACAAATTATATTTCAGAACTGTATCAAACATTAATGCAGTCCAAAAGAAATGTATAAACATTTCTACAAATATAGCTGTCTACTACGGGATACCAGGAAGTGTGCAAACCAGGAAGTGTGCAAACCAGGAAAAATGGGAACCAGGAAGTGTATTTTACTTTAATTTATTCTACAGATATGCTAAAGCTCATGTGTTATTATTTTATATAGAAATCATATGCTTACCCATGTCCTACAGAAAGGAGTGTATTGTGGGAGTAAAGCTCAGGAAAACTTTTTAAATACAGGATACACTTACAAGCTGCATGATAATTATTTTGGTGAGAATTATTTAAACTCAGGAGTCCAGAGCTGCAAGGAAACACTGCTAATTAGTGCTCAACTGTGTGTTGTTTTTTAAACAATACATCAGACATACAAACCTTTACAAAAGAATAAAGTACATGTAGCGGCCATAACCCCCAGGGGCAGCCATAAATTTGCTGGGCTCACCAATTACCTCCTTGTAGCTCGTTGTTCGATTGTCTAGGGGGTTCCCAGAGTTAGTACCCAGTAACTTCAGAAGCTGAGACGCAAAAGTCCTTTTAAGGATTTTTTTTTGCAGGGGTATTGTTCAACTATGACACAGTTCCACGCCTCCTTCAGTTACTGCGCCTCGAACTAGCCAGTTCCGAGGCTCGGGAACGGACGGATCACCACCCCAGACCATGAGGGCCTCTGGGGCTGGTCAGGGTGACCATGCTTACGAGGGCAGCGGACACTCCGGGGTCTGGGACCCCTCATGGGGTTGGTCCGGACCGGAACCAGGAATCAAAAGATCAAGCCGAACCCTAAACACGTGACTTCAGAATCTTAAATACCCCTTCCCAGACCACACAGCGGGGCCAGACGCGCCAACTGATTGGCTCCGAGAAAGATTGGTACCTAACACGTCCAATCAGGCTTTGTTCTCAGCCTGTCACAGGTGCTTCACTGCTCCTATGACCAGGCAGAACTCCAGTACAGCCCAGCCAAACTGATGCCAAAGTAAAAAGACCTATACAATTAACCCCCAGAACTCTGTTACAGTTCTGAAAAAAACAAAATTTGCATTATAGCGCACACTTTAGTAAAGTGTCGGCGCTACATACATTTCCTAAGGCACATGGTTTGCAGTGTCCCTCTATGAACGTTGTATTCTAGTAACATGACTACTATGGCATTTTAATGCTCAACAGAAAGACTAGACTTCTCTTGATAAACTGGCTGAAACATCAGTGTCTATGGGTGATGTAGTGGCGCGCAAAATAAACTAAATATTAAAAGACAGAAGATATCAGGTCATAGACATAAAAAGCCAGAGACAAGCTCTAGGTAAATAATATGGCATACAATAAAAAAACGTGCATACACTGGTGTGATAAAATAGTATGATAAAAGCAATCCGGATTAAAGGTGCATCATATAAAATCGCATGGTGTGGCTAAATGATAATCAATCCAATAAAATAGTGATAAGATATATAAAGAACTTGATAAAAATCTTAAAACGCATAAATAGTGCATCCAAGGAACTGTGAAAAAGGTAGTGATCCAAACGGTTAAAAACAATATATCATAAAAGTGATATAAAAGATGAGATAATATATGGTGCAAAGAAGCAAGGGAGACTAGAAGAGTCTCATATCAAAAAAAGGCGAATGGTAGCGAATACGTGTGAACTAAAACAAAAAAAGGAAACTGGAGTGAAAGAAATGGTGAGTAGCGATTAATAAATCGCAGAATATAAAAGTCCAAATAAAGAGTCCATATGTGGCATATATGCAGGGTGATAATAAAATCTTCTATCCGACAGGTGGCAGGCTATCAGTGCTGGGGTTTCCAATAGTGATCGTGGATAATATATAGATCCTGTGCAGTGTTCTGTATATTTCTCTCGTAGAATCCTAAAAGAAGTGCGGGTGGCCCCTTACCTTACAGCTGTAAGGTTACAGCAATGTAATCTGGGTCTTTGTGGTCAAGGGAGACCGTCCTCTCTGGGATGTCTTTCTGGTTCTCTCAATGGTAAATCCCTTTCAGTTTTCCTCCTTAATCCAGGCAGGGGCAGGTGGGGGGGGGGGGTTGTTTGGGGGGCGTTTTCACCTCAATGTGCACATAAGATAAATATCCTCATAGTGTAGTATGTAAAGTTAAAAAGTATTTTATTACAATAAAAGCAAGTATACAGGAGAAGAAATGGGTACTCACATTAAGCAAGTAAATAACAGGCAGGGTATAAACGAGCCTCGAGCTCGTCGGCGTCACTTCCGGTAAGGTCACGTGTCCCGACGCGTGTTCGTCACTTGTCACGTGACTTCATCAGGGGTGTCTAGTGTCCTTACCAAGGTCTTTAAATAGGCCATGTAAAAAGCCAATTAGCGGCCATTTTGCCGTAGCCGATCGCCGGAAGTGGTCACAGATACGTCGCCGGAAGTGGAACGGCGGCCATTTTTTTGGTAGTTAGGCCGTCCCAGGTAAAAATAGTGAGGTGTCAGCAGGGTATGCAACAGAGAGAACCGGAAGTGGTCACAGTTAACTCTGACTGGTAAATGAATGCATAGCAACTGTAGCTAAATACAAATGGAACAAGGGTAAAATGAAAAAAGAAAAAAAATATATATGAACGTCGATGTCAATATGTGTCCATTGTATTACAGCAATAGGGGGGAAGTACATATTGATAGACAGCATAATAAAATGAAAGATATATATATATAAAAAAAAATATATATATAAATATGGTATAAAAAATTCTCGGGAAATTCATCTTAATAAAACGTGTAAACGGGCATGGTAAAAATCACGTGTTATAAATATATATATAAAATATATATAAAGAACGAGGTATAAAATATGATAAAAATACCGGAAATGACGTCAAAAGAGATACATAAAATGCATAATAAAAGTAGTGATAAAACTTGCAAGTAGGGCAACAAGATAATAAGGTGTAAATAAGGGAGGGTAAAAAAGAGATCCAGGGTGCAGACATATTCCAGGGTGTGGTAATATAGAAGCAATGGTCTAAGGGTAAGGGGACCAGATATAGGTGGGTTGGATGGTACACTCAATAGGGGCGGTCTTGTATAAAATGTTATAAAGTGTCTGGAATATTAGAAAGATTAAAAAAGATTCTATGTCTTTTAAAAATCACTGAGGAAACAATTGAGGTCGAACTCTACATTTAAGCCGTGCGGCGTGAGGGTGTTTAGGGTGAAGATCCATTTTGATTCAAGTTGGCTTAGGGTCCTCACCTTATGTCCTCCCCTCCAGTGTTTGATATAGGGCTCAATGCCCCAGAATTTTAAATGTGAGGGGTCTTTGTTGTGGTATATGGCAAAGTGTTTTGACACATTATGTTTATCAAATCCCTTTTTGATGTTTCGCACATGTTCTTTTATTCTCACTCTCAGCAGCCTCTTAGTGCGGCCTACGTACTGAAGTCCGCAACTACATTCGAGTACGTATACTGCACCCATTGTGTTGCAACAAACGAAGTTTTTAATTTTATGATTGGTGCCAGTGCTGTATGATACAAATTCTTTCCGTTTTTCTACTGGTCGTTTGGTTGTTGTGCACGCATAACAGCGTTTGCACGGGTAGAAACCCTCTCCTGTAAAGAAAGTGAATCCTTTACTCGGGGGGTCTGGGATATTTTTTACCACCTTGGGACGGCCTAACTACCAAAAAAATGGCCGCCGTTCCACTTCCGGCGACGTATCTGTGACCACTTCCGGCGATCGGCTACGGCAAAATGGCCGCTAATTGGCTTTTTACATGGCCTATTTAAAGACCTTGGTAAGGACACTAGACACCCCTGATGAAGTCACGTGACAAGTGACGAACACGCGTCGGGACACGTGACCTTACCGGAAGTGACGCCGACGAGCTCGAGGCTCGTTTATACCCTGCCTGTTATTTACTTGCTTAATGTGAGTACCCATTTCTTCTCCTGTATACTTGCTTTTATTGTAATAAAATACTTTTTAACTTTACATACTACACTATGAGGATATTTATCTTATGTGCACATTGAGGTGAAAACGCCCCCCAAACAACCCCCCCCCCCCCCCACCTGCCCCTGCCTGGATTAAGGAGGAAAACTGAAAGGGATTTACCATTGAGAGAACCAGAAAGACATCCCAGAGAGGACGGTCTCCCTTGACCACAAAGACCCAGATTACATTGCTGTAACCTTACAGCTGTAAGGTAAGGGGCCACCCGCACTTCTTTTAGGATTCTACGAGAGAAATATACAGAACACTGCACAGGATCTATATATTACCTTTTTCACAGTTCCTTGGATGCACTATTTATGGACTCTTTATTTGGACTTTTATATTCTGCGATTTATTAATCGCTACTCACCATTTCTTTCACTCCAGTTTCCTTTTTTTGTTTGTTTCAAATGAAAACTTAATTATTAAATCGATATAACTGGTACAAAATGCTTGTTCATTTTTTATTTTATTGAATTACATTTTAATAATGTTTAAATTGAAATGTTTTTTTATGTAGCATTTAAAATGAAAACTGGTACAAAAGGCATTTTTTATTTATGAAACAAGTAAGAAATGGAGCAAAAATAGCTGATGCGCTCAAGAACAAGATTCAACTGGGCCTAAAAAAACATAAAAACATATTGAGGGTTTTGAGTAAAAAAGTCCACGAGGCTCCTTAGTAATGTGGCCAGTACACCAAGGGTTAATTCAGCTCCATCTATTGCCCTTGCTGCAACTCCTTTCAGAGATCATGGAACATCTCCTAATAGTAACCAGATAAGCAAACATCACAGAGTACAATCTAAGTGTAGTATAACCCTTTTTTTAAAGGCTAAAAAAGACAAATGGCCATACACAAGAGAAAAAAAGGTCAGAAGGGCATGCAATATGATATCTTAGCTGGTACTGCCACCTTCCACAGTCTCCAGTATAAGGCTATCAGTGTGTGGAAGGTGCCACCACCAGGAGCAGAGCCCACCAATACATGTGGATACAGATGACAGTGTGGAAAGCCCTGCAGGTGATGTCACATGCAGTAGGTGGGTGAGGGGGTATGGCAGTGCGTTTTGAAGCCTCTGGCTTCCTTCTCAACTTTCTGCACATGTCGTATGTATCCACATGTGTTGGCAAGCTCTGCTCCCAGTGGTGGTGCCTTCCACCAACCTTCCACATCAGGCTGCAGATGCTGTAAATTTTCTATTTGTGTTTTTTGTGTAAACATTCAAACGTCACTTACTTGCAAAAAATACAATCTTGTGGTGTTCTGCAGATGACTGGTTAGAGAATGTCCTTGCAAATCTTGTTTCCTTCTTGTGTGATAGTGGTATTGGTTTTCCTGAAGTCCACTCTGAGGCACAAGTCAACATTTAAGCATCCTGTGCAATTACAGTTTTATTATTGTTAATATATACTTTAAGGCTAGCCCACTTCTGAAGGGATACAGAGGCTTCAACTTTTCTCATTATAACTAAGTAGTTATAATGAAGAAACTGAACCATACCAAGAAAGGGGGACAGTCCAAAGTACCACAAAGGTGAGCCACAGGGATGTAGTACCCAAATAAATAAACAACTAAGTCTAAAAAATTACAAAGATGCTTTGTTTGTAATATAACAAAAATAAGTGAATAAACCTGCACATTCCATCATCTAAAAAAAGATAAAGTTGTCTACACCAAATTGACGTCTAGACACCATTAATGCATCCACATTTCCAAACAAAACAACATCAGCCATATAAATTATATAATAGGGGAACTATATGGAAATTCCACCGATGGTTGGATATGGCCCTATAAATCTAATGGCAATCTAGCTATAATCGGCTATAGAGGTTTCTCAAACGATGTGCAGTGTCCAGAGGGCTACAGACTGTGGCTGGAAGGAGGAATATATGAATAAACATGAAGCAGTCTCTTCAGTGAAGCCATGGTAAGTAGATTATTTCTGCTAATCAACACATGAGCAGCAATCCAAGCAGTTAGAAAGAGTCGTGACAGAGCAAACTGTGTATAACAAGCTATGTCTGTGCAGTAATGGCAAGCAGGCAAAAACCATGCATGATTAAACTGCAAGCTGACTATCCTATCAAAGGATATGGTTACTGCAAGAGGAGTGATAAGAGTTCAAAGTTCAATGCTACATTTTCATATGTCAGCTTTTGAACTCTGTGATTATGGCATGAAGCCACTGCTAGTGTGAAGAATCTAGGCTCCCACCAGTTCTCCTCATGGCAGCTCAACAGCACACCACACTCAAACACATTGCTCCCATGTTGCTCACTGTCATATTGCCAAGTAAGTATGTGAGTGGCTCAGGTAAGCCTCCAGTCAAGCACTCTAGCACCGTGCTCACGGTCACAGAGATCAAAGCCAAGCCGGATCATCCAAGCTTTGGTGGAAGCAAAAGGATGCAATGAGCAGTGTCAGACGCAGAGGGGCATGGCATCAACACGTTTCACTGGGAGTCCTCGGCTTCGTCAGGACGTGGCGAACTCTAGCTGAGGCATGTATAAATACACCTTCTAACCCAGCCTCTTTTTTCTCCTAGGGGAACCTATTGCATCATGTGCATATCTACATTATTAAGTATATGAATCATGTTGTAGAGCTCATATGGGTATATCTTTCATTGGCAGGACCTCCATAACAATTCTTGGACAGTGCACACACAGCAATATATTTCAAACACAAAATACAGATAAAGGTAAAAATAAAAGATAAAGAATGAATTTAAAGCACCAAAAATATTAAAAGTCAGCAGCTACAAATACTGCAGCTGCTGACTTTTAATAAAATGGACACTTACCTGTTCCAGATTCCAGCGGTGTAGGCAGAAGATGACGAGTGACCGCTGTCAGGGAATCAGGAAGCGAAGCTTGCGGCTTCACTGCCCGGTTCCCTACTGCGCATGCGCAAGTTGTGCTGCGCGTCTTTATTGGTCCCCGTTGTGTCCTGGGAACTGTGTGTTTCCCAAGACACAACGGGAACCCTCGGATATGGGCGGGCATCCTTGGATATGGGCGGGGCAGATACCTGTATTATACAGGTATCTGCACCCCCTCCCCCTGAAAGGTGCCAATTGTGGCACCGGAGGGGGGGGGGGGAATCCGATAAGCGGAAGTTCCACTTTAGGGTGGAACTCCGCTTTAAGTAACTGACAACTACTTGGGGTGATGGGTGAGTGCCCCATAAATAAACAAAATAAAACCCTTATAAAGAAAGTACATTTATTTAGGATCACATTTTACTGATGGAGTACTGATGGTGAAGGAGAAAATGTTGTGCTAAGGGGCTCTTTGGCTCCTTATGTTTAATATCATGCGGTGCGAAGTTTGCGTTTGGTTTTTCCTACCTAGATTTTGTTGCAGGGACATTGCAGACTTTAGATTACTTTCATAGTTGTGTAATTGATTACGATTTTGATCTTATATGTATTCAGATTGTCTACATCAGCGAACATCTCGGTGCACTCAACAAATTTACATATCTGACAGTGCCCACAAGGGACCATCCCTTTTGTTCTAGGGAAAGTGGTTAGCTAGGAGTCCCGGGCAACCATATGTGGATATTCTTCCACTATTCCCGACAGTATGGGTAAATAAGACAAGGTAAACCAATATCTTTCAAGAATCTCTCTAACTTTTGGCCACTGTGTCCCATATTGAGTAATACATTTTACAGCATCTTTTTGTATATCCTGTCTTAAAGGGAGAGAGGCACGTTCCATAATTAATGAGGATTTATCTTGGTTGATTTCTCTTTTTTTTTGCTGCCCTTAAGACCTAATGGGTATAGCCCCTTTCGCTAAATCTGGCGTACATTTCATGGGCCTCCATCTTAAATTCAAAATCACTGGTACAATTCCTCTTAATCCAGAGGAATTGACCTATAGGAATGTCCTGTACAAGAGATTTAGGGTGGAAATGATCTGCACGTAGTAGCATATTAGCTGCTGTGGGCTTTCGATAAGTGGAGGTTTCCAAATGTCCATTATTTTTAGAGATTATAAGGTCTAGGAAGGGGATCGTTCTATGGTAAAATCTAAAAGTAAGTTTGATGTTACAATCGTTTTCATTGAGTTCTTTAATAAGCTAGAATTGAAAAAAAGTTGTTATAAAGGGCAAAATTCAATAGGTCTAAGATGAATTTGTTTTGATGAGCTATTTCAGGATAGAATTTGTCCAAGAAAAATTCCACAGCTTTTAATCCCCAGTAGTGAGGTATTCATGTGTACAAGGATTCCACATCCATACCTACTAAGTACCAGTCGTCCTCTACCTTGATGTTGCTAAGTTTATTAAGAACATCCTTAGTGTCCCTCACAAAGGAATCTAATGCAGGGACAATGGTTTTAAGCAATTCATCTATGTATTGACCTACCCTCTCTAATGGTCCATTAATTATAGAGATGATGGGTCTCCCTGGGGGATTTAAAAAGTCTTTATGAAGCTTCCAAATAACATAAAGGACTGGGTTGTTGTATTCAAGGACTTTTAGATAGTTGAGCTCTTTTTTAGTGATTAGGCCTTCATCTGGTGCCAAGTTCAGTTTCTAATTGCGTTTCTCTACTAGGGCGGAAAAGGGGGAATTAGGGAGCCTCAGATATACAGCTGAATCACTGAGTTGTCTTTTTACTTCCTTAACGTAGTTCTCCTCACTTGTCACTCTTCTTGATAACTACATCCTTGGCATTTTTAAGTTTGTTTAGGGCGACTCTTTCTTCTCTAGTCAGATTATCTGAATTTAAGGACTCCCAATTTAATTGTCTAAGATCATTGCTAACTAGGTCAAAATATTTATTAATTAGCTTGTTTTTGGAGAGAGGCAACATTTTTTATGATTTTATTTTTAGATCCACCTGTCTGAGCACTATTGTATCCTCATCCACCGACAGTTTGGTATCAGAGGAACCTTTGTCCAACAGGGCCAAGAGATCATCAAGGGCTTTTTGATCTTCTTCCTGCGAGGTTTCCTTCATTAAATGACCCTTGTCTTTTTGCTCATGTAGATAACGAAAGAGTACCTTATGCAGGAAGAGATTTACATCTTTAAACAAATTCCTCCATGTTCTGTTTTGGTGAAAAGGATAATCCTCTATTTACTATCTGTAAATGTGGCTCTTTAAAGGGGAAGGAGGACAGATTTACCACTTTATTATCCGGGCATCCTAGTAGAGAATTGCAGTCTAAGTTCTTCTTCCCTGACTCATTGTCCTGTTCCTGCGATCTGTACTTCCTTTTTCTTTTCCTATTTCTTTTTGTATTTTTTTATTTGCTTTTACAATACCTATCCTTTCCTGAGGGTCTCTCACCGGTGGCACAGAGACTGAACAAGGGGCTTCTTCAAAATGTTTTAATTACTTTCTTACTACGTGTCCTACATTTTATCCCACCTGTTGGATGAGAGTGTTTAAGATGATTCCTTGTGAGATCGGTTTCACTAGTAACTATGTCTAGTTGTCTTACATTTTTTTTGTACTTTATTTATTTCTTTTTTAATCATGTCCTTTTGTCTAATACATTCTTCCTCTTCTTTGAAGGGGTTTAAATCTGAACTACTTTGATCAATCTCAGTTTTCAGATCTTCCAACTGGGCTTTCCCTTCTTCTACAATTAACTTCATTAAATCTGATATGCAGAGCTCTTTCCATTTGGGAATAAACCTGTCATTATGCTGATGTTCCACAGGGATTACTCTATCTCTCAGACCTCTTGGGATTATTTTCTGAGCAATATAGCTCTCTAGAAAGGGTACATCCCACTTACGGTTTAAATGCTTTATTAGTAACTTATGGGTTTTGAAATGCCTTTTTATTTCTTCATCTTTAGTTTCAGACCCAGTTTGATCGTCTCTTAAGGCTGCCTTAATTTCTACATCCACCCCACGCTTTTTTTTTATCAATGATTTTCAATGACTGTTCTCTGTATTACGGGAGCCAGCAATTCATTATAGCTGCAAGTGATTTTAAATAGATTTTTTTCCTGCAGAAATTACACTTTGTGCAGGGACAGTTCTAAGCACGGGAAACATGCGCCCCTTTACATCCATACTATACACACCCCCAGGTACGAAAGTTAAAGGAATATCACACTTTTATTGTTTCACTTTAAGCATTATTAAAATCACTGCTTCTGAAAAAATGGCAGTTTTTAAAAAGTTTTTTTGCATTGATACATGTCCCCTGGGGCAGGACCCGGGTGCCAAAACACTTTTTATGACAATAACTTGCATATTAGCCTTTAAAATTAGCACTTTTGATTTTGAACGTTCGAATCCCATAGACTTTAATAGGGTTCTAAAGTTCACACAAACTTTAGGTCTGTTCGCAGGTTCTGGTGCAAACCGAACAGGGGGGTGTTCGGCTCATCCCTACCTGCCAATACATCCATAGTTCAAATAATCACCAACCACACATTCATAGTATTTAACAAGGTGATGGAAGGATAGGAGGAATCAAGAAATCTTAAATTAGTTCCCAAAGAAAGGGTCACTAGTACCCTATAAAAGGCATATCTAAACAATACTAAAGATACCGGGAACCATAGTGTGATAGGTACTTAATAGTATCACTTGTTACTCATCCACTCACTAACCTAATGAAAGTGGGGCTCTATGGCAATGACCAGTAGGGTTGAGCCAAACAACCCCCCCGTTCAGTGTTCGCACCAGAACATGCGAACAGGCAAAAAATTTGTGTGAACACGCGAACACCGTTAAAGTCTATGGGACACGAACATGAATAATCAAAATTGCTAATTTTAAAGGCTTATATGCATGGTACTGCCATTAAAAGTGTTTGGGGACCTGGGTCCTGCCCCAGGGGACATATATCAATGCAAAAAAAAGTTTTAAAAAAGGCAGTTTTTTCAGGAGCAGTGATTTTAATAATGCTTAAAATGAAACATTAAAAGTGTGATATTCCTTTAAATTTTGTACCTGGGTTGTCTATAGTATGCCTGTAAAGGGGCGCATGTTTTTTTTTTTTTAAAAGCTTGCCACTTGTCACATTTTTCCTTTCCCGATGCGAGCCAGCTCAGCACTGGCTCCCGCGACGGGGCTTGCAGGGTGTCAATCTCGCCGATAAAAGCGGTGAGATTGACACAATATCACAGACACCTACTGTATATTAGCAACAGGTGTCAGGCACATCTATGCATTCGCACTGCAAATATTTTTTTTTCTGAGGGTGAAATGTCCTGGCAGAATCAATATGTGCAGTGCCATCTTGTGTCTCTTAGCATAAACAATATATATATATATATATATATATATATATATATATATATATATATATATAAGGTATCTCACAAAAGTGAGTACACCCCTCACATTTCTGAAAATATTTTATTATATCTTTTCATGTGACAACACTGAAGAAATTACACTTTGCTACAATGTAAAGTAGTGAGTGTACAGCTTGTAAAAGGCCCCTTTCACATGTGCGGACCATTCAGATCCACCTGTCAGTTTTTTTAGGCGGATCTGAACGGGGGCATTCCATAAATCTCTATGGAGCGTCGGAGTTAACGATGACATGTCCGCTGACATCCGACCCGTCCTGATCCGATCCGCAAAAACTCCAGACAGATGGATGTCCTATTTTCCATCCATCTGGCGGATCGGATGAAAATGGAAAGGCGGTCCATAATAATCCGATCCCCCCATAGGGGAAAGCGGACTCTCTGACAAGTCCGTTCCTGCACAGAGTGCAGAGACGGAATTGTCATCCGCCGGCTCAGCGGGGATCAGCGAAGCGATCCCCGCTGAGCAAGCAGATGCCAAATAAGGACAGCCTCGTGTGAAAGGGGCCTAACAGTGTAAATTTGCTGTCCCCTCAAAATAACTCAACACACAGCCATTAATGTCTAAGCCACTGGCAACAAAAGTGAGTACACCCCTAAGTGAAAATATCCAAATTGGGTCAAAAGTGTCAACATTTTGTGTGGTCATCATTATTTTTCAGCACTGCCTTAACCCTCTTGGGCATGGAGTTTACCAGAGCTTCACAGGTTACCACTGGAATCCTCTTCCACTCCCCCATGATGACATACCGGAGCTGGTGGATGTTAGAGTCCTTGCACTCCTCCACCTTCCGTTTGAGGATGTCCCACAGGTGCTCAATAGGGTTTAGGTCTGGAGACATGCTTGGCCAGTCCATCACCTTTACCCTCAGCTTCTTTAGCAAGGCAGTAGTCGTCTAGGAGGTGTGTTTGGGGATGTTATTATGTTAGAATACTGCCCTGCGGCCCATTCTCCAATGGGAAGGGGATCATGCTCTGCTTCAGTATGTCACAGTACATGTTGGCCTTCTTGGTTCCCTTAATGAACTGTAGCTCCCCAATGCCGGTAGCACTCACTCAGCCCCAGACTATGACAATCCCACCACCATGCTTGACTGTAGGCAAGACACATTTGTCTTTGTACTCTTCATCTTGTTGCTGCCACACATGCTTGACACCATCTAAACCAAATAAGTTTAACTTGGTCTCATCGCACCACAGGACATGGTTCCAGTAATCTATGTCCTTAGTCTGCTTGTCTTCAGCAAATTATTTGCGGGATTTCTTGTGCATCATCTTTAGCAGAGGCTTCCTTCTAGGACGACAGCCATGCAGACCAAATGGTTAACAGAAAAAACCGCGCTCACCAAAATAGACCTAGGGGGGGAGGGGAAGGGGAAAAGGTTTAGGAAAGGGAGCAAATGAAAATAATAAATACTAAATATAAATAATACTTAACCCGGCTGCAGGATAGTGGGATAAACACAATACAATATGAAAAAGAAAAAACTGCGCCAGGTAAATAAGCTAAAAAGTCTATACCCTAATAGAAACAGTCCAATCAAAGGCTGTTAGAACATCAGTAGTGCATAAAAGACACCACAGTAATAATACTCTGAAGTAATGGTGGTGGATAGTAAGGTGATTGGCAGTAGCAACATATAGCCAAAAAAGTCCTGGATTATAAATCAAACTGGGGACCATATACATATGGATCTGTGTGAAAGTGTGAACAGTTCATGGGGTGAGTATTGTCCTAGGATGAATTTCTGAGGCTGGGTACATCAGACTAAATCTCCTGTCACACCGCTGTGCTCCACACCACACGAGAGTGCCACCACCAATATATATTACCCTTACCAGATGACAGGCAAGGTAAAGCCTTTCAGATTGAGCCCATAGACAGATCCTGACTTCAAAAAGGAACGATCGAACTCCAAATCAGAAAAGAAATCCCAGCATCTGCCAATCACACCGGAACCAGGACCTCAGACCAGACCCAATGAATAATCAGATCCAGGCTAGCACTCGGCGGTGCATCCAAATATGATCAAGAAAAACAAAAAAAGGCAGACCATAGCATAATACGTTTTTAAAAAACGATAATGAGTAATTTATTCGTAAAATGTACTCACATAAGCACAGGATAAAAGAAGCACATAAAACTCCACATGGAGTGACACAGAACGCCGGCCGGCATGTAGTGGAAACGGACCCTTCCTCCTTCAGGAGCGTTGAACGTGATGACGTCACTGCACGCCTTCCCAGAAGCTTTTCGTCTTACAAGACATTCTCAATGGGGATAGGGCCGTGCAGTGGGTCATGTCATTAAATAGGAAACGCCTCATTGTGGGAGGTGAGGGGACGGAGAGAGAACTCCATCTTAACTCAGGGAAAATTTGCCCTTAGATGACAAACTTTATGAGAGAAAACGGTGTATTGCTTAACCTGGTCACAACTAGAAAAAGAGATCAGTTGCTACCCAGAAGGAACAAAAGTACATGGACATAAATAATAGAGTGTAAATATATGATAACAAATATATGTAACCCGTGACGGTGTGTGTTTGGGCATATATTGTGAGCTAAAAGATTCTTATATATATCCATTAATGAACCTTTGCGGCCATTACAGTTACATTAGGTCAAATAATGGAAGAAAAATATATGGTGACTTGGTCTCCAAATCACATTTTTTTTTTTTTTTTTTTTTTTTTTAAAAATTAAACTAAGATATAATATTTCATAAATCCAAAATCGTGAAAAAAAGGGGAAATATATATATTCCTCTCAAATCTACAAAACTCGTGAAAAGAAAGCCACACTAAATAATGAGGAAAATACCCTGTCAACTATCACTTGGATGCGACGAGCATGGGTATCCTCATGGTTAAAACCATAATAATGTGTAGTGACATAATAGTTTGTTAGATAATGATATCTAGCTTTTAGAAAGGAAAACAGTGTAAGTGAAACAACGTGAAATATGTAAATAATAACATTGGACCAATCTCAATCTACCAGGGGTTCCCCAGACTCAGAAAGAGGAGGAGTCCGTTACCAGCATACCCTAACAAGCATAAGGTCCGATGGCACCATATTTCGGGGCTCAGAATTCAATAACATAAATATCATTGACTACTAAATTGCAACCACTTTCGGTGGTGTTTAGGGATTGGTTGCAATTTAGTAGTCAATGATATTTATGTTATTGACACTTTCGGTGGTGTTTAGGGATTGGTTGCAATTTAGTAGTCAATGATATTTATGTTATTGACACTTTCGGTGGTGTTTAGGGATTGGTTGCAATTTAGTAGTCAATGATATTTATGTTATTGAATTCTGAGCCCCGAAATATGGTGCCATCGGACCTTATGCTTGTTAGGGTATGCTGGTAACGGACTCCTCCTCTTTCTGAGTCTGGGGAACCCCTGGTAGATTGAGATTGGTCCAATGTTATTATTTACATATTTCACGTTGTTTCACTTACACTGTTTTCCTTTCTAAAAGCTAGATATCATTATCTAACAAACTATTATGTCACTACACATTATTATGGTTTTAACCATGAGGATACCCATGCTCGTCGCATCCAAGTGATAGTTGACAGGGTATTTTCCTCATTATTTAGTGTGGCTTTCTTTTCACGAGTTTTGTAGATTTGAGAGGAATATATATATTTCCCCTTTTTTTCACGATTTTGGATTTATGAAATATTATATATTATTTTAATTTTTAAAAAAAAAAAAAAAAAAAAAAAAAAAAATGTGATTTGGAGACCAAGTCACCATATATTTTTCTTCCATTATTTGACCTAATGTAACTGTAATGGCCGCAAAGGTTCATTAATGGATATATATAAGAATCTTTTAGCTCACAATATATGCCCAAACACACACCGTCACGGGTTACATATATTTGTTATCATATATTTACACTCTATTATTTATGTCCATGTACTTTTGTTCCTTCTGGGTAGCAACTGATCTCTTTTTCTAGTTGTGACCAGGTTAAGCAATACACCGTTTTCTCTCATAAAGTTTGTCATCTAAGGGCAAATTTTCCCTGAGTTAAGATGGAGTTCTCTCTCCGTCCCCTCACCTCCCACAATGAGGCGTTTCCTATTTAATGACATGACCCACTGCACGGCCCTATCCCCATTGAGAATGTCTTGTAAGACGAAAAGCTTCTGGGAAGGCGTGCAGTGACGTCATCACGTTCAACGCTCCTGAAGGAGGAAGGGTCCGTTTCCACTACATGCCGGCCGGCGTTCTGTGTCACTCCATGTGGAGTTTTATGTGCTTCTTTTATCCTGTGCTTATGTGAGTACATTTTACGAATAAATTACTCATTATCGTTTTTTAAAAACGTATTATGCTATGGTCTGCCTTTTTTTGTTTTTCTTGATCATATTTGGATGCACCGCCGAGTGCTAGCCTGGATCTGATTATTCATTGGGTCTGGTCTGAGGTCCTGGTTCCGGTGTGATTGGCAGATGCTGGGATTTCTTTTCTGATTTGGAGTTCGATCGTTCCTTTTTGAAGTCAGGATCTGTCTATGGGCTCAATCTGAAAGGCTTTACCTTGCCTGTCATCTGGTAAGGGTAATATATATTGGTGGTGGCACTCTCGTGTGGTGTGGAGCACAGCGGTGTGACAGGAGATTTAGTCTGATGTACCCAGCCTCAGAAATTCATCCTAGGACAATACTCACCCCATGAACTGTTCACACTTTCACACAGATCCATATGTATATGGTCCCCAGTTTGATTTATAATCCAGGACTTTTTTGGCTATATGTTGCTACTGCCAATCACCTTACTATCCACCACCATTACTTCAGAGTATTATTACTGTGGTGTCTTTTATGCACTAGTGATGTTCTAACAGCCTTTGATTGGACTGTTTCTATTAGGGTATAGACTTTTCAGCCATGCAGACCAATTTGATGCAGTGTGCGGCATATGGTCTGAGCACTGACAGGCGGACCCCCCACCCCTTCAACCTCTGCAGAAATGATGGCAGCACTCATACATCTATTTCCCAAAGACAACATCTGGATATGAAGCTGAACACATGCACTCACCTTCTTTGGTTGACCATGGCAAGGTCTGTTCTAAGTGTAACCTGTCCTGTTAAACCACTGTATAGTCTTGGCCCCCATGCTGCTGCTCAGTTTCAGGGTCTTGGCAATTTTCTTATAGCCTAGGCCATCTTTATGTAGGGCAACCATTATTTTTTCAGATCCCTAGAGAGTTTTTTGCCATGAGGTGCCATGTTGAACTTCCAGTGACCAGTATGAGAGAAAAAGAGCGATAACACCAAATGTAACACACCTGCTCCCCATTCACACCTGAGACCTTGTAACACTAATGAGTCACTTGATACCGGGTAGCGAAAATGGCTAATTGGGCCCAATTTGGACATTTTCATTTAGGGGTGTACTTACCTTTGTTGCCAGCAGTTTAGACATTAATGGCTGTGTGTTGAGTTATTTTGAGAGGACAGCACATTTACACTGTTATACAAGCTGTACACTCACTACTTTACATTGTAGCAAAGTGTCATTTCTTCAGGATTGTCACATGAAAAGATCTAATAAAATAATTACAAAAATGTGAGGGGTGTACTCACTTTTGTGAGATAATGTATATATATATATATATATATATATATATATATATATATATATATATATATATATATATATATATATATAGATACACACTCCAGTTTGGTGTCTGTATACATTTACCCCACACAGAGAGAAACTGGGTACTTTTCTTCTGTGGGAGGTTAAAGTATATTCTCTGTCACCAATCTTTCTTACTTGAACATTGACGTTAAGCACTTAAACTACCCTTGACAATCTCCCACTGCATAACTCACTGGGAGTATGCTGAAAATATTTTCCTTAAATGGTACTTTATTCCAACTAGACTTGCAACCATTTATCCTTCTTCCTCCCCAGCCTGTTGGAGGTACTGTGGACATAATGGATCAGTCTTCCACATTTGGTGGGAGTGTCCTAGTCTTATTTCGTATTGGTCTAATATTGATATGTTTATCACTTCTGTAATTTTTTGTACCCACACACCAAACAATGTTATCGGCCTTGGAAATTGCTAAATGGCCCACTAAATTCCACAGCTTTATTAGTACTAGTCTTATATCAGTCTGTCTAGCTCTCGTGATTAAATAGGAATGCCTTCATCCTCCAACCCTCTCTGAGGCCTTCTCTATTCTCAATGATCATTTCTTCATTTGTTAGTGTCTAATAAAATGCATTAATGCTTGTAAACTCTTGACGTGCTTAAACGCACCTGAACATTTAGGCAAGGTAAGGTGTTTTTACCGCTGAACCGCTCCTCTCCTGCAAGTGTTGGCACAGTTTTTTTTTCTGCTTCTAAATGCTCCTATCTCTAAACTCTAAACGCCTATGTGTGCATACACACATAGGCTAACATGTAGGGGAATTTAGAGGCAGAAAAAAAAAAATACCACACGCCCCTAAGAGAAGTATTAAAAACATGCAGTGTGCATGAGGCCTTAAGGCTCGGTTCACATATATACGAATTGGATGCATTTCCATCCGCATTCAATTCGCATACCATGTGAATCGGACCAGCTTTCAATGGAGCTGGTTCACACATGTCCGGATAGACGTGGTCTATTTCTAAAAAGGGTCCTGTGCGATTTTGGTTTAGGTGCGAAGTCAAGTAAAAATTTACACCTGCATCGCACCTTAATCGCACCTGAACCGGTGAACAAATTTGCACTGGACTCTAGACTTTTTCAGTGGGTCATTTGCATGCATATCTAAAGGAATTCTGCTTTAAACTTCCCAATTCCTACTTATTTCCATTATAAAAATAATTGCATATGCAGTTTTTAAGCTTATGAAATATGTTCATCGATATGATTCAATCTTCTCTTACTATCCTAGCCATTATATTAAACTTATGAGTAATTTATCTAAGTGCCCACTGTGCACAAAAGTTTAGGAGGCAGAGAAAGAATGCTCTCATAACTTTGTTTTAATAAAGCAATGTAAAGTGCAACTATGATGTGTAAAGGGCAATAACCAAGAGCAATCAATCAGATTTCAATTTATTTAGTCGTCAAATCAACAAGATAAATAGTAATTGGCTGTTACTATCTTCTTTACTAACATTTACAGACTTATAGCATAATAAGAACTTTTTAGGGCTGTATATAGGTGAAAAGGGATCCCTATTGTGTCAAATATGGATTACTCAGCAACTACCTGGAATCAAGTTAATATAGGTAAAATATAAATCAAAATGGTAACTTTTTTCTACTATTTTAATTGATGCACATGATCACTTCACTGATACTGTGAGCAATATCATTACCTTAACACTTAAGTTATCATTTTTATACATGTAAAAATGTAATTTCATTATAAGTACATTAAGAATATTTAAATGCATTTTATGATTTCTTAATGAGCATATAATTATACTAAGGGGTGTTTTTATATTGGCCCGGAGTTATTTCAGATTGTATAATAAAACTCACAAAAATTTCCTGCTGAATTTTAATATATTATAAATGCTATTTTGTGTTAATAAATGAAAAAGCTTCACATTACACTTACTATAGTCTTAAAATGTATGTTTCCATGTCAGTTTTTTTAATGTTTTAAACTTATTAATAAATTATATTTCCTGGTGCATTAAACACGGTCTCTGGAGATTTCAATGACTTAATAACAAATTGTCTATAATATACTAGAGGTCATGCAAGTCAGCACAATGTGAAAGTGCTCTTCTTAGGTCCAATTCAAGGTGTAGGGTTGCAGACCTACTTGAAAATGACTTCATGCTCTGGAGTAAAAAAAACAGATGGGACAGATTGCTATCACAGCATGGTCCTACAAAAATACCGCCTGAAGAAATTTAAGCTTGGTATGGGATAGTCTTCATTACAATACCAACTGCTGGCTTTGATCTTGCAACCAAACAAATGAAAACAAAAATATATCCTTAGGAAATGAATTCCACATGAGATATTGAAAGGCCTTAAAACAGAACTACAGAGAAAATATAGTGTTAAAAATTACAACTATGATTTTTTTTTTTTTTTATTATTTCAAATGAAGCGCAAATAAAAAGTGCATCATATGCAGTTTTTTTCTGGTTACCAGTTACTGTTGCTAACATTGAAAGATAACTGCAAGTAAAACACAAAGCTCAGCAATACATATATTCCAAGAAAAGATGTTGTCTGGATGCAAAATTTGGAAAAAAAGAATTGGCCTTAAAGTTTGGGCCTATAGCAAACAGCTTTGGGGAATGACCGCTACCCAACCGCACAAAGACAACCCTGCAGCAGTGAACACTCACACATCCACAATATGCCTAAAGTAGAAACATTCAGTTGCTAAAAGGTAATTTGAAATCTCCTACACAGGTACAATTTTAGACTCATATTAGGAAACATAGCCTGTTAAATGTTGACCTGTGATTTTTATTCTTATGGCAGTTCTTCTTTTATAGCATATTCACTATTCTAAAACAGGAGCCAAGCTCACATTGGACTTCATGGCATTTTAAATAATCCTGATTCTGTGTCACAAATAATGTTCAAAACTGTTTAGATGTTATTAAAAAAAGAAGCCTTTCCTAACCTTAGTGGTAGAAATGTAAATAGATTTCCTAAATTGGTGTAGGAGAATTTTTGCATGCATGCATACATTCTAGATTTACCACATATATTGTATTCTGCATGTGCATGCTATAATGTAAAATCACTTTTCTTTATTTTACTAAGATATTTCTGCTTTTCTGAATGCATAACAGTGCATTTAGGGATCTAAAAATATTATGTTCAACTGATGAAACTCTGGAAGCATTTTACACAAGATTATGCATGCTAGTGGACTATAAGATACTGATAAGGCAGTAGAAGCCTTAATAATACATATGTGGACCTCCTGAAACTTAATTATATTGTCTCATACATGTATTCAGAGCCTGAGATGATGCACAGTTCCTGTCCAAGCACCCCTAGATGTTGAGACAGTGACTGCAGGGATGAAGGAAAGGCACAATTGCCAAGGTGTAGATAATGTGAGCGTGAACTTGGGAGTGCTGGTATCTGACAAGCAGATGTACAGCTGGCAATTAAACATGTGCGATTTGTTTTTTAAGAATCCAAAATTCGTACGAATTTCCGTAAATTCGTACATTCGGGAGGATCCGAAATATGAATTGCTATGCTTCCGAATTTTGTACGAAATACAAAATTTCGTTTACGAATTTCGGATCCAAATTCCGTTACAACGGAAACATGACTGGTGTTTTGTTGACCAATCAGAGGTTTTCTTCTGCTGCAGAGTGAGGGTCGGGAAAATTACCTTTTTTAACCGCTTCTTGACCGCCTCATGCACATATACGTGGGCAGAATGGCACGGGCAGGCAAAATCACGTACCTATACGTGATCCTTTAAATGCCTGCCCGTGGGTCGCGTGCGCGCCGCCAGCGGCACGCTCGTGACCCGGTCGGGAGCTCCGTGACCCCGGCCGCGGGACCAGTGGACCAGATCGCCGCTGGTGTCCCGCGATCGGGTCACGGAGCTGAAGAACGGGGAGAGGTATGTTCAAACAAACCTCTCCCCGCGCTTCCTACTCTGCCTGTCGTTGATTGGCTGTTCCCGGTCATCGGGAAAGCCGATGACGTCAGATGTCAGCCCCGCCCCCTAATGTAAAAACACACGTCACAGCCCATATCCCCTCCCCTCCCCCTAGTGGTTATCCCCTTCACTAAAACTGTCATTTATACAGGAATCAAGCATTTAAATAGCATTGATTGCTGTATAAATGACAATGGTCCAAAAAATGTGTCAAAAATGTCCGATGTGTCCGCCATAATGTGCTGATCGCCGCCATTACTAGTAAAAAAAAAAATATTAATAAAAAGCTATAAAACTATCCCCTATTTTGTAATAACTTTTGCACAAACCAATCAATAATCGCTAATTGCGATTTTTTTTACCAAAAATATGTAGAAGAATACGTATCGGCCAAAACTGAGGAAAAATAATGTTTTTTTATATATTTTTGGGGATATTTATTATAGCAAAAAGCAAAAAATATTGAATTTTTTTCAAAATTGTCGCTCTATTTTTGTTTATAGCGCAAAAAATAAAAACCGCAGGGGCGATAAAATACCACCAAAAGAAAGCTCTATTTGTGGGAAAAAAAGGACGCCATTTTGTTTTGGAGCCACGTCACACGACCGCGCAATTGTCAGTTAAAGCAACGCAGTGCCGAATCGCAAAAAGGGTCCTGGTCCTTTGACTGCCAATTGGTCCGGGGCTGAAGTGGTTAATATGGGAGTGAGAGATTTTTTTATGAAAAGTTAACAAACCTAAAAGTTAAAAACCCAGGAAGTCAGCACAGGAATGGTGGGAGCCCCTCATAATGATAAATTTATCACAACGAAAACTGGTAATTGTTATGAAAAGTTAACAAACCTAAAAGTTAAAAACCCAGGAAGTCAGCACAGCACAGGGATGGTGGGAGCCCCTAATAATGATAAATTCATCATAAAGAACATTCGTAATTGTTACGAAACGTTAACGAACCTAACGAAAATTCGTATTTCGTACGAATCCAAATTAAATTTTGGACATGAATTATGAAATACAAGTTAATTCTAATACAAACCATTAGAATCCAATACGAACCATCCAGTTGATGGTGAAGTCGGGTCCCACAATAGATAAAGTAAGTTAAAATAAGATAAAGAACATGAGAAAGTAAGCAGAATTAGAGTCAGGAACAAGCAGAAGTCAGCAACAAACAGGCAGCAAGGTACAGTTTACCTAAGAAGAAGTGTAGTCAGTAGTCCAGGCCGGGTTCGGTAGCAGAGGCAGACAGCAAACATGAGCAAGGAAGGGTAATTTGAGAGCAAAGTCAGAGAGAAAGCAGGGTCTGTAAAAGGATCAAAGATGTGTATAAGGAACTGGATCACAAGAACAAGGCTGAAGACCATACAAGGGACTAGTGCAGAGTTAAGGTTTAAATAAGCTGCTTGGTGGCAGTGTGTGCAGGCAATGATTTATGTGCAGACCATCTTCTATGCTCATAGATATGTGCACGGCTATGTTAATGTGCATGCATATTAGCCAGACAGTGAGTTTTAACTGGATGGCATCATGTCCCTGATAGATATTTGCATTGGGATAATATGAGCTCACTTTACATGTGATATCAAGAATTTTTTGACCGTTGAGGCAAGATGATAAAAAAAAAAATAAAAAAAAATAATCACTATTGGTCAGCGTGCTATAAGATGAACTGATAATACCATTATGACAAGTTGAAAAAACAGCTCCCATATCTAAAAACAGCTCACATGTATAAAAACAGCTCTCAGTGGCACACATCTAGAACCTGTGAGGTCTCCTACCCACATAAAAGAATATGTTTATCAAAAGGTAATAGTACAGAGTATGTAAATATGAATCATTACACTGAAAAGTGTTATACAAAATCATATACAAAGGGTCAGCTCCAGCTGTTTGGTAACTGTTATCAGTGAGGAATGAATAATAATTGTTATAATGGGTTCTGCTGTGAAACTGTTGGAGATCACATACTAACCCACAGCTTGTTTATTACTGAACACTCTCAATATGTATGCATTTCTGTAGATCAAAAAGATGTCTATTATAGGCAGAATATTCTTGATCGTATACAAATTCAAGGATGTAGAGACAAAGCTACTAATTAATTTTCCCAAGGGTAATCCTAACTTCATTCTGCATTTTAACACTCATCTTTCTTGTGACTCATTAAAGCTGCTTCAAATTTTGTAGTTGACCAGTACTATAGTAATCTCATCTGCCTGCAGGCACTGGAAAATTAAAACACTTTCAAGTGAAAATACATATTGATCCAACTTTGAAGCCAGCCACATAATCATACAAAAGAATTCTATCCTATTTAAAGGCAACACATTTCCAAAGAAGTGGAAAACCTGGAAGAGTAGGATATTCTTAAACCTTCCCAATGATTTGCGCTACAAAACACAAAGAGCCTGATAATGTGTTTGTCTGCTTAAACATATAGCAAGCTAACATTGACAAGACTTTGAGTGAGAATTTAATAACATTCAGCTTCATTTTCTCAAGAGAGATATGTACATTTCAGACATGTAGCAGCTATTTCTATTGCCATTAAACAAACGTGCATGGATTTGTCCCCCCAAATTCCTGTTGTGGCACCATCCCTAATTACAAGGAATTAGAGATGGGCCGAACACTCCCCTGTTCGGTTTGCAGCAGAACTCCCGAACAGGGGAAAAGTTCTAACCCAAACGGCAATCCCCATTGAAGTCTATGGTAGTTGAACAGGAAAAATCAAAAGTGGGACTTTAACTGTGCCTCAACAGGAACATAGTTACATAGTTGGTGAGGTTGAAAAAAGACACAAGTCCATCAAGTACAAACTATCTAATAGTTTCTTGAAACTATCATTTCCCCCCGCTAAGACCACTGCCTGTGGAAGGGAATTCCATATCCTTTCTGCTCTTACAGTAAAGAACCCTCTACATAGTTTAACCACTTCAGCCCCGGACCATTTGGCAGCCAAAGGACCAGAGGTCTTTTTTCAATTTCGCACTGCACTACTTTAACTGGTAATTGCGCGGTCATGCAATTTTGTAACCAAACGAAATTTGCGTCCTTTTCTTCCCACAAATAGAGCTTTCTTTTGATGGTATTTGATTGCCTCTGTGATTTTTATTTTTTGAGATATAAACGGAAAAAGAGCGAAAATTTTGAAAAAAAAAGAGATTTTCTACTTTTTGTTATAAAAAAAATCTAATAAACTCAATTTTAGTCAAACATTTGGGCCAAAATGTATTCAGCCACATGTCTTTAGTAAAAAAAATGCCAATAAGCGTATATTTATTGGTTTGCGCAAAAGTTAGCGTCTACAAACTAGAGTACATTTTCTGGAATTTACACCGCTTTTAATTTATGACTGCCTATTTCATTTCTTGAGGTGCTAAAATGGCAGAGAAGTACAAAACCCCCCCAAATGACCCCATTTTGGAAAGTAGACACCCCAAGCTATTTGCTGAGAGGCATGTTGAGCCCATTGAATATTTTTTTTTTTAGTCCCAAGTGATTGAATAAAGACAAAAATAAAAAAGATTTTTTTTTTTTTTTCAAAAAGTTGTCACTAAATGATATATTGCTCACACATGCCATAGTTATATGTGGAATTGCACCCCAAAATACATTTTGCTGCTTCTCCTGAGTATGGGGATACCACATGTGTGGGACTTTTTGGGAGCCTAGCCGCGTACGGGGCCCCGAAACCCAAGCACCGCCTTCAGGATTTCTAAGGGTGCAAATTTTTGATTTCACTCCTCACTACCTATCACCGTTTCGAAGGCCATAAAATGCCAAAATAGCACAAAACCCCCCCCAAATGACCCCATTTTGGAAAGTAGACACCCCAAGCTATTTGTTGAGAGGCATGGTGAGTATTTTACAGCTCTCATTTGTTTTTGAAAATGAAGAAAGTAAAGAAAAAAAAAATTTTTTTTTCTTTTTTCAATTTTCAAAACTTTGTGACAAAAAGCGACATCTGCAAAATACTCACAATACCTCTCAGCAAATAGCTTGGGGGGTGTCTACTTTCCAAAATGGGGTCATTTTGGGGGGTTTTATGCCATCTGGGCATTCCATGGCCTCCGAAACTGTGATTGGCAGTGAGAAGTGAAATAAAAAAATTACACCCTTAGAAAGCCTGAAGGCGGTGATTGGTTTTTGGGGTTCCGTACGCAGCTAGGCTCCCAAAAAGTCCCACACATGTGGTATCCCCGTACTCAGGAGAAGCAACAGAATGTATTTTGGGGTGTATTTCCACATATGCCCATGACATGTTTGAGCAATATATCATTTAGTGACAACTTTTTGTAAAAAAAATATATATATATTTTTTTTTTTTCATTATTCAATCTCTTGGGACAAAAAAAAAAAATATTTAATGGGCTCAACATTGCTCTCATCAAATAGCTTGGGGTGTCTACTTTCCAAAATGGGGTCATTTGGGGGGGGTTTGAACTGTCCTGGCATTTTATGCACAACATTTAGAAGCCTATGTCACACGTCACCCACTCTTCTAACCACTTGTAGACAAAGCCCTTTCTGACACTTTTTGTTTACATGAAAACATATTTTTTTTTTGCAAGAAAATTACGTTGAACCCCCAAACACTATATATATTGTTAAAGCAAAGGCCCTACAGATTAAAATGGTGGGTGTTGCATTTTTTTTTTTCCACACAGTATTTGCGCAGCGATTTTTCAAACGCATTTTTTGTGGAAAAAATACACTTTTTTTTATTTTAATGCACTAAAACACACTATATTGCTCAAATTTTTGATGAAATAAAAAATATGATCTTAGGCCGAGTACATGGATACCAAACACGACATGCTTTAAAATTGCGCACAAACACGCAGTGGCGACAAACTACATACATTTTTAAAAGCCTTTAAAAGCCTTTACATGATACCACATTAGATTCACGGAGGAGGTCTACTGCTAAAATTACTGCCCTCGATCTGACCTTCGCGGTGATACCTCACATGCATGGTGCAATTGCTGTTTACATATGACGCCAGACCAACGCTTGTGTACGCCTTTGCGCAAGAGAAGGGGGGGCAGGGGTGCTTTTTTTTTTTTTTTTTTTGTTTTTTTTTTTATTTATTTAGCTTTTTTATTTTATTTTTTAAACTGTTCCTTCCATTTTTTTTCTTTGTTATGATTTTTATTGTTATCTCAGGGAATGTAAATATCCCCTATGATAGCAATAGGCAGTGACAGGTACTCTTTTTTTGAAAAAATTGGGGTCTATTAGACCCTAGATCTTTCCTCTGCCCTCAAAGCATCTGACCACACCAAGATTGGTGTGATAAAATGCTTTCCCAATTTCCCAATGGCGCGGTTTATATCCGGGAGGGGGACATTCCCTCCCACTGCTTGTAAAAGCAGTCTAGAGGCTAATTACCCGCTAGAATTGCTTTTACATGAAAGCCGATCACTGGCTGAAAAGAATGATACCAAGATGATACCTAAACCTGCAGGCATCATTCTGGTATAACCATTCAAAGTCCAGCAACATACTGGACATATATTGTAATCTTTTTTTTTTCATGCAGCCTCTTGGCTGAACGAAAAAAAGAGATTGATTGGTGGGTATGCCCACCATTAGAATACCTCCCTTCATCCACCCACTTCTAATGATGGGCATACATGCACCATTTATATATGCCGATGCATGGGGGCATCCTCCCGCAAAAGTTATGCCGTGTACACACGGTCGGAATTTCGACCGTATGTACGTGGCATTAGGAGCCAATCGCTCCTCCCCCCCCTGCTGCCCCCATGCTTCGGCATATATGCTCTTTTTTTTAACTGTGGTGGTGAAATCACCTCCTACAGCGTTGGAGTCGCGGCTTTATGTATCGTGGGAGCAAACGCTGTTGCTGTCAAGATAAATAAATCCGCGTTGCAACTGAATGGCGCACCTGAAAACAAAAAAATGCTCAACACTAAAACACAGTAAACAAAATTACATACCTGAAAAGCAAGCGTGATAAAACATGATAAAACATAATAAAACATTGCAGAATAGAATGGAGTAAAAAAAAGAGCAACAATAGAGAGAGAATAGAGTGAGAGAGAGAACAATAAAACGACAACTATTTTATTTTTTTTTATTTTTTTGAGATTCACAGGTAAAAAAGCTCCTGACTGAAGCGACTGAATCAAAACGCTACCACAAAAAAACTGTTAGCGATCGCAGGGATCAGGCCTGACTCTGCGAACGCTGCAGTTATGTGTGCTTAGTGTTTTGTAAGTGACAGTGATCGATCGATACTGCACTTGGGTGGGCTGGGCTGGGCGGAGGGGGAAAACGCAGGTGCTAGCAGGTATCTGGGCTGATCCCGCTAACAATGCGTTTTTTTTTGGAACCCTAAACTGCTGGGACGCTAGTATAGATCTGATCAGATATCGATCTGTTCAGATACTGTGCCACTAAGGGAGGTGTATGCTTTGCGCGTGGGTGTTTGCGGTACTGGCACTAACCTGGGGCGACGCAGACCTTATTTGACCCTAAAACCTAATTGATATCACCCGCCGGGCGATCAGGGGGTTAAACCGTTATTGGGTAATAAATGGCGGGTGCCCTGACAGTATAAAAAACAAGCTAACTAACCAGCGTCACCCGTAACAGTAATACAAAAAAAAACTGGTTACCTAGCGACACTAATGCAGCGATCAGAAAAACGATCGCTTAGTGACACTGGCAAAAGGGGGTGAAAGGGTTAACTAGGGGCAATCAGGGGGTTAAACCTTTATTAGGTAATATATGGGGGTACCTGACGCTATATAAAAACCTGACGGGGAACCTAAATAACGAAATAACTAACTGGCTAACCAGCGTCACCAGTGACAGTTATACAGTGATCACTGGTGAAAGGGTTAACTCTAGGGGCAATCAGGGGGTTAAAACCTTTATTTAGGTTGTAATATGGGGGTACCTGACCTATAAACCTATTTATGAACCTATATAAACATGGCGGTTACCTAAAAAAAAAAAATGGTTACCTAGCGACACTAATGCAGCGATCAGAAAAACGATCGCTTAGTGACACTGGCAAAAGGGGGTGAAAGGGTTAACTAGGGGCAATCAGGGGGTTAAAACCTTTATTAGGTAATATATGGGGGTACCTGACGCTATATAAAAACCTGACGGGGAACCTAAATAACAAAATAACTAACTGGCTAACCAGCGTCACCAGTGACAGTTATACAGTGATCACTGGTGAAAGGGTTAACTCTAGGGGCAATCAGGGGGTTAAAACCTTTATTTAGGTTGTAATATGGGGGTACCTGACCTATAAACCTATTTATGAACCTATATAAACATGGCGGTTACCTAAAAAAAAAAAATGGTTACCTAGCGACAGCAGTGACACTAATACAGCGATCAGAAAAACGATCGCTTAGTGACACTGGCAAAAGGGGGTGAAAGGGTTACCTGGGGGGCAATCAAGGGGTTAAACCTTTATTAGGGGGGGGTAGGGGGCTACCTTGGACCTAAAACTAACTGCCCTGACAGTTATTACAGTCACACTGACACTAAATGCAGTGATCAGTAAATAAATGATCACTGCAATTAGTGACACTGTGACTGGGGGGGGCGGGGGTGATCTGGGGGGTGATCAGGGGGTGACAGGGGGGTGGAATATGTGCCTAACTGTACTGGTGTCAGTGTAGTGTTGTGCACTAACCTGTACATGTTCGCCGCTCGGCGTCTCCGGTCACATAGACCGGCGCACCGAGCGTGACATCACTTCCGCCTTCCTGTCTATACAATAGACAGGAAGGGGAAGTTTCTCATTGGCCAGGAGCGATCGCGAGGGGGTGGCCAGAAACCACTGGCCGTCCCCTCGTCCCGGATCGCTCCTGAAGCGATCCCGACCGTCCCCGCCGGCGGAGGGGGGTCCGATCGGACCCCCCAACCGCCGGAAGAATGTCACGTACAGGTACGTGATTCTGCCTGTACGTGCCATTCTGCCGACGTAAATATACAGGGGGCGGTCGGGAAGTGGTTAAGGTAAAACCTCTTTTCTTCTAAACTCCACGAGTCTTGTTAAACTCCCTTTTGCAAAAAAGTTTTATCCCTATTGTGGGGTCACCAGTATGGTATTTGTATATTGAAATCATATCCCCTCTCAAGCGTCTCTTCTCCAGAGAAGATAAAACATGCAGCACAAAAAAAAACATAAAAGCATAAAGTCTTTATTAAAATATAGAAACTATAAAAAAGACAGTGCCATATCATTACTATACACAAGTAATGAACACATCAAAACAATTACAAATTGGTGCAGTAAATCGATGCTCTTCGGAAATCTAGTTGCTTCCTCAGGATCCACAACAATTTTAAAAAATCCATATGGCACAAGCTGAAATATATTGGAAATAAATGAGCATGGTCCTGGGAGTGCTAAGTGTGTTTATCACACTTATTTTTGTTTGTTTATCTATTATTTATTTTTAGTTAGCGCCACGTACCTCTATACTCATTTATTTTTTCTGTGTGGGAACACTTTTATATGTTGGCAGCTTCTCTTATCCTTATTTTGTTTATTTTAAGTGAGTCTAGATTTTGCACATAAGTATTTTTCCTTTCTAATATGCTGTTTAACCACTAGTATATTTTTCAAAACCGAATCAATAGTAATAGGACCCCAGTATTTCTCTAGTATATTTCCGACAGTAGCCACCTTTCCCTCCAGTACATGGTTCCAGCAGAAGATAGCTGTTATCCGTCTTCTGCTGACACCCTGTACTGGAAGGAGAGGCGGCTCCTGTGTGCCGTGGTGCTGCTGCTGGGTTTCCTTGCTGGAGGGAGAGCAGAGCTGAGGAGGATAAGACAGAGAAGTCCTGATCTGAAGTGCAGTTCAATGTCCCCTTATCGGATGATCTGTTGCTACACATTTTCATGCTATATCAGACCTCCTATAACTTGGGGTATGTCTTTCTGGTAAGAGGCTGGATGTGTTGAGGTGGTGGATTCACTGATCACAAAATGTTGTTGTTACATTTAAGAATGATGGACACTATTCTATGAGCACTGAGGATCGGATCTATTCACTTGATTACAAGATTAACATTTGTGGACTCTATTTAATTGCTTTGTATATCACTTGCCTGGGCTATTTTATTTAATTTATATCATTTTTATTTATGATGAATGTGAATGTTTTGCTTTATGCTGCGCAACTATTTTGCAATATATTTCATAAGTGATAAACCAATGTCAATCCGATTACAGGGAAGGCCGATCAATATCTCCCTAGTCCAAGTGTATGTTCCAACAACAGATGCAGAAGATTACAAACAACTTCAGAATGCAATAGATTAAAGTGATTTTTTTTTTAAATAACATATCATACTTACATCCACTGTGCAGCTCGTTTTGCCCCGAACCTCATCTTCTGGGGTCCACCAGTGGCTCTCGCAGCTCCTCCCCACATCAGATAACCCCCTAGGAGAAGCGCTCTCCCAAGGGGGTTACCTTGTAGGTGCGCTCCCGAATCTAGCATTTGGCGTCCATAGCCACCAAATGTATGACTCTGCCCCACCCCCGGCGCCCGCGTAATTGGATTTGATTGACAGCAGTGGGAACTGCTATCAATCTATCCAATCAAGAGCCAAGAACCCCGGGCAGAGAGACAGCTCGTCCCCGCCGGGTCAAGTTCCAGGGCTCGAGTAAGTAAAACGGGGGCTTGGGGGCCATTCACTGCCAGGTGTTTTTTCACCTTAATGCATAGGATGCATTAACGTTAAAAAACACAAACGTTTACAACCCCTTTAAGAAGAGACTCAAGATCTATTGATCAGTGTTTAGAAAGTATGGCTTAGGAGAAAGAAATGAAGCTGGCGATAACTTTGTACAGTTTTGCAAAACTAACCAACTGTCCATTTTGTACACACAATTTCAGTACCACAAGTGTTTGCTATACATATGGACCTCTCCAAACGGCATGTATCATAATCAAACTGACTACATCTGCATAGGACAGAGATGGAAATCTGCAGTTTTGACATTAAGGACTAAGCCAGGAGTTGATTGTGGAAGCAACCACAAGCTTTTGACATGCAAGATCAACATAAAGCTTCGCAAGAAGATCATTAGATGCCCACCAAGAAATTACATTGAAAAATCTACACAAGATTACTGCAACATATTCGCCATTGATATGGGAGATAGAGAGCCCAACAAGTTATGGAAATACATCAAAACCATAAATAGTGAAGAAGCTGAAAAAATATTACAGATGAGGGAAAAAAAACAAGAAGTCACCTTGGATTTCAGAAGAAACTAGAAAATTTGCAGAGCAAAGAAGACAAGCCAACATTTCTGGTAACAGTGAAAAAGTATCACAAATGAACCAAGCTTTTCAATGTCAATTTCTGAAAGATAAAGAACTATATCATAAGGATATTTGTCAGAAACATGAAGCCTAACCAAACACCTGTGCTCTGTGTCTATAAAATGTGTATATTAAGGACTGCAGCACTTTAATATCCTAATACAGGATACTTAAAAATAAATACCAACAATAGATGCAATTTCCATTTAAGTGCTCACAAATTAATCAAACATATGATAAAATAAAATAGGTCTACATAAATACATCAAGTGAATGAAGTCATTGGTATGTAAATAATTCAGTATAAAATAACTCACAATTCACATCAAATATGAAAATTCATGCTCCCATATATAATCACTTAACTAAAGCACATAAGAGTATAAACAATAAATAAATTAATATATAACATAAAAAAAATATTTAAAAATGGATGCTCAAAGTCTAAATACTATTTTAAAAATGATGGAGGACCTCTAAACTAGATGGAGGACCTCTAAACTATTAGAGGTTAATGCAACCTGTGTTAGATAGACAAATGATCTCAAGAATAGCAGCTTGCAGTGTACAAATTACACCTTCCACCACTAGGTGGCTCCAAATATACCAAGAATGGCTCACAGAGTCAGGCTCAACAGAGAATTTCTGGATAAAAAGGTAATTAATTTGTATTTTTTTTTTTTTTTTTTTTTTTTTACATCACTCCACTAAAATGTGTTCTTACTAAACAACATGTGACATAATTGTTAACATGATTAAAAAATAGTAATGAAAATGTATTTATACAAAAGTATTTAGCACATCATATTTTCCAAGCCTTTTCTTTGTTTAGCTGTTTTCCAAAAATAACTTGTTCCTAATTACCTAATTTCAGGTGTTTGTTGGCTGTGCAACAATGCAATGTTGCTGTCTTACTGCATAACCACCAAGGTGGAAAATTACATCTGCAGACCAGTAATAGTGATCATACCTCACTGTTCTTCCAACTGCTATCATTCCAGCTCAGCCTGCTACCCAAAGCTCTACCCAGCTGTCAACATTTTCTTAGCTGCCTCTGTGTCCTTATACGTTAAGCCTTGTTGGCATAATGTATATAAGCACTGCTGAGAAGATACATGCATTTGGCAAAACATTGTTTTGGAAATGAAGACACCAAGAAACCCTGTGCTCATGCAACATGTTCAAGTTATTAAGCCAGATAATAGTTTGCAAGACAGGTCTTGTGAGTTGTTCTCTTTTGATTGATATGGTTAGACAGGGCACGATGGGTATTAGAGCTCCCATCTTGTCTTCTTTTAATTGAATGTGTCAGTGACAATTGAAAATCACTTGTGCAGCAGCATCTATTCCAAGTGAAACAATTGTTTTAAAATAATTGCTTTGACAAGTGAGCTGGCAATCTGTAAGGACAGAGAAATCTAAACACTGAAGAAAGCAGGTAAAATGCTTACAATAATTGTTTACCCTACATTAGAGGTCTTTACATCTTACATAATAATTCCAGAAAATGCTAATATATCTCTATAAAATGTTATTAATATCAGATAGAGACATGAATAAAATATACTTATTTCTGGATAATGTTCAGATCTTATAAGCTATTATACAAAACAGTTGGCAAAAAAAAAATTAACCAAACGCAGCATGTAAAAGAGAAAGGTTTATACTTACCTTTTCATCAGGTGGTGTATGAAATCTTTGCTCTATTAAAGATTCTCAGACTTCACTGCTATTCCAGTATTCGGGTATGTTGAGTATGGCCCCCCTCTCCCATAATAAATAGCAACACAAAAGTGTAAAAAAAAAAAAAGGTAGGGTAAAAAGTTAATAAATATACTTACAGTAACTTTCTCCCACCTTCCATACAGCAGAGTGTGAGGTCATACAGTATTCCATTTGGGGAAATTACTAGGAATGTATCCCAAATCTTGCAAGAAGATGCTCTAGTCAGCTCAGGTGCATATTCCATAAGATCTAGAATACTCAGCACCCCCTCGGATGTTATCAACGGTCCAATTTAAAAAGACTCTGTCTAAAAGATAGCTGTGTATAAAATAAGGCGGGGTACAACTTTTAAGAAAACACTATGTACTGTTGGTAGGAAAACAGTCAAAACATTTATTTAAAATGTGAAAATTTTGTTTCAAAGATTCTTATTGAAGGACATCAGGTGTGACACCTTTGGCAAGTAAAAAGAAGATTTTACTGTGTTTACTGGGGGTATGATAGTCTAATACAATTTGACTTGTACATTCCAAGAGCAACACAAATTAAGAAAATGCTGGTTGCATGGCATAGAGAGAGAGACAGCATTTACAATTCTGATGTTTTGGTATAGAATGCCTTAGCTGTTACACCGACAAGATCCTTCAGTGCCGGTTCACACTACAGCAACCTGAAAGTCGGCACGCCTTTGGCAGGCAACTTCGAGGCAACTTCAAGGCAACTTCAGGGAATTCCTGTGTAAGCTTCCTGTAATGTTGGATCCTGATCACATCAATTAAGATAAGGATCCGACTTGGAGGGAAATCTATGGGTACAAGTCGGCTAGAAGTTGCCTTGAAGTAGTACAGGAACCATTTCTGAAGTCGGAGCGACTTCAGTAGTGTACATTAAGACAGCTCTCATTCACTTCAATGGAATTTCTTATGTCCAGAGACTTGGGGCGACTTGAGGTCTGACAAGTCGGATCCCACATCGCTGTAGTGTGAACTGGCCCTTACTGTCTCCTCTTTGTTGGAGGTGCAACAAATTATTGGGCAATCATTACCACATTTTTTGGTCCTGTGAGCTTATAAACCCTTTTGGGAATTGGTAATGCCGCTTCTCCAGAGGTTGCTAGATGTAACACTACAACAACACTGACATAGGGAAATGTCCAAATAGATTGGCCTCATACATTTTACTAGCGGTTAAGAGAACTATCCTGGTACATTGATTATCCTCTACACCCCCTACTCAATCGCAACTCCTACACAACATTTCAGAGATTCGGAGAATGGAATAGAATGGAGAGAATGGTGGGTGATGCCGTGGACCCGGTTCAACAAGATATGGGATCCTTGGGACCAATCTGAGTATGCACTGCCGGATAACAAATCTTCACCTTTCCCTGTCTCCTTCTCACTGACCAAAAACCCCTGGTGTATATTTCTAACTCATTATTTTTTTTAGTTTTTTTTAGTTTTCGAATGTATTCTAGTTTTAAGTTTTGATATGTAAATGCGTCATTAGTGTGATTGTTCTATTCAGTGTTCATATATATGTTATTCCATTTATTGGATTTAATGTTCTGCTTTGTGCACTACTGTTTCTTTTGCAATGTTCTTTTTTTTTTCTTGCTTTGTTTTTTTCTTTTAAAATTGCAAACTTTGTAATTTATTTTTGGAAAACATTTAATAAACATACAATAAAAAAAGAGAATGCTGGTTGTAGAAGTATTTTTTTCTGTTCAAATATAAGAAGCTGTGATCCATTTAGTGACATTCTTTAGAATAACATGTTAAGCATTCTGACAGCTAAAAACTGACATTTGGCAAAGTAGATGTAAACTAAAATTAATAGAACAGACTTTGATATGATGTTTTTGACATCAAGTCTAAAAAATGTAATTGTTGCAATCGACTCTACAATTACGAAAATGCAAAAGTTCCAGGAATTCTGTTTAAAATGAATGTTTCATTTTGAACCATTAATATACTGTAGCTTGCCAATCTCTAAAATCATGAAAGTACAGTAAAAGTCACTTTTTGCTTGTGCTCGGTTTTTAGCAAAACCTGAACTGCAAACCAAATAAACTGAATGATTATTTAAATTACAAAAAAATGACTTGTAGTGCATAAATGGTTTTAAACTATCGGACCCCAATCCAGAATAAAAACTGGAGACAAAAAAGACCCTGCTAACTTGATGATTACCTTACATTATAAATATAGAGCATTTCTGTTTCATGTTCTTCACACACCTTTTCACTCATTTTTGCTGCTAGTTGAGCTTGTGGTAGTCATTACAAAAATCTAAAAATTGAATAATACAATATTTACTTAAATATTGGACACTTTTTCCCCCTTACTGCCCAGGCCAGTTTTCAGATTTCAACACTTTGAATGACTATTACTCATGCAACACTGTTTACCAAGAATCAAAACAAATAAGTTCAGTAATGAAGTTATGTGTAATAAAATAAAATGACACAGGTAAAAATTATTGAACACATGAAGAAAGGGAGGTGAACAAAGGCATGGAAAACCAAGACACCAGCTGAAATCTATCAGTAATTAGAAAGAAATCCTGTCCCTTGTTAGTACAAATTAATATCAGCTGGTTCAGCCTCAACTGATGGCCTATAAAAAGGTGTCTCATTACCAAGGTGTAAAAAAACAAACAAGATATTTGGGGGGCACACCCTAAAAGATGCATTAAAGATGGTGCAGCCATAAGACCATACAACAGAACAAAATATTATAGCGCACACATGCAAAAAAGACATTTACTTACTGCAAGGCTATTTAAAACACCTGGACATTTTCAAAAAACATTATCAAAAAATATGGGGATTTGGTCACACCCTATTGCTATATGGTGCTTAAGCCCACTTACTGGGGGCCATGGTTAGTGGGTCCTATGCTATCCATAGACTGGGAGATCCTGCTTCTCTGAACCATGGGAGCCATACACTAAACTAAAGGTCTCCACCTATGACACAGGTGGACACTAATGAGAGGCACTCATTACCAAGGTGTCACACAAGAAACATCTCATGATGGGTAAAAGCAAAGAGATCTCTCAAGATCTTCACAACCTTATTGTTGCAAAACATACTGATGGCATTGGTTACAGAAAGATTTCTAAACTTCTGAATGGTACAGTAAGCACTGTTGGGGCCATAATCTGGAAGTGGAAAGAACATAATTTGACCATAAACTGACCACGACCAGGAGCTACTTGCATGATTTCAGAGGAGTGAAAAGAATTATCAGAATAGTTGTCCAGAGCCAAGGACCACTTGTGAAGGGCTTCAGAAAGACCAGGAATTAGCAAGTACAATTGTTTCAAAGAAAACAATAGGTAATGCACTCAACCACCATGGATTGTATGCACGCTCACCACGCAGGACTCTCATTTCTGAAGAAAAAGCATGTTGAAGCTTGTTTAAAGTTTGCTGCACAACATTTAGACAAGCCCGTGAAAAACTGGGAGTATATAGTTGGTCAGATGAGACCAAAATTTTACTCTTTGGATGCCATAATACACACCATGTATGGAGGTCAAATGGCACTGCACATCACCCCAAAACACCATACCAACAGTAAAGTATAGTTTGTCAAACATTGAGATAACACAGAACACAGGATTTCTGGCAGCAAAAACATTCACTTATTAACCACTTACGGACTGCCTGCTGTCATTATACGGCAGTACTTTGAAGAGGAATATTGTTGTTATGGCAGCTAGCTGCCATAACCCTGGTATCTTCTTCTTCAGCTGGTGGTCCGCTTTCAGATAAAAGTGGTCTCTGTGGCAGCGGCGGAGTTGATCGGATCCTGTGTCCTCTGTGGTATGGAGTTGAGTGAGGGGAAGATGACCCCCACCTGGCTCCATACCAATGCAGGGTGGAAGCGACGTCCATTTTTTTTTTTAAACTACATTTTTTTGACCCGAGATCTCATATTTAAGAGGTCCTGTCCCTCTGCATTCCTTGTAATAGGAATAAAAATGGCACATTTTTTTTTTAAAGAACAGTGTAAAAATAAAAAATGGGACCGGGCGCTATATGTGAGGTATCTTCGTGATTATTAGAGCAACAGCAATAATTCTAGCCCTAGCGAGCTAAAGATGCGGCTTGCAGGACATTTTCCAGCGTCCTGCAAGCGCACCGCTTCAGTGTGAAAGCCCTCGGGCTTTCACACTGAAGACACAGCAACAGCCTTAAAGGGCAAAAAAAAACAGCAAAAGGGGCCTTAAAGTGGTTAAACAGATATCACAAAACAAATTTTTAGCAGTATATTGAATAGACAAAAAAAGTTTACTGTTGAAACATACATATACTTTTAGACAAGTGGATTAATACTTCTACTGCTAGTTAGCCATCAGAGCACAATATACATTTATTTCTATTTTTACCCTGTGCTTAGAACATATTGCCATTGCATACATGTTAATTACATCTGTAGCAGTGACCCATACACTCCTTAATGGCAATTATTTAAGTTATAAATTATAGCACTTTATTTAAACAGTGTTGTCCTGCAAAATAGATATTTAAATATCAAGAGTGTTGCAGGCCCTGCCATGGACCTGATTAACCGCTTCAGCCCCGGAAGATTTTACCCCCTTCCTGACCAGAGCACTTTTTGCGATTCGGCACTGCGCCATTTTAACTGACAATTGCGCGGTCATGCGACGTTGCACCCAAACAAAATTTGCGTCCTTTTTTTTCCCACAAATAGAGCTTTCTTTTGGTGGTATTTGAGCACCTCTGTGGTTCTTATTTTTTGCACTATAAACAAAAAAAAGCGACAATTTTGAAAAAATCGCATTCATTTTTACTTTTTGCTATAATACATATCCCCCAAAAATATATAAAACATTTTTTTTTTCTCAGTTTAGGCCGATATGTATTCTTCTACATATTCTTGGTAAAAAAAAATTGCAATAAGCGTATACTGATTGGTTTGCACAAAAGTTATAGCATCTACAAAATAGGGAATAGATTTATAGCATTTTTATTATTATTATTTTTTACTAGTAATGGTGACAATCTGTGATTTTTATCATTACTGTGACATTATGGCAGACACATCCGACATTTTTGACACATTTTTGGGACCATTGGCATTAATACAGCGATCAATGCTATAAAAATGCATTGATTACTGTAAAAATTTCACTGGCAGTGTAGGGATTAACACTAGGAGGCGATCAAGGGGTTAATTGTGTTCCCTAATGTGTGTTCTAACTGAAAGTGGGAGGGGACTGACTAGGGGAGATGACAGATCGCTATTGATACTTTGTATCAACAGATAATCTGTCACTTCTCCCCACAGAGAACCAGGATCTCTGTGTTTACACACAGAGATCCTGGTTCTCGCCATGTTACGAACGATCGCGGGAGCCCAGCAGTCCTCGAGAGCGATGGGTACTCGCATCGCCTCCGGGGGCGCCCTGCGGGCGTGCGCAGCCACCAGAGGGAGTGACGTAACATAACGCCAATTCGTGCAGCCAAGCCATGCTGCTGCAGTACAACTGTGGCGGCTGGTCGGCAAGCTGTTAATTATTAAAAACTTGAGTCTAATCAGTAGTCAGTGAGAGTGTTATTTGATATAATTATCATTTACTTTAAGGAAATGAGTACCTATAAACAAATCTCATTTACGCATAATAATGGTGTAGGTTTGACATAATGCGAACTGACATTAACAATACAAACATGGCAAACCTCCATATAAAAAATGAGAAGCGTTTAAAAATCATGGACCCTGTATAGTTCACCTAAAATTTTACACTGAAAAAAAAAAAAAAAGACAACAAAAAGTGTCAGAATAACAAATAAAGTCACAGATCCACACAGGACCAATTCCAAGACAACACAAAATGTATTAAAATGCAGTAAAAACAATAAAAATTCAGTCATCTTGAAAAAGGAGAATCTTATCTGCGATAAAGGCAGTCAATAAAGAAGCTCTCTCATTTAAACATCAAATGCACATTGTTTTGCAACACCTGTTATTCAGCCATAATAGCTTTCTTAACCTGTCAAAGTGTTTAAGCTGAAGAAAAGAAATGGGCCTCCAGCTGTGCAGTTCTGTGCAGAGAGCTTGTGCAAAGCGATATTAGTTTAATGAAATGTGTACAGATTGTAATTGTGGTAATAAGAGGGCAATTCCCTGAGGTGCAGTAGGAAGGCAGTAGATGCAGTCAAGCACAAAACAGAAGTTTCAGATTTAGCAGACAGAGAGAGAAAATGTGGAGCACGGTGCAAAGATTAATGCAGCATAAGCAGAGGTGCTATGTGATAATGAAACACAGCGACGCGCCACAAATGTGAGCTAGGCTTACTGAAAGAGAATTTATTGTCGCAAGTAAATCTTCATTTGTGATGATAAAGTCTATCCATCAGGGAGCAGCAAGAAGGGCCAACTGATTATATGCTTCACACCACTTTACCTGGCCAGGGCTTTGTGGTTGATAATGATTTAATACAGATTAATAAAAAGCACATCATTGTAGAGACAATCTGCTCCGGTATGAGGATACTGTATGTAGCTACAAACCACAGAGATGGATAACACCAGCATTGCTGCCAGTTACTGAAATGTATATAACTCTCTTGTATAGGATTGTGTGTAAGGATGAGCTCCGGCGTCTTCGCACAGCCCATGTGCAGAGCCCGCCAGGAAGTCAGCGATGCGCTAATCACAGGCACTGAGACATTTCCCGATCTCTGCAGCCGCGCATCGGGACAATGCCTGTGATTAGCGCGGCGCAGTGCCGACTTCCTGGCGGGCTCTGCACGTGGGCTGTGCGAACACGCCGGAGCTCATCCTTAATTGTGTGTCCTTCAGTCATAAGCACATCAATAGGAAATGAGTGGCATACACAGCAGTAGCAGCTGTTTTCATTAGGTTTATAAGAGGTGAAGGCAGGGGAAGATTGTACACTGATCCAGTCTACAAAAACTGTGGCCCTTATGCTAGGCGGTAAATCAAAACTCAGGCTTCAGTAGTGAAAGCAAATTTTTCATTGGTTGCTGCAGACTAGTGTACTTTTCAAGGAGTATCACCCATGGGGCACCTTTGTAGAGTTTACATCCAAAACAAAACGGAACATATCTTAACCGCTTGCCGACCAGCCGGCGCAGTTGTACTACGGCAACATGGCTCGGCTGCGCGAATTGCCGTCATGTTACATCTGTAACATATTCGGCCACTAGGGGGCAAACAGGGGGCGTGGGTGGAGCCGATGCGAGTTCCCTGCGGTCGCAATCTCCGCCAGGCTCCCGCAATCGCTCGGGGCACACCGAGAACCTGGATGTGTGTGTGTAAACACACAGTTTCCGGTTCTCTGAGGGGAGAACAGACAGATTGTCTGTTCATACAGAGTATGAACAGCGATCTGTCATCTCCCCTGCACAGTCCCCTCCCCCTTCAGTTAGAACACAAACTAGGGAACACATTAACCCCTTGATCGCCCCCTAGTGTTAACCTCTTCACTGCCAGTGACATTTTTACAGTAATCAATTCATTTTTATAGCACTGATCACTGTATTAATGCCAATAAACACACAATAAGTGAACACAAACTTACGGTATATTAAATTGCTTTTTATCTACGTTTATTATTTTTTTATAATTTTTATAATTTTTTATTGATTGGTTGTACACATGGATTAGAATTTTTTACCCCCTCATAAATTCCACTACAGAAGAGATTTCCTTTTGATTAACCGGTTATGAAAATCCTTCTTGGATGTTAGGCTTAATCATTGTTTTTACTGTTCTTGCTGTTATGCCTATGCATAAGTTGTCTTTCACATTTATAACAAATACCGCTTTGTATTTACAAATTGACCTATCTTTTATAAGATGTTACTGTAATCTGCATTATCTCCTTGAATAAAACCCTTTTTTGGTAAAAAAAAATAAAATTTTTTACAGCAATTATTCATGGACAAGTTCACATGAATAACGAGTGAATATGAATGTATATGTTCTTTATCTATTTATATTTAGTGCCATTTATTGGCTTTGCATATAGATCTTACTGCTTTACATTGATCATCTTGTTAGTGATTGTACTTTGCATTTGCAATGACTGCAATTTTTACACATTGTCTGCAATTTTGGTCAGTTTGCACATTAACAGAGTTCATTTGTTTGGAGACACATGAAATTTTACACATTTATAAGTTAATATACAGTATTTTAATATTAGTGCAACACACTTTAGAAACAATATGTGTTATTTTGCAGTTTACAAGTTCTTAGATGAAAACACTGCATTTGTTTTTAGCCATCCTTTCTTTTATTTTCATCTGGGGATCCAGCCAGTAAGTCTGTAGTATTTAAACAGAACAAGATCTCCTACATACATAGCAGTTTAAGTGTTGAGACAAACCATTTACCACTGAAATGGGGTGCTTACAAGGATCAGCTTTTATTTATTCATGTAAAACCTTTATCCCAAAAGAAAACTGTTGCTGCAACTGCTTGTGAAACTGCAAATGTGAGCTGGAGTTTGGTTTCAATTTGTAAGTGTATCTACTTGTAATTCTGCTAGTACATCTAAAGACCCATACACACGATCGGACTTCAAACAAACTTTTCCATGGATTTCTGTCCAAAGGGCGTTGGCCGTGAACTTGTTCTGCATACACACGGCAGGACTGTTTCAGCCAACTTTCACCAAATCACGTGTTTTTTCAGCTCTTTACCGCCACCCTTTGGTCAACTTCTGTATTGTTGTCTGACCTTTTGCATTGGTTCTGAGCATGCTTGTTTGTACTTTGGAGTAAAGTCCTATGGACTTGTGTACACATGATAGAATTTTGTACCATAGGACATTTGTTGCCGGAAGGTTTGTCTGTTTGCACAGCCAACATATGTCCGATGAAAACAGAAAAAGTTTGTGCGATAAAGCGTACACACGGTCGGATGTTGCCTTAAAACAGGTAATTTTGCATGTTTGTTGTCAAAAAGTCTGATTGTGTGTATGGGCCTTAACACTCCCCTCCCACCAGATGGACAATGCTGATGTTCAAAGGTGCCCCTGTCTTCCTTCATCCAGAGTTGGAGCACTCACATGATCAGACTTTCCGACAACAAAACCGTGGAATTTTGTTCGAAGGTTGTTGGCTCCAACTTGTCCTGCATACACACAGTCACACAAATGTTGGCCAACAATTACGAAGTTGGGAACGTGGTGACGTACAAGACGTACGACGAGCCGAGAAAAAAGAAGTTCAATAGCCAGTGTGGCTCCTTCTGCTCCTTTGTGCGTCGGACTTGTGTACACACGATTGTAAATTCCGACAACAAAGTTTTGTTGGTGGAAAATTTGAGAACCTGCTAGCCAACATTTGTTGGCGGAAAGTCTGCCAACAAATGTTCGATGGAGCATACACACGGACAGACTTTCAGCCAACAAGCTGTTGGTGGAAAATCTGATTGTGTGTACGGGGCATTATACAGGAGGTGTGGTACTGGCCAGATCACCAGGTGAAAGCAGAGGGAAAAAAAGCCTAAAAAAAGGAGACTAATGCAGTCACCATATCTAATGATTCATAAGCTGCCATATATTATAATTTTTGGTTTTGAGGAACTTTAATTCTGCTTTAATTCAGCATTATAGTGCCTTTGTTTGCATGCATTGAAAATGGTAATATGCTGATTATATATGGTCTGGATTCACTGGATCCTTTTTTCATTCAAAGCTAGAAATAAAAATAATTGAAACTTTGTATGCAATATTTTAAAAAGGATAATTTTGTTTCATGCCATGGCATTTGTTTGTTTGTTATTTCCTTTTGAAAAGAAGAAATAGTGAAGGAACAAACAAGCAATGGTCTACAAAAACATCCTGCTAATTTTGAATATGTAGCAATGTATCACCAGAGTATATTTAGAAACCGTTTGTGATTTTTATTACACTCTACCAAGTATTAAATTAGAAAAATGTAAATTTGTCAGGATATAGCCCACACGCAAAACTATGCATATTGTGGCAGAACATGTCAAGTGAGTCCTTAAAATAAGAATGAATGAAATAATAAAAACCTATTAAAAATGAAGCATGCAATTTTACATTGCCTAAAGCAATAGTCTTCACAGATGCAAGAAAACCAATCATTAACTGCTGTTACCAACTTTTTTGCCCCAACAAAAATATGTTCATATTTATCCTTAGTGTTATTTTTCTTTTTTCATCAATATTATTGAGATTCATATAAATAAAATAAAAGCATTGTTATTAGCATTTTATCGGGTTCTTTAATTGCTAACTTTTCTGTATATTTTATATAAAACTTCACATCAATATTTTAATAGCCAAAGCATCTAATGTGTGTCTATAATAAACAATACCTTATTTTATAAAAAAATAAATAAAAATTCATGATATATCTGTTTTTTTTTGTGACAGGACATGTTTCATTACATTTTTGTTGCCCTGTAACAAGCACAAACCTGTAAACGTTCTAAAAAGGACTTAAAAGAACTAGAATAAGGAATTGACAATAAGGCCTTCAAAACTACAGTCTGAGAATATTAGGCTAAGTATTTTTAAACCCCCCAAATAAATTAGTGCATATGTCAGCTGTAAGGACACATATTCAAAAAGACTAATGGACAGATTATTCTACAGTATGTGTTATGCCTTTAGCATGATAGCCTTTTTCCCAGTAAGCTACTATATTCAAAGTAATTTCAAGTAATAAGGGAAATGAATCATTATACAGTTAATACTGTTTGGATAACTTTGCAATTCTTATTTTTCTGTCTTTAAATTTGGGTTCCAGGTTCCCACTGCATTCAGATTTAAAAGTGCTCTTCTCGTGGCAGGTAGGTAGGTCTGAAGTCTGGACCTACATTCACCTCTTTGCCTAATTAATTATGAATTAACCTTCCAAAGCAGGGTTGACTGTAACTGGTGACCATTTGGGAGTTGTTTAGTGCTTACATATTGCAAAATGTGGTTTTCTTACTGTGAGAACCAGAAAAGATCTGCAATGAGTAAACTTGAAAATTTGGATTAAGCAAAGAAAGTGCTGCGCTAAAATAGTCCATAAGGATAAATATCCAGTCCCAAAGATTTAGTGTTTCAAAATTAAAAATAAAGTGTCCACAAGGGGCCACTGGCAGTATACCCATGCATCAAGGAATTTTCATAAATGGTTTAAGTGATGATCCATAAATGGTGACAACCATCAATGTGCTAATATCCACCACCATAGATAGTGAGGGTACACTTATCAGAAGGTGTGGACCCAAGTACTATATGGCAAAGAGTCACACAAGCAGGGGTGTGACAGACAGACTTCATATAATTATTCCAGATATTCCATGCCTTCTCTATGAATGGATCACTCCAATCCCCGGAGTTCAGATATGGATATGGACTCCATTCACATTAGCCTTCTGTGTCCAGTCTCCAGCCACTCTGCTGTCTGTCTATGACACTGTCAGACACCACTAAGGGAGGTGACAAGGCGCAGCACAGCCAGCGGGCATTTCTGGGATAGAAAATAAACAATGTATTATGGTCAATAGGATGTATTCTGTCCAGTGTTAAAGACATTTAGTACTTTAGTAAATACTGTAAGCAACATAGCAGAGACAAAGACATCCACACCACAAACTCCTGTTTTATTTTTAGTTTAATTTGGTTTGGGTGGCACAGTGGTGGAGTGGGTAACACTCTCGCCTAGCAGTAAAAAGGGTTGCTGGTTCAAATCGCAACAACAACACTACCTTCCTGGAGTTTGCACGTTCTCCCTCTCTCCTCCGGGTACTCTGGTATCCTCCCACACTCCAAAGACATGCTGGTAGATTAATTGGTTTCTGTCCAAAATTAGCCCTAGTATATGAATGTGAGTTGGGGACCTTGGATTGTGGGCTCCTTGAGGGTAGGGACTGATGTGAGTGTGCGATGTATGTGTGGAGCGCTGCATAAATTGACGGCGCTATATGGGTACCTTAAAAATAAATAATCTATAATAGAGGAGCAGCTTAATGAGACAAAATGTACAGGGATAGGGACAATTGTAGACAAGCAACCACACTCACTCAGGTTGGACTGGTGTCTTAATTCAACCTTACTAACAATGTAACTATGTAATAAAAGTGGGATCTCCTTGGGATTCAATGCAATTTATAGACTGCAAATATTAGCCTAGTGAATTAGATGTTCTTGGATTTTCTTAATACTAATTACAAACAGATTAGCAAAGGGATCACCTGATTATCCCCAAGAGGCAGTATGGCTGCTTGATGAATTATAGCAGTGCATGGATGTCTAGAGATACTTGACCAACACTAGGAGGTGCTTGATAAACCCCTGCTTACATAAAAGGACACATGCTTTAATGAAAATAAGAAAAAGTTATGCTGGACACTAAGGGGTTGATTTACCAAAAGCAAAAAGACTGTGCACTTTGCAAAGTGCAGTTGCACTCTGCAAGTGCAGTTGCTCCAGAGCTTAGTACAAAGTTGTAGGTTCTTGGCACAAGGTGAGAGCCAGTGTGTCCCAGGAGTGATGAGGATATCAATATCTTAAACCAATGACTTGGAGTAATGGTCTAAAAAGATAACCAAGTAAAATGTCCATAGAGTCCATAAGAGTCCATAAGCTAATTCACTCCATGGCAGCTCAGTGGGCAAGCAAGAAGCAACTTGGAATGAACTAAGGAGAAAGCACAAGCGCCAACCTGAGTGTAGCATTTTCGTAAAGGTAAGGCTGACCGCAGGTCAGCCTGTATTTGTAGGAGGAGTCAGGCTGCATAAAGCCTGCCCTCCTTTGCCTCCTCCCCTCATGGTCGGAGGCTCCCGTGTGACGTCATTTCCGGGTCCTTGCCAGTCGGTCGGCTGTGTTCAGTAGTGGCGGTTGCTCTATCCAGCTTATGTCAGGCTGTGTCATATGACTGCACAGCACAGCCTTGTTCAGTTTTCCCTCCTGAATATCACCCCCATCCTTGAACCGTCTCCACGAGGGGGCCGCTTCTCCCGCCCGCCCGCTTCTCCCGGTGTCCCGCCGGAGGAGGGGGGGTTGCGGCCACCTGACAGCTTCTCGAGCTACACAAGGGAGACGCTTTCTCCTCCCGCCCGCTTCTCCCTGGGTTCCCGGGAGAGGGGGCGTTGGGGGAGCTTGGCCACCTGACAGCTCTGCGGTCTCTACGTGGGAGACGCTTCTCCCGCCCGCTTCTCCCTGGGTTCGGGGGGGGGTGCATGGCCGCCTAGCGGCTCCTCTATCTCCACGTGGGAGACGCTTCTCCCTGGGTTCCGGGAGGAGGGGGAGCATGGCCACCAGCTGCGCTGTCTCCACTTGGGAGGCGCCTCTGCCTCCCGCGCCGGTGTTCCCCTGGGAGATGGGGGGGGGGTGAGTCAGCCTGACAGGTCTTCTGTTCTTCGAGGGGGCCGCCTGCATTTCTGCTGGGGGGAGGGGGGATTCGGCCACCCGATGGCTCCTCTAGCCATACAGTGGGGGGGGGCAACCGTCTGCCCCTCCCGGTGTTGCGTGCAGGGGGGGATTCAGTCGCTCGCCAGCTCCTCCCCGGTCACAGGTCTGGGCACCCGCTTCTCCTGCCCTGTCACCACATGTCGCCTGTCATCTCAGTTTGGGGGGGTCCTTAGGGGGCTGCGGGGTTGTAGTTCATTTCTCAGGTAAGTTTGGGCATTTACGTTTCTCATGCGTGTTTGCGTTTCTCATGCGTGTTTGCGTTTCTCATGCGTGTTTACGTTTCTCATGCAATTTTATGTTTTTCATGCGATCCATGTGTTGTGTTTCCCATGCAAATTTGGTCATGCACTTGGGTCCTTGCGATCTACGTTCTCTTGCGATTTACATTTCTCAGGTAAGTTTTGGGTCATTTATGTTTCTCATGCGATTTTACGTTTCTCATGCCTTTTCACGTTTCTCATGCGATTTTACATTTCTCAGGTAAGCTTTGGGTCATTTATGTTTCTCAGGCGATTTTACATTTCTCAGGCGATTTTACATTTCTCAGGTGAATTTTGGGTCATTTATGTTTCTCATACGATTTCATGTTTCTCATGCGATTTCATGTTTCTCATGCGATTTTACGTTTCTCATGCGATTTTACGTTTCTCATGCGATTTTACATTTCTCAGGTAAATTTTGGGTCATTCATGTTTCTCATGCGATTTTACGTTTCTCATGCGGTTTTACGTTTCTCATGCGGTTTTACGTTTCTCATGCGTTTTACGTTTCTCCTGCGATTTACATTTCTCAGGTAAGTTTTGGGTCATTTAGGTTCTCATGCGATTTTACGTTTCTCATTTGAATTACTGGGTGCTAGACCATGGGAAGAGCTGTAGTAGACCTATCATGAAGGATGCATGTCGGGGACTGATCGCAGATGTGGGGTCATGCCAAACTTTGGGTGTTTGAGCTGTACTCGGTCACATGCCGGGGGTTCTCATGCAATTTCTGGTTCTCATGCAATTTCTGGTTCTCATGCAAATTTACGGTTCTCATGCAATTTCACGGTTCTCAGGCAAAGTTACGGTTCTCATTTTTCCGACGTTTCATGTTTCTTGCGTTTCTCACGTTTTCCCAGGTTTTCTTACATTTCTCATGTTTTCTATGGTTGTTACGTTTCGCATGTTTCCATGTTTTCTTACGTTTCTCGTGTTTTCTTACGTTTCTCGTGTTTTCTTACGTTTTCTTTCGTTTCTCGTGTTTTCTTTAGTTTCTCGTGTTTTCTTACGTTTCTCGTGTTTTCTTACGTTTTCTTTAGTTTCTCGTGTTTTCTTACGTTTCTCGTGTTTTCTCTTACGTTTTCTTTCGTTTCTCGTGTTTTCTTTCGTTTCTCGTGTTTTCTTACGTTTCTCGTGTTTTCTTACGTTTTCTTTCGTTTCTCGTGTTTTCTTTCGTTTCTCGTGTTTTCTTACGTTTCTCGTGTTTTCTTACGTTTTCTTTAGTTTCTCGTGTTTTCTTACGTTTCTCGTGTTTTCTTACAGTTTCTCTTGGTTTCTTGCGTGTCCCATGTTGTGTTCACGGGTCCCATGTTGTGTTCTCGTGCATGTCATATGCCTTTTCATGTCATTGCCTTTCGGTTGCGGCATTTCCGTTAGCTAGTGCTTACATCCAGGATCTGTCACGTCTACAGATCCATACGGGCTGAGGTTTTCGTTTTTAATTGATTGTCGTCCCACAATCTTCTCGCCTGTAGTCCATACGTCATACATGCACGTTCACCATTACACCTTTACTACTACCCACCACGGTCTGTGGGTACCTTAGCCCTGAGTGTTCGTTTTTAATTGCCTGTCTTAGCGCGGCAGGTTGCTCGGGCTCGCTTACTGCATACGGTGGGGGGGTGGTCGTTAGGTTCACATTCCTGCGCTGATTGGTCTGTCATTTCTGCACCCACATCCTCATACTTGTTAGGTACCAGGGGTATTGTTATGTTCTCTGGTAATTTTTTACAGCTGGGTTGTCTATGTTCTTCCACTGCGGGTTGCCCATCACGTCTATGGGTTAAACAGATTGAGATGATCGTTTTTAATTGGCTTGTTCAGTGGCAAGTCTCCTCATCTGTTTTCTTGCACTGCTCACACATTTCGTACAAACTTACGTTTCTCATGCAATTTACGTTTCTCATGCAATTTACGTTTCTCATGCAATTTACGTTGCTCACGCAATTGTTTATTTCTATGCCAACTCACGTTTCATGTTTTCTCTCGTTTTCCCAGGTTTTTTCTCGTTGTTCATCAGTTCACGTTCTCGTGCGATCAGCGTCATTTTACAGGTTGCGTTTTTCGGGTAGCCTCGGTCCGTGTGCTGCTCACGTCTTAGTCTGATCGCGCCACTCATTTTGTCCAGTCACGTTCTTTCACGCAGTCTAATTTCCTGTCGCAGGTTCTCAGTCTTAAGTTTCTCTCGCAATGTATGTTCCTGTCCCAGTTCCGTGTCATTTTCACTTTACCTTCAATGTCCTAGCTCTGTCCGGCCAGGAGTTGCGCAATAGTGTGGAACTATTGGTAAGTCAGCCTATTGCAGCTCCAGCAGCTTCTACTGGCTCTGGGGTTTGGGGGATTCCGGATCCCTCTCTGTGCCTAGGCCAGTATCAGTAGGCCCTGGTCTCGGACACAGATGCCGGCGTCACGCCTTCTCTTCAGTTTCCAGCATTGGTGATGGATTAGGTTTCCATTAGGCGGACGCAACAGCCTTGATCGATAAATCTTTGTTTTAGATTCCAGGTAGGCTCATGACACAGCTTGGGAGGGTCTCCAAGCTTTCGGGTCAAGGTTTCTTAGTCCTGACGGTTGGCGTCCAGTTCCCATTTTGATTTTCTGTTTTTTTTTTTTTTTTTGGGGCTCTTCCAACTCGCATCGGCCTCACAGCACTATCAGGGCGCATTTGGTGGAAGTTCTGCATTTCATGTTGTTGGAATACCTTGATAGGCCTTTCTTCATTTTCTGCGCACTCTATTTAAGCCATCATCAGGGATCCGGAAGAGTTGCACTCCTGCGGTGCTCAGCAGACTTCCCATCGTGGGTTAAGTTCTTCATGACATATCCGACATGCTCTCCAGGTCTCCTTTGCGTCGTGAACCTGCTTGATGCTCTAAGCAGTGCGTTAGCTGTTCTTTCATGGTTCCTAAGGCCATGGGAGTTGTGTTTCTGGCCCAGGGTCTCGAATACTTTGGCCAATCAACTGGTTGGCACCTCAGTCTTTTCTGTTACGTCAGCATTGCTCGCTCGACGTCGCATTCGGGAGGTGGCCCTGTCAGGTTCTTAGAGCCGGACAAGGTGTGGGCCCGGTGTTGGTTTGGTAACCAGCCCGTCAGTACCACATCTGATAAACCCAGGGGGGTCCCCGGTTGCCTTTCCTTGTGCTTCTCTCTCTGCAGCTCAATGCATGCTTCATCGCCGTCCCCTTTTGGATAATCAGGTTCTGGACCCTCAAGCATACTTTGGCTATTTCATTCAGGTTGGGCTTCCGTGACTTTGCGCCAGGGGGTCCCGGCATTATCTGGGATTTAGGTAGGTGGAGGTCGTCTTGTTTTCTCTGGGTACGTCCCTGAGCCACTTTGGAGGTGTTTTACGCGTTTGTCAATTCAGCAGATGGTACGGCAATTCTGTTTGCAAGCTTTCATCCTACTGTGGTTATTTTTGCCCCCTTTTAGGCATACCGACCACGTGACCCCTGGCACACCTCAGGTCAATGTTCTCATTTGCTCTTCGTTCCCTTCCATACTATCCACAGATTGACTCCGAGTACAAAGGTAAGGCTGACCGCAGGTCAGCCTGTATTTGTAGGAGGAGTCAGGCTGCATAAAGCCTGCCCTCCTTTGCCTCCTCCCCTCATGGTCGGAGGCTCCCGTGTCCCCACCCACCCATCCCCTTTTTTCTTTTTCTTTCTTTTCATGTCATTTCATACTTGGGTATGCCCCCTTTTAGGCATACCGACCACGTGACCCCTGGCACACCTCAGGTCAATGTTCTCATTTGCTCTTCGTTCCCTTCCATACTATCCACAGATTGACTCCGAGTACAAATGTATTTATATAATACACACAAAGGTAAGATGTTTAACAGCATGTGTCACTGCAATATTGATAGTTGATCTCTAGAGAATTTCCTTCCAGTCAAAGAACAGGACCTCAGTTGCACAATAAAAGGTGAATATAGACCATAAAGCTGTAAGCAAACATAAGTTAGTGTTGCTACTGTTTGCCAGTATTATATGGCTTAAATCAGGGGTAGGCAACCTCGACCATCCAGCTGTGGGGAAACTACAAGTCTTATGAGAAATTGCAAGACCCTTACAATCACAGGCATGACTCCTAGAGGCAGAGGCATGATGGGATTTTAGTTTCACCACAGCTGGAGTGCCGAGGTTGCCTACCCCTGGCTTAAATTATAAAAGTTATCTGGTACTTACTTCTAGCATCTCTATCTGGGTACGTTAAAGCAGTATCAAACCCAAAAGCAAGAAAATGTACCAATCCATAGATGTTGTGGCTGCATCAATTTTCGGCCTTTTCCCCATCTTTTTTTAACCTGTTGATCTGGCCAGTAGGATGCCTCCTGTATTAGTGAGGCACAACTCAGGAGGAATGAGAATAGGAGGTACAGCACACAGCAGCATTGTCAGTCTTGGAGGGGGGTAGTGTTAAATGTAGTAGCAGATTTAGATACACTAGCAAATTGAAGCCAAATCCAGCTGATCATTTTAATCACCCCTGCCAGTGTTGCACATACTGCGGCTGCTGATTATTAATAATCGGACACTTAGCTGTCCTCGAGTCCAGGGTTGTTGGCACCACAGCTGATGTTTCCATCAGCTGTCAGGTGCATCTGGCCTCCATTGTGAGTAAGGGAATCCGGCCCCGGGAACCCTAATGCGTATGCACGAGGCTCTGTTCCTCTCTCATACTGGCCAAGCAGCCAGAGAAGGAGGAGGGAGCCCGGGTGGTGACGTCAATACCCGTGGCTGAGGCTCTCGGAAGTGGGAACAGGATATCTGTGAAAGACAATTATCTTGCCCCCCTCCCACTGAAAGGTGCCAATTGTGGCACTGGAGGGGGGAGGAGTACAACGAGCGGAAGTTCCACTTTTGGGTGGAACTCCGCTTTTAATGGCTTATCTCATCCATATACACTAATACATTCTGCTGAGAAAAAAAAACAGACTTTCTGGCTGGATTACCAGATGAAAATAGAAGAGAGAAAGTAAAAAAAAGAAAATGAATACAGCCATCACATCTAAGAATTTGTAATCTGCACTAAATGTTTGCTTTTGGTTTTACTACTGCTTTAATTCTACTTGCTGCATTATCTGTAATGAGAAAAGCATTCATAAAGGTAACATTATATGGAGTAAATGAAACGTCCATAATGGCTGCAGTAGGTGGGCATAGCAGAGTGAAAGTCTCACCTTCATAGTCACTGTGAGAAATTAAAGGCCAATATACACTGAATGATACTTCATTAGGAATTGGTGCATCTGCCTGGGTTTGATTCATGGTGGGTTTATTGAATCCTGGCATTGCTGATACATTCTATTTCTCCTGCTGTTTAAGCAATCCATTTCTGGCTTGCTGGGCACAGGACCTATGTGAAGCTCTCCTTTGGAACTCTATTTCTCTATGACCTCTGCCAATGATATCAATCTATCTGTCTATCCATCTATTTATCTAAATTGGACTCTGATCTTATCTACCTACTGATCTTAATTATCAATTCACTTGGGAATTCCCTCAATAGCTATATTCCACCAGGGAGGTCATGCTCCAGGCATAGGACAGCAGCCATGCAGTAGCACTATCCTTCTAAAGGCCAGTAGCTGGTGCTTTCTGCAAGCTGGGCCCCCGTGAGAAGTACAAAGCAGTGCCAAGATGATGAGTCAGACTGCACATGGATGCCATAAAGGGGAGAGCAGGATAAGGAGAAGCAGAAGTTGAAGAGCAACAGCATGCTGGAAGAGGAAGTTGGGAGAAGTCACAAAGTACATTGGGCATCAGCTGCAAAACAAAGCTACACTATAACCACTCCCAAGAGCAGCAACCGGAACCCAACTTTTTTCAAGCTCTTTGCAGTGCAACCCCTGTCAGCCAACCTGAGTCAGCCAAGATTGGGTGATTACCAGTCTCATTTTTTTTAACCTATATTATTTTTTTTTAATATACAGATACAAATAAACTAAATTAAACAAATTTTCGTCCTGCTAAGAAAAAGTAAAAACACTGAATGGCCTCAGACGACCAGAGTATAAAGATCTCTAAAGAACCGTGGAATGAAGGACATACTAAGGATAGCAAAGATGATCAGTTGGTCTTATCAGATAGTAGGCAAATGGCTTGACATGCTCATTTACCATCTTCTACATTTACACCTCTCTCTATACGTCATGGGGTTGATTTACTAAAGGCAAATAGACTATGCACTTTGCAAGATGAGGTTGCACTCTGCAAGTGTAGTTGCATCAGAACTTAGTAAATTAGGTAAATCTTCACTTTGTAAAGAATAACCAATCACGTGCAAGGAGAATATAAATAAAAGTGCATTTTTGCGTGCACATGATTGGATGTTGTAAGTCAGCAGAGCTTCTGCGCATTTACTAAACTCTGGAGCAGCTGCTCTTACAGAGTACAACTGCACTTTGCACAGTGCACAGTGTATTTGCCTTTTAGTAAATCAACCCCTATGTGTTGGTTGACACCTGTAGACTTAAGCCAGGTACACACGATCGGATTTTCCCATGGGAAATATGTGATGACAGGCTGTTGGCGGAAAATCAGACCGTTTGTATGCTCCATCGGACAATTGTTGTCGGATTTTCTGCAGATAAATGTTGGATGGCAGGTTTAAAAATTTCCATGGACAAATGTGTTGTTGGATTTTCCGAGCGTGTGTACACAAGTCCTTCGGACAGAAGTCCAAAGTACAAACACGCATGCAAGCAAGGACGAGCCAGAAGCAGTTGGTCTTGTAGACTAGTGTTAGTAATGGAAAATTAACATTGGTGACATGGCAAATTATGAAATCTCGAATTGCAGCGCACATTCTCTTCTTCTTTAATGAGATAATAATGAAGCTGCTTTGCTTGTGATACTGATGGAGTTATTGCAAACTTTTTATTTCTAGTGATATCAAGAACAATATTAATATGCTTTATTTTTTTTGGGGGGCAAGATACCACAACACCATTATCCCGTAGTTTATAACTATGTTGGTGTCCCTTGTAAATTTTACCAAAAAGTGCATTATATGCATTGAAAAATATAGAAAATATAACAAATCAAATCATTATTATTTAACGAAAAAATGTAATAAAGGCCTCATGCATGTGTCCTGCTTCTTAATATAGGGGGTCAACAATGCCAAGAGTTGGTGAAAGCAGGGGTCCGTCAACTGGAGATAATTCCGAAAATCATCTGGATTATTCTCCTATTGAGTTCCCATTGCAAAGGCATATGACATAATTGGTCACTATTAATAAAGCAACCAACCTCCTGTTCCTGAACTGGCCCTGTCGATACACAGCTCAGTATCACTCAGAAAGGGTATGAGGGCCTTCATGAGGCATTGAATGAATTTGGTGAGTTCATTTGGTGGTATGGATTCAGGTATTCCTCAGAATTTTATGTTATTCCGCCATGAGAGATCCTTCTTTAGTCTTCTGCATGTAAATCACCCTGCTACAGGCAAAACTAAAGGAAACTATAATCTGCAGTGATGATGCACATTGTCAGGCATATTCCACTGTTGTTACTTTTTAAAAAGACTTGAAAGTATTACGACATTCTTTATGCTCTGTGAAAAAAATCACATGCAGCCTGTTTTCAGTGTAGTGCACTGGGAGTACAATTTCAGTCTTTGCAGATGACACAAAGCTATGCAGTGAAAAAACGTTCTTATAGGAGGTCTCTGACTTTCAAGCAGACCTCTATGCACTATTTAATTGGGCTACTATGTGTAAAATTAGGTTTAATGCTTATAAATGTAAAGTTGTGCACTTGGGGGCTAAGAACATATATGTATCATACATATTAGGAAGAGTACAACTGGAGGAATTAATGATGTTTTGGTAGATCATAAGCTTAATAATAGCATGCAATGCCAAGCTGCAGTTTCCAAGGCAAGCTAAATTCTTTCGTATATTAAGAGAGGTATAGACTCCAGAGAGAGGGAGATATAATTTTTCCCCTGTAAAAATCATTAGTAAGACCTTATCTGGAATATTCAGCTCCATTTTGGGCACCAATTCGCAAAAAGGATATCGGGGAAGTGGAGAAAGTGAAGAGAAGGGCAACCAAACTGATAGGAGGCATGAAGGAGCTCAGATATGAGTAAAGGTTAGAGGAACTTGAGAATAGGAGATTAAGGGGGATATGATCAACAAATATAAATACGTACAAATAAGTGTTCATATAGTGAAATTGGTGTTGAGTTATTCACTTTAAGGTCATCCCAGAGGACAAGGGGGTTGTCAGGGCTTGGCTCAGCCATTGCATTAAGTATTTTAGCTATTTTAACACTCTGTTTAGAAGGGCGCTTGGGTTTAGAGGCACCGTTTGCCAGCTTGTCCAGGGAAGAGTCAAAGGCAATGTTCGTGTCCCCGCCCATAAAGACCATACCCTTAAGATGTTCATGTAGTGTAGTGAGCAGAGATTCCATAAAGGATTTTTTGCCCCTTATTCGGTGCGTAGTAGGATACAAAGGTGTATAGTTCTCCATCAATGAAACCGGAGACTAGGACATAGCAACCCTGGGGGTCAACAACAGTTTCAGGTTGGGAGAGGTTTATATGTTTCGCAAAGCAAATCGCGACCCCCTTAGTTTTATTCTCCGCGGAAGCCAGGAAGAATTGTGGATAACTGTGGTGGAGAAAAGTGGGCTTGTAAGTAGATGGGAAGTGTGTCTCCTGCAGCAATAGAATGTCGGTGTGTATCGAGTGATAGTATTGGAGGATTTTTCTACGCTTGATTGGGGAGTTAAGACCCTGAGTGTTGTGTGATATTACCTTCAAGGTAGTGGGCAAGGTGTGAGAATCAGGCATGGATCAGAGGGGAATGATCTATACAACCATTATTGAACTTACCCTTCCATGGAGAGATAGACGGCAGGGTAAAACCTGATGAACCTGTAGCGGGGAACTCGGAGCCTGAGAGAGACGACCGGAGAAGTCTGTGGGACCTGCAAGCACTACTACGAGCAATTGAGGAGAGAGAGAGAAGAGAGATGAATGGGAGAAGGAGAAAGGGAAAGACAAGAACATTAATAACCTGCTGGTGAATCATTCTGGTACGAGATGAGTAGCTCAAGAAAACAAAGGGGCCCCCTGGCCCCTTCCCACCCCCAGGTCGGTTTGGAGTCACCAAACCTACCATAAACCCCATGGTTCTGGATTTTTCAATTGAGGAAAATCCGGAACAGGATCTAGGTACGCCAAGTGGGTTCCTGATCCAATCGAGGCGCATTGGGTCCACCACAGCCCCCCCCACCTCAAATCTGTAACAACTGAGGGGCAAAAACATCCCCATCAACTATAAGTGCCGGAGTCCCCTGTAGAGACTGATCCCCAGTCAAAATTAAAGTTCCAGCGTGTGAAAAAATATGGAAAAGGGGTCTAACAATCGCCAAACTTCCAGGGGAAGTAAATGTATGGAAAAAATAAATAAATAAATAAATAAAAAGGGACAGGCTAGTTAGCCGAGTTCCCCCAGGCAGAAGTGACAAATAAAGTATTCAACACATTACACTGCATACCCCCCTCATAAAGAGAGTAAATCGTATTCCCTCTACCAGTAAGTCAGTACCCCAATATCATGAAAGGCAAAAACTAAGTATTATCCACATTTACATGAAAATAGCAACATGTATAGATGCTCGATCAGTTAGTGCAGTGGGGGAAGGGGGACCCCCCTTTAACCACCCTCTACAAGGAAGAGGGGGAAAAGAGAAAGCCCCAACCAGTCCTTCCCCCAGAACATCAACCCAAAAGCAGGGGAGAGGTCCAGGTCAAGTTCAAAAATATAATAAGCAGATATGCTTAGGGTGGCATGGTTTCCTTGGATCTTTTGGGTCCTTGCTTCAGCCAGGATTGTTGCAGCGGGCTGGCAGGCGGGGGTCTTTTGGCGGAAGAAGGGGTCCCTCGGTTAGCTTGCGCAGGTGCAGGTTCCAGCAGTATCAGGCCGAGGTGCGTGAGAAGTCGTTCACCTTCCTGGAAAGAGGAGAAGCAGAAATTCTTGTTCTTGAAGGAAAAGTTCAGGCGAAGAGGGAAAGACCACCGATATGCGATTTCCTTATCGAGCAGCACTTGCAGCAACGGTTTGAAAGAGCGCCTCTTCTGAACTGTGTAAGGTGACAAATCAGCAAATATTTGAATTTTGTGTCCGAGTAAAGTGAGATTATCTGAGTATCTGGCTTTCCTCATGACTGCTTCTTTGGCAGAATAGTGATGTGGTTTAACAATGACATCTCTGGGCAATCCGTCGGATCTGGGGGCCTGTAGTGCCCTGTGTGCTCTGTCAAGTTCCTTGTCCGGAATGTCAGGGATAAGGTTTTTAATCAAGGCTTTAACTGCTTTATGGACATCCTTTTCAGATTCAGGGAGTCCCCGGAGTCTAAAGTTATATCTTCTGGATCTGTTCTCGAGGTCATCGATTTTTGAAAAGGCAGATTCCAATTGATCCTGTACTTCCTGCAGTCTGGCAGAGTTTTTGGTTAATCTGGGCCACTGCTTGATCAGCTTTTTGTTCTATGGTGTCCATCCTTACCCCTATTTGCTGCAGGTCAGCATGTAAAGATGCAGTAATTTGGGCTTGGCTCACCCCTTCCTTCTCTGAGCTGGCTGCTCAGCTGTTGGCTAATTGCCAGCTCTTATCACTCCACAGGTTCCAAATCCTGCTTGCTGTTCCACTACATTGATCCCTGACTTTCTGGCTTGGCTGACTATACGTTCCGGTTACGGAACTTTGGCACGTTTTGACTACGTTTGTTCTATGTACTTTTATTATTAAACAAGTGTGATTAAACTGTACTTCTGTCTCGGTCTGATTTCATGATTTCTGACAGGGGTACTCTTTACGTCTAGTGGAAAAGAGATTAAATCTCCAAATATGAAAATGTTTCTTCAAAGTAACAGCTGTGGAAATGTGGAATAGACTCCCTCAAGAGTTAGTTTTGTCCAGTTCAGTAGATTGCTTTAAAAAAGGACTGGATTATTTCCTAAATGTACATAATGTAACTGGATACTAACATTTATAGGTAAAGTTGATACAGGGAATATGCGATTTACTCTCAGGGAATCAGGACATATTTTTTCCCCTGCTGGAACAAATTGGATCTTGCTTTGCTGGAGTTTTTTGCCTTCCTCTGGATCAACTGTGGGTATAGGTATGTGTATATAAGACTGTATGAATTTTTTCCCCCTTTTATTGGTTGAACTAGACTAACTATGTAAATATGTAACTATATGCATGTGGGCCAGGACAGGCTATAAAGAGCCTGCAGGACATTAGCAGCATTTAATGTAGCAAAGCATTGAAAACAGTAAAAACCCACCCCATTCAACCCCTAATTCTCTAAGATACATAGCATTTTGCCACCCCTGCCATTCAGTAAAGGTTTATATCTACTTTACCACACCAGCCAGGACTGACAATCCTTACATTATTCTTTTCCTATGCAGTTTTGTCAGCAGTACTCCCTATGACAGTTGAAACAATATGGCTACTGTAACCTCACTCATTTTAGTGTGGGGGTTGGCTTATACAAAAAATCCTTTATTGGCCCTTCTAAGCCAGCTAACATGAGTTTAAATACCAAGTGGTTCAATAAGGTTACAAAGAATTTGGTCTGGTAAATTACCACATTTATTCACTGGGACTGCAGGCCTCGAACCTACCGGATCCACCACAATCCCAAGGCAGTAGTAAATCCAAACTTTCAATCCTTCAGCAACAACTTTCTAGTAGTATTTTATTCTACTTGCATTATATTGTATATTGTCCTGACATAGACTCAAGATAAAACTCACTTACATAAATCGCAGCTCGGGATATTTTAATTCTAAAATCTTCATATTTTACTTTTTTCTCTTAACTTTCTGGAGCTGCTACAAGAAGCCAAAATGTTCCTCATTCTTATCTGAAGAAGCATATGGCGCTATTCTTTGAGGTTAGATTAACTATTCATATGCAACACAAAGACAATACAAGGTTTGGCAGCAAGTCCAACATAATTTCCTCTTTCCAATTTGACTAAAACACTTAGCCAGACTACTCAACATTTCTTTTGAAAACTGTAACAAAAGAAAGAATTAACAGATGAACTTCAGCTAATAAGTCATGTTACAAAAATAGTTGCTCACCCAACCAAAAAAGTTAAAGATACTGAAATACAGAATTTTATACTGCACATTTTCAGCTTTTACAGAATTTAAATCCAATAAAGTGCTTACAATATACAATATTAAAGCACATTTAAAGGTAAAATTCCGGTAAACTCTTATCAAAGCATTTGTAAAGATGTTTTGTTTAATAACAAACATGTCATACTTACCTGCTCTATCCATTGCTTTTGCACAGAGCAGCCCCGATCCTCCTCTTCTCGGGCCCCCCCCTGGTGCTCTAAGCCCCTTACCCTTGCTGAGTACCCCAATAGCAAGCTGCTTGCCTAAGGGCACTTGTACATGCTTGCTCAAGAGCCAGCTGTGTCCATAAGACACAGAGAGCGTGGCTCAGCACCCCCACTCTTGCCTCTCTGGCTGTGATTGACAGCAGCAGGAGCCAATGGATCCTGCTGCTGCATCTCAGCCAATGAGGAGGGAGAGACCAAGGAGAGCCTAGGCTCTTGAACACATTGTTGTATTAAGGATGGCTGAGAGGGGAGCTGCACACTGAATGCATGAAGGTAAAAAAAAACTTCAGCCTTTACAACCAACCACTTTAAAGCCCAATATTATTCAAAACATTTTCTTTTTTGTTAGAGTGGGGAAGGTTAGAATTTTTGTTGGTGGTTTTGTGGCTATTAATGCCCTCATTGGGAGCATTGTCCTTCAGTTTCAGGGTGCTACCAGGACTGGAAATAAGAAACATCTATTCAATGGGGGCACAGAAAGATTAGAACCTCAGCCAGTTTATTATTGTTGCCGTCTACCTTTTTTTCTAACATCTATTGCCCTCATTTAATTTCTTAATGTTTCATGCACATAAACTAAGGATATACAGTAATGTAGTAGTTATTTCCCATTCGATCTAAAACTAAAAACAAAGCATAAAAAGTTTTGGGATGAGTTTGACTTTAATAATACATATCAAATTATGCTGAAGTTGTACATCACAAAGTGTTTTCTTTTACTCGGTTTGCAGTTTAGGTTGGATACCTAAAGAGAACAAGTATTTGATACACTGCCGATTTTACAGGTATTCCTACTTACAAAGCATGTAGAGGTTTGTAATTTATATCATAGGTACTCTTCAACTGTGATAGACGGAATATAAAATCCAGAAAATCACATTGTATGATTTTTAAATAATTAATTAGCTTTTTATTGCATGACATAAGTATTTGATCACCTACCAACCAGGAAATATTCCGGCTCTCACAGATCTGTTATTTTTTCTTTAAGTAGCCCTCCTGTTCTCCACTCATTACCTGTATTAACTGCACCTGTTTGAACTCTTTACCTGTATAAAAGACACCTGTCCACACACTCAATCAAACAGACTCCAACCTCTCCACAATGGCCAAGACCAGAGAACTTTGTAAGGACATCAGGGATAAAATTCTAGACCTGCACAAGGCTGGGATGAGCTACAGGACAATAGGCAAGAAGCTTGGTGAGAAGGCAACAACTGTTGGTGCAATTATTAGAAAAAAATACCTGCTGGTGGAGGATTCTTCACAAGATTTCTTATTCACCATTTGGAATCACAATATCTGGACTCTTATCATTATGAACTTTATACTTTGTATTCTCCCTTAAAACATGCTTTTTTAGCGCTGCATCTTTTGTGTTTAAATATAATTATTAGCTGAATGACTGAGTAATCAAACTATGATATAGGGTACTCAGAAAAACAAAAACTGCTAATGCTACCAACAGACTATATCAAAAAATATGTATTTTTAAATTTTGCCCATAGTTACACTATGAGCAAAAATATATTTTAGGAGTGTGCTGTATTTATCTCATAGAGCGTTGCACAGTTAAAATCAAGCAATAAAATACTTTCTAGGTGTTGATAAAAGACTTCTGATCAAAACACTTGAAAAAATGTAATAAGTTATACAGTTACCTCTGGGCTTACAACATGCATCAGATCTGTTTTTCAGTTAATTATGTATTGCTTTTTAAGTAAGGAGGGTTTAGTTGATGTCTTTTCCGAATAACCATACTTAACATATCTGAGTTCTGTCCAAGCAATGTTATCAGTGATAGAAAACACTTCAAAAACCTTCAGTATTATGTGGAGTGTAAATATGCAGATTCAGAACTGTAATCGTTAAAACATCATATGTCTGTTACCCTTTCTGTGCTATTAATACACTGAATGATTTTGAAAATATAATTATAATTCAAACCAAACATTTTTTATTTTAATTTCGGATAGGTTGTGAAAGGTTCTAAACATATTTCAAGCTTCAAATGCTGTCTGCTTCACTGTGAAGGATGTTTTAACTCACTTCTTGTATTCAGTGGGTCCAAAAACTGTGACAGAATGTAAGGGGGATCTCCTCATGAGTTTATAAGCAGCAAACCTACCTGACTGATTGTAATTCTTTTTTTTTTCATATAAAGTGATTATTGACCATGCTACAACAAAAGGGTTTTTTGTTTTTAAATTGAGTCGAGAGGAATCTTAATATATTGCGGTCTTACACCGAAGGGTCCCGACTAGGGTGGAGCCGAACACCCCCGGGTTCGGTTCGCACCAGAACCCGCGAACGGACCTAAAGTTTGTGCAAACTTAAGAACCCTATTAATTACAATGGACGCGAACGTTGGAAATCAAAAGTGATAATTTTAAAGGCTAATATGCATGTTATTGTCATAAAAAGTGTTTGGGGACCTGGGTCCTGCCCCAGGGGACATGTATCAATGCAAATTTTTTTTTTTTAAAACGGCTGTTTTTTCAGGAGCAGTGATTTTAATAATGCTTAAAGTGAAACAATAAAAGTGTAATATTCATTTAAATTTCGTACCTGGAGGGTGTCTATAGTGTGCCTGTGAAGGGGCGCATTTTCCCCGTGCTTAGAACTGTCCCTGCACAAAGTGTCATTTTTGCAGGAAAAAAAGCTATTTAAAATCACTCGCGGCTAATGAATGTCGGCTCCCGTAACACAGAGAACAATCATTTATTGAAAGTCATTGATAAAAAAAGTCATTGATGAAAAATAAAAAAACAAAAAATAAAAAGCGTGGGGGTCCCCCAAATTCAATTACCAGGCCCTTCAGGTCTGCTATGGATATTAAGGGGAACCCCGGCCAAAAAAAAAATGGCGTGGGGTCCCCCTCAAAATCCATACCAGACCCTTATCCGAGCACGCAACCTGGCAGGCCGCAGGAAAAGAGGGGGGACGAGAGCGGCCCCCTCCCTCCTGAACCGTACCAGGCCACATGCCCTCAACAATGGGAGGGTGCTTTGGGGTCCCCCCAAAGCACCTTGTCCCCATGTTGATGAGGACAAAGGCCTCGTCCCCACAACCCTGGGCATTGGTTGTGGAGGTCTGCGGGCGGGGGGCTTATCGGAATCTGGAAGCCCCCTTTAACAAGTGGACCCCCAGATTCCGCCCCCCCCTGTGTGAAATGGTAAGGGGGTACAAAAGTACCCCTACCATTTCACCAAAAAAGTGACAAAAATGGTAAAAATGACAGGAGACGGTCTGACAATTCCTTTATTAAAATCTTCTCTCATCTTCTTTCTTCTGGTCTTCTTCCTTCTTCCTTTCTTCATCCTTTGGTTTCTTCATCTTCTCCTTCCGGCATCTTCTTCCATCTTCTTCTTCGTCCGATCCGCTTCTTCTTGCTCTGGTCTTCTCGTCCGGCATCTTCTTCCATGGCGTCGGCGTCTCTTCTTGGGCCACTCCGCGCAATGGCGCAATGGGAGGCTCCCGCTGTGTGAGGCTTCGCTGCGTCTGACAGGTCTTTTATAACGGATGGCGGGGCCACCTGGTGACCCCGCCCCCTCTGACGTCATGGGGAAAGCCATAGGGAAGTCCCCATGACATCCCCGTGCGTCAGAGGGGGCGGGGTCACCAGGTGACCCCGCCCTCCGTTATAAAAGAACTGTCAAACGCAGTGAAGCCTCACACAGCGGGAGCCTCCCATTACGCGGAGCGGCCCAAGAAGAGACGCCGACGCCGTGGAAGAAGATGCCGGACGAGAAGACCAGAGCAAGAAGAAGTGGATCGGATGAAGAAGAAGATGGAAGAAGATGCCGGAAGGAGAAGATGAAGAAACCGAAGGATGAAGAAAGGAAGAAGACCAGAAGAAAGAAGATGAAAGAAGATTTTAATAAAAGAATTGTCAAATACCGTCTCCTGTCATTTTTTCCATTTTTGTCACTTTTTTGGTGAAATGGTAGGGGTACTTTTGTACCCCCTTACCATTTCACACAGGGGGGGCGGGTTATGGGGGTCCCCTTATTAATAACCCGATATGCCCCCCGCCCGCAGACCCCCCCACAACCAATGGCCAGGGTTGTGGGGAAGAGGCCCTTGTCCTCATTAACATGGGGACAAGGTGCTTTGAGGGGGTCACAGACCCCCAAAGCACCCTCCCAATGTTGAGGGCATGTTGCCTGGTACGGTTCAGGAGGGAGGGGGGCGCTCTCGTCCCCCCTCTTTTCCTGCGGCCTGCCAGGTTGCATGCTCGGATAAGGGTCTGGGATGGATTTTGAGGGGTTTCCCTTAATATCCATAGCAGACCTGAAGGGCCTGGTAATTGAATTTGGGGGAACCCCACGCTTTTTTTTTTTTTTTTGTTTTTTATCAATGACTTTTTTTTTTCAATGACTTTCAATGAATGACTGTTCTCTGTGTTACGGGAACCGGCAATTCATTAGCCGCAGATGGCTGCCTTAGATGACACAACAGGCCAGAAGGGTAATGGTGGTTTCACACACTAGATTAATCCCCAGAATCACAGCAGATAAAGTCAGACTCAGCACTCAGCAGATAATGTCACCACTCAGCAGTCAGCACAGCAGAATGTATAACACAGCAGATACTGTCAGCAGCAGTGCATTCAGCAGAATGAATACAACAGCAGATGCTCAGCAATGCAGAATGAATCACAGCAGCTAATGTGACTGACACAGTCACTCACTAACGCCGGAACACACTACACTAGGCCGCCAGAGCAGCGGCCTTTTATAGTGTGGGGCGTGTACTAAACCCCCTGAGCTATAATTGGCCACAGGCATCCTGCCTGTGGCCAATTATTGCTCTCCTCGCCGCTGGCTCTATGATTGGCCAAGCATGCGGGGTCACAGTGCATGCTTGGCCAATCATCAGCCAGCAATGCACTGCGACTGGCGCAGTGCATTGTGGGCCGTTCGCATCACACAAATTTGATGCGAACGGCCCAAATAGTTCTGGGCTCGCCCAGCGGGCGAACGCCCGATGTTCCATTCGAACGTGAGTTCAAAACGTACACCGGGCCCATCCCTAGTCCCGACACGCATAGCAAAGATCCTGGAAAAAGAGGGCCCAGAAGCAGCACAGAGCGGCAGAAGGGTAGAAAAAAGAGACTAAGCAGGATGCGCCTGCGTGAAAAGCCAAGTCTTCAGTAACCTGTGGAAGACCAGAATAGTGCTTATGTTCTTTTTTCTAAACTTCCTGTTCATGGTGGCACTAGTCATTTGAACAGGAAGTAAGATTAAATCCTCCCAATTGAGTCACAAACAGCAAGAAAAACCTGGCAGATGTTCTAAACCTTTCTCACTAAAAAATAAAGTAATAGATTGACTTCTAAGAGTACCAGTTAGATTTATATAATAAAAGCCAAATTAGCATGAGCCAAATATGTTTGATTTACAGTTTAAAGTACAACAAAGTTTCTTGTATGACTAAACACATCTAAATAAGTACCAAATACAGTATGTGATATACATGTCTCACAAATTAAACAAGAAACGTGTTAATCTCCTTAATTTGTGTCTCATGCCCCCCCCCCCCCCCCTAGACAGTGCATCTCACAGTGCAACAGCTATAGAGGCAGTGCTGCCAACCAAAAAAGCAGTGGGAAGAATTAGGCATGACAAGCTACAGTCTTGCAAATAAACTGGGACAATTCTGATAGCTATATCCCCCTGCAAAATTTTCCTCCCACTGAAGTGCAAGCAGGCACAGTTTACATGAAAGTAGCAACTCTGGTCTGAATTCAGGTGCAATGCAGCATCATTGCCAGAACATCACAAAAAGCTACATTAGGGGAAATTTACTGGCAGGATCAACAGGTATTTGTGATACTTTACAGGGGGACCATAGTTTAACATAACCAAAGCAAATAAATAATGAATTTGCATATCCATTTCAATGTATTATTAATAATGTGTTAATATTGTGAAACTATTATCTGACTGTGAAAACTTCACATTGGACCTCATGTACCGTATTTATCGGCGTATAACACGCACCGGCGTATAACACGCACCCTAAGTTTATGAGGGAATTTTAAGGAAAAAAAGTTTTAGGAGAGAAGTTTAGGGAAAAAAAAAAAAACGTACATTTAAGCGTCATTTGCAGCCTGCCCAGCGTCATTTGCAGCTTGCCCCACGTCATTTGCAGCCTTGCCCAGCGTCATTTGCAGCTTGCCCCACGTCATTTGCAGCCTTGCCCAGCGTCTTTTGCAGCCTTGCCCAGCTTCTTTTGCAGCCTTGCCCAGCGTCATTTGCAGCCTTGCCCAGCATCTTTTGCAGCCTTGCCCAGCATCTTTTGCAGCCTTGCCCAGCGTCTTTTGCAGCCTTGCCCAGCGTCTTTTGCAGCCTTGCCCAGCGTCATTTGCAGCCTTGCCCAGCGTCATTTGCAGCCTTGCCCAGCGTCTTCTGCAGCCTTGCCCAGCGTCTTTTGCAGCCTTGCCCAGTGTCTTTTGCAGCCTTGCCCAGTGTCTTTTGCAGCCTTGCCCAGCATCTTTTGCAGCCTTGCCCAGCATCTTTTGCAGCCTTGCCCAGCGTCATTTGCAGCCTTGCCCAGCGTCATTTGAAGCTTGCCCAGTGTCATTTGTAGCTTGCCCAGTGTCATTTGCAGCTTGCCAGCGTCATTTGTAGTTTGCCCAGTGTGATTTGCAGCATTGCCAGCGTCATTTGCCTTGCCCACGTTTAAATTTCCCGCCGCGAGACAAACCGTGCATGCGCCGCCGAAAAAAAACCGAACCGCGGCCGAAAAAGGCTGAACCGCCGTCGAAGAAGACCGAGCTGACTGTTCGGCTCCGCTCGGAGTCCCGCCTCCCTGCTGTTTCGGGAGCGAGCGCAGGGAGGCTGGACTACGAGCGGAGCTGAACAGTCAGCTTCGGCCTTTTTCGGCCGCGGTTCGGAAATTTTTTGGCACCGCTCGCTTTTTTGTCATTTTTTGGGGGGGTATCTGCGTATAACACGCACCCACGACTTTCCCCCGATTTTAAGGGGGGAAAAGTGCGTGTTATACGCCGATAAATACGGTAATTTGGATTCTGTGCCTCTCCACTCTTTCTCCAGACTTTGGGATTTCCAAATAAAATGCTACATTTTCCATAGTCTGTGATTATTTGGGGAGCCATGTCCTCTGCTGGTGTTAAGTCCACTGTGTTTTATCAAGTCCAAAGTAAACGCAGCCCTCTAATAAGAAATTCTAAAGCACTTCATGCTTCCTTTTGCTGACCAGCTTTACTCACCTGACCTAAGCCCCATAGAGAATCTGTGGGGTATTGTTAAGATGAGAGACACCAGACCCAACAATGTAGACAAGCTGAAGGCCGCTATCAAAACAACCTGGGCTTCCATAACGTCTCAGCAGTGCCACAGGCTGATTTCCTCCATCCCATGCTGCATTGATGCAGAAATTCATGCAAAAGTAGCCCCGACCAAGTATTGAGTACATACTATACTGTACATGGACATACTTTTCAGTAAGCCTACATTTCTATATTAAAAATCCTTTTTTTTATTGGTCTTAGTTTTAGTTAGTTTTCTGAGATACTGAATTTTGGGTTTTCATTTGCTGTAAGCCATAATCATCAAAATTAAAAGAAAGATATGCTTGAAATATGTCACTCTGTGTGTAACGTATCTACATGTAATATATGGGTTTCACTCTTTGAATTGAATTACTAAAATAAATTCATTTTTTTAATAATATTCTAATTAATATTAGAGGCACTTTTATAAGTGTACAATGTAAATCAGCAAGTTAGCAATGCATGTCAATTTATTGTCCAACAACAAAAGCATATGCATGATATTTTAGAGCAAATATCCTGGGAAGATGAGAGTCTGTCACAATTTTGTAACAATCAGAGTAAAAACTAAGAAAAAAAACAGACAAAACTAACAGTAATGCCCCGTACACACGGTCGGAAAATCCGACCACAAAATCCATCGGATTTTTTCCGACGGATTTTGTCCGACACTGGTGTTGCATACACATGGTCGGCCAAAGTTTTTCGGAAAATCCGATCATTCTGAACGTGGTGACGTTTGTTGCCTACGACGGGACTACGTAGAGGCTAGTAGCCAATAGCTTTGGTCTTGTAATGTGATCTGAGCATGCGTGGCACTTTGTCCGTCGGAATTCGCTACACATGATCGGAAAAAGTCCGATAGGACTTTGTGGTCGGAAAATTTGAGAGCAGGAGATAAAACTTTGTCCGTCGGAAAAATCCGACGGAAAAAGTCCTATGGAGCCTACACACGGTCGGAATTTCCGACAACATTGTCCGATAGGACATTTTCTGTCGGAAAATCCGACCGTGTGTATGGGGCATAACAGTTAGCCATTCATTATCAGTCAAATAACAGTCGTTGGGGTAGATACATTTGTATATGCAGGTGACTGTCACTTTTGCATTGTTCAGTAATAAAATGATACTCTAAGGACACAAATAAATTGCATGATACATTTGAAAAGACAGCGAGGGGAATTTATCAAAACTGGAGCAGCCAAAATCTGGAGCAGTTGTGCTTAGCAACCACTAAGCTTCTATCTTTCATTTTCAAAGCTTAACCCCCCTGGCGGTATTCCCGAATCTGGCTCGGGTTGAGATTTCTGTACCAAAAGCGGTAACCCCGAGCCAGCTTGCATTGCAGGATACAGGGGGAAGTTACTTACCTTGTCCCCTGGATCCTGCGATGTCTCCCTGCTGTGTGAGCGAGCCGTCCGCTCGCTCGATTCACACAGTGCCCGAGTGCCGCGTATCTCTGTTCCCTGCGACGTTACGACGCACAGGAGCGGAGATCAGCGCCAAATTCGAAAAAGTTAAAAAACACAAAACACATACAGTACTGTAATCTTACAGATTACAGTACTGTATACAAAAAATACACATCCCCTTTGTCCCTAAAGGTCTGCCCAGTGCCCTGCATGTTATTTTATATAATAAATAGATTTTTTTTTCTGCCTGGAAACTGGAGATTGTCCATAGCATCCAAAAAGTGTCCCTTTATGTCAAAAGTGATTTTAGACCAGCTAGAAAACAGCGATAATAAATTAGAATCACAATTCATCATCAAACACTAAATTTAATGACACTGACTATTCTGCAACTGAGAATATTTTAGTGTGTTTCAAACGTTATCATACCCGGGATGTCTACTAGACTCTGGTTCGGACAGATTTAAGTGAGTTATTCATAAGAATTGCATGCCTACAATATAAAAACGCCAAATTTCCATGCAAAATAATTGTACCGCTTTAAGCACAAAATTCCAGACAGAATCATACCGCCAGGGAGGTTAACAGAACAAGATGAAGATAGAAGCGAGTTGGTTGCCATGCAAAGCTCTATATATAAATGTCTACATTTTGAAGAATTGTGTTTCAAATTACTAACACTTGATGATCTTTTGAATGATTTAAGCACTGATATCAAGGCTCTGCCTAACTAGAGATACCCATGCCCTATATTTATCAATATATTCATCCTAAGTTCCTTACCAATGTTATAGTACATGTTTTTAAAATCAGTGCATAAAGGATTCAAGTTGGATGACCAGCTTTATGGTCGAGGTGTCACTTTACTGTATATGGCACAGTTATTTGATTTGCTGCTCAAGAGAATAAGTCTAATTAGGACATACTGTATACACTATATTACCAAAAGTATTGGGATGCCTGCCTTTACATGCACTTGAACTTTAATGGCATCCCATTCTTAGTCAATTTGGTTCAGTATTGAGTTGGCCCACCCTTTGCAGCTATAACAGCTTCAACTCTTCTGATAACGCTGTCCACAAGGTTTAAGAGTGTGACTATGGGAATGTTTCACCATTTTCCCAGAAGCGCATTTGTGAGGTCAGGCACTGATGTGGACGAGAAGGCCTGGCTCACAGTGTCCTCACTAATTTATCCCAAAGGTGTTCTATCAGGTTGAGGTCAGGACTCTGTGCAGGTCAGTCAAGTTCCTACACCCCAAACTCGCTCATCCATGTCTTTATGGACTTTGCTTTGTGCACCGGTCCAAATCATTTTGTGGTGGGGATTAGGGTGTGGGGTTGTTTTTAAGAGGTTGGGCTTGGCCCCTTAGTTCCAGTGAAGGGAACTCTTAAGGAGTCAGCATACCAAGACATTGGAACAATATCATGCTCCCAACTTTGTGGGAACAGTTTGGGGATTTCCCTTTCCTGTTCCAACATGACTGCGCACCAGTGCACAAGGCAAGATCCATTTAGACATGGATGAGCAAGTTTGGGGTGGAGGAACTTGACTGGCCTGCACAGAGTCCTGACCTCATCCTGATATAACACCTTTGGGATGAATTAGCACAGAGACTGTGAGCCAGGCCTTCTCCTCCACACCAGTGCCTGACCTCACAAGTGCGCTTCTGTAAGAATGGTTAAACATTCCCATAGACACACTCCTAAACCTTGTGGACAGCCTTCCCAGAAGAGTTGAAGTTGTTATAGCTGCAAAGGGTGGGCCAACCCAATATTGAACCCTACGGAGTAAGACTGGGATGACATTAAAGTTCATGTGTGTGTGCCCCAATACTTTTGGCAATGTAGTGTATGTAATATTGGTGTGGACGCCTGTCTTGTTGCATAAACTTAGGATATTGGCTCAGGAAAATACAAATTTTTTTGATGTAAAGTGATCACAATAAAGCTTATCTCTATTGTTTTTTTGGAAGTTAGCCTCATGCGCAGCTGGGTAATTGAGTGTTTTTATACAGTATATGTAAGTCTACAGAGGAGATGTATGCACATATAAAATGTATGTTTTTGATAACTAGCAATTTAAATAAAAATGTATACTTTTATCTTTTCATACATTTTTATGGTCTTTCTAGTTTTTGGTCTCATATATAATAATAATAATAATAATAATAATAGATATTTAGACTGCTTTAGTGTCTCCCATTTGCTAGTCTTATTTTTACTCCTGTTCTAACCTACCTCTGGATCCTTAATTTGATGATGTATAGCCTCTTGCTCACTAGACCCAACTTGTATATGCTCAGTAAACAACATGCTCTTCTCCAGGTTGTTTTATTTTATAACTCAGGACTGTGTTATCAAACATGGAAGATGGAGTGATTGAGTATATGAGGATTCTTTCAATAAGGGCTCTTTCACACGGACGGACCGTATGTCTGTTTTTCATCCTTCCGTTTTCGGATGAAAAACGGACATACATGTATCCCTATGGGATAGCGGGTGTCAGCGGATGAGCATCCGCTGACACCCGGTCTCGTCCGTGTCCGCTATGCTCCGTTTCTGCAGACGGAGGAAAACCCTATTTTTTCATCCGTCTGCAGAGCGGATCAGATGACGACGGACTCTACGGTCCGTCGTCACCCGATCTCCCATAGGGGAGAGCGGCACTCTGACAGGTCCATCCCTGCGCTGTGTGCAGAGACGGACCTGTCATCTTCCTGCTTAGCGGAGATCGCTCCGGCGATCCCCGCTGAGCAAGCGGATATCCACGGGGCGGATCAGCACTGGTCCGCCCCGTGTGAAAGAGCCCTAAGGCAATTATTAAGCAACGAATACTGAATTAAGGGTCAGTGTGAATTTAAAATCTTTACGTAGACAATAAGAAAGGAATTTTTCACAAAATAACTTTGAGCATTTCTCAAAAACATGAAATCACAGAGTTATCTTTTTTTTCTGTAATGGCCTTGTTTTGAACTATGACCTGGCTTTAGGCTATGCTGTTAAACAATTACAAGTTTCTCTGATAAATCTCAAACTTTGCTTTTGCTCAGCAAGCTTTGCTTTCAACTGCACAAAATAAAACCTGTTTCAAATATACAGCCAGCAGAGATGTCCTAATTAATGGCCTGTGTCAACATAGTTTGTTCACTTCAACATAGTTTGTTCACAAGTCTATAGGAATGCAAACGTGCTTAACCCTTTCATCGCCAGGCCCAGTGCTCCATTTTGTACACTTAAATGACCAGACCATTTTTGCAATTTTTTCGGGACTTACTAAAACATTTAATGTGAAAATGGCTTAATGTAGCTTAACGTGTAATAAAGTGCCTAAACCTCAACCAATTGCCCTGAAACTTTGCACAGCCTAAGATCTCAACTTCCCAAACCTATCCACGAAGTTTCATGCGATTCGGAGTTTCACAAGGCAAATTAAGGACATTAAGCTTGTTTTTTGGGGAGCTTAATGTGGCTTAACGTACAAAAAAGACCTTAAATGTTAACCAATTTCCTCCAAACTTCACACAATAGAAGACTCTATCCATGCCAACATATTTTGAAAATTGCAGCTCATTTAGTAAATCACACCAAAAGTTATTCACATTAAGCTATATTTTACAATGCTAAAACGTTTAATGTAAAGAGCTTAACGTACCATAATGTGCCTTAACCTCAATCAATTGTCTTGAAACTTTGCACAGCCTAAGTTCTCAACTTCCCAAACCTATCCAAGAAGTTTCATGCGATTCGGAGTTCCACAAGGCAAATTAAGGACATTAAGCTTGATTTTTGGGGAGCTTAATGTGGCTTAACGTACAAAAAAGACCTTAAATGTTATCCAATTTCCACCAAACTTTACACAATAGAAGACTCTATCCATGCCAACATATTCTGAAAATTTTAGCTCATTTGGTTAATCACACCAAAAGTTATTCACGTTAAGCTATATTTTACAATACTAAAACATTTAATGTGAAAATGGCTTAATGTAGCTTAACGTGTAATAAAGTGCCTAAACCTCAATCAATTGCCCTGAAACTTTGCACAGCCTAAGATCTCAACTTCCCAAACCAATCAGAGAAGTTTCATGCGATTCGGTGTTCCACAAGGCAAACTAGGCACGTTAAGCTTGTTTTTTGGAGAGCTTAACGTACAAAAAAGACCTTAAATGTTAACCAATTTCCCCCAAACTTCACACAATAGAAGACTCTATCCATGCCAACATATTCTGAAAGTTTCAGCTGATTTGGTTAATCACACCAAAAGTTATTCACATTAAGCTATATTTCACAATGCTAAAACATTTAATGTGAAAATGGCTTAATGTAGCTTAATGTAGCTTAACGTGTAATAAAGTGCCTAAACCTCAATCGATTGCCCTGAAACTTTGCACAGCCTAAGATCTCAACTTCCCAAACCTATCCAAGAAGTTTTATGCGATACGGAGTTCCACAAGGCAAATTAAGGACATTAAGCTTGATTTTTGGGGAGCTTAATGTGGCTTAACGTACAAAAAAGACCTTAAATATTATCCAATTTCCCCCAAACTTCACACAATAGAAGACTATATCCATGCCAACATATTCTGAAAGTTTCAGCTCATTTGGTTAATCACACCAAAAGTTATTCATGTTAAGCTATATTTCACAATGCTAAAACATTTAATGTGAAAATGGCTTAATGTAGCTTAACATGTAATAAAGTGCCTAAACCTCAATCAATTGCCCTGAAACTTTGCACAGCCTAAGATCTCAACTTCCCAAACCCATCCGAGAAGTTTCATGCGATTCGGTGTTCCACAGGGCAAACTAGGCACGTTAAGCTTGTTTTTTGGAGAGCTTAACGTACAAAAAAGACCTTAAATGTTAACCAATTTCCCCCAAACTTCACACAATAGAAGACTCTATCCATGCCAACATATTCTGAAAGTTTCAGCTGATTTGGTTAATCACACCAAAAGTTATTCACATTAAGCTATATTTCACAATGCTAAAACATTTAATGTGAAAATGGCTTAATGTAGCTTAACGTGTAATAAAGTGCCTAAACCTCAATCGATTGCCCTGAAACTTTGCACAGCCTAAGATCTCAACTTCCCAAAACCTATCCAAGAAGTTTCATGCGATTCGGAGTTTCACAAGGCAAATTAAGGACATTAAGCTTGTTTTTTTTGGGGAGCTTAATGTGGCTTAACGTACAAAAAATACCTTAAATGTTAACCAATTTCCTCCAAACTTCACACAATAGAAGACTCTATCCATGCCAACATATTTTGAAAATTGCAGCTCATTTAGTAAATCACACCAAAAGTTATTCACATTAAGCTATATTTTACAATGCTAAAACGTTTAATGTAAAGAGCTTAACGTACCATAATGTGCCTTAACCTCAATCAATTGTCTTGAAACTTTGCACAGCCCAAGATCTCAACTTACCAAACCTATCCAAGAAGTTTAATGCGATTCAGTGTTCCTCAAGGCAAATTAGGGACATTAAGCTTGATTTTTGGGGAGCTTAATGTGGCTTAACGTAGAAAAAAGACCTTAAATCCTCAATCCTTGCCTAATGGAAGCTAGTGTTAAGGTATTGTCCAGATGGTATCTGGTTCCATCAAAGCTAGCTAAAATTTTTCCATCGGCCTCACCTCTTTGTTTTCGAGGTTGCCATTTAAGAGGGGATATGCTACACATTTGGTGGTCCTGCCCCAGAATTCGTCAGTTCTGGCGCAAGATTTTTGCCTGGATCAGCAAAATATCCAAAATCTCAATTCACATGTCCCCACTAATTGCGCTTCTTAATTTCCCGGTGCAGGGAGTTTCCAGGAGTACACAACGCCTTATTTACTTTATCCTCCTGGGGGCCAAACTTACGCTAGCCAAAGCGTGGAAACAACCCTCTGTCTCAACTCTACTAGCTAAAAGGAAAATCTCATGGATCATGAACCAGGAAAAAATGGCAAGTGTCCTCCTGGATCGCTCGGCTGCATTCACCGCCACTTGGGAGCCATGGGCTTCATTTGTGGGAGTTACCATCCCACTTTGACCTCGATTGTGCTACTCTTATACTCACCTCACTCCAGACGACTCCTGCCATCATCATCTTTCTCTTTCTTGTTTCCTCTTTTCTTCCTCTTTTCCCTTCTTCCTATTTTATTCTCTTCTTTCTTCTGTTCCCTGAGATACGACCGTCAATCATCCTATGCCTAGACCAATGTCAAGCTAAGTCAGGTAAGGATAGTTCCGTCAAGCATTGCTGCACGGATCTGTGCCCAACTGATAGGCAACCTAGTTAAGAGTGCTCTCTTCTTTGGCTTAGGACATAGAGTCCCTGCTGCCTCTCCTGGAAGTTTATAAATAACTTACTTGGTCAGTTCAGTTCGCTGACCCCTTTTTTAATGCTCTCTCATACCCAGGTTTGGGGCCTTTCTAGCTTTTGCTCTCGGGCAGGTGCAGCTTTCGGTGAATCTTATTAAGGGGGTATTGGGGACTGGTGGATTTGGCCACAGCATGATCCCTATTGGGGTGGCAGTTCCCCACTCCCCTCTCCTACCACCCGCATAGCCGAGATCACCCTTTGATGCACACTAGGCCCTCCATAATTACTAGGATGTTATCTGAGACTTTCAGCACATATTGGTTTTGACAAATATGTATAATACTTGTTGGACTCTCTCTGTCTTATTTTTAATTGTTAATTATTTTTTCTTGATAATTGCTTGGACATTACTATGGCCTTGTTGGTCGACTCAGGATTGATGTTATCCATTCTGTCTTGCTGTTTCCTAATGTAATTCTGTCTTCCTTAGTTTTAAAAATAAAAATTTATTGAAATGAAGAAAAAAGACCTTAAATTTTAACCAATTTCCTCCAAACTTCACACAATAGAAGACTCTATCCATGCCAACATATTCTGAAAATTTCAGCTCATTTGGTTAATCACACCAAAAGTTATTCACATTAAGCTATATTTTACAATGCTAAAACATTTAATGTGAAAATGGCTTAATGTAGCTTAACGTGTAATAAAGTGCCTAAACCTCAATCGATTGCCCTGAAACTTTGCACAGCCTAAGATCGCAACTTTCCAAACCTATCCAAGAACTTTCATGCGATTCGGTGTTCCACAAGGCAAACGAGGAACATTAAGCTTGATTTTTGGGGAGCTTAATGTGGCTTAACGTAGAAAAAAGACCTTAAATGTTATCCAATTTCCACCAAACTTTACACAATAGAAGACTCTATCGATGCCAACATATTTTGTAAATTTCAACTCATTTGGTTAATCACACCAAAAGTTATTCCCGTTAAGCTATATTTTACAATACTAAAACATTTAATGTGAAAATGGCTTAATGTAGCTTAACGTGTAATAAAGTGCCTAAACCTCAATCAATTGCCCTGAAATTTTGCACAGCCTAAGATCTCAACTTCCCAAACCCATTCGAGAAGTTTCATGCGATTCGGTGTTCCACAGGGCAAACTAGGCACGTTAAGCTTGTTTTTTGGAGAGCTTAACGTACAAAAAAGACCTTAAATGTTAACCAATTTCCCCCAAACTTCACACAATAGAAGACTCTATCAATGTCAACATATTCTGAAAGTTTCAGCTGATTTGGTTAATCACACCAAAAGTTATTCACAGTAAGCTATATTTTACAATGCTAAAACATTTAATGTGAAAATGGCTTAATGTAGCTTAATGTAGCTTAACGTGTAATAAAGTGCCTAAACCTCAATCGATTGCCCTGAAACTTTGCACAGCCTAAGATCGCAACTTTCCAAACCTATCCAAGAAGTTTCATGCGATTCGGTGTTCCACAAAGCAAACGAGGAACATTAAGCTTGATTTTTGGGGAGCTTAATGTGGCTTAACGTACAAAAAGACCTTAAATGTTAACCAATTTCCTCCAAACTTCACACAATAGAAGACTCTATCCATGCCAACATATTCTGAAAATTTCAGCTCATTTAGTAAATCACAACAAAAGTTATTCACATTAAGCTATTTTACAATGCTAAAACGTTTAATGTAAAGAGCTTAACGTACCATAATGTGCCTTAACCTCAATCAATTGTCTTGAAACTTTGCACAGCCTAAGAGCTTAATGTGGCTTAACGTACAAAAAAGACCTTAAATGTCAACCAATTTTCCCCAAACTTCACGCAAAAGTGAAAGTTTCAGCTGATTTGGTTAATCACACCAAAAGTTATTCACATTAAGCTATATTTTACAATGCTAAAACATTTAATGTGAAAATGGCTTAACCACTTGCCGACCGGCGCACGACAATGTACGTCAACAGAATAGCACGGACAGGCATAAGGGCATACAGGTACGTCCCCTTTAAGATGCCGCCGTGCCATCGGGTGCGCGTTCGCGCCGGTCGGGACCCCCGTGAGGCCGGTCGCGGGTCCCGCGGATTCGATTGCCGCAGGGATACCCGAGATCGTCTCACGGAAGGCTGAACGGGGAGATGCGAAAAAAAACAGCATCTCCCCATTCTGCCTAGCAACTAGTGACGCTGATCTCTGCTCCCTGTGATTGGAGCAGAGATCAGCATTCACTAGCTGACAGCCATGCCCCCCCACAGTAAGAAACACACCTCTAGGCACACTTAACCCCTACACTGCCACCTAGTGGTTAACCCCTTCACTGCCAGTGTCATTTACACAGGAATCAATGCATTTAAATAGCATTGATTGCTGTATAAATGACAATGGTCCCAAAAATGTGTCAAAAATGTCCGATGTGTCCGCCATAATGTCGAGGTCACAATAAAAATCGCTGATCGCCACCATTACTAATAAAAAAAAAATTATTAATAAAAATGCTATAAAACTATCCCCTATCTTGTAAACGCTATAACTTCTGCGCAAACCAATCAATAATCGCTTATTGCGATTTTTTTTACCAAAAATATGTAGAAGAATACGTATCGGCCTAAACTGAGGAAAAAAATGTTTTTTATATATTTTTAGGGGATATTTATTTTAGGGGAAAAAAAAGAATGCGTTTTTTTCAAAATTGTCGCACTTTTTTGTTTATAGCGCAAAAAATAAAGACCGCAGGGGCGATCAAATACCACCAAAAGAAAGCTCTATTTGTGAGAAAAAAAGGATGTCAATTTTCTTTGGGAGCCACGTCGCATGACCGCGCAATTGTCAGTTAAAGCGACGCAGTGCCGAATCGCAAAAAGGGGCCTGGTCCTTTGGCTGCAAATTGGTCCGGTCTGAAAGTGGTTAATGTAGCTTAACGTGTAATAAAGTGCCTAAACCTCAATCAATTGCCCTGAAACTCTGCACAGCCCAAGATCTCAACTTCCCAAACCTATTCAAGAATTCCAGTTCATTTGGTAAATCACCCCAAAAGTTATTCACCATTTTTTTTACAATCCTTAACCAGTTGCAGACTTTGGGCGCATTAGACACGCCCAAAAACATGTCATTAATGTACACAGGTCATGTCTAGTACATCCAGTCCTTCTGCTCTGCTGCTGGGACCCTTCCCTGTCTCAGTACCCAACAATTCAGCAGGAACTGTCTAAAAATAGAAGCAGGCTGGCAATGTTTATCAACAACCACATCACAGAAAGTTACATTGAAACATTGTATCAATTGTAACTTTCTGTGTTTTGCATTCACAGATCAAAGGGATGAACTTCGATTTGAAGGTGAAGAGAGTTAAAGCAACCTTGACATGTAAATAAAACATTTTTTTTTCTAATTAAATGTTCCTCTGTTGAACTCCTAATTAACCCTTTAGTTTTCTTTAATCAGCACTGATTAACTCTATATTCTCCTTCTCTATTGAATTGTAGTTTTCCTGGTGATTTTTTTCTTTTCTATTTTATTAACTAGTAGTTAAACTTTTTTTAATTTTTTTTTGTTTGCTTTGCTTATTAAAAATGTTGACACCTTTTTACATATATATACCGAAAGAAAGAAAAAAATGCCTTTTGTTTAATTTTATTACACTTAATTGTAAAAATTATTGTTGCAGGACAATATTCACAAAAAGAAAGCCTTGTTTGTCCTTAAAAAAAAAATGCATGTATTACGTTGTTAACTTAAGGGGTTAGACAAGCTCAAGCTCAACTCGAGCTGTGGTGAAACTACAAATCCCATCATGCCTCTGCCTCTAGGAGACATGCCTGTGATTGTCAGGGTCTTGCAATGTCATCGCTGGATCTAGATGGGACTCAGGGTAGTGTTAGGGGGGCTGCTGCACACAGAAGGCTTTTTATCTTAATCAGAGGCGGCTCTTTAATTAGGCAAATTAGGCGATTGCCTTAGGCCTCGCCAACAGAAGGGCCTCGCCGTCGAGCGATTGCCTAATTTGCCTCAGGTGCTGTGTTGAGACTGTCTGGCGGCGGGCGCTCTGCGCAGAGTGAGCTAATAGCTTAGCTGAGCCAGCGCCGCGATCTGCGGCGGCGGACGAGCATAGTGGAAGTGTGGTGGGCGTGGCTAAGGCTGCCTGCGTCCAATAGCCGGCTCAACCTCTAGCCCTTCCCCTAAAGTCGGCGACAGCGGCCCCAATGCATGGCGGGAGGCAGGACTCGGGAGCAGCCCTGGAAGAAATACATGCTCGGTGAGTGGAGCTTGTTTGTGATAGAGGCGGAGGCTGGGCGGGATAGCCGTGTCTGTGTGCCCCATTGTGGAGGGGAGTCTGTGGGAGTGGGACTACAATGTCCAGAATGTGTATGTGGAGGACGAGCAACTAACTTAGTGTGAGGCTGGAGGGGGAAGCATAGCGTATCAGTCCCACTCTCAGTATAACATGTCTGGATGGCTTTGCAGTGTGAGGAGGAGCCCTAAACACCCTGATATGTACACTGTTTCCACATATCCCAATTACCACATGTTAGCCCCCTCCTCCTTCTACTCCTCCTGCCCCCCCTCTGCCCCCTCTACCCCCACTCCCTCTGCCCTCTAACCCTCCTATCTCCCCCTTCCATACCCCTATTGTTTTCTTCACCGTCTTTCTCTTCTCTCCTCACTTGCCACATCCTCTCTCTCCCTCTGTCCTCCCTACCTACATCCCTCTGTCCACTCTCTCCTCACCCCCCTCCTATTGTCCAGGCTATCCTCCCCCCTATCCACTCTCTCCTCTCCCCCTCCCCCTGCCTCTGTCCACTCTCTCCTCACCCCCCCTATCATCCAGGCTATCCTCCCCTATCCACTCTCTCATCTCCCCCTGCCTCTGTCCACTCTCTCCTCACCCCCCCTATCATCCAGGCTATCCTCCCCTATCTACTCTCTCATCTCCCCCTGCCTCTGTCCACTCTCTCCTCACCCCCTCCTATCGTCCAGGCTATCCTCCCCTATCCACTCTCTCATCTCCCCCTCCCCCTATCCACTCTCTCATCTCCCCTCCCCCTATCCACTCTCCTCTCCCCCTCCCCCTGCCTCTGTCCACTCTCTACTCACCCCCCTCCTACCCTCCAGGATATTCCCCCCCTATCCACTCTCTCCTATCCCCCTCCCCTGCCTCTGCCCACTCTCTCCTCACCCCCCTTCTACCCTCCAGGCTATCCTCCCCCTATCCACTCTCTCCTCACCCCCCTCCTACTGTCCAGGCTATCCTCCCCCTATCCACTCTCACCTCTCCCCCTCCCCCTGTCCACTCTCTACTCTCTTCTATCCAGGCTATCCTCCACCTCCCCCTATCCACTCCTTCTCCCTTTCTGAAAGTTAGTTCAGCTTTTCATTTTGTGTGAAATGGTGAACTTACTCTTTAAGCCTTCCAAACTATCTCAGGACAGGAAAAAAGGCCCTATATGTGCTGCATTCCTCTTACCTACCTGGTGGAAAATTCGGGAGACCTGAGTCCCCAAGAACTCTATAATATACAGATCTAGACCAGCAAGAGGAAGTGGTAAGGCTCCATTGGTTGTTATTGGCTTATAACTTTGATGGATGGCCTCCTTTACCAGTAAGGTAGAGTGCAGGCCCAAGCATTCTACAACAGTGGCTGGTCAAGATTTGCATAATGGAGCACCTAAGGTTTAGGGGTTCAGAGGTATGTGACCATACAACCGCCAACAACAGATGGGACATGGGAAACTGTGGGTGATGTCACTGCTCCAGGCTTTACCAGTGATTGTCAAGTGCTCTCTCCTCTCCCCTGAGGCCAATACTAATTGACACAGTGGATCATGTGACCAGACCAGAGCTAAAAGTCCACGGTTAGAGAGCTCCGATTACTTGCCTTGCCCCCAACACTGACAACCCATGCTATGCCACTGGAGGGGAGAGCCCAGCATCGGGAAGAAGGATGGCGCTGCCACCTCGAGCTGTCAATGTTATCTCTATGTACCACTCACAAATGGCAATCTGCTGACAAGACACTCCCAGGGGAGTGCAGAGCACAGCCTACGAAACGGGGGAGGGGACCGTCTGGGTGAGCTCACCGGTGTGATATGATCCAATAACATGCTAGAATCTTTGAGGACTGGCCATGGGTGGAGTGCTATCAGTTAATTGTATACTGTACATTGCAATGTAGTATTATTTTTTTATCAGTTTAATTATTTTTCCAATTATGGGCGTGAGAGGGCCTCATGTCTAAGTTTTGCCAAAGGCCTGACAAAGCCTAGAGCCGCCTCTGATCTTAATGCATAGAATGCATTAAGATAAATAAACCTTCTCACTTTAAAATCCCTTTAAACGCTTCAGCCCCGGAAGATTTTACCCCCTTCCTGACCAGAGCACTTTTTACAATTTGGAACTGCGTCGCTTTAACTGACAATTGCGCGGTCGTGTGATGTTGTACCCAAACAAAATTTGCATCCTTTTTTTCCCACAAATAGAGCTTTCTTTTGGTGGTATTTGATCACCTCTGCGGTTTTTATTTTTTGCGCTATAAACAAAAAAATGTGCGACAATTTTGAAAAAAAAAGCAATATTTTTTACTATAATAAATATCCTCCAAAAATATATAAAAAAACTATTTTTTTCCTCAGTTTAGGCCGATACGTATTCTTCTACATATTTTTGGTAAAAAAAATCACAATAAGTGTTTATTGATTGGTTTGCGCAAAGGTTATAGCGTCTACAAAATAGGGGAAAGTTTTATGACATTTTTATTAATAATTTTTTTTTTTACTAGTAATGGCAGCGATCAGCGATTTTTATCATGACTGCGACATTAAGGCGGACACATCGGACAATTTTGACAAATTTTTGGGATCATTGGCGACCAGTGCTATAAAATTACATTGATTACTGTAAAAATGTCACTGGCAGGGAAGGGGTTAACCACTAGGGGGCGGGGAGGGGTTAAGTGTATCCTGGGGGCTTGTTTCTAACTATCTGAGGGCGTGGCTGTGTGTGACACCACACTGATCGCTGCTCTAGATGACAGGGAGCAGACGATCAGTGTGCTGTCATTAGGCAGAACGGGGAGATGCTGTTTACATCGGCATCTCCCAGTTCTTGATCTCCGTAACACGATCGCGGGTATCCCCGCACTAATCGAGTCCGCGGGATGCGCGGGCACTGTCACGGGGCTTGCGGCGTACGTGTACGTTACTTTGCCCAGCCGTGCCATTCTGCGGACATATATGTGCAGACAACGGTCGGCAAGTGGTTAAGCCATTTTCACATTAAATGTTTTAGCATTGTGAAATATAGCTTAATGTGAATAACTTTTGGTGTGATTAACCAAATCAGCTGAAACTTTCACTTTTGCGTGAAGTTTGGGGGAAATTGGTTGACATTTAAGGTATTTTTTGTACGTTAAGCCACATTAAGCTCCCCAAAAATCAAGCTTAATGTCCCTAGTTTTCTTTGTGGGACACCGAATCCCATGAAACTTCTTGGATGGGGTTGAGAAGTTGAGAACTTATGCTGTGCAAAGTTTCAAGACAATTGATTGAGGTTAAGGCACATTATGGTACGTTAAGCTCTTTACATTAAACGTTTTAGCATTGTAAAATATAGCTTAATGTGAATAACTTTTGGTGTGATTTACTAAATGAGCTGCAATTTTCAAAATATGTTGGCATGGATAGAGTCTTTTATTGTGTGAAGTTTGGAGGAAATTGGTTAACATTTAAGGTCTTTTTTCTACGTTAAGCCACATTAAGCTCCCCAAAAATCAAGCTTAATGTCCCTAATTTGCCTTGTGGAACACTGAATCGCATGAAACTTCTTGGATAGGTTTGGTAAGTTGAGATCTTGGGCTGTGCAAAGTTTCAGGGCAATTGATTGAGGTTTAGGCACTTTATTACACGTTAAGCTACATTAAGCCATTTTCACATTAAATGTTTTAGTATTGTAAAATATAGCTTAACGTGAATAACTTTTGGTGTAATTAACCAAATGAGCTGAAATTTTCAGAATATGTTGGCAGGGATAGAGTCTTCTATTGTGAAAAGTTTGGGGGAAATTGGATAACATTTAAGGTCTTTTTTCTACGTTAAGCCACATTAAGCTCCCCAAAAATCAAGCTTAATGTCCCTAATTTGCCTTGTGGAACACTGAATCGCATGAAACTTCTTGGATAGGTTTGGTAAGTTGAGATCTTGGGCTGTGCAAAGTTTCAGGGCAATTGATTGAGGTTTAGGCACTTTATTACACGTTAAGCTACATTAAGCCATTTTCACATTAAATGTTTTAGTATTGTAAAATATAGCTTAACGTGAGTAACTTTTGGTGTGATTAACCAAATGAGCTGAAATTTTCAGAATATGTTGGCAGGGATAGAGTCTTCTATTGTGTAAAGTTTGGGGGAAATTGGATAACATTTAAGGTCTTTTTTCTACGTTAAGCCACATTAAGCTCCCCAAAAATCAAGCTTAATGTCCCTAATTTGCCTTGTGGAACACTGAATCGCATGAAACTTCTTGGATAGATTTGGTAAGTTGAGATCTTGGGCTGTGCAAAGTTTCAGGGCAATTGATTGAGGTTTAGGCACTTTATTACACGTTAAGCTACATTAAGCCATTTTCACATTAAATGTTTTAGTATTGTAAAATATAGCTTAAAGTGAATAACTTTTGGTGTGATTAACCAAATGAGCTGAAATTTTCAGAATATGTTGGCAGGGATAGAGTCTTCTATTGTGAAAAGTTTGGGGGAAATTGGATAACATTTAAGGTCTTTTTTCTACGTTAAGCCACATTAAGCTCCCCAAAAATCAAGCTTAATGTCCCTAATTTGCCTTGTGGAACACTGAATCGCATGAAACTTCTTGGATAGGTTTGGTAAGTTGAGATATTGGGCTGTGCAAAGTTTCAGGGCAATTGATTGAGGTTTAGGCACTTTATTACATGTTAAGCTACATTAAGCCATTTTCACATTAAATGTTTTAGTATTGTAAAATATAGCTTAACGTGAATAACTTTTGGTGTGATTAACCAAATGAGCTAAAATTTTCAAAATATGTTGGCATGGATAGAGTCTTTTATTGTGTGAAGTTTGGAGGAAATTGGTTAACATTTAAGGTCTTTTTTGTACGTTAAGCCACATTAAGCTCCCCAAAAATCAAGCTTAATGTCCCTATATTGCCTTGTGGAACTTCGAATCGCATGAAACTTCTTGGATAGGTTTGGTAAGTTGAGATCTTGGGATGTGCAAAGTTTCAGGGCAATCGATTGAGGTTTAGGCACTTTATTACACGTTAAGCTACATTAAGCCATTTTCACATTAAATGTTTTAGCATTGTAAAATATAGCTTAATGTGAATAACTTTTGGTGTGTTTAACCAAATCAGTTGAAATTTTCAGAATATGTTGGCATGGATAGAGTCTTCTGTTGTATGAAGTTTGGGGGAAATTGGTTAACATTTAAGGTCTTTTTTGTACGTTAAGCTCTCCAAAAAACAAGCTTAACGTGCCTAGTTTGCCTTGTGGAACACCGAATCGCATGCAAGTTCTTGGATAGGTTTGTTAAGTTGAGATCTTGGGCTGTGCAAAGTTTCAGGGCAATTGATTGAGGTTTAGGCACTTTATTACACGTTAAGCTACATTAAGCCATTTTCACATTAAATGTTTTAGTAAGTCCCAATTTTTTCCTTTGCTTTTCATTTTTCACTTATAGCTTTTAGTGTAAAAGACCCCCCCAACCCATTTATTTTCTGAAAGCACATGACCATTAGAATAAAAAGAAGGTGCTACTGATTTCTAAGGTCCCACGATATTTGCGGAAATGTTTATCAAAACAATATTTTCGCTAAAAATCCACTAAATTCATGATTAGCAGATAAATACACAGCAAGTTTTACAAAATTCCTATTAAATATAAAAGCTTAACCTGCATTGAGTTAATAAATATTAAATATTTGCAACTTTTAACCGCTTCCCGACCGCCTCCTGTAGATATACGTCAACAGAATGGCACGGGCAGGCAAAAGCACGTACCTGTACGTCCCCCTTTAATTTGCCTGCCCGGGGGGCGCGCGCGCGACCCGGTCGAGAGCTCCGTGACCACGGCCGCGGGACCAGCGGACCCGATCGCCGCTGGTATCCCGCGATCGGGTTACGGAGCTGAAGAACGGGGAGAGGTCTATGTAAACAAACCTCTCCCTGCGCTTCCTACACTGACTGTCAGTGATCAGCGGTTCCCTGTCATCGGGAACGCCGATCAATGACGTCAGACGTACAGCCACGCCCCCCTACTGTAAAAAAAAACACAACACGTCACACTGACTCCTCCCCGCCCCCTAGTGGTTAACCCCCTAACTACAACTGTCATTTACATAGGAATCAGTGCTATTTAAATAGCACTGATTGCTGTATAAATGACAAATGTCCCAAAAATGTGTCAAAAATGTCCGATGTGTCCGCCAAAATGTCGCAGTCACAATAAAAATCGCTGATCGCCGCCATTACTAATAAGAAAAAAATATTAATAAAAATGCTATAAAACTATCCCCTATTTTGTAAACGCTATAACTTTTGCGCAAACTAATCAATAATCGCTAATTGCGATTTTTTTTACCAAAAATATGTAGAAGAATACGTATCGGCCTAAACTGAGGAAAAAAAATGTTTTTTTATATATTTTTTGGGGATATTTATTATAGCAAAAAGTAAAAAATATTGCATTTTTTTTCAAAATTGTCGCTCTATTTTTTGTTTATAGCGCAAAAAATAAAAAAAAGGGGAAGTTTAACCTAATGAAAAATGGACGGCTAAAAAAGGATTTAAATTGGGGGTGAAGATAGTGCAACCCGGGAGATACCTCCCCACCAGACAGATTAAAAAAGTTATAAGAAAGACCCCTACAACTACCCAAGAGAACAACATTCCATATATATATAGAATATATGATCAGTGGAATATACACTTCTCTTGAGAGGAAAGGGTTTCCTTTTTTTTTTGGTTGTTTGCTTTCCATCTACTACTTTGAAACAGATAAAAACTCTATAAGGATGCCACCAAAAAGTACACACACTCAGAAAACAAAGAGAGGATCCACAGGTGGAACAACAAAAAATCAGATTAAGCCACAATCTGCACAGAACGCAGATATAAAGGGGTTTTTCAAACAGCCATTAATATCGCCACAACAAGACGCAGAGACTTCCACTGAATTGCATTTTGCTTCACCCAGTATGAGCCCAGAGCTCCCACTCAACAATAGCCCCACAGGGAGTACACAATATCCCATAATGGACACAATGAGATCAACAAACAATCCCAACTGGGACATACAGACACACTTAAAATCACTACCAACTAAAGAGGATATGGATAATTATGTCTATAGATTAGAGACTACATATAAAGAGCAAATAAATTCATTGAAGGTATCCTTAATAGACACCCAAGAGCATATGAATATCATAGATGCCAAAATCCTGACGATCGACCAGAAAACACTTATCCTGGAAGAAAAAATAATAGAACACGATCGATTAATAAAACAAATAAGAGATTCAACAGATGAACTCGAGAATAAGAATAGACGTAATAATATAAAAATAAGAGGACTTCCAGAATCAGTAGACACCGAGAATCTGAAACAAATATTACAACATATATTTAATATTTTATTACAACAACCTGAGACAACAGCAATAGAGATCGATCGAGCACACAGAATTCAAGGACCCAGAGATCCCAATCAAACGAGACCTAGAGACATAATATGTAGAATACATTTTTTTCAAACCAAAGAAAATATAATGATAGCAGCAAGAACACAAAGGGAATTCAAGTATGAGGGAGCTCAACTTATATTCTTACAAGATCTATCTAAACATACATTAAATAAGAGAAGAGCGGTGAAACCACTACTGGAACTATTGAGCGAGAAGGGATTCCTTTATAAATGGGGATCCCCCTTTCAAGTAATAGTGTACCAAGAAGGCCAGAAGACGGTGTTTCGGAGTATTGAAGATCTACAAGAATTCCTCAACCATTTGGGACTCCCTCTGATAGAACTGCCCTTGTGGGCCCAGATATATTAAATCTCTTCAGAATGAAATGAGGGGGAAAGAGAAGGGAAAGAGATACATAATTTCCCCCCTTCTCCCCTTTTTTTTTTTTTTATTTATTTTTTTTTTTTTTTTCCCCTCTCCTTCTTTTTCCGGAGAAGGGGGAGATGGGAGGGTGAGGGGAGGGAGAAAAGAGGGAGGTTTAGGAATAGGGTACAAACAGTAACCATCACAATATACACTGCGGATATGTAATAGATAAAGAGGAAACAATGTTAATATTATAAGTGATCAGGGAAAGACCAGAATCATTTGAGTATGAATAGGGGCACAGAAAAAAAAAAAAAAAAAATATTTTTTTTTTTTTTTTTTTTTTTTTTTTTTGAAACACATCACATAACTTTACCATATCTACACAAGGACTCACATTTTTGGGGGCGGACATAGGACCGGGGAGGGAAGGGTAGAAGGGAAAGGGATACACCGATCACATGCCTGTACACTAATATTATATACACACGACACGGACACATCAGACACAATTTATAATCTATTACTTACACACACATCTCTAGAAGAGGGGGAAATGGAACGAGGGAGGAGAACAAGGGGGATTGGGGAGATTCCAAAAGAATTGGCCTCCCCTCCCCCCCTATGTGCTCCCCCCCCTTTAATTTTTATTTTTTAAATTTTTAAAAAAAATTTTTTTTTTTTTTTTTTTTTTATTATAAATTTTTTTTTTTTTTTTTTTTTTTATGCATAGAGTTATAAATATAATATGTCAGAATATAATGAAAATATGATAAAAATGTATAAATTGTAATGTACCTGAAAAATGGACACTTATGAGCTGTGGGCTTTTGGGAAATTGGTTTGCCCCCATTGGATACAATTGATTCAATCTTCCTCTGCCCTCCAAAAAAAACGACCCTCTGCGGAGGGGAGGGAGTGGGTGGGGTGGAGGAGAGAGAGAAAATTTCCTCCCCTTTTTTTCCTCTAGGTTTTTTTTTTTTTTTTTTTTTCCTTTTTCCTTTCCCTCTCCTTTTCCTCCCTTCTCTCTCTCCTTCTCTCTCTGCCCACTCTATCCCCACAACGAAGAGCAGAGGAAATAAACTGTATAGATTATGCATCAATAAACCACATTGTATCCATGGGAAACAACCCAAATACCAATCTGTAATAATGGAATAACAGAATGGAAAAGACGTATATATACCACATAAACTGTCGGCTTTCAAATATAACTTCAAAGGTGAGGGGGGGGAGGGGGAGGGGAAGAGGATAGGAGAACAAACATAAGTAACACAATAATAATAGCTCATGAAGGTGATAAATAAGATGTAGGATTAAAATACCCATTAAAATCCTACATTATTTAAACTAAACTATTCCCAGACCAGGGACACGTCCTAACCCTAAGGAAATCCCTATATACCCCCAAATAGGGAACTTACATTGTAAGGGTAGACTCAACGAGTCATTTAGAGAATGATAAAGTATGAAAGTTTAAATTATAAGTGAGTAGAACACCAAAGAGCACTTGACTCTTAGTACGAGTGAATGTGAACTACAGAAGAGAAGCTTTTTTTAAAAGAATAAAAAATATTAATTTTTTTTTTTTTTTTTTCTCTCCCTTCCTTCTTTCTTCTTTTTCTTTTCTCTCTCTCTTTCCTTCTCCCTCTTCCCCTCTCCCCCCCCCCTTTTGCTCTCTCCCTCTTCCCTCCTCTAGACCCCCTATTGTCGAAATATGACAGCTATTAAAGTTTGTTCTTTCAATACAAGGGGACTAAATGTAGCATCTAAGAGATCACAAATCTTATATTCTCTCCAGAAACAAAATGTAGGAATTATTCTCTTCCAGGAAACGCACTTCCGTACAAATCAACTACCAAACATACAGAATAGACAATATCCCAACTGGTATCACGATACATACCCATATTCAAAATCCAGAGGGGTCTCAATAGTAATTCATAACTCAATACCTCATCAGGTTTTAGAAAAATGGACAAGTCGAGAGGGCAGAGCACTATTGCTAAAGCTGAATATATACGGACAGATATACACTTTTATTAATATCTATCTACCAAATATAGATCAAATAAAAACAGGCATTCAACTACTAACAAAGATGATGATTAAAGCAGAAGGGACAATCATAATTGGAGGAGACTTCAATTTTGTTCTAGATCGAAATATGGATACCACATCAAAGACAGGACCTCAAAAGAAAAGTGAGAAAAGAGCATTTAAAAAACTACTAGAACAATACCAACTAATAGATATATGGAGAATAACAAATCCAAGTATAAAAGACTATACATATTACTCCCAGGTACACGATACATACCATAGACTGGACTACTTTTTGATAAACTCCTCGGCGATTGCAACAACCTCTACCCCCGAGATAGGGAATCTCATATGGTCAGACCATGCACCCATCTACCTAACTATAGATACAATAAATAAAAGTATGCCTAGAGGTACATGGAAATTAAATGATAATTTACTATTTGATGAATCCTGTAGAACTGAAATTGCTTCCGCGATATTGAACTTTACATCAGACCACATAGAAGACAATACATCACTCCCAAATCAATGGGAAGCCCTTAAATGTATAATAAGGGGCCTCTTTATTAAACATGGGTCTAGATTAAAAAAAATGAAAAACAATAGGTTAAAAGAATTGATACAAGAAATTTCGGCATTAGAGAAACACCATAAACAGAATACAACACGAGAAACATTAATGGTCCTCTCGGATAAAAGAGTAGAGTTGAGAACGATATTGAATGAACAATCACTTCGAATTAGAGACAAAAATCGCGCCCTATATTACCATCAAGAGAATAAACCAGGTAAAATATTAGCTGGAGCTTTAAAACAACAAACAAGAACTACATCAATTCCCAAAATTAAAACAGACTCAGGGGAACTGACGTATGATCCCAAAAAGATTATGGAAACTTTCCATACATTTTACTCTGGGTTATATAACCTACCTAACCGACTAACAAAACAAAACCTAGAAGACCTTGACCAAAAGGTAAAACAATACATAACAGAAACCCCGATACCACCACTACCTGATAGCGATATAGAACAACTTGAGAATGAATTCTCAGAAACGGAAATACAAATAGTAATAGACTCACTGACAATAGGTAAAATCCCAGGGCCTGACGGATTTACCCCACGCTTTTATAAATTATACAAAGACCTGCTTATCCCAGTTTTAAAACGCACATTTAACTCTGTATCTATAGCTCAGCCATTTGTATCACAAAGTATGCAGGCATATATATCTCTCATACCCAAACCCGATAAAGACCATACACTATGTGGAAACTATAGACCGATCTCCCTGACGAATATAGATCTCCGAATCTACTCTAAAGTTATAGCCAATAGGCTTACCCCTAAACTACCAACAACGATACATTTAGACCAAGTAGGATTCGTGGAGGGAAGAGAAGCGAGAGATAACACCCTTAAAACTTTGACATTAGTCGAATATGCGAAAAGACACGCCATCCCATCCTGTCTATTGGCAGTAGACGCTGAAAAAGCGTTCGACAGGGTGGGATGGCGATTCTTTGAAGAGACATTGAAACAATGGGGACTGGGCCCTAGATTATTAGAAAAGATTCTGGTTCTATATCAGAATCCAACGGCCAAAATTCGAGCAAATGGGGAATTATCAGACACGATAACAATACGAAACGGAACCAGACAGGGATGTCCCTTATCCCCACTGATATATGTTTTAACTATGGAACATCTGATGACAGCAATCCGGATAAATAAGGATATACAAGGAATTAGAATAAAAGATCAGGAATATAAACTTTCAGGATACGCAGATGATCTATTATTATATATTACAAACCCCATAGTGACGCTACCCAATCTAATAAAAGAATTCAAACGCTTTGCTGAAGTTAGTAACTTCAAAGTTAATTATAATAAAACGGAAGCCTTAAACATTTCACTTACTACAAACACTGTTGATACTCTTAAAAGGAATTTCTCTTTTAAATGGCAAAATAGTACTATTAAATACCTAGGAATATTTATCCCCAATGACATCAGAAAACTCCAAGAAAACAACTATGTCCCACTAATACAAAAAATAACGAAACTACTTCAAAACTACAACAAAGGGATTTTCTCTTGGACAGGGCGTATAAATATTATAAAAATGGACATACTTCCCAAAATACTATATATATTCCAAACAGTTCCAATATTTCCCCTCAAAAACATATTGAATACTCTACGAAAACTGATAGGCAGCTTCATCTGGGCGGGTAAACCAGCAAGAGTCAACAGGGAAACACTTATAAGATCTAAAAAAGACGGGGGTTTGGCTCTTCCGGATTTATCCACATACCTAAAGGCATCCCTGATCACTAGGATTCTGGATTGGTTTCATAATAAAGGAACTAAACAATGGGTGGAACTAGAGGAAGAAATTATGAATATAAATTTAAAAATACCACCATGGATAAAAAAAGAGAATAGACCATTAAGACAAGAAATGCCATTTTTGATTGAAGCAACACTGAAAACATGGGACGGACTGATGAAAAGGGGAATAGGGTCATCATATATAGGCCCAATGACACCCCTCTTCGGCAATCCCGATTTCCCCCCAGCAAATGAATCCAGAACCTTTTTAAAATGGGAGAAAAAAGACAACATCAGAATAGTACAAACAATGGAGAACAAAAAACTTATTCGACTAGAAGACATGGGTAGAGAACATGCACACAAATGGATACAACACAGACAGCTTCAGGAATATATAAATACTCTTGAGAAAACAGGAATACTGGACAGAACACCCACAACATTGGAAACATTATTATTACAAGAACAAAGACCCATACATAATCTCTCCAATATATATAAATATTTAATTTCAAACAGTAACACACAAGAGTTAAAGTATGTAAGAAAATGGGAACAGGAGATGGAAGAGGCCATACCCAGAGAGAAATGGGACAAAGCAATTTTACTAACACACAAAATGTCTCTATCCAATAGGCATCAGGAAAGAAACTACAAATTACTAGTGAGATGGTATAAATGCCCAATTGACCTGTATAAAATTAATGTAGAAAATGATAGCACCTGTTGGAGATGTCAAAAAGCAGCCGGGACTATGTCACATATCTGGTTTTTATGCCCAAAGGTGTACATATTCTGGGAAAAAATATTTAAGATATATAGCGAGATGACAGATATAAACATACAACCAGAAATAAAGATCGCTATTTTATCAATGATACCAGGTACGATCAAAAAGATAAGAAAAGGGATACTAAAACACTGTTTAACCGCAGCTAGAACAGTAATAGCAAGGAAGTGGAAAAACAATATAGCACCCTCAATTGAGGAATGGATCATAGAAATGGATGATATGCGTTCACTGGAAGAGAGGATTATAAAGGAGGAGGATCCCAAAGATCACATAAACGAAACTTGGCAAAAATGGAAAGACTATAGGATGTCGTCCTTATTGCTGCGGACGATATGAGAGGGGGAGGGGAGGAGGGAGGATGGGAGAGACCTTGTCAAAATCCTTTGTTTTTTTTTTTTTTTTTTTTTTTTTTTTTCTTTTTTTTCTCTACTGGACACTAATATGAATGAAGAGAGTATGATAGATTGTTTGATAAGTTTTAATGACATATGATGGGGAGAAAGAATGAAAGTAATAGCAACGATATATAACTAACACGCAAAAGTACAGGAATAAGAAACTATGGAGTTATAAACAGACACAACTGTAAATGCCTGTATAATACATGTAACTGCAAAGTTTTATGTTTGTTAAGATGTGAAAATGGAAATAAAGTAAGATTTGAAACAAAAAATAAAAACCGCAGGGGCGATCAAATACCACCAAAAGAAAGCTCTATTTGTGGGAAAAAAAGGACGCCAATTTTGTTTTGGAGCCACGTCGCATGACCGCGCAATTGTTAGTTAAAGCGACGCAGTGCCGAATTGCAAAAAGGGGCCTGGTCCTTTGGCTGCCAATTGGTCCGGGGCTGAAGTGGTTAAATTGCATTTTTTTGGGGAAATGGTGAAAATTGAACAGACCTAAAAGTGTAAATATCCAAATTTCTCAAAAAATCTGAAGATTTTCATTTTTCCCTTACAGCTTTCAGAATTTGTGAAAGACTCCTAAAACCATATATTTTCTGAAAGAATATGACCTCTAGAATAAAAAGAAGGTGCTACTGGTTTTTTAGACCCCATGGTATTTGCGCGAATGTTTATTAAACCAATGTATCGCAAAAAATACAATAAAACCATTATTAGCAGATAAAAACACAGCTTATTTTACAAAATTCCTGCAAAATCCCTACTAAATATAAAAGCTTAACATGTATGGAGTTAATAAATAACAAATATTTGTAAATTTGAAATCGAACATACCCAAAAACTTCTCTAAAAATCTGGAGGTTTTAATTTTTCACTTACAGCTTTCAGAGTTTGTAAAAGATCCCCCAAACCATATATTTTCTGAAAGCATATGGCCTCTGGAATACAAATAAGGTGCTAAATATTTTTTAGCCCCCCAAATGTTTATCAAACCAATATATTCCCCAAAAATACACTAAAACCATTATCAACAGATAAAAAAACAGCACATTTTTACAAAATCCCTGCTAAATTACAACTAAATATAAAAACTTAACCTGTATGGTGTTAATACATAGCAAATATTTGTAATTTGTATATTGCACCTTTTTGCAAAATGGTTAAAATCGAACGTACGCAAAAATGTAAAAATACCAATTTCTCAAAAAATTTGAAGGTTTTCATTTTTCCCTTACAGTATTTAGAATTTGTTAAAGACCCCCACACCATATATTTTCTGAAAGAATTGGACCAGTAGAATAAAAAGAAGATGCTACTGCATCAGTGGAGCAGACACAGACCTGTCATCCACCTGCTCAGCGGTGATCAGCAGACAGATCCCCCGCTAAGCAGGTGGATCTGCTTGACAGAGTCCACTCCATGTGAAGGGGGTTTTACCAGGAACGGCCAATCCATTAGGGGCGCTGGGGTGCCGCCCCCCTGCAGGGTGCTGGACTCATAAGTTTGTATGAGGTTTTTTTTGCAAGCTGCATGATTAGAGCCTGAGGCTCTAATTGGCTTGAAAAAGGTTGGGCTCGGGGGAGAAAAGCATTGTACAAGAACCCACCCACTTGTGACAATAGTGAATTAATATTTTCTATTGTCTTCCGGCTTCTCCTCCTGACCAATCAAGATGGATCGGGTTAGCTGGGAGGAGAAGCTGAGGAAGCCATGGAGGGGTGAGTGTGGGGGGTGGGGGGTATCACTGTTGAGAGACTGAGTGCGGGTGGACCTGGGGGGCTTTATTTGCCGCCCCCCCAAAAAAAAAGTTTAGCACCAGCTGCCACTGGGTGATACTATGTTTTTGTTTCTTTTTTTTTTTTTACAGTAAATTTTTTTTTTTGGGGGGGGGGGGGTCTTTGGTGAGATATCAGAGGTCTAAACAGACCCCCAAATCTCTCTTTTTGAGACAGAGAAAGGGACTGAAGATAGTGCTGGGGTAAAGAAGGGGGTGAAGGGAATAGGAGAGGAGAGTAGGGGGAGATGTTTTAAGTGGAAGGGAGTGGCAGGGGTGGAGAGGCAGGGGACAGGGAAGCAGCAGCATGGGTGGGGCAGTCAGATTTAGGGGTAATAACTCTGATCATCGGATTGTAATCTGCTGATCAGAGTTTTAGAATTGTTCAGCAGAGTCTGCTGAGCAATTCTGCTATACGTTTATGATCATTTAAGTGACCATGAGCTTATAGGAGAGGGAGAAAAAGGTCCGTAAGCCAGACTTGGCCACCTGCAGGCACTTCTGTAGTTCCGTACAGCGTATGGACCTGGCAGTGAAAGGATTAAAGCAGGTCAAATGCAGGTTGGGAAGAAGTCAACTGCAGGTCAAATTCCCCTGTCAAAAAATTCTGAATGACCTAAGAAAGTGCCATAACCCCAAAATTGATCAACACAGACCCTAGGAGTGACTGAAAAGCATTTTTTGATTCTCATGCTACTTTAACCTCTCCTACAAACAGACTGAAATAATTTAACAGAAATAAATAACTATGTTTTTCATTTTCTGGCTTTAAAGGTTACCTAAAGACCAAAGTTTTGGAGTAGGGGAGAATTAGTAAACTTTTAAAGTTTTAGTATGGTCTGTGTTTCAGCTGGAGGAATTCACCCTCTATTGTCATTATTGTAACACAGACTGCCACTGAAACTCCAAAATTTTAAGTTGTCACAAATGGAAATACAAATTTGAAATAAAAAAAGAAAAATACTTAACAAGTTGTTTCCTGGTCTATGGTTTTAGCAGAGAACAATTCACTGTAGCATAAGTTAAATTCTAGTGTACCAGAATTACTGGCTCACAGTATGACTCTAATGCCGCATACACACGATCGGAATTTCAGTCGGAAAAGCCTTTGATGGTTTTTCTGACGGAATTCCGCTCAAGCTTGTCTTGCATACAAACGGTTACACCAAATTCCGACCGTCAAGAACATACAACGCGTACGCCGACACTATAAAGAGGAAGTTCAATAGCCAGTGCGCCACCCTTTGGGCTACTCCTGCTAATCTCGTGTTTATCTCATGTTAGTAGAAGTTTGGTGAGAGACGATTTGCGCTTTTCAGCCTCGTGCTTTTCAGATCGTTACTGCTCTTAAGTTTGTGCTTGTGGGTTTGTATCTGGTTTTCAGTGCGTGTAGTCAGTTTGTATCTATTTTTCAGTGCGTTCTTGTCCGCTCATTTCTGATTTTCAGCTCGCTCTTCACAGGCCTTGCTGTTCTTCAGTGTGTTCTGTTAGTTCTGACCAGCCAACCATTTTGAAGATATGTTGTGGTTACATACTCATCGTAGAGTTCGTGCTGTGCAGGGGCTTGGTGTTGGGGTTCTTGCTTTGACCCAAGCCCAGTCCATGAACAGGGAGGGGAGGAGTTCATGGACGAAGAATTGGTTACTCCAGCGTGACCAATTCTCGCACATGCCTTTGTTGCGGGAGATCCAGGAGAATAACCCTGATGATTTCAGGAATTTTCTCCGGATGACGGACCCCGTTTTTCACCGTCTGTTGGCTTTGCTGTCCCCTTATATTATGAAGCAGGACACCTGCATGCGGCAAGCCATTACACCCAAGCAGAGGCTCTTCGCCACTGTGTGGTACTTGACGACAGGGAGAAGTCTACAGGACCTCAAGTTCTCTACAGGCATCTCCCCCCAGGCGCTGGGAATCATTATTCCAGAGACCTGTTCTGCCATTATACAGGTCCTCAGAAGGACTATATTAGGGTACGTTTCCTCCTTTAACATCACATTCTATGTATTTAATGTATGCTAATGTTTTGTATTTCTTTCATCATTCCCTAATTACCATGATTGTAATATGCTGTGAATGTCCCCTTTGTTCCCCTATGTTCTCATGCATTCTGTAAGCTTTTAATGCTCCTTTTTTGGCCTACATGCATATTTGCCTTTACTAACCTCTCCAGCATGCTATCCTGGGCCCATACCCACCTAGTCTAGTCACTTAACAATGTATTTTGTCAGCTCCATAGTAGTGCTTTACCCTAAACACCCCCTAAATGTGTGCAAATGTTATTGTTGTCCTTAAATTCAGGCAGACTGCCATAATCTTTTTTTTGGGGTCCCAAACTCATCTAGAACCACCCCTAAAAAATTTCCAATGGGCCATCAGAGGGGGGGGGGGGAATCTGGTAAGTGGACCATATATTTTGTCTTTAAATACTCCATAAAATAAATGTTATTCTGATGTTGTTCTGCTTGCAATGTTATGTGCAAAGTACTAATTATTTTTGTTTCTTTTTTGACTCCACAGTTTCCTTCAACGCCACAGGAATGGCAGACTGTGGCCTTCCAGTTTGCTGAGCGTTGGGACTTTCCCAACTGCGGAGGGGCAATCAATGGGAAACATATCCACATCGTACCACCACCCCACTCTGGGGCATACTATTTTAATTATAAGGGTTTGAATAGTATCGTGTTGATTGCGATGGTGTTGGCGACATATGCATTTTTATATGTGGACTTGGGGAAGAATGCCTGGAATGTCGGATGGTGGAGTCTTTGCCCAGACCGAGTTCTACTGACATCTCCAGAGTGGTGGCTTGGGATTGCCACCTGTGGAAGAGAACGTTGAATGACTCCCATTTGTTTTTATCGCTGATGAAACATTTGGTCTGGGTGATCATGTGATGAGGCCATTCCCCCAGAGGACCCTCACCCCGGAGAAGAGGGTTTTTAATTACCAACTGGCCAGAGCCAGAAGAGTCGCAGAGAATTCCTTTGGGATAATGGCCAGCCGATTCCGCCTATTTCTTACGGCAATTAATATGGTGGAGTACAAACGTAACCACATAGTTATAGCATGTTGCATGCTTCACAACTTTTTAAAGAGAACTGCTCCAAATTATGTTGTCTCAGTTGGGCCTGAGGCCGGACTTCATGAAAATACACTGACAGCCCTGAAAGCTGGCCATCCTGGCTTTCCCCCCCCAAAGCGCCAAAAATATGTTGATTATTTTACGGGTAGGGGGGCCATTGCTATGCCCTGGTCTTGGTTGCAGCGCCAGCAGTTCTCCGAAACCGCCGGAGCCCATTTATGTATTTTAGTCGGGGTGTTGTACCAGTTTGTTTGCTTTGTTGGCCTGCAACCAAGCGTATGTCAGTGAGATGTTTTTTGTTGTTTCAGCCTTGGTGGGCATTGCGTCCATGGGATCCATGGTGTGTGGGCTATAGGTACTACATCTATGCTATTTTCCAGGGCTACCCAGTCTTTATTATGTGTGTGGCAGGTCCAGTCTATAACTCTGGTGAGGTGCGTGGCTAGAAAGTAATGTTTGAAGTTGGGGAAGCCCACAGAAATCGTCTAAGTAGGGTATCTAATGAACGGAAGAAGTTCAAAGGGATTGCAATAGGTAGTGTTTGAAAGTAATACAGGATTCTAGGGAGGATCGTCATTTTGATAATGGCCGCTCTACCAAACCAGGAGAAATGTTTAGGTGACCAGGTCTCGAGGTCTTTTCGTACTTTCTGTAGCAACGGAAGAAAATTTTGTGTGTATATTGAATGTAGATTTGGGGTTAGTTGTACTCCCAGGTATTTGAGCGAATTAGATTCCCATCTAAATTTGAAGTTCTGTTGTGTGCGTCTAAGTGTGTCGTCATGTAATGTCAAATTTAGCGCTTCCGATTTGTTATAGTTAATCTTAAAGTTTGATAAAAAGCTGTATTGGGTGAAAATGTTACATATTGCGGGCATAGTTACGTGCGGTTGAGTTAGAAAAAATAATAAGTCATCGGCGTACGCCGCACATTTATAGATTTTGCCGCCTATGGAGAAACCGTGTACGGAAGGAGACTTGTTAATCATGCGTATCAGGGGTTCTAGGGTAAGTATAAATAGCAAGGGCGAGAGGGGGCACCCTTGTCTAGTGCCATTATGTATTATCACCTTGTCAGATAGTGTCCCATTGACTTTTATTTGTGCAGTTGGGTTGCGATAAATGGTTTGGATCCATGACATCATATTGTCCTTTAGACCTATATGTGAGCATGTGGCGAATAAAAAGTCCCACGACACACACGGTCGAAGGCCTTCTCCGCGTCTGTGGAGAGGAGCATGCCTTCGAATTCCCCCGTTTGGGCCTGGTGGATAAGGTTCAGGGCTTTTGTCACATTATCCTTGGCTTCTCTACCTGGCATGAAACCCACTTGTTCCGGTCCTATAAGCTTGTGTAGTAGGGGTCGTAGTCTGTTTGCCAAGATTTTTGTATACAGTTTCAGGTCTACGTTGAGTAGGGATATTGGTCTATAGCTGGTACAGTCAAGGGGGTCTTTGTTGGGTTTGGGTATTATAGTCACATGTGCTCTTAGAAAGTCTTCTTGTATCTCATGGGGTTCCCTGAGAAAGTTGAACGTCTTTAGTATGTGAGGCGTCAATATGTCTGTGTAAGTCTTGTAGTAGTGTGTTGTCAATCCGTCGGGTCCGGGGCTTTTCCCTGGTTTTAGTGCCTTAATGGCTGTAGCTAATTCTGTTTCTGAGATGGGTTCCTCTAGTGACAAGCTGTCTTCATCACTGAGAGTAGGGAGGCCACTCTCCTCGATGAATTTGTGAATAAGTTCTGACCTTGTCCCTGATAGGTCTTTAGGTTTGTGTGCGTCTGGTATGTTATATAGACTCGTGTAGTATTCTTGAAATCTGTGGGCAATCTTAGCTGTGTCTTGTGTTATTTGGTTGGTCTTGGTTTTAATGGCTGCTATGTTAGTTGACAATAATGTGTCTTTGAGGGCTCTCGCTAGAAATTTACTTGTTTTATCTCCGTGCTCATAGAAGAATCCCTTACGTAGGAAAAGGATCCTCTGGGCCTTAAGATTCAGCGTGGTCTGTAATTCTTTCCGTAGTTCTAATAATTTTGTTGCTGTGTCTAGTGCTAGGGATTGTTTATGTTGTTTTTCTAACTTGACTATAGCCTGTATCAGGTCATTGATTTATTTTTCCCTTGCCCTCTTCTGTTCCGCGCCAATCTGCATGAAGTCCCCCCTGACCACGCATTTATGGGCTGCCCAAACTACCAAAGGCGACATCTCTTCTGTTGCGTTTTCAGTGAAGTAGCATTTGATAGCTTCTCTAATTCTGCTAATGTTTGCTGGGTCCGTCAACAGGGAGGGATTCAGCCTCCATGAGGGGGACCCTTTTTGTTATGCATTTTTCGAAGTCGCAGTGAGATCGGTGCGTGGTCAGAGAGGGCCTTCACCCCTATTCTGGCATCTCTCACCCAGGGGATATCCCTTTGTGAAATGAATAAATAGTCTATACGTGTATGTTTGTTGTGGAGTGCTGAGAAGTAGGTATAATCCCTGCCTGAAGGATTTATCAGGCGCCAGGTGTCGATTAAAGTAATTGACGTCAGGAGAGACTTAATCTTACGCAATTTGCCATATTGTATGCTACTCTTGCCATCGGATGTGTCCACCAGGGGGTCCAACGCCAGGTTGAAATCCCCTCCCAGTATGACACAGCCAGATGCAAAGCTTTTTAGTTCATCTACTAGGTGATGGCAGAAAGTGACCTGTGCAGTATTGGGAAAGTAAGCGTTTGCTATAGTAATTGGTTTCCCTGCCCACTGTCCTTTTAGGAACAGAAATCGTCCCTCCTCGTCCGCTAATTGTTGAGTGATGGTAATGTCTGCATTTTTGTGTATTAGGGTGGATACCCCTTTTGACTTTGTTTTGGCATTCGTGGCGTGGAAGGCCTGAGTGTAGTGTTTATCATGTAATCTGGGTACTGTACCTGTTCTGAAGTGAGTCTCTTGGAGAAGCACCACTGCCGCCCCCGTCTTATGAAGCTCCTTTAACAGTGAGACACGCTTCTCTGGTGAGTTCAGGCCTCTGACGTTATGAGAGAGCACAGAGGCATTGTTACCTAGTTCAGAGTAAGACATGGTTAGCACAGAGACTGATTAAACAATCGCTGATTTCCGTCTGACGTATAATGCTATATAGGGGGGGGGGGTGGGGGGTAGGAAGGGAAAAAGGAAGGAGGGGGTAGAAATAGATGGGAGCAAAGGACAGGAGAGAAGAAGAAATTCTTAGACACTCACAGGTGGAGTGCCCCTATAGAGAGGTTTGCAAGTAGCACGTCTCCCGGTACCAGACCTGGGAGAGGGCAGGAGTGAATTCCTGCTTGAGGTCAAGCGGGAATGCACTATTGGGAGCAATGGGAGGAAGAACTACCAGAACTATTCTTCAGCACGCATCAATTAATGCCTGCCTTCAAATAATTAGTTTCTATAATATAGCCGAGGTAGGCCTCCCGCGACTTAGAAGTGCGCGTATGTATGATTTCTATATACATGTACCCCTTCCAGCCATGGGGGTGGTATCATGGGCAGCATAAAAACATTGAGCTGCTATATTACTCATTAAACACTGAACATCGGTCTTAAGTGCAAAAAACTAAAAAACTAAACACCTATGGGTTTGCGTATTCACTATTCTTCCCTCAAGGTTCCTCCTGAGCAAAGCAGTCAGGGAACCAGGGAGCTTAAAGATGTTTTCACAGGTGCTTCAAACAAAAATTTCCTAACCTGGCGCAATATACAAGTGCCAGAACCCGGCATACAGTGTGGGCATGGGCACCCCCCCCCCCCAAAACGGCGGGGGGGCAGGGGGGGGTGGCGCGCCCCACATTCAAAGAACTGTCCATCATGGCTCAGATATCCAGGTTATACGAGGCTGTAATAATGGTCAGCTAAAACGTTTAGAAACAGCTAGCTACCAGGTTCAGTAGGTGGCCAGATAAACAAATATTGCTGTGTTGCATTCCCAACTTCCGCCACAAGATGGTAGTCTGTGTCTATTGTAGCAACTTCAACATTGTGGCTGCATATCATCTCAACCTTCAGTGAGAGGGGATCCATGGAGTCTGTGTAACTCTCCCCAACATATGTGGGGACATTCTGAAGTGTAACAAGGGCCTCCAGGTTCCTATCTGAAGGTGGTTGTAAATGTACGTTGGTTTCCTTTCACAGCAATAGGGGTAGAAATACACGTGAAGTCACTTACATTCAGGTCAGTGCCCAGGGTCCTCTCGATGAGTGTGAGGGTCGGCCTGCTTCTGGCCCCTGGTATTTTTCAGGCTTGGATTTCTTGGTGGATGATGGTTTGGTGGGTGACGATCGTGGGGAGTCCGGGGGAGAGGCATCTCGTGGGGGGGATCTGAATTCTCTGTACCATTCTGGTACTTCAATGAGGGGCAGCTGCAGCTGGTTACAGAAGTGTGGCAAGTCGTCCGGCATCCGCAGGTAGTGTTGCTTCCCCATAAACGTGGCGTTGAGTGCGAATGGAAATCGCCATCTGTATGGAATGCCTTTGTCCTTCAGTGCCGTGATCACCGGGCGTAATGCCCTCCTATTTTGTAGTGTTATGTGGGATAGGTCCTGGAATAGGGCCACAGTTTGTCCCTCAAAGATGATTTGATCGCTTTTCCTTGCTTTGTTGAGTATTTCCTCTTTCAGCGGGAAGCTCTGGAGACAGCACACAATGTCTCTAGGGGGGGCATTTTCAGATGGCTTTGGCGCCAGGGCCCTGTGTGCGCGTACAAAGTCTATGTCCGTCTCTTTGGGCCTGTTTAGCAGGGTGTTAAAAACATCTTGGAGGGCATATTTGATCTGGTCCGGTTCAATCCTCTCACTGATTCCCCTCACCCTAATGTTCTGCCTGCGTCCCCTGTTATCTAAATCTTCCAGGTGTCTGTTCATCTGGATTAAATGGTTGGTGTGGGATGAGACCGTGGAGGAAAGATTTTCCACCGCCCTGTCTCGCTTGGCCTCCGCTCTCTCTGTCTGTGACAATCTGTCTGACAATTTCAAAAAGTCCGCTCTTAGGTCAGTGATCGCAGAGGACAGGGTAGTTTTTATGTCAGCTGCAATTTTTGTCATCTCTGAGTATCTCAGAGGGTGGTCGGGGCACTCTGTATCCCTTACCAGATCCTCTGTTGCCGACATGGAGTCTTCGCTGAGGGACGCCTCGTGGTTCCTCAGCGCCATCTTGCTGGTGGAGCGGCCTCTCGTCCTCTGGGTTTGGAGCTCGAAAATCTCCTGAATGCTGCGGGTTCCTGGGGTGGAAGAGGAGCGCTGTGATCCTGGGCAGGTTGGCGTTTTATCTCTCTTGCCCATCTCTCTTTAGTAACGGCTGGAAGGGAATTGTTCGTCGCGGTCCCGGCCTGGGCAGGTTGGCGTTTTATCTCTCTTGCCCATCTCTCTTTAGTAACGGCTGGAAGGGAATTGTTCGTCGCGGTCCGGCGGAGCTCAGCTATTCAGCGTCCATTCCGGTCGAGCTCCAGGCCACGCCCCCGCCAAAAATATGTTGATTATTTTACGGGTAGAGGGGCCATTGCTATGCCAGCAAATTTGTAAATCTTTTCTATTTGAAAACAAAATTTTATCTGATAAAATCTTGATTTTGCTTTACTGCTTTTTTTTTTTAAATAACTCCCATTGTCACTGTAAACACCAACTTAATACAAAAACTGGTATTGAGCATTGAAAGAAGAAGCCACACATTGTTGAGTATAAAACCTTTTACTCCGTGCACATGCAACATGTGCGTTATAAAACATTTTTGGGTAAAAAAAATCTTGGATTTATAAAGTTTTACATTGAAAACATTTTTTTAGTACATAAACAGTCATTTTTGAAAATATAACATACACAACTCAGGAACTTACAAAGTTCAACTTGAAAAACTGAAGGCAATATCAGACATTATAGTGTCAAAAATGTGTTGATCTTGCCTTCATCAGATGGGGTGATGTCACCCCTGTAAAAGCCAAATTTTGAAGATGCACACAAATTGGGTGCCAACATGTGCTATCTCCCATCATGGGGGATCAATGGACGTGTTTTGGGGTTGCAACCACTTCCTCTCACCTACTTGAGTTGCGAGGAAAGGGTTGCACCCACAAAACGCGTATATTGATATCCCCTGATGGCAGATAGCACATATTGACAAACTGTGTGCATCTTCAAAATTTGGTTTTTAAAATGCGTCAAAAAATTGGTTCCCAAAAAATATAAAATGGTGGCATTTTGTTTTATTTAGTCTCCCTAATACATCAATCATGTTCTTCAGTTTTTGTTCAACCTCATTTGTTTTTTGCTTTATGATGTCTAAATCCCGACTACACACCATTATGTCCTGGATTAGTATTTGTGTACATGCACTGGTGAAATGAGGAGCTTGTTCTCTGAGACACCCCAAGTATCCACTAGAGTACCTGTGTGGGACACCCTAAAAAGGGTGTTCTGGTGTCCCACACTAGTGCTCCTGAGTCCAGATGTGTAAACAGCTGCTGAGTGACCTCTCCTTACATTACACTGAATCAAGTTTGCAATTCATTCTAGTTTCAAACACATCTAGACAGCAATGTAATAAACTTCTTTTAATACAAATTAGCATGACCAAATGTAGTTAGCCCTGTATCTGCCAAAAACATTGTATTTAGTTGGCAAACGAACAATGTTTACTGCGACCGATTACTGTGCCCACGAACATGAAAGTAGCCATTTTAAACTGAACAACAGTGAAGAAAAGCAATGGAGCAACATGCAAGTAATAATAATAAAAATTATAGGGACACACGACAAATACTTACTTTTTAGAAGCACTTTCTTGATCCTTCTGTACTGATCCTGTTCCCTCAATTTCAGGTCTGACCAGCGTTTCCTCAATTGCTCCTTGGATCGTCGTACCCCAAAATTCCTGTGCAGACTTCTCACTACTTTAGACATGATCTTGGCCTTTCTCACATTTGGGTTCAGGTAAGGTCCATAATTCCCGTCATAGCCCTCTTCAAGATGTCCACCCTCTCAACGATCTCTACAAAGGACATATTTGAGGCCTTAAATCTCCTGTGGGATTGTGACGTTTCTGGCTCCGGGCTTTTCTCCTCCTTACTTCTATTACGTACCTGCTGTGTCTCTGCCATGTTCCTCTCCCCCACTGCGATGAAAGAGAAGAGGCGGGGATTATTCTAGAAAATAACGTCAGGGGCAGGCGACGTGGGCAGTGTTTCATGCATGCGCGTTGTATATAAAGCTAACATGCGTGTGTCGTACCTACGTTCTGTGTGCGGAGGAAGGAGGACCAGAATCGCCGAACGTTCTAACAAAGGTAACATTTTAACATTTTCTGACATCAGTGGCCTATACTGATTCAAGATTGAGGCCTATATTGGGATAAGATTAGGAGAGTTTAGCCTGATATTAGTGTTTTTGTCATGTGTTTTGTTTTGCAACAAAATATGAAACAATTCAAAGACCCTGAATTTATGGGCCAGTTCATAGATAGATACAGGGATATGAGAAATTTGTGGGAGGTTAAAAACCCCTTATATTGAAATAAACCAGCTAGGAAGGCATCGCTGGAGAAACTGCTGCAATTTGTGAAGATGCAGGTCTCCGACGCAGACATCAAGTTTGTGGATAAGAAAATTGGAAGCTTTAGAATCACGTATAGGAAGGAGCTTAATAAGGTCCTGGCTTCCATGAAATCAGGAGCAGCAGCAAAGGATGTGTTTGTACCCAGTATGTGGCACTACAACAGGATGCGGTTTCTGGAAGACCAGATTGAAGCCAGGGAATCACTTTCTACACTTCCGGCCTCCCTTCCATCCACCCTTCCCTCAACCCCAGCTGAGGCTTCCGAGGACCAACCTGGGCCTTCCATCCTGGAAGAAGTTTAGGAGCCCAGCTGGAGCCAGGTATAGTATTTTTAAACATATTTATTGTCCAAAAATTATTGTTGTTAACTAGATGTTATTATTAGACATATGCAATTCGTTTCGTTTTTTTTAGTTTTTCATTTTTTTTAGTTTTTTTCGTTCGTTCATTTTCGTACGAATGAACGAATCGTTCGAATCCGAATAACGAATCGTTCGAATCGTACAAATCCGATTAACGAAACGTTCAATTCGAACGAACCTGAAAAGCAACGAAAATCCGAAAAACCAAACAACGAAAATCTGAAAAAACGAAAATGAACGAAAAAATTCGTACATTTGTAACTTTTTTTTTTGTTGAATTGGTAATTTTCCGTGTCCCTTACAATGGTTCTGCTTAACGTGCTTTGAATGGATTGAGCAAAACAATTTGTACATTCATAACTTTTTTTTTTGTTGAATTGGTAATTTTCCGTGTCCCTTACAATGGTGCTGCTTAACGTGCTTCGAATGGATTGAACAAAAAAATTCGTACATTCGTAACTTTTTTTTTTTCGATGCGTAACTTTTTTTTCCGATTCGTAACTTTTTTTTTCGATTCGTAACTTTTTTTTTTTTTTTTCGATTCGTAATGAATGGATTGAACAAAAAAATTTGTACATTAGTAACTTTTTTTTCGATTCGTAACTTTTTTTTTCGATTCGTAACTTTTTTTTTTCGATTCGTAAATTATTAAAATGTAATAATAGCATACACATTACATAAAATTATGAATTATGCTCCGATTACGAATCTACGAATGTTACGAATGTTACGAATAACTACGAATGCATCCGAATTTCGAATAAACGAATGAACGAAAATTAAACTAACGAAAAAACAAATCAACGAAAAATAACTCTTACAAATGTACGAATCGTTACGAATACGAATACCGACGACTTACGAATGTACGAATCATTACGAATACGAACAACAACGACGAATACGAACAACAATGTACGAATCAACGGAAACGAAAAAAACGAAACGAAAAAAAACACAAAAAACGAAAAAAACAAAACGAAAATAAACAAATTTTTTTGTTGTGCACATGTCTAGTTATTATTGATAACAAATAAATGATTTAACAAAAAGTGTTTTACATATCAATAGACAGTAGGGGCCAAAAATGATTGTGACAAGAATCAAAAATGCTGGGGTCAGAATGATAGTCTTTTCTATTTATTTTCCTTTTTCATACACAGGAAGACCTCAGCCAGGACGAGGCTCTGGAATGTGGCAGACAGGAGGAGGCGGGGGTAAGTGTCAGCCAGGAGGTGGGGGTAAGTGTCAGCCAGGAGGTGGCCAGGCCCAGTAGCCTCACCCAATCCCAGGTGCCTCCCCTCCGCCTTACAACAAAAAGGGACAGGAAGGGGAGTAAAGTGGAGGAGGCAGCACTGGGCCTCATTAAGGAGGCTAATGCGACCCTGAAAACACCCCCCCCCCCCTGATGCTGAAGAGGCCTATGGCTGCTGTGTATTATTTTTAAGCCCCTTCATAAGGGGTTGAGGGGCCAAATGGCAGATAACATGCACTTATGTGCGCTCGCAAATTCCTTCTCCTCCTCCTGCCACAAGTCTACCTCCAGAGCCACAGCCTCCAAGGAAGGCTGCAGGGAAGATTGGAGGGAAGGCTGCAGGGAAGCATGGAGGGAAGGCTGCAAGGAAGACATGAAAGTGATGGCCTGGGTTCAGTCTGGTCTGACAGAAGACGCAGGCTGTTGTAGTACCACAGCCTGGGGACATATATGTCATCTGCTGCTGTTCCTGATCTCTGGGAGTCCTGGACCAGATTGTGCTCCCTATTTTATGGACTTCTCAGGCTACCAATTTTTATTTACAAAGAGTTGATGTGTGCCCTGGGGTACAAATTCTTCGTAAATTCAAGCAGTTTCTCCAGCATTGCCTTCCTCTTTATTTTGTTATGAGCCAGAATAAATGGAGATTTTTTTTATATGAAAATACTTGCCTGTGTGTTTTTCTTCAAATAGGACAGTTTGTTTGTGAGTAGGCAGGTACATTTTAAAAATACAATGTCAAATTAACAAGGGACAGCCCCTGAACTCTCCTCTATGTTATCTTATGTGTACATGTACATTCAGTCGTTTATAGGAGTTTAGAAGCAGTTGAGTTTACTGGCATGTTTTTGAAAGCAAATAAATCGCATTCAGGATGGTAGTTTACTGGCATTTCAAATGGCAAATGCTTGTAACTGCTTGTAAACTTGTGTAAAAGCTGTAATCTGAGTTTATGCACTTTTTGACAGACAGGAAGACAGACGGAGAGAGATAGAGAGAGAGACAGAGAGAGAAACAAAGAGAGACAGAGACAGACAGAGAGAGACAGAGAAAAAGACAGAGAGAGACATAGAGAGAGCCATAGAGAGAGAAAGGCAGACAAAGAGAGAGAGACAGATAGAGAGAGAGACAGACAGACAGATAGAGAGAGAGACAGACAGACAGATAGAGAAAGATAGACAGAGAGAGAGAAAGACAGAGAGAGAGACAGAGAGACAGAGATAGACAGAGAGAGAGAGAGAGACAGACAGACAGAAAGACAGGGAGAGAGACAGACAGCGTGATAAAGATAGACAGACAGAGAGAGAGACAGACAGAGAGAGAGAGAAATAGAGAGAGAGAGAAAGAGGGTCAGACAGACAGAGAGACAGACAGACAGAGAGAGAGTCAGTGACAAACAGAGAGAGAAAGGCAAAGAGAGAGATGTACAGATAGAGACAGAGAGAGACAGGAAGAGCCAGAGAGAGAGAGAGGGAGGGAGAAACAGAGAGAGAGAGAGATACAGGAAGAGCCGGAGACAGACAGAGAAACAGAGAGAGAGAGAAAGAGAGAGAGAGAGAACGACAGATAGAGAGATAGAGAGAGAGTGAGGGAGACAGAAAGACAGACAGAGAGATAGATGGTCAGACAGAGAGAGAGATTGAAATTGGATTGAAATTGGGGGCGTGGCGACCGGACTCCAAGATGGACGTGTAATCTGGAGCTCTGCTCGTCCACAGGAGGCAATCCACAGCCATCGACGCAATCCGGAGGTATACACAGCCCCAAACACCACCGGAGCAGAGGCGATACCTTGCTGACTCGATCGAGGATGGGGAGACATAGGAAAAACCCCCAACAGCCGCAAAAAATGACAACCTACTTCGCAGTGCGCGGCGCTATCCAAAATGGCGGCGGCGGGGGACGGGAGCAGAGGCCGGACACTGTGCACGGATCTCACGGACCGCACAACAGCATCTCTGCTGCTCAGGCCCGATCCAGCAATTCCCTCAGCGAATCCTCCTCGGGACCATCCAGCCCCACTACGCGCAGCCCGGCCAAATCTAGGCCGCGGCGGGACTCGCCGACTAGGCCGCAATCGGACCCCGTCATGGAGGTAAGCGGGCCTCACACAAATACTGCACCACAGGCATCCACAGAGGGGGACCCCATCTCCAACTTCCCCACAGCAGACAGACCTGTGTCAGACACAATGCTCAAGGACATGCTATTGTCCCTTCGTTCCTCACTACAGGCTGACATGCTGAGAGGGATAGCAGACTGCAGGAGGGAGGTCCATACGCTAGGCCAGAGAGTGAATCACATAGAGCAAAAAATGGAGGACTATACCTCAGCATACAATGTTATGGTGGATGCACACACAGCACAGGGGGATGATATTACTTGGATCAAGGATAAGCTGGCAGACCTCGAGGATAGATCCAGAAGGAACAACCTCAAATTGAGGGGTGTCCCAGAATCTGTACCCCCAAACCAACTCCTACAATATGCACAAACACTATTCTCCACTCTGGTCCCTGAAGCAACAGCACATGACCTCACGGTGGATAGGATCCATAGAATACCCAAACCGTCCTTCCTACCAGATGATATCCCCAGAGATGTCCTGCTGAGAGTGCATTTCTTTCATGTTAAAGACCAGATCCTACAAATATCCCGCAGACGCGAATCTGTTCCCCAACAATATGCAACCATCAAAATACTCCCAGACTTGTCCCGGCATACACTGCAGCGCCGCCGCAATTTACTGACTATCACTAAAGCATTGAGAAATCACAATATCCTGCACAAATGGAAATATCCTGCCACTCTTTCCATAACCCACAATGGGGCCACAGTGTCAGTCACCTCCCTGGAAGAAGGAATTAATGCCTTGCGGAAATAGAATATCCTCCCTGACCAAAATTTACAACCATCTCCAGCAGAAGGCCCGTCCCACCTACAAAACGAATGGCAAGTGGTCTCACATAAGCATTCCAACAAGAAAGCCTCCGGAGGGAGCAAATGAACATGTTATAGAAAATACACATGATTGCCTCCAAGGATGAGTATGACCTATATACTCACCTTAGTAGCCCGTACATACCAATAGCAGTTACATCTGCTCGAGGATCATTTATGGATCCATTTCTTATTCTGTACCTGTTAATTTTGTTTAATTTTTCCTTCCGTTTCCTCTTTTCCTTTTGTTATGATATGCAAGATCCTATGCACAGCAATAACGAATCTTCATTGACATCGGAACTTCCGACAATACCTCCATCAACAGAACCACAGATGCCTGGATCATATGCTGGTTTCACAGTGAGTACTCCACCGACATATTACCACACTCGTGCACCATACCCTATACAATGACAATCTCTTGTTTGTCCCTCAATGTACGAGGGCTTAACCATCCAGTAAAGAAATTCTCTCTATGGAGAGAGGCCACCACCCACAATGCGGATATCCTATGCGTCCAAGAAACGCATTTCCAACAACAAAAAGTACCGACCTGCACTCATAGGAATTATCCACATATATATATGGCTTGCAACCCAATCAAAAAATCAGGTGGAGTACTGCTGGCAATCAAAGATACTTTATCCTTTCAACTCAAAGAGCATTATTCTGACCCAGGAGGCAGATTCCTCATTATATCCGGAAGCATTAACTCACAACCATATACTATAGCTACTGTATACGCTCCAAATAAACACCAGATACGGTTCTTTAAGACAGTTCTCCAGAAAATTAACTCAATGAAACATGGTAATGTACTGATCTGTGGAGACTTTAATATCACCTCAGACCCTGTAATGGACACGACTGCAAATAACACCAAACATCTCCCGTCTCTACATACCCTTCTACACGCAGAAGACTTGTTTGACACTTGGAGGTGTCTTCACGCCAATGAAAGAGACTACACTTTTTTTTCTAATAGGCATTGTTCCTATTCTCGAATAGACATGTTTATAACAGATAGGTGGCTCCTACAAAATGTATCTGTCTCCGATATTCATGACATCACGTGGTCTAACCACGCAGCCATCTCCATCTCTATTCTAGAAAAGGGAGTCTCCTCCTCACCCCCTATCTGGAGATGTAACAATAGAATACTTCAGGAACCCTCTTTGTGCAAACCTATGTCACAACAGCTGACCAATTTCTTTATAGACAATGAGAGCTCAGTGTCTAATCCTCATGTATTGTGGAATGCCCATAAGGCTTTCATGAGAGGTGTCCTAATTCAAATAGGTGCTAGAGAAAAGAAGAAGAGGTCTCAGCAGCTTAATAAACTCCTTTTAGACATACATGACCTTGAATCCCAAAATAAACACACGCCTTCCGCTCCCATAGCATCTAAACTACTTTCTCTCCGAGAACAACTTCGGGAGATATTAACACAACAGTTTGACAAACATCTCAGACGATTAAAACTAAATTACTACACAAACGCTAACAAAGCAGGCAAACACCTTGCAAACAGATTTAAAGCCATACGTACCAAGACTAGGATAGCATTCCTCAAACACCCGACACTAGGACATAAGGTAATACACCCCCAAAGCATTGCTAACCAGTTTGCAGAATATTATAGTTCATTGTACAATCTGCACAAAGACCCTACCACACGACAACCCACTGCTGACAACATACTCGCTTTCCTGCAACGCATAAAACTACCCTCTCTTACTGAACAACAATTAGATGCACTTAACGCACCTTTCACAACACAAGAAATTGAGAGGATACCCTTCCTAATGGCAAATCTCCAGGGCCTGATGGTTTCTCCAACGAATATTTGAAAAAATTCAAACACGTATTATCACCACACTTAGAAAAAGTTTATAACAAAGCTGCTGAGACCGCGAATCTCCCATTAGAAATGCTGCATATATAGTGACACTGCCAAAGTCTGGTAAAGACCCTGATGTACCGGCCAACTTTCGACCTATATCTCTCCTAAATTCAGATACCAAAGTTTATGCCAAAATGATAGCAAAAAGGATATCAACAGTTATTCCATACCTGATAAAACGAGATCAGATGGGTTTTGTGAGGGGGAGACAAACCTCAGATGCTACCAGGAGGCTTATAAATGTTATTTATCATGCTGAAAAACATCGAACGCCTTCTCTGCTGTTATCAATTTACGCAGAGAAGGCGTTCGATAGGGTTCATTGGACATATATGAAGATGACGTTAGCTAAGTTTGGTTTTCAGGGACCTATCTTACAGGCTATACTTGCATTGTACTCCTGTCCTACAGCACAGGTATACAGTGCGAACACACTATCTACACCATTCCATATCAACAATGGAACAAGACAGGGGTGTCCACTCTCCCCATCCATTTTTAATATGATGATAGAACCTCTTGCTGAAACTATTAGATCACATAACTCTATTACTGGCTTCAAATTTGGATCTCGAACGCATACCATTAATTTATTTGCGGACGATGTAATCCTCCTATTAACAAACCCAGATACGTCCCTTAGCCATGCACATGACGTTCTTACAGCATTTGGCGATGTTTCATATTATAAGGTGAACTTCTCCAAGTCCTTGATTTTGGATTTAGGTGTTCCGGCCAATCTACGGGGTAAACTCCAGACACAACTCCCATATTCATGGAGTACAGGAGGCATAACATACCTAGGTATAACACTGACTAACAGTACGGCTACTCTTGCCAAAACCAATCTCATCACCTTAATAGCTAAACTAGAAACACAAACAAAATCCATGTCCATGCGGGAAACCTCATGGTTCGGCAGGATAGCAGCATATAAGATGCTTATTTTACCGCAAATCTTGTATGTCTTCCGTTCACTGTCGATTCATATTCCACACCGCTACCTCAACCAACTATCACAGATAGGATGGAGATATATATGGCAAGGTAAGAAAGCCAGATGTTCACGTAATAACTTAACATCCCACAAGAAAGCGGGGGGAGCGGGACTAGCGGACGTACACGACTACTTCTGGGCAGTCAGACTAGATCACCTCAAATACTGGTTCACTACAGAAAACACACCATTATGGGTGGAAATAGAACGCACAATGATCCCCACTAACAACTTAATACACTTCATTATGAGCGACAAATGGTCTAAGTGGGACATACGCACTCTACCTCCTCCTATACGTATCTCATTAAAAGCATGGAGGTACATACTTACCAACACTTCTGAAGATGACCAAGATACACAATACTCACTACCACTAGAAATTCTAGAAGCAAAAATTCCAATGCTGAAAGTTCACGACTTGGTGTTAAGAGGTATTACTCATATCTCGTGTATGTATAACGATACCAAACTCAAAACCACACAACAAATCTTGACTCAATACCATCTTACTGACGATAAGATATTTAAATGCCTACAAATTACACACTATCTAAAAACCCAAAAAGCCCCATCCATCTCTCTCCCACACAAAATCTGGAACTTCTACTCCACGGCTAATCCTGAAACTAAAGGTATATCCTATTTCTACAACATGCTAAAGGACAAATTGACCTTTGTCAAGACATCTGCCATGGGTAAATGGGAAAATGAATTGGGTACCACTTTCACCACAACTCAATGGCATCGTACATTTACTGAAACACACAAAGCCTCTCATTGTGTCAAGCACTGGGAACTGGCCATTAAAATAGCGAATAGATGGCACTATACTCCCTATAGATTAGCGACTTTTTTCCCTGGAACCTCCCCTTACTGCTGGAGAGCCTGTGGGCAACTGGGTACTCTCTCACATATGTTTTGGCATTGCCCCACTATCAGGAGCCTCTGGAACCAGGTGTTCCAATTAATCTCTTCTATCACAGGTATAATTACCAATCCTGACCCGGCATTGGCTATCCTGCATATCCATATTGACAGATTCCCTACTGTCTTTAGGCCTGTAGTATCACATATTCTGTTAGAAACACGCATACAAATACTTTGTAACTGGAAATCCACTACAGCCCTAAACCTATCTGACGTAACCACGGCTGTACACAGAAATTACACCTTCGAACGCTTGATAGCATTAAATTCCCAAAACTGTACAAAGTTTGACAAAAGTTGGCACATATGGCCCCAATTGTCTCAACAGAGCTGATTGTTTCAATGTAGATTGATTATTGACCTGATAGTCTTAAGGTTATTGATATTCTATCTTGAATGTTCTGATTTTCTGATGCATATCAATATGTATACCCTTCCCCTTCTGTACTGTGTTTATTATTTCTTGCAAACACTCAATAAAAAATTATTGATTTAAAAAGAAATTGGATTGAAATTTGGCCAGTACTTGCTGAACATTCCAAATTTTGATTCATCTATGGGCAGCTTTACAGTACAGTTTAACATATCTTTTTTTATTGGCTTGGATAGAGTAGAGAAGGGTTAAAACCATTTGTGATGATAATTAGGTCTGAGGACTAAATAGCAATGGAAAGAAAAAAATAATGGCAACCTTATTGTTTTGAGATTGGCAAGCCCAGACAGTGGCATTTTTTTTAAAGACATTTTTTTTTCGCTGGCCTTATATGACCCCTGAATACTATCAAATGAATAAACATATTTTCAGCAGATACCTTCTTTTAGCAACAATCTACACCGTGTTATCAGCGCTTAGATAATCAACTGAAACCCAGATATTTGTAAAAAGCATATAGTAAATGAGTCAAAAGAAGAAGCTAGTTTGTGGCATTTTTGTGACAATTCAGATGGATCCAAATGTATAGGAAAGGACTAGTTATATAGATACCACTCATCCCTTTCCTGTGACATAAAGAGGGTTAATAGGGCACATTACTTATTTTTAGGAAGGCCAATATCAAAGGTATATCATGTGTGGTCTTGTTTAAAAGGTAATTTTATGAGTTATGTGTTGGAACATGTAGGTAAACTGTATTTGAAGGAGAGTATCATGAAATACCTCCACACCGCCCAGGTCTACTCAGCTATTTGGTCATGTTTTTTTTTTTTTCATTAAATGCCCTCCTTAGGGGCCACAAAACTGTTACAACTGCAGCTTGATAGCTCTCCATTGGTGTCAAAAATATGCATGCATGCTAAGGCCTCATGTTGTGTACATGCAGTTGAAAACCTCTTCTGAATGCTGGAAACTGACGGCTGATAACCGACAGTGAAAAACTTTTATTTTACAGCTTTTACATACTGAGTTTATGCAAGTTTAGCAGCAGTTGTGAGCATTTGAGGTTAGAAGCATTTTTTAAAGATAAGAGAAGACCCTCCCAAATGCCCACACTGCATGAAAAACAAGCTTTATTAACTTGATCAACGTAAGTTGACCAAACAATCTAATGGGACTTGTTTCTCGATCAGCCAACTGCAGCCAATTAGCTGCAGCTACCAATCATTGTATTCTGACAGTGGAGGAATCCCTTTGTCAAAATAAAATGGCACAGTAGGGAGGCTTCCTCCATCTACCGCTCTTGCGTGAATAGGGGATTTATTTGTTTTGTTTTTTAAAAGCCTTCTGGCTTATGGAAAAAAAAAATGGGAGCTGACCATGGTTGTTGGGCGTTGGGCATGACCAGCCTTAAACAGGTGAATTTCAGCTGCACAGATAAACTGAAAATTCCACTTTGAATGATGAACTTCATTTGAATTTATACCTGTTTTACAGCCACCAATCTTTGCCTGCACTAATCATAATTCTGTGAAACTCCCAAAGACTGTAACAGCTAGAGAAGATAAGACCAAATTATTTTAAATGATTTGATACAATCCCAAGAACAGAGAGAAACATTTAGGTGTTGACATTCACCAACACCAGCAATAGTATAATTGTTGTAGCATAATTCTGTGCAATCATGAAGTTTCTGAAAAGGAGTAATATTTGGATTAAACGGCGTACATATCGACAGGCAAACCAATAAAGCAATACAACATTGACATGTATACCTAAAACAGCATTGATTTATATAATAAACATAGCACTTAGGTATTGTACCATAATGGCACTAGATATTATCATTGCCATTAATACATGCAATAAATCTGACACTTATAGCTGTATGAAGTGTAAAACTTACAAATGCAATAACAATGGCATTGATTACAATTATTTGTGTGGCAATAAAGAGGATATTTGTTATGACTTTCTCTAGTATAGTCATTCAAGCTGATTTCTATGAAAATCCATGGGAAGCTAGCCCAATGCTTTTCTTTGCCTCTTACCCAATCTCATTGAGACTATGCAATTGAGTCTAGAGAAGTCCATTATCTCACTCCTGTGTTTTTAATCAAGCTAACATCTTGTGTTGACAGAAGTACTTTTCTTTGAGGTGAGTGGTTTGATATTACTAGGAACAAAAGCTTCTCTGTATAAGTTGCTTACAATAAGATATCAAATTATGATGTTGCCTTTTACGCTATAGAGACAAAAGCTAACAAAACTAAAGGATGATTCTGTGTTTGTTGAGCTGTAGACATTAAGTTTAATGCAATGATGGTGCCATTCAAGTTTTAATAAAGCCTGAAACTGAAGAGCACTTCTATACATATTTAGCTGCTAAATGTCGAGATTCATTTAATCTAAAGTATATGTAAGCAGAAAAAAAACAATAACTTATGTGCATTAAAGGAACTATGTAGTATATAAACCTTATTTGTTTTCTAAGAGGTATTTTAGTTGTTTCTTTATATTGCTTTTGATTATACCATTATGGTAATCATCGTATATTACATTTAATGGCCACTCTTACTCAAACAAGGGAAGCATATGCGATTTTTGTCGGCTCCTGGGGAGAATAAAAGTACCTAGATGATCATCATTCATCAGATGATTATTTATGATTTAGCTGATCCTGGACAATTTGTACTAGGCTAGACCCACAATCTCCACTTCTCAGCCAACAGATCATAGTAGAAAAGTTTTGAATTGCTATACAGTATTCATTTTACCCAAAGTATGGGACCCAGAGCTTTCTGGCTAAACTGTGATTTATAAAGGTAGTATAGCATTTGGTAAACACATTTAGATGAAATTAATTGTAAATAATGAATATAAAGGCTATGAAAACATAAATATAAATGCCATAAAAACAATTATTATTTTGTTTCACAAGAAGAATTACCTTTGAGATGTAGATTGCTGCAATCTGACACTTATTCTGACAAAGAGGTTTATCTGCTATTTAAGCATACATAAACGCAAAATATGGTATAAATGTGTGTGTGTGTGTGTGTGTGTGTGTGTGTGTGTGTGTGTCTATATATATATATATATATATATATATATATATATATATATATATTTTTTTTTTTTTTTTTTTTTTTTGATAATTTGCAACAATAGGGATGAGAGGGGTTACTAAAACTGGCACACTGAGAATCTGGTGCAGCTGTGCATAGTAAACAAACAGTTTTCTAACTTCAGCTTGTTAAATTAAGCTTTCACAATAAAACTTAGAAGCTAATTGGTTACTATGCACATTAGTTAAAAACTAGCATATGTAGTGCTAAGTGCACAGTCAATACAAACTGTATGAGAGACTTGCAAGGCCTCTGTAATCTGTCTATTATTAAAATAAATCCCTGTAAATAGTACATGGAAAAATGTGGATGGGCATACAAATGGAACTTCCAAGGTGTTTCCTCTAAATAAATCACAAACACAAAACTGCTAAAAGTACTGATTTTTATAACATAACTGTACATCCAAACAATAACAACATTAAAATCCCAATTATAAAAACATGTAAATAACCATCCTTAGACAATACTGCCAACCTCCCCAAGTGGCCAATTTATAGTCTCCATTTACTCAGTATAACCATGATGATGAGCCCTGCTACACCACAATCTGAGCCATCATTCATTCATTCATTCATCCATTACCACTTACATCCTCTCCTGTGATATATCCCCCCTTGACTTTTTACTAAGGCTGCTGATTGATGTATTCCACCCTGATCCATCCCACTGGAACCAAGACTCCATAGGAGTACTGGACTTGGAAACTCTCTGTTACATCTTAAAGTTCCCTTCTGACCGTAGATCCTTATTCCTGAATTTTAAGGTTTGATGAGCCTGAATTTAATTGAGACCCTTTTTTTCTTGTTAGTCAGTATAACCATATTATGATGTATTTTAACCCCAGCAATCCGGGACTTGTTGTAAGCATATAATATATAATAATGCTATTCTGGTTGTTGGTATGGCCAGACTCCATGCGTTTCACTTGTTGATTCTTCTGGAGTGGGTGAAAGAACTGAATAATTGTGGTAACAATGTAGATGCTATCTGCCAATGTGTCAAGGGCACACAACCAGCATTCATTATTTATTGGTGTAGGTGCAAAAAGATGTTGCAAAAGTACTAATAGCCATAATCTATCAAGAAAGCTCTTTTGGTGGATCACTCAAGTCAACAGAACTTTTTTCCAGTTGCAGACCTATGCACATATACACAGATGTTGTATGCCACGTCAAAATATATGCTTTTACAATGTGAAAACTGTGAACGAATTTAGACGCTACTGCATTTTTTCCCTGTAAGAATTGTGTTTTGCATCATCCACTTACTAAATTCACTTTCCCACTGTCTCCCACCCTTTGCTAGTTTCAAATGAATCTGCAAGTTTATTGTTTTATGTGGTGCATGACCCTGGGAAAACTTTAAATGCCTTTGACTGGTCTGGGTTTCTCTTGTGTATGTACCATATGGAGGAATAGGATAGTAAGAAGTAAAGGAGCTTTTCGCAGAGTAAAAGTGCATGTATATTCACTCTGCTCAAATGACACAAAATTAATGGATATAGTAGGCTATTTCCTGTGTTGGATAAACATTTTCTAATAGATTTACCACAGAAAATACCAAATTTTTCAATCAGTGTTTGGCTATCCCTGCTTGACAGAAGATGATCATTTAAGTGACTTCTCTTGAAGGGACATGTGGGAACTTTACTCGATCAGCTGCTGGTAAAAGCCTAACAACATTTGCTTTCTCCCTATTTGAAAAGAACAAATGGTGGGCTGAAATTTTTTGGATATTTAACCACTTTGTACCAGAAATCCAAAGGTCTCTCCTGGTTCTATTTAAAACTACAACATAACACCATCCCTACAAAGGCTTCTACCATGTTGAACTGGGAGAAGGATTTCAGTACTACTTTCACCATATCTGCTTGACATAAGGCAATATACTATAGCTATAAATACTTCGACTGTACTAATCACTGGGACTTGGCCCTAAAACTTCTACATAGGGAGTTACTTGACTCCTGTGAGGATATCGCAAATATTTAAGGAATCCTCTAGTTTTTGCTGAAGAGAGTGTGGATCCAAAGGGACAATATTTCACCTAATGTGGTAGTGTGGTTGTGTAAAAGTTTGATGAGTTTTTCGAAATCTGTTTTCCCTATTGGCATCTGTTACTGGAGTCTTACTCCCACCTAGGCCTCTATTAGCCGTATTGAATCTTAATATTAACAATTTGCTCACACAACTTCGGTGCATCACCACACACATTCTTATTGCAACCCGTCTTACGATCACTTCAAAATGGAGGTCCTCTAATGCACCCAATGTATCTGAAGTGATATTATGAGTAAAAGCCCAGTATCTTTATGAACATTTTTTTGCATATTCTACCCACTAATGTGCTACTGATTTTTAGACCCCACAGTATTTGCGCAAATGTTTATCAAACCAATATATTCGCAAAAAATACACTAAAACCATTATTAGCAGATAAAAACACAGCACATTTTACAAAATTCCTACTAAATATAAAAGCTTAACCTGTATTGAGTTAATAAATAACAAATATTTGTAATTTTTAAATTGAGCCTTTTTGTGAAATGGTGAAAATTAAACAGACGCAAACGTGTAAATATCCAAATTTCTCAAAAAATCTGAAGGTTTTCATTTTTCACTTTTTCAGAATTTATGAAAAACCCCCAAAACCATATATTTTCTGAATGAATATGACCTCAAGAATAAAAAAAAGGTGCTACTGATTTTTTAAACCCCGCTGTATTTGCGCAAATGTTTATCAAACCAATATATTCCCAATAAATACACTAAAACCATTATTAGCAGATAAAAACACAGCAAATTTTACAAAATTCCTGCTAAATCCCTACTAAACATAAAAGCTTAACCTGTATGGAGCTAATAAATAACACATTTTTTTACTTTTACATTGCACTTTTTTTGCAAAATGGTGATAATGGAACGTACACAAAAATGTACATATCCAAATTTCTCAAAAAATCTGAAGGTTTTCATTTTTTACTTACAGCTTTCAGAATTTGTGAAAGACTCCCAAAACCATATATTTTATGAAAGCATATGACCTCCAGACTAAAAAGAAGGTGCTACTGATTTTTTAGACCCCGCGGTATTTGTGCAAGTATTTATCAAACCAATATATCCGCAAAAAATACACTGAAACCATTATTAGCACATAAAAACACAGCTAATTTGACAAAATTCCTGCTAAATCCCTACTAAACATAAAATCTTAACCTGTATGTAGTTAATAAATAACAAAAAGTTTTAATTTTTACATTGCACCTTTTTGAAAAATGGTGAAAATCGAACATATGCAAAAATTTAAATATCCAAATTTCTCAAAAAATCTGAAGGTTTACAATTTTACCTACTAAATATAAAAGCTTAACTGGTATGAAGTTAATAAAAAACATATATATGTGTAAATCTTAAATTGCGTCTTTTTGCAAAATGGTGAAAATGGAACGTACCCAAAAATTTCTCAAAAAATCTGAAGGTTCATTTCATTAATTTTTTACTTACAGCTTTCAGAATTTGTGAAAGACCCCCCCCCAAGCCATATATTTTCTGAAAGCACAGGACCAGTAGAATAAAAATGCTATTGATTTTTAGGCCCCATGATATTTGCACAAATGTTTACCAAAGCAATATTTTCGCTAAAAATAAACTAAAATCATTAATAGTGGATTCATACATGGCAAAATGTACAAAATTCCTGCTAAATTGCTAGTAAATATAAAAGTTAAAAGTTAAAACTATATTGAGTTAATAAATAACAAATATTTGTACATTTTAGATTGCACCTTTTTGTGAAATGGTGAAAACTCAAGGTGCGCAAAACTGTAAATAATATCAATTTACTCAAAAAAAGTTACCATTTTTCACTTACAGCTTTCAAAATTTAAAAAGACCCTTCAAATTAGACATTTTCAATTTTTCTACATGACCTGTAGAATAAAAAAAAAGGGCTACTGATTTTTTGGACCCTGCAATAATTGTGCAAATGTTCATCATATGGCTATTTTAAAAAAAAATACACTAAAATCATTAATATTGCACATAAACACAACATAACTTAAAAAATTCCTGCTAAATTAGTACTAAAGCATCATTCACATGTGGCTTAGTGTATGCACATGGAGGGCCATGTTTACCGGCACAGGGATGCACAGGGGTTTCCCATGCATCCCCGTACAGGCAGTCCCATTTATGTCAATTGGGATGCAACGGCTGCACAGGCATAGCTGTTGTTCCCAATCTGACATACATGAGTGTGTGGGTACATGACTCTGAACGTAGACAGTGTGAGCTCAGGGACATTCATGTGGACCTACATGGATGTAAAATTGGGAGTAACGGCTCTGTTCGTACAGTTGCTACATCCCAAATTACATCAATGGGATGGCCTGCACAGAGATGAACGGAACTGTGCATACCTGTAAAGGTACGCTGTGTATGCCTTGTGTGAACAAGGCCTTTCAAACAAGCACACTGTGTCCGTTTTTCAGGCAGGCCCAATCGGACCACCCATTTTCTCTATGGAGAGACTGCTGTAAATGCACATGTGTCCGTTTAGACCCGCCTGCATCCGATCCAGTCCGCTAAAAACAGAAGGATAGGGATTCCATTCCCCATCCATCTAGCAGATCATTTCCATCCAACCGTCCCATAGAGAACAGCAGGCTGTTTCTGTGTCCTCTCTGCATCATCAGAGCGGACACAGATTTGTCATGCGCCTGCTCAGCGGGGATCAGCAGACCATTTTTTTTTATGGGGGTCTTTGGTGAGATATCAGAGGTCTGAACAAACCCCCATATCTCTTTTTTTTTGAGACAGAGAAATGGACTTGAATGAATGAATAAGGAAAGTTTATAGAGATTCCATTCATTCATACATTGACAGCCTAAAACATAGTAACAATTGCGGTTACTATTATCAGATGTCAGAGGCATATAGGATTTATAATAGTGATTGTTGCATGCTCCCAGGGTGCTACACTGAGGGGGTTGGTAAACACATGTTTACCAAGCCCCCCCAAGCCCAAACATCACCAGCACCTGCACCCCCTTTCCCCCGCCACGATCCCCAGCCTGTCAGATTGCCAAAGCAGAAGCTGCCGGCTGCAGGATCGGCAGAGGAGGGATGGTAGCTGCAGGGGATCCAATATGCAGGGGGGGCAGATCGGGTGGAGGGGGGTACACAGTGCTGGGGTTGAAGAAGGGGGTGAAGGGGATAGGAAAGGAGAGTGCGGGGAGTAGTTTTAGGTGGAAGGGAGCAGTGGGGGTGGAGAGGCTTGGGACAGGGAAGCAGCGGCATGGAGGGTTAACCCTAAAATCACATTTAGGGTAAATAACTCTGATCAGCGGGTTGTAATTCGCTGATCAGAGTTATAGAATTGTTCAGTAAAGTATGCTGAACAATTATATTATAAATGTATGGTCATTGAAGTGACCATGAGCTTATAGGAGAGGGAGAAAAGACTTGGCCACCTGGGGGCAGTGTTGTAGGTCCGTACGCCGTATTTGTACCTGGCAGCGATAGGGTTTATGGCAAAAAAATCAGGAAATAGCCATTAACATTTGCCCCCGAATGAAGGCCCAATTTATACTGAAAAAATTATGTATTATTCACCTTGATAGACCAAGTTTTACTAACACATGCCAAATTCCGAAACTGCAATTAAGCGCTAAGGTTTGTTTTACATTTCATCATGAAAGGGTTAACAAATAAACTTCAGTTTCAGTGTACTCACTTTACATAATCTATAGTTTTCCTTTAGAGCTGATTCTTAAATCACAAAAAAGATGTAGTGACACCAATTAGCTAAAAATTATATGGTTATTCAGATTTAAACTACTACTGGTTATGTAAACCTCAATGGAATATATAGATGATTTGTTCATTGGCAACTAAATTGCTTGTAAACTATAAATTACAAATGAAGGACTAGTTGATGCCACAAATAAAACAAATGAATACAAAAGACAGAGCATAGTTAATGTCAATAATAAACAGTGAAATTGTTATTGAAGGATTATATAAATATATGACAAACATACCACTTGTGATTTACTTAAAGCAGAACTTTACCCATAACAACTTGATATAAAAAAATAATGCTCTTTAGCAAGAAACCTGTATTCCACAATAATAACTATGCTACCAAAATGAATATGTGTTGTAAAATACCTCCAGCATTGCTCCTGTTTCTTCTTGCTGGAGGCTGCCATTTTGCTGAAGCCCAGAGTCTCTGAGCAGCAATACATTTTGAGGCTGTCAGCAGATTGGCCTCTAGTGGCTCAGATTTTTGGCACAATGCCAAAAACGGAAAGCAACTGAGCATGTGCAGAGCAGGGTGATACAGTTTATTACTGGATTACTGGATTTTTCCCGCCCAGCCATCATTCTGCTATAGGCTGGGCGGGAAAAATCCAGTAATCCAGTAATAAACTGTGGTTCTGTTATCCTGAATGGGCGTCATATGACGTCCTTTAGGATAACATGCCGCTGCGCGCCCGTGGGGGCACGCATCGCGGCAATCGGTGTGTCAGTCTGACACAACGCTACACTGATCATCCGGCGGAGGCTCTTTACCACATGATCAGCCGTGTCCAATCATGACTGATCACGATGTCAACAGGGAAATCAGGTGACGGCATTTCCTCACTAGGAGAGTAGGGGAGAGCCGATCGGTGGCTCTCCTGACAGGGGGGGTTCTGCGCTGATTGTTTATCAGAGCAGCCCCCCCCCTCAGATGCCCACACTGGACCACCAGGGACTCCACTAGGACCACCAGGGAAGTGGGCAACATGTAGATGGCCAGGTATGTACCCTATGGCCATCCACATGTGCAAATGATGCCCAATCTGTGTGCCAGTCAGTGCCCACAAATGGGCACTGACTGGCACCATCATGTACCAATAAAAATCAGTGATGTCCAGCAATGCCACCCATCAGTGTCATCAGTGCCGCCCATAAGTGTCCAGCAGTGCCACCTATCAGTGCCCATCTGTGCCCATCAGTGCCCATCAGTGCCAATCAGTGCCTATCCATGTCACCTATACGTGCCACCCATAAGTACCCATCAGTGCTGCCTATGAGTGCCCATCAGTGCCGCCTATGAGTGCCAATCAGTGCCACCAATGAGTGCCCATCAGTGCTGCATATCAGTGCCACCTATCAGTGTCCATCAGTGCCCATCATCAGTGGCTGTCAGTGCCACCTCATCAGTACCACCTCATTGGTGCCACCTCATCGTGCCCATCAGTGCCGCCTTATCAGTGCCTATCAGTGCAGCCATATCAGTGCCCGTCTTTGAAGAAGAAAACTTACTTATTTACAAAAGAAAATGTTTTTTTTCAAAATTTTCGGTCGTTTTTTATTTGTTGCGCAAAAAATAAAAATCGCAGAGGTGATCAAATACCACCAAAATAAAGCTCTATTTGTGGGAACAAAATGATAAAAATTCTGTTTGGGTACAGTGTAGCATGACCACGCAATTGTCATTCAAAGTGAAACAGTGCTGAAAGCTGAAAATTGGTCTGGGCAGGAAGGGGTCTATGTGCCTGGTATTGAAGTGGTTAAACCATATAGGCACTTTATTGCATGTGTTTGAATGGTGTTGAATTTTATAATGCTAATTGGTTAATCTAAGGACATAGCATACAATACTTCATTTAAGAAAAAAATGAAATGATGTGTACTATAATTAAATATGTAAAAATTTAATTATGATATTTACATTTAAAAAATCTATACATTTCACATACTTAACAATAATAAAAAAGATTTTGCTGCCAATTTGTTAAAACATTTTGGCATGTTAAAATGCAAATTTCTAGCTTGAAAATTACTTAATGTCAGAAACCATGAATTAGACTGAGACAGAAGTACAGATAAATCACACTTGTTTTATAATAATAAAAAAAGGTAAACCGAGTAAACGTAGTCAAAACATAGCCAGAGTTCAGGAACCAGAACGGATAGTCAGACAAGCCAAAATGTCAGGGAGTCAGAGAACAGTGTAGTAGAACAGCAAGCAGGATCTGGAGCCAGAAGGAATGTCAGGAATGAAAGCAAGTCTTTAACAGGAACACAGGAGAGCGTATCTAGAGATGTGACCAATGCAAAGGCAGAGATCATCTGGACTGGACGGCTTAAGTAGGCAGGACTGACCAGCAGGATATCTTCAACAGGTGAGTCACTGTGGAGAGATAGGAGCTGGAAATTAAAAGCCCAGCCCTGACACTTAAAACCCCCAAATCATTGTATATTTTCTGAAATCAGTAGACCTGTAGAATTAAATGATTATAGTTGCATTTTTATGTCACTGTTTTTTTGTGTATATGTTTATCAAATCTTTAGTTTCAGTTATTGCGGGCCATGAGCTTGTTTTAATCCTTTGACTGCCATTATGTGTAGGACACATCCTTGTCAGTCAGAAGAGTAATTCATTCATGACTGTAATCCGTAGATAAATGTTTTCAGACATTGTCCTGGTGCTGAAAGAATATGAATGTACTATTTCGCTGTGAAATAGTAACATGCACATGTGCTAGTTGTCACTGACATCTACAGGTTTCAGACTATATAACAGAATAAAACAGAATAATCGCCAATTAGCATGGCTTCTGATCATGTGATCATTATGACACCCCGTTATAGGAATTGCATGTAGGCTGAAGAATAATTTACAACTAGGGTTGAGCGCCCGAACTGTAAAGTTTGGGTTTGTACCGGACTTTTGGATTTTTGGGTCCCGAACCCGTAAAATTTACTGTATGTTCGGGTTAGAGTTCGGCGCTTTTTAAAAAGTTATTGTCAGAAAAAGTGTTTGGGGACCTGGGTCCTGCCCCAGGGGACATGTATCAATGCAAAAAAAAGTTTTAAAATCTGACGTTTTTTTGGGAGCAGTGATTTTAATAATGCTTAAAGTGAAACAATAAAAGTGTAATATTCCTTTAAATGTCGTACCTGGGGGTGTGTATAGTATGCCTGTAAAGGGGCGCATGTTTCCCATGCTTAGAACTGTCCCTGCACAAAGTGTCATTTCCGAAAGAAAAAAAGTAATTTAAAAGCACTCGCGGCTATAATGAATTGTCGGCTCCCATAATACAGAGCATTGGGAGGATGCTTTGGGGTCTGTGACCCCTCAAAGCACCTTGTCCCCATGTTGATGAGGACAAGGGCCTCATCCCCACAACCCTGGCCGGTGGTAGTGGGGGTCTGCAGGCGGGGGGCTTATCGGAATCTGGAAGCCCCCTGTAACAAGGGGACCCCCAGATCCCACCCCCCCTGTGTGAAATGGTAAGGGGGTACAAAAGTACCACTACCATTTCACCAAAAAAGTGACAAAAGTGTTAAAAATGACAAGAGACGGTTTTTGACAATTCCTTTATTTAAGTCTTCTTCTTTCCATCTTCTTCCATCTTCTTTCCTTCATCCTTCAGTTTCTTCCTATATCTTCTTCTTCCTCCAACTTCTTCTTCCTCCGATCCTCTGCTTCTTGCTCCGGTGTTCTCGTCCAGCATCTTCCTCCACGGCGTCTCTTCTTCCCCGATTCGTTCTCGGGCCGCTCCGCATTAATGGGAGGCTCCCTCTGTGTGACGCTTCTCTTCTTCTGACAGTTCTTATATAACGGAGGGCGGGGCCACCCGGTGACCCCCACACCCCTCTGACATCACAGGGAAAGCCATAGGGAAGTCCCCCTCTGATGTCATGGGGAAAGCCATAGTGAAGTTCCCGTCAAGTCTCTGTGCATCATAGGGGGGCGGGGTCACCAGGTGGCCACGCCCTCCGTTATATAAGAACTGTCAGAAGAAGGGAAGCGTCACACAGCGGAGCGGCCCGAGAACGAAGCAGGGAAGAAGAGATGCCATGGAGGAAGATGCCGGATGAGAACACCGGAGCAAGAAGCAGAAGATCTGAGGAAGAAGAAGATGGAGGAAGAAACCGAAGGATGAAGTAAATAAGAAGGAAGAAGATGGAAAGAAGAAGACTTAATTGTCAAAAACTGGCTCTTGTCTTTTTTAACCACTTGACATCCGGCCATAGCCGAATGACGGCTTTGGCGCGGATGTCAATTCCCGGGAGGGCGTCATATGATGTCCTCCCCCTTCCTCGCTCCCTGTGCGCGCTCACGAGCGTGCAGCGGGGAAATTCTGTGTTGGCCGTGTCCCTTGGACACAGCCAATCACAGATCGCTGTAAACGGCCAATCCCAGCGGCCATTTACAGCGCGATCACCCTGGCCAATGAGCGATGATCTCAAATATGAGATCATCTCTCACTGCCGGCTCTCTCTCCTCACACAGAGACAGCGTGTTAGGAGAGAGAGGATCTGTGACAGCGATCTGACTGTGAGTTCACAAACACACACACACACACACCCATTACAGTGCCAAAACAGTGCCCCATCCTTACAGTGCCCCATCCTTACAGTGCCCCATCAGTACAGTGCCCCATCAGTACAGTGCTCCATCTGTGCCAATCAGTGCCCACCTGTGCCAATCAGTGCCCACCTGTGCCGATCAGTGTCCATCTGCACATCTTCACAATCAGTGCCCACCTGTGCCACCTCATCAGTGCCCATCTGTGCCAATCAATGCCCAACTGTGCCGCCTCATCAGTGCCCATCTCTGCCGCCTCATCAGTGCCCATCTGTGCCGCCCCATCTGTGCCACCTCATCAATGCACATCTGTGCCGCCTCATCAGTGCCCACTTGTGCCACCTCATCAGTGTCCACCTGTGCCAATCAGTGCCCACCTGTGCCGCCTCATCAGTGCACATTTGTTCCACCTCATCAATGCACATTTGTTCCACCTCATCAGTGCTCACCTGTGCCACCTCATCAGTGCCCACCTGTGCCACCTCATCACCTATCTCATTTCCAAAAAGGGGTCATTTGGGGGGCATTTGTACTTTCCTGGCTTGTTAGGGTCTCAAGAAATGATATAGGCCACCAGTACATCAGATGCGATAATTTTTTTATGATTTGCACCACAGCTTGTAGACACTAAAACTCTAAAACTTTCACACAGACCAAATAATTTCCACAAATTTTTGGTTATTTTTACCAAAGATATGTAGCAGTATAAATTGTGGCCAAAATTTATGAAGAAAAATTAATAATTTGCTAAATTTTATCACAGAAACAAAAAAAAATTTTTTTTTCCAAATTTTCGGTATTTTTTCATTTATAGCGCAAAAAATAAAAAACCCAGAGGTGATCAAATACCACCAAAAGAAAGCTCTATTTGTGGGAAAAAAAGGACAAAAAATTCATTTGGGTACAGTGTTGCATGACTGAGTAATTGTCATTCAAAGTGTCAGAGCACCAAAAGCTGAAAATTGGTCTGGATAGAAGGGGGGTTTAAGTGCCCGGTAAGCAAGTGGTTAACACTTTTGTCACTTTTTTTGGTGAAATGGAAGGGGTACTTTTGTACCCCGTTACCATTTCACACAGGGGGGGTGGGATCTGGGGGTCCCCTTGTTAAAGGGGACTTCCAGATTCCGATAAGCCCCCGCCCGCAGACCCCCACAACCACCGGCCAGGGTTGTGGGGATGAGGCCCTTGTCCTCATCAACATGGGGACAAGGTGCTTTGAGGGGTCACAGACCCCCAAAGCATCCTCCCAATGTTGAGGGAATGTTGCCTGGTACGGTTCAGGAGGGGGGCGCTCTCTCATCCCCCCTCTTTTCCTGCGGCCTGCCAGGTTGCGTGCTCGGATAAAGGGTCTGGTATGGATTTTTGGGGGAACTCCACGCCATTTTTTTTTAAATTTGGCGTGGAGTTCCCCTTAAAATCCACACCAGACCTGGAGGGTCTGGTATGGAAATTTGCGAGGAACCCCACGTAATTTTTTTTTAAATTTGACGTGGGGTTCCCCTTAATATCCATACCAGACCTGAAGGGCCTGGTAATTGAATCTAGGGGGAACCCCACGCTTCTTTTTTTTTTTTTTATCAATGACTTTCAATGACTGTTCTCTGTATTACGGGAGCCGACAATTCATTATAGCCACGAGTGCTTTTAAATTACTTTTTTTCTTTCGGAATTGACACTTTGCGCAGGGACAGTTCTAAGCACAGTAAACATGCGCCCCTTTACAGGCATACTATACACACCCCCCGAGGTACGAAATTTAAATGTATATTACACTTTTATTGTTAACAACATTTGCAGCCCTCTAGCCCTTTCCATTACTTTTTTAGAGCCATTTTTGTCCTCAAAAGTTCGGGTCCCCATTGACTTCAATGGGGTTCGGGTTTGGGGTCAAGTTCGGGTCAAGTTCGGTCCCGAACTCGAACTTTTTTGCGAAGCTCAGTCGAACCCGAACATCCAGGTGTCCGCTCAACTCTATTTCCAAACATACTTCTCCAAATCAAGGATGACATCATGCCTCCCACTGTTTGTATTCTTGGATAAATAAGGAAGCACAAACATGAAAATAAATAGTTTCAAAAAAGTAAAACAACTTAAATGTGTGATAAAAAATGTTATCTGTAAAATAATAAAACGTGCATTTTTTTTTTACAATTTTTACCATTTTTCATTTTACAATTATAAAAAAAGAAACAGAGCCAGACATTTATTACAACAGTAGATAAAATAGAATCTTTTTCTTTTCCAAAATGTTCAAATTTAACAATGTAAAAAAAATATTCAGGTAGGCAATTTATTCACAGACATGCTAAATTACACCTGGGCATTTAGGTTTCAATGGCCTCTGCTAATAAATTGGTTAAACAATCAGAAATAACAAGAAAGTGACTTGGCTCAATTTTTTTTTTAATATTAAATCCTTCTGTTCACCCAATTAACTGGTGATGATTAGAGATGAGGTCCTGTAGCTGTCTGAACATAGATTTAAACTGAACTTTGCATGTTCAGATATGCATCTGACTTTTAGCTCATTTGGCAAGAGCTGAATGTTATATATAGTGGCATTATTTATTTTGCTACTATATATGACAGCTTCTTCCGTCAATGGTTGTTAAGTAAGCAGTGGGTGCAGGCACATCCCTCAGCCATGTAAACAAATAACACAAACTTCATCAAATTACATCACCAGGTATAACCCACCCCTTAAATTCAGCAGGGGGAATACAGCCATAATTCACGGCAAGTGTAGCAACGGGATCAGATGTACCTATCTCTATCTATCTATCTATCTATCTATCTATTACAGCATGGAACTTTTTGGGGGATGGTAATTTTTCATGAAGAAAGAAAAAACTGGGTTTCTTTTTTTCACTCTAACCTTTTTTTATGAATGACTAGGGGTACTATATAAACCTTACTCATCCATGTAAGGTGGTTGCATTTGGGGGCCACCTTATTTTGATAGGTGGCTTCCAGATCTCCACCTGCAGTCCCCGACAACCACCAGGCCAAACTCCATTGTCTGTCCTTATCTACATGCGAACAAGGTGCTTTGCTAGGTCCCATGATAAGGACGTGTGGCCTGGTATGGTTCAGGAAGGGGAGCCACACACTTAGCCTACCTTTACTGTCCTACAAGTCTGCATGCTCGAATAAGGGTCTGGTATAGATTTTGAGGGAACCTTACACTTTTTTCTTTTCGTTTTTTTGCATGGAATCCTCCTTGACCTTCATCCTGGACCCTCATCAAAGGAAACAGCACTCCCCAGCAATTTATTTAAATTAATTTTGCAGTTTTAATGTTGCCCTTTAAGTTTTATTTAAATTGTTTCTCTCTGCCAAAAGGAATTTGAAAAAAAAATATTTTTACTTTGGTACATGTTTCCAAGGGCAATGCCCAGCCCTCCATGTTATTTGCCAATCCCTTGCCTATTAGCCTAGAAAATTGCCTTTACTGTTTTTTTAACATTCAACCCCCATTGACTTCAGTGTTTGCACTTATACTAGTTCTCCTCTATTTTAATATGATCAAAGTCTTAAAGGTCTGCATATGGAATAAACAGAGAGAGGCTTGGTGGAGACATACACATTGACTGCCATAAACGACTTATTATAATTTTCTGTTTCAATATTTTTATTGAATATTCATGGAAATACAGATCATTTTTTTCCTGGGAACTGTCAGGAACATACAGAGAATGATACAGTATAAGTGTGGTATCGAGGACCATGAGAAACGAGTGCAGGTAGTTAGAAAAATTATTCAAAACCTTCAGCGCAATTGAAAAGATTACCCACATTCCATGACTTACATGCAAATCTAAATGTAAACACCTCTAGCAGAAGTCAATATTTGGTGTAACTACCCTTTGGCTTCAAACCAGCATCAATTCTTACCCTTGCACTTTGTACAGTTGCACAAGTTCAAGGATTTTGTAGAATTAGAGAATTATGATTAACCAATTATAGCAAGCAGGTGCTAATGACCATCAATTTTATATGTAGGTTGAAACAGTCATTAAGTGAAACTAAAACAGATTTGTAGGAGGCTTAAAACTGAGTTTGACCTCCCATACCCTCCTGGAATTCCATGCACCTCTACTATCATACTTGCACACCTATCATAACTATACTCTTCCTTTTCTGACCAACCCCCCTTACTCTGCCTCCATGGCTTTCCATATCATTTGGAACTTTCAACATGGGACTTCAATCTCTTTCTGTTAATGCAAAGAGGCCTCAATAACCCAGCCAAACGAAGAGCTTTATGGCAAGAAGCTCTATACCACAAGACTGATGTCTTAGCAGTGCAAGAAACTCACTTCCATAAGAATGCCTCCTCTAATTGCTCCCATATAAACTTTCCTCCTATTTTCACGGCTTCTATCCCAGTGAAGAAGAGAGGAGTGATGCTGGCCATAAAAGACTTGGTCTCTTTCGAAATCAAAAATTCCATCATTGATCCAGATGGACGATAAATCATCTTGGTTTGTATTATCAACAAATTGCCTATTACCTTGACGAATATTTATGCTCCCAACAAGCATCAAACTAAATTTCTAAAAAAAAAATTGCAGATATTTCAACACTATTGTTGTCTGAACACTACCTCTAGGATTAGGAGTCACTCCCCCTTTTTCTGCGAGCTCCTTATCAGAGAGGAGCTGTATGATGTCTGTCAGAAGCTTTGTCAGATCGCTAGTGAGAAATCCTTTACATACTATTCCCCACGCCATAAATCCTGTCTAGATTTGTTTCTTTCGGATAAGCTGTTGCTGCAGAGGATTTTCGACTCCTCTATCCAAGAGATTACATGGTCCAACCACGCTCTTGTCATGATTCAGATAGAGGAGGGGAATGCCTTTGCAGCATTGTGAATCTGAAGAAGCAACGAGTTTGTGATTCAAGATCCAGAGTCACCAAAAGAGGTTACCCATCATCTGGAAGATTTTTTTTTTTCATTTCAATGATCCCCAGGCCACTTTATTAACTGGAATGCCCATAAGGCTTTTGTATGTGGTGTCCTTATGAAATTAAGCTACAGGTTAAAACGGTCCTGCTCTGCTAAACTAGATGCTCTCCTTACTGAAATCCATACAGTAGAATCACAAAACCAGTTGAATCCCTCCACTATTTTGGCCTTAAGGTTATCTAATCTCCGTTATAACCCTAGAGAACTGCTTTGTACCCAACACGACCATTATATGTGGTTACTTAAATTAAATTACTATGTAAACAATAAAAAGGCAGGCACTTGTTATAATAACTTAGCCAATCGACTCAAAATACAAAAGGCAAAAACTAGAATACCCCATATCATCCATCCCACAACCTCCACTAAAGCATAAAAAACCTCAGGCAATAGCTGATGCTTTTGCCGATTATTACTCCTCACCTTATTATCAAAAGGATGATCCTAAAACCCCACAACCTGCTAGGATGGACATAGACAACTTTTTGGCCAAACTTAATTTACTCTCTTTCTCTCTCTCTCTAAATCAGCAGTTTCCTCTGAAGAATTAGACCATACCATACTTTCTCTTCCTAATGGTAAAGCCCCAGGTCCAGATGGACTTACAAATGTTTACTATAAAATATTCATATATATATTAATACCACACTTTATCCCCGTATTCAATGAAGCAATGTCTCCAGGCTCTTTCCCAGTGGAAATGCTCAAAGCTTACGTCAACACCCTTCCTAAACCAGGAAAATCCCCTGATGTGCCAGCCAACTTACGTCCTATATCTTTGTTAAATGTGGACATTAAGCTTTATGCCAAATTGCTAGCCAATAGACTTTTTTGACATTATTCCGCTGCTAGTGAAACAGGACCAAACAGGATTTACTAAGGGGCATCAAGCTTCTGACGCCACCAGACGCCTGTTAAACAATATCCACTATGCTAAATCTCAAAAAATTCCTTCTCTGCTTCTTTCCATTGATGCAGAGAAGAGGGTAGAGCCCATATATTTGTGATAATGATTCGTAGTTTGGAAAGTCGTTTGTTTATTGAATCTATTAACACACACAATGACAATATCTCTTCTCCTCTGCTCAATACAATACAACACCCTTCTCACTCAGTTCTCAGGAATGCACTTTGCCAGTAATCCAACCTCCAGCACAAAATTTATCAGCTGATTGGACTGTAAGATTTACTTTGAGTTGACCTTTTGTTTCATTAGATCTTTAACGAACTACCAAATCATGTTGAACTAATTTGTTATATCTGCTATCATTTATTTCATATTAGTTGAAATTTGAAATTTATATATGTATATTGATTTGTGATAAGGATTCGTAGTTTGGAAAGTTGTTTGTTTATTAAATCTATTAACACACACAATGACAATATCTCTTCTCCGCTGCTCAAATACAATATACAACACCCTTCTCACTCAGTTCTCAGGAATGCACTTTGCCAGTAATCCAAACTCCAGCACAATTTTTTTTTAAAGCAAGAGCACGTCCTACAGCTAGAATGAGAAAAAACAAATGTGCATAGAGCACCCCTCAGAATGCATGCCAGACCCTTTGAGAATCCTTTGAGGATTTTAAGAAAGTACCAAATGCTTGAGGTCCCCCAGGAAATTCATACCAGACCTTTTGAGTCTGGTAAGGATTTTAGAGGAAACAATGCAAAAAAAACAAACTGTGGAGTCACCCTGAACTTCCATACCAGAACCTTAATCCGAGGTTGCAGCCTGAATGGCAAGATAAAGGGGGACAACCCCTGACAAAGCACATGGTCCCTATCTGGATAAAGACAAGGGCCCCTTCCCCACAAACAACAGATGCTGCCCCCTACATGAATGAGTATAGGGTACATAGTTTCACAAGTCCTTTATTAAAAAAAAAAAAATTTCAAATATTAAAATTGCTTAAATGGGCTATTGTTCATAAGTTATATGATTATCTGTATGGCGCTATGTCCAAAGTAAGAATAGATAATAATTCTTTGATGTATATCCTAACCACTGCTAAACTGAATGCCGCAGGACATTGTTGCTTGGCTGCCTTGTCCAACTATCAATTCATCCTGAAGTACAAACCTAGCCCTGGATCTAAATGTCCAGGATTAGCTTCTGTTACCAAAAACAGTCAAGATCAAGTGGCCTTTTCTGAGATAGAGCCCATAGATTCTATTGGAGGTTGACCAGAAGCTGTGCCAGACATGTTCGCCTATCCTGCTGCACTGGAGTCATTTGAAAACTGCTCTATATATCCTGCATTGGATGACCAAATGCCAAAAGGCTGACCTCTTAATTTTATTCCTCTGTATAAGGGCTGTGAGTGGCAAAGGACAAGAGATGCTGAGGAAGGCTCTACCTACTGAGTACTAAAAATGAGGACACCCTTCCATGGGTGAGATGCATAGAGGCGGGTCTTGTCAACTCATACATCACTTCCGGTGATGTAATTTCCTGGCAGTGGAGCACACAAAAAGTTACGGTTTCATGAATCAATCACGGCTCTGGATTCCTGTAGCTTCATGGATTTACTGTGTGCTGAGCAGGCACTTGGTCACGTGAATGCAATAAAAATGCTTGTTTTTACCATATTTGAATACACTGGGTGTGCAATGATATTTAGGTTGAATATTTATTTATTTATTAATAATATATGCACATACAGCTCAATAAATTCTGTCTATACAACATAGTAAACATAACATAAACAGTAAGCATATGATAAGGGGGTAGGGGGGGAACTTGGGGGATTAGGAGGGGGTAGATGATGTTGGTATCATAGGCAGGAATAGATTATAGGTTGCACCCGCGGGGGTGTATATACAGCTTAGTGCTGCGCTTTTCTACCTGGTTATCTATGGATAAGGTTTGTCCAGTAGTGAGCCTGGTTGTCCCCGCGCGGTGTCATCTATCAGTGGACACCGCCCGGGGCCTGTGTATTGCAACATTTCAAACCTTTCTGGTGAGTATTCTTCATGGTGGTGAAAGAGAGTGGTTGATAACTGGGGGGGGGATAAGTGGGGTAAGGGGGGGGGGGGGTAGGGGGGGGGTAAGGGGGTAGCTTAAGTCCTCTTTCTGCTTGGTGAGCAAGTTTGGAATATCTTATAGGTATAGCTTGTTGCTAGTATTAATTTCAGTTCTATACCGTGTTTGATAGCCCAACTACAGTGGAGTGGTGGCGCCATATTGACCATAAGTTGTTAAATTGATCATATCTATCATCTGTTTTTGCCTGCATTTCTTCCATTAACATGGTATCATTAAGTATGTTCACCCATCCTGATAGGGGGGGGGGGTAATGTCTTTCTTCCAGTGTAGGGTTATATTGTGTCTCGCCGCTGAGAGGATAAACCTTAATAGGCAATGCTTTTGCGATTTGATGGACCCAGGGATGATAGATAGGAGAGCAACCATGGGGGAAGGGGCTAGTGTGGTTTGATACATGTCATTGTAAATCATAAATATGTTGTCCCAGAAGGGGCGTACCTTAATGCAGTCCCACCAAACGTGGATGTATGATCCCTGTCCTCCGTGACATCTCCAGCAAGCGTCTGTGGCGTCGGGGAACATCCTGTGCACCGAGAGTGGGACTTTGTACCACCTTGAGAGTAATTTAAAGTTTTTTTCCTGTGTGAACCCTGATCTGGATGCTTGGTGTGTGTGAATAAAAGATGTACTCCACTGGGCGGGGGATATATCTATCCCCAGATCACGGGCCCATCTGTGGGTGTATGCGGGAAGGGTTTCACATTGGTGTGTCTGTATGTTTTTATATATGAGAGATACGGTGTGTCTGGGGGTCTGAGAGAGATTACACATAGTTTCAAAATCTGTAAGTTGTCTGTGGACTTGGCCTGAGAGGTGTAGAGATCTGCTGAGGTGGTTCAGGGAAAGAGTTGACAACCAGTCCGCTGCAATGCCAGTCGGTGGGTCCGACGAGGGTCGGAAGTGACCTGTAGAGGGGTGAACAAATTGATTGGCTGTTGGCCATTGTTTTCGGTGGTATGTCCCTAAGTTTTCCCTGAGTAGGGAGGTGGAGAGGTCTGCGTTATCAAATAAGGGGGCAAGAGGGCCTGGATCCGTGGTAAGTGCCAGTTTGCAGGCTTTGTCATACCATAGGGTCAGTGCTGCGGTTGTGAGTGGGGATAGCCCTGGAAGCGAGCGAAATTTGGCATTGTAGCCCCATAGTAAGGCTCTTAGGTCAGTTTGCGCCATGTCTTGTTCGACAGAGATCGAGGGTTTGAGCAAGGGTCTTGGGAACCATTCAAGGAGTCTGGAGAAAAGTGCAGCGTTGTGGTATGTTTGAAAGTCCGTGCAATGATATTTAATTTGCGGCTTTGCTATCCATGGATTTGAGCCTTATTGAGAGCAAGCATCCTGGTGCTGGGGGTCTGTCCCTGGTTATGATGGAATGGTGAAGTCTTGCAATTGGAACTTTTGTAATTCATTTTGGCAGTGGTGGCTGGTGGTAATTGGCAAACAGTGCACCCGACACCCCCCACCTCCATGGTTGGGTTGGTCGGTGCACTTACCTCATCCATGGAGGGCAATTATGAGCAGCTTCCCCGGTTCTCCTCTGCGGGCATCACAAGCAGATTCTCCTTTGATTGCTCAGCGGCTTCCGTCTCCTCCCTCCTCAGCGGCCAATCAGAACGCTTCTCCTTTAGGCCAATTGGAAAACGTGTCTCAGACCCACACTTCCTGATTGGCAGAGAGGTGATTCAGTGTGAGAATAGTGAATATTCATTCGCTATTCTAACACACCTGGGTGGGCTCCAAGCGCAATGCTCTGCGCCTGGAGTCCACCCTATTTTGAAGCCTATTAGGTCCTCTGGCTCTAATTAGTGCTTCAAAAAAACACCCCACCACTGTAATTCATACGCCCTGAAATGTCCCGGATGCATGTATAGTGGGTGGTGGTGGCATTAGTAGGAAAGGTGACACCCGTGTGCCCTTTATGGATGGCCGCCCCTTCTTTATGGACATTTAATAATGGATAACTTTGGTTTTGAATTATAACACATTGCAATTTTTTGTCATATTATTATGAATACTGCTGAGAGATTGGTAGTCAACTATCTGTTCATATATTATCTCTGTGTGTATGTATGATTGAACTATAATATTATTGTTTATCAGTATTGATCACAGTTTTAGCGCTGTTCATCTATCCCCTAGATTACACTCAGATCAGGACAGAGATTTTGAGATTTAGAGAGCAAGCTAATAAAAGAGTTACTTCAGCTGCTTAACATTCAAAAAAGTCAAACCACCCCTTTTCACCCTGAAGGTGATACTCTCCCTAGGAGATTCAACAGGACCTTGCTTGATATGCTAGGTACCCTACAGGCTGATGACAAGCATACCTGGAGTTGCAGGATTGAGGCCTTGGTCCATGCTTATAACAACACCAGGCATGAGAGTACAGGATTCTCCTCCTATTTCCTGATTATCGGGAGGAAGCCTAGATTGTTTATTGACCTCCTGTTAGCAGTTTTCACTGCTGATGATATTAGTCATCAAAGTCATTACCAATATGTGGCACACCTGAAGGATACCTCCAAGTCTGCTTACCATTTAGCTGAAGAAAACTCTAGAAAGCTAAAATAAATGAAGGGAACCATAGAAGGTTTCAGGGCCACCATCAGAGTGGAACAGTCGATACACATGTAGGTCACGGGTGTCCCGAGGCCACGGCTGGAGGTATTTACATCTGATGCGCTCAGGCTGAATGATTGACAGCTGCGTTAGCTACTCATCTCTGTGCATCGCCACTAATTGCAGCAGGAGCACATCTTGTCCAATTGGAAGCAGTGAGTTAAGATCCTGGCATTGCCCGACAACCAGGAAGTGTTCAGGTGAGAGTAGAGAAGACACAAATTTGATATGGGTTCTAATTATTGACCACCTTGTGGAAAACTTTACCAGAAGCTTACTTTCCTCTTGAACTATCAGACAAAAAAAACAACATTTTATTTTATTTTTACTAGACAAAGCTGTTCTTTATCAAAAATATATTATTAATGCAGCATTTTCTGTTTATTTAAGCTATGAACACAAGCAACGTTCAGCCCTTCAGCACAATGCATATTACCATGTCCCGCAAGAATGAATAACATTTAGCTGATCTCCAAGAATAACCGTTCTGCTTTTGTTTACCATGATACTACAGGGAATGTTCTGAAATCCTGAACCCTAGAACTTTCTGCTCCTTTGCCGCTAAACAGAAAAGCAGTGTTTATTACACACACTTTGAAATGTTATAAAAGCAGCTCATCAAAGCATGTGATTTAAATAAGCAAGTAATAATGCATCAGCATCCCGCTTAGTTCTGTCAACTGTTCAAGTAACATAAAATTGGGAGGATTTGTTTTTTATTTTGTGATTTGCCTTAAAGTTGATGCACATTGAAATTGCAAGACCAGGGATTGACACATAAGATTTCTAACAGATAGTAAATTAAAAAAGATCTATAGAATGTCAAAGCCCAACTCCAGAAAAAAGTGCACCCTTGTTTTGCACCCCCCCCCCCCCCACACACACACACACACGCACGCTCACACTGCAAGGATTAAATGTTCAGTTAGTATAGGGACAAAGAATTATAGGGATTTATAAGTCTTGTTTTTTTCTCTAAAATAACAAACATGGCTCCATCGCTGGATAGAGATGGGGCTCAGGTAAGTAGTACGGAGTGCTGGGGTGGCCGCTGCACACAGAAGGTTTTTTATCTTATTGCATGGAATGCATTAGGATAAAAAAAACTTCTGACTTTACAATCACTTTAAGGTGTAAATACTTACCTTACTTCTCACCCCAGCAGGATATCTTTGATGCTGCAACCAGTCCCACTCATCTGTTGTAACCATCTCTGGTCACACTGCAGCCTCTTCAGGTTCATATCCCTGTATGATACATGATGACGCTGAGCCTCTGCCCACCGAATGCATCTTCGGGTGGAGGAAGAGAGGCTGGAGCTGGCCTTGCGAGCAAACAGGTAAGAAAATAAAACTGTTCTACACTCCCCTAGACATAATGAGCAAAAAACCCTGTTTGGCTTTAAAAAAACTGTTATCAGGTGTGTAATTGTTGTGTGAAAATAAGGTAGCAGTTCCAAAAATGTATGTGTGAGACATACTACATTTTAAAAAACACAGTTATACAGTACTGCTATATACAGTACTACATTCAGTGCTATATGTTGCCACTGATATATTGCAGTGAATTGCAGTTTGTGGGGCTAAATAGAGTGGAAAGTAAGCCCACTTGCAATCACTGTAATTTTATAAGACTCAACATATATTTTTATAACTACTTGTTTTTCTTGTGTGTGTGTCAATGACAGGTTATTTTACTGTGATGGTGCTGTTCTCCCTCTTTTTGTTTTCTTTGCTTTTCATAGATTTTTTTTTACTTTGCATTCTTTTATAGTTTATATATTTTGTTGGTGTTCGGGTTTTTTTTTTTCTAGTTTGGTCCTTGAACTCTTTTATTTGTGCTTAAAGGGTAAGTTCACCTTTGTACACTTTTTTTTTCTAAATTCCAGCTCCCCTATGCACCAATATAGCATTCATGTACTTTTTTTGCAAAAATATCAAAGCTTTCCATTAAATCTATAGTCACTTACTTTTCTTGTCCTAATCCACATTTCCAGATGTTTTTATTAGTAATGTCCTTACAGACTCATGACACAGGAAGGAGTTGACCAGCTGACCTCATTAGCACACACCCTGCATCATCTATCCACCCATTCCAGGTGCACATTTTTTAAATGAAATGCAATCAATCAGTGATCACCCTTCTCACTAAATACACAATATACAATCAGATTGTATAGTGTATGGCCATGTTTATACACCTAAAATTACTAGTTGCGCTTTCAGTGCCATTATTTGTTAACGGCACACAAAACACAGAAGCAAACACACATTTTACCATGTGAAAAACAAGGGGCAAATGCTGCAAAACGCATAGTAAAAAATAGTGCAGCCAATTGAAATCAACAGGCTTCCCTATGCGTGTCACAGGAAAAACGAGACGCAAAATGCTAGATGTGAATGGGGCATGAATGTGAAATTGGTGCAGTAACACAAGCAGGGCCGGTGCTACCACTAGGCAAACTAGGCAGCCGCCTAGGGCGCACTGCTGCCTAGGGGCGCTCGGCCACCGGTTTCCCTCCGCGTTTTCATGCTCTGCAGGCTGCAGAATGCAACTAAGTCTGACTGGTAGTGTTATTGGAGGCACAGCACTGGAGCCAGCGCTAGAGGAAGCAGAGCCGATGCTTTCTGTATAGCGCCGCCTTCTGTCACAGGGACAGTGTAAACGGGGTGGAGCCAATGGTGGCAAAAAAATTTGTTTTTGCCTAGGGTGTCAAAAACCCTTGCACCACCCCTGAACACAAGAACAATGTGATCAGCCTTCTCACTAAATACACAATCAGACTGCATAGTGTATGGCCATCTTTATACAAGTACATAGGAGGGAACTGACAGAAACACTCCCTGCCCCGTTCACATCTCTGCATAGCGGGAACTTGCAATCCCACATGCTTTTTTTTTTATGAATGGGCTGCCCTACACACAGCAAACACCCCAAAGAAGCTTCAGAACTATTGGAGCTTGATGCATTTTTTACTGTGATTTTTGGTGCAGCACATTTCTGAAATGCAAGGAAACGCACAGATGTGAATGGAGCCTCATTGTTCTTGTGTTACTTCACCAATTTCACTTTTAGGCCCCATTCACATCTAGCATAGTTTTTCCTGTGACACGCATAGGGCAGCCTGTTGATTTACATTGGAAGCTCTACATGTGGTTAATGGGACATTTTGGTGTTTTGTGGGTTGCATGTTTTTTATTATGCGTTTTGCAGCATTTGCCCTAATTTGCCCTAATTTTAGGTGTATAAACATGGCCATACACTATAATAGCTGATTGTATATTGTGTATTTAGTGAGAAGGGTGATCACTGATTGATTGCATTTCATTTAAAAACATGCACCTGGGAATGGGTGGATGGATGATGCAGGGTGTGTGCTAATGAGGTCAAATGGTCAACTCCTTCCTGTGTCATGACCTACAGTCTGTAAGGAAGAAATACATTACTAATGGAAAAGTCTGGAAACATGGATTAGGACAAGAAAAGTAAGTGACTGTAGATTTAATGGAAAGCTTTGATATTTTTGCAAAAAAAGGACATGAATGCTATATTTTTGCATAGGGGAACTGGAATTTAGGGGAAAAAAGTGTACAAAGGTGAACTTACCCTTTAATTTTGTTGGGGTCTTTTCATTATTATTTTGTTTATTCGGTCAGCAGCACCAGTCATACTGCAAAAAGCAGTATTTTGTTGTGCAGCAGAGTACTGCATACCATTATGGCACAGTTTAGTCATCTAAAGCACAACAGCTTGAAGCAGATCAAAGCACCACATGTCCCATACAGCTCTTGCCATAGCTGTTAATATAGCTAAGGAGGAAAAACCCACATTAACATCAAAACTGGGAGTGGGAGGCCTAAAAGGAGAGGCAGAGATTCACATGCAGCTTCTGTATCCATGGGCCAAAGCAGTATTCAAGGTGAAGCATCAAGAGGCAGGACAGGCATGACTTTTTTTGCGATACATCCAGATCACATGGAGGAGGCGTGGGGTGGCTAACCAGGACTTCATTCTTCCACTTCCTCTCTCAGATGTAAATTATCTTGAATTTATTGGCAGGTGCAAAAACACCCAGTTCTTCTTTTTCATCCACAGCTACTTCTGTACTCGCCCAAGGTCTGAGAAGCCAGAATTTTTTGAGCATAGCATCAGTCACTTGCTGCAATTAACTGCATCTGAGGTTAAAAAGAAGAGCAATGGTGCAAAAAAGGAGGGGGTAACAGGCAGGGAAATCCTAGTGGCATTGATGTCCCTGCAGCTGCAGCTTACTGCTAAGCTGGCCCCAGCAATGAAGAAATGATAGTGAGGTCCATGTCTGAGTGCCAGATATTGTAAAGGAGGAAAGTAAGAGAGAAGCACAACACCAGCAAGGTCGGATGTCATCCAAGGACAGCTCACAGAGAAGTGAAAGAATGTGAGGGCTGGGCTCAGCCCTTCCTTCTCAAAGCTGTCCGCTTATCTGTCGGCTAATTGCCAGCTCCTATTTCTCCACAGTGACTGACCTGTTGATGATATCCTGCTTGTCAGTCCTGCCTACTTAAGCCGTCCAGTCCAGATGATCTCTGCCTTCGCCTTGGTCACATCTTTAGAGATGCTCTCCTGTGTTCCTCTTTAAGACTTGCTTAGCTGGCATTACTTCTGGCTCCAGATTCTGCTTGCTATTCTACTACGCTCATCTCTGGCTCCCTGACGTTTTGGCTTGTCTGACTATCCGTTCCGGTTCCTTAACTCTGGCTATGTTTTGACTATGTTTACCTTTTTTTGCTATTATCAAACAAGTGTGATTTAACTGTACTTCTGTCTCAGTCTGATTCATGGTTTCTGACAAGGGAGAAGTTGCCCTATTTCACCAGATAGTATAGATCAAAGGGTGCAGGCCACTGTTATCCCCAATGCACTCTGCAGAGCTCAACTATATGGGCCTTTTTTTCGAAATGTGCTGTAGACTACACTAAAGTTATTTGCAGCCTCTGTCAGCAGTGTCTCAAGTGTGAAAACACCTTCAGTCATCTGGGTACCACATGTATAAAAAGACACATAAGCGTTCACCATAGATTGGTGGGAGCAGTGCCTGAAAGCTAGCGCTAGCCATTTTCCTCCTTCTTCCAGCCTTTCCCTTAAACCCCCCCAACTATACAAGATTCATTATCAGCAGGCTCAAGAAATTGTGATAAAATTAGGCGTAACAGTGGTTTACCTTAAAGCACATCCAACAAAGAGGAGGGTCAGCAAGAAAACATGCAGAGCAGGTGCAAATGTAGGCTGCAGCCATGTTCTGACTCTGCTAACTCCAACCTGCCATTTCCATCTTTAGCATTGGACAGGTTGTTTTCCCCAGCTGGTGGAACAAAGGAAAAAGTACACCTCCACCCACTTTCATGCCTAGTCTTTCAATTCTAACTTGACAAAATTGCTGTCTTTACAGTTTCTGCAGTATAGTCTCCCCTTCCATGAATTTGTGTTCTGTGATGTACTACAGTGCAGACTCCCAGCCATGATTTTACACCTACAGGGCCATCCCTGCCCTCCACCAAAATGGGGAAGGTAATGTTCCCATGTCGCTGTACCACGAGGTCTGATCATTTGTAGATTTGGTGTGAGAAAAATAACATGTTGTTGTGTTTTCCTAACTGCAATGTTCTGGGGATATACTGTATAATGACTATTATTAGGTCATCAATAAAAAATGTTAATATGTAATTAAATAAAGATGATGTATTTTATGTATTATTGGTGTGGCATGTGTTTTTTGACACTTAAAAAGTACCTCATCCAGCTAAAAGATGTTTGTAGTATCCTAAAAAAATACAGTTTAATATTTCCGTCTGAAATAATCCAACTCTCTGGCTTCAAATTAAAAATGATGAAATTATATTCCGAAAATCTGTTCAATGTTTATTATCTGCTTCTGAAAAAAATACAGTTTCTTGTAATATTTTTAACTAAAATAGGACTATCCTCTGCCTTCTGTTAAAAAGAATTACATTCTCTTCAGCAAATCATTAATTATGTTTCCACAAAAATACAGTCTAATATTTATTAATTATTATTTATTGATTAAATCTGCCCACTCTCACTGTCAATAGCAGCCTATCCGAATAGGTATAGAAACTGGGAATGCTATCATTAAAATTCGTGTGTCTAAAAAGCCTTAAAAGGTGTGCTTACAATTGCTAACAATTTTCTGTTTTAAATATTAATAATAAAAAAAAAATGTATTTTTTCAATTGAGACCAAAAATGCACATTTTTTTTTCAAGATGCAATATGCGTTCTTTAGAAGTTGAGGCCTGTCCAAAAACACCTAATAGTTGTTTTGCAAAACTGTAACATTTTTCTGTCTTCAGTCAAAAAAAAAAGTCACAAATTCTTTATTTTCAGATGCAGCCTTTTTGCTCCCCCCCCCCCCCCCCCCCCCCGCCCCCCCCCGCCCCCCCCCCCCCCCCCCCTGCTGCCTATATCCAATATATACTTGAAAGGTGTGGTTCAACTCTGTACAATCTTTATCTTTTCAGTACAAAAATAACCTATTTGTTTTATTTACAGATGCAGCCTGCCTGTCAATATAGGCTTAAAAGCTGTGATTCAAAACTGCAACATTTTTCTGTCTTCAGTCCCTGAAAAAAACAAAACTTTCTATTGCAATCAGCTTCCTCTCTCCCTCAAAAATTGCAGCCCATCCAATAAAGACTTTAAAGGTATGCTGTGAATATGTAATATTTTTATTTTTTCAATTCAAAGAGTAACTCCAATTTTGCGAAAAAATTGAAAATTCACATATATTAGGGCTGTGGAAATTTAAGAATAATTCTTCGATTAATCGTTCATTTTTTTGATCGATCAAAATTCTTTTGATCGGTACTCACCTCTCCGCCGGCTTCCGGGTCTTCAGGGAGTTCCATCGGAAATCCGGTGACGTCACCAGACTCCTCCCCCTTCCCCAAGTGCCTCCGTCTGCTAATGAAGGGAAGGGGGGAGGAGTTTGGTGACGTTAAAGTTCTGATTGAACGTATTGCGTACAGGGGAGGAGCTACGCATGACATCACCCGCTGCTGCCCTATGGAACTAACACGATTATCGGCTTTACATGCTGTGTTTTTATCATCTGTATGTGAGTAGTTCTTATACTTAAGCGGTGAGCACTTAGATCTTTTCTTTCTACCCATGACCTGGCGTCCTTGCTGAGATCTAAGGAGACATGAGAGAAGTTTATGGTCCGTGTTAACCATTTTGATACCCACTTGCATGACCACCTGTTTGCAAAGGGGTCCATGCCATAAGGTGAGAGTGATTAGTTAGACCGGAGGTGGAGGGATTGTCACACTACTGTGTACAAAAAATTACTTGCGTCAGTGCTACAGTTTGAATTTAAAACATATTTGTGTGAACTGTGAAGTTAAGTCATGGATTGTGGAAACTAATGCCGGGTGAATGTATATAGTGTATACCACATTTACCACTGACTAATGCAGAGTTGCAATGCAAGGAGATCAGCTAAAAGTAGTTGGATCTGTATGTGCGTTATAATTTAAAAAATTAGTCGATTAATCTATTTTAAAAAAAAATGATTAATCGAACACAACATTTTTAATCAGTAACAGCCCTAATATATATATATATATATATATATATATATATATATATATATATATATATATATATATAAATTATAGCATATACTGTACAGTTGCTACACAAGCTATGTTGTAATTTAATGTTATAACAAATTATGTTTCATTTTTGATCTGCAGTGCTGTAATTTTCTGTAAAATTCAATGTAGTTGTCCTGCTGATTTTCTCAGAATTCTGCACCAAGATTCTGCAAAAGAAATGTTTTGGTGAGGTACTCCATTAATAATTTTTAAAGGGATGCAGACACTGCAGCATTCCTTATTAGAACACAGAATGTGCATCAGCTGACCAGTCACTCCAATTCAGGAGTATGTGATCAGTTTGATGAAACAAAGATTTTTTTCTTCAGAGCAACAAAAAGTAGAAATCTGCTATAAAGTGTGTTAAAATCCCTGCAATGTACACTGATCACCAGGAGGGGTTTGTTTTTTTTCTCAACAAAGGTGGATGTACTCTTTAGCCACTTCACTACCCACCCATAGTCATTAGACATGGGAACTGCCAAAAAATTCGTTTCGTTTCGTTTCGTCCCGTTTCGTATATAAAAAAAAAATTCGTAATTCGTAATTCGTGTACGAAATTCCGTTCGAATTCGTACGAAATACGAAATTCGGACGAATCGTAATTTTTTTTACGAATCGTTAGTAAAGTTACGAATCGTTACGAATCGTTACGAATCGTTAACGCGGCTAATGAATTGTTGGTTCTCATAACACAGAGAACAATTCGAATCCAACTACAAATATCGAATTTCAATTTCAAGTTACGAATCGTTACGAATCGTTATGAATAGTTACGAATCGTTACGAATCGTTATGAATAGTTACGAATCGTTAGTAAATCCAACTACCAATATCGAATTTCAACTAATTTGAACGAAATTATTATAGCAGATATAACGAATGAATTCGAATGACAAAGTGTCATTTTTGCAGAAAAAAAAAAAGCGTAGGGGTCCCCCCAAATTCAATAACCAGGCCCTTCAGGTCTGGTATGGATATTAAGGGGGACCCCAGCCAAAAAAAAAAAAAAAAAAATGGCGTGGGGTCCCCCCCAAATATCCATACCAGACCCTTCAGGTCTGGGATGGATTTTAAGGGGAACCCCGGCCAAAAAAAAAATGGCGTGGGGTCCCCCTCAAAATCCATACCAGACCCTTTATCCGAGCACGCAACCTGGCAGGCCGCAGGAAAGGAGGGGGGGACGAGAGCGGCCCCCCCTCCCGCCTGAACCGTACCAGGCCACATGCCCTCAACATTGGGAGGGTGCTTTGGGGTCCCCCCCAAAGCACCTTGTCCCCATGTTGATGAGGACAAGGGCCTCATCCCCACAACCCTGGCCGGTGGTTGTGGGGGTCTGCGGGCGGGGGGCTTATCGGAATCTGGAAGCCCCCTTTAACAAGGGGACCCCCAGATCCCGGCCCCCCCCCTGTGTGAAATGGTAAGGGGGTACAAAAGTACCCCTACCATTTCACCAAAAAAGTGTCAAAAATGGTAAAAATGACAGGAGACAGTCTTTGACAATTCCTTTATTAAAATCTTCTTTCTTCTTTCTTCTGGTCTTCCTTTCTTCATCTTCTCCTTCCGGCATCTTCTTCCATCTTCTTCTTCCTTCGATTCGCTTCTTCTTCCTCCGGTCTTCTCGTCCTTCTCGTCCGGCGTCGTCCTTCTCGTCCGGCATCGTCGTCTCTTCTCGCAGGCCGCTCCTCGCAATGGGAGGCTCCCGCTCTGTGAGGCTTCGCTCCGGGTGACAGGTCTTTTATAACGAAGGCACCTGGTGACCCCGCCCCCTCTGACGCACGGGGACGTCATGTGGAATTCCCTATGGCTTTCCCCATGACGTCAGAGGGGGGGCGGGGTCACCAGGTGCCTTCGTTATACAAGACCTGTCACCCGGAGCGGAGCCTCACAGAGCGGGAGCCTCCCATTGCGAGGAGCGGCCTGCGAGAAGAGACGACGATGCCGGACGAGAAGGACGACGCCGGACGAGAAGGACGAGAAGACCGGAGGAAGAAGAAGCGAATCGAAGGAAGAAGAAGATGGAAGAAGATGCCGGAAGGAGAAGATGAAGAAAGGAAGACCAGAAGAAAGAAGATTTTAATAAAGGAATTGTCAAAGACCGTCTCCTGTCATTTTTACAATTTTTGACACTTTTTTGGTGAAATGGTAGGGGTACTTTTGTACCCCCTTACCATTTCACACAGGGGGGGGGCCGGGATCTGGGGGTCCCCTTGTTAAAGGGGGCTTCCAGATTCCGATAAGCCCCCCGCCCGCAGACCCCCACAACCACCGGCCAGGGTTGTGGGGATGAGGCCCTTGTCCTCATCAACATGGGGACAAGGTGCTTTGGGGGGGACCCAAAGCATCCTCCCAATGTTGAGGGCATGTGGCCTGGTACGGTTCAGGCGGGAGGGGGGGCCGCTCTCGTCCCCCCCTCCTTTCCTGCGGCCTGCCAGGTTGCGTGCTCGGATAAAGGGTCTGGTATGGATTTTATGGGGGACCCCACGCCATTTTTTTTGGCTAGGGTTCCCCTTAAAATCCATCCCAGACCTCAAGGGTCTGGTATGGATTTTGAGGGGGACCCTACGCCATTTTTTTTTTTTTTTGGCTGGGGGTCCCCCTTAATATCCATCCCAGACCTGAAGGGCCTGGTTATTGAATTTGGGGGGACCCCTACGCTTTTTTTTTATCAATGACTTCAATGAATGACAGTTCTCTGTATTACGGATCCAACAATTCATTTGCCGGCATTAGCTGCGACTCGATTTTAAATAGTTTTTTTTTTCCTGCAAAAATGACACTGTGCAGGAACAGTTCTCTATATTAGATATACTGAATCTCGAAGCATTCGAAGCATTCGTTATATCCGCTATTATAATGTCTTTCATATTAGTTGAAATTACATATTTGTTAGTTACAATACAACATTCGAATTGTTCTCTGTATTACGGGAATCGGCAATTAGCCGCGAGTGATTTTAAATGTCTTTTTTTCCTGCAAAAATGACACATTGTTCAGAGAGAGTTCTAAACACGGGAAACATGACCCCCCTTCATAGACATACTATAGAGTATATAGTATATAGAAGGGCGCAGGTTTCCCGTGTTTAGAACTCTCTCTGTACAATGTGTCATTTTTGCAGGAAAAAAAGACATTTAAAATCACTCGCGGCTAATTGCCGATTCCCGTAATACAGAGAACAATTCGAATGTTGTATTGTAACTAACAAATATGTAATTTCAACTAATATGAAAGACATTATAATAGCGGATATAACGAATGCTTCGAATGCTTCGAGATTCAGTATATCTAATATAGAGAACTGTCCCTGCACAGTGTCATTTTTGCAGGAAAAAAAAAGCTATTTAAAATCACTCGCGGCTATTGCCGGCAAATGAATTGTTGGATCCGTAATACAGAGAACTGTCATTCATTGAAGTCATTGATAAAAAAATGTGTAGGGGTCCCCCCAAATTCAATAACCAGGCCCTTCAGGTCTGGGATGGATATTAAGGGGGACCCCAGCCAAAAAAAAAAAAAAATGGCGTAGGGTCCCCCTCAAAATCCATACCAGACCCTTGAGGTCTGGGATGGATTTTAAGGGGAACCCTAGCCCAAAAAAAATGGCGTGGGGTCCCCCATAAAATCCATACCAGACCCTTATCCGAGCACGCAACCTGGCAGGCCGCAGGAAAGGAGGGGGGACAAGAGCGGCCCCCCCTCCCGCCTGAACCGTACCAGGCCACATGCCCTCAACATTGGGAGGGTGCTTTGGGGTCCCCCCCAAAGCACCTTGTCCCCATGTTGATGAGGACAAGGGCCTCATCCCCACAACCGTGCCCGGTGGTTGTGGGGGTCTGCGGGCGGGGGGCTTATCGGAATCTGGAAGCCCCCTTTAACAAGGGGACCCCCAGATCCCGGCCTCCCCCCTGTGTGAAATGGTAAGGGGGTACAAAAGTACCCCTACCATTTCACCAAAAAAGTGTCAAAAATTGTAAAAATGACAGGAGACGGTCTTTGACAATTCCTTTATTAAAATCTTCTTTCTTCTGGTCTTCCTTTCTTCATCTTCTCCTTCCGGCATCTTCTTCCATCTTCTTCTTCCTTCGATTCGCTTCTTCTTCCTCCGGTCTTCTCGTCCTTCTCGTCCGGCGTCGTCCTTCTCGTCCGGCATCGTCGTCTCTTCTCGCAGGCCGCTCCTCGCAATGGGAGGCTCCCGCTCTGTGAGGCTCCGCTCCGGGTGACAGGTCTTGTATAACGAAGGCACCTGGTGACCCCGCCCCCCCTCTGACGTCATGGGGAAAGCCATAGGGAATTCCACATGACGTCCCCGTGCGTCAGAGGGGGCGGGGTCACCAGGTGCCTTCGTTATAAAAGACCTGTCACCCGGAGCGAAGCCTCACAGAGCGGGAGCCTCCCATTGCGAGGAGCGGCCTGCGAGAAGAGACGACGATGCCGGACGAGAAGGACGACGCCGGACGAGAAGGACGAGAAGACCGGAGGAAGAAGAAGCGAATCGAAGGAAGAAGAAGATGGAAGAAGATGGCGGAAGGAGAAGATGAAGAAAGGAAGACCAGAAGAAAGAAGAAAGAAGATTTTAATAAAGGAATTGTCAAAGACCGTCTCCTGTCATTTTTACCATTTTTGCCACTTTTTTGGTGAAATGGTAGGGGTACTTTTGTACCCCCTTACCATTTCACACAGGGGGGGGGGGCCGGGATCTGGGGGTCCCCTTGTTAAAGGGGGCTTCCAGATTCCGATAAGCCCCCCGCCCGCAGACCCCCACAACCACCGGCCAGGGTTGTGGGGATGAGGCCCTTGTCCTCATCAACATGGGGACAAGGTGCTTTGGGGGGGACCCCAAAGCACCCTCCCAATGTTGAGGGCATGTGGCCTGGTACGGTTCAGGCGGGAGGGGGGGCCGCTCTCGTCCCCCCCTCCTTTCCTGCGGCCTGCCAGGTTGCGTGCTCGGATAAAGGGTCTGGTATGGATTTTGAGGGGGACCCCCACGCCATTTTTTTTTTTTTGGCCGGGGTTCCCCTTAAAATCCATCCCAGACCTGAAGGGTCTGGTATGGATATTTGGGGGGGGCCCTACGCCATTTTTTTTTTTTTTTTTTTTTGGCTGGGGTCCCCCTTAATATCCATACCAGACCTGAAGGGCCTGGTTATTGAATTTGGGGGGACCCCTACGCTTTTTTTTTTTTTTTATATCAATGAATGACTGTTTTTTAAATAGCTTTTTTTTCTGCAAAAATGACACTTTGTCATTCGAATTCATTCGAATGCATTCGAATTCATTCGAATGCATTCGAATTCATTCGTTATATCTGCTATAATAATTTCGTTTGAATTAGTTGAAATTTGATATTGGTAGTTGGATTCGAATAATTTGGAGCTGAAATTCGTAAACGGAATTTTTCCTGCAAAAATGACACTTTGTCATTCGAATTCATTCGAATTCATTCGAATTCATTCGAATCATTCGAATTCATTCGAATCATTCGGCAACGAAATTCGTAAACGGAATTTCGTATTCCGTACGGAATTCGTAAAAAAAAAAATTCGTACTACAGATTCGTAAATTCGTACGAATTTCGAAAAATTCGTACGAATTACGAATTCGTACGAAACGAATTGCACATGTCTAATAGTCATATGACGTCCACAAGGTGGATCTCCCATCCTGGGTGGACGTCATATGACGTCCTCCCATTCCCACAGTTAGAATCACTCACATAAGGAACATATTAACCCCTGCAGCGCCCCCTAGTGTTAACCCCTTCCCTGCCAGTCACATTTACACAGTAATCAGTGCAATTTTATAGCAACGATCGCTGTGTAAATGTGAATGGTCCCAAAAATATGCAAAAGTGTCCGAAGTGTCCGCCGCAATGTCGCAGTCATGAAAAAAAAAAATCGCAGATCGCCGCCATTACTAGTAAAAAAAAAAAAAAAAAGTGCAATAAATATATCCCTATTTTGTAGACGCTATAACTTTTGCGCAAACCAATCTATATATACGCTTATTGCGATTTTTTTTACCAAAAATATGTAGAAGAATACGTATCAGCCTAAACTGAGTAAAAAATGTGTTTTTTAAAAAAAAATGGGATATTTATTATAGCAAAAAGTAAAAATATTGTGTTTTTTTTCAAAATTGTCGCTCTTCTTTTGTTTATAGCGCAAAAAATAAAAACCGCAGAGGTGATCAAATACCGCCAAAAGAAAGCTCTATTTGTGGGGAAAAAAGGACGTCAATTTTGTTTGGGTGCAACATCTGACGACTGCGCAATTGTCAGTTAAAGCGATGCAGTGCCGAATCGCAAAAAGTGCTCTGGTAAGGAAGGGGGTAAAATTGTCCGGGGCTGAAGTGGTTAAAACAAAAAGAATGAATTCCAGATGCAGTATGCCTGCTCAGTCCCTCACAAATAGCACTCTTTCCAAAAAGGCTTAGTAGGTGTGATGCAAATGTATTGATCTTTAGACTCTGAAATAAGACTCTGAGTTTTTTTTTATATTTGCAGATGCATTATGCATCAATTTCTCAAAAATGACAGCCTGTCCTTACTGTGGTGCAAAACCATAACATTTTTGCTATTTAGTCTCCAAATCAAGACATTATCATTTTAATTTCTGGGGGTGTGGCCTGACCTAGAAAGAAGATGGAAGCTTGACTCTAGAGCTCCCGCCGCCACAGGATAAAGCAACGCTCTAACGGAGGTAACCTCACCTCTAAACATACCTAAAACATGGGGACAGCATCCCAGAACTCTTCAGCGTCCCGATCCCACTCCCCCTGGAAGCAGAACGGGGGTTTGAGCCAAAACATCCCTGAAATGTTCTGGACCGCCAGAGGGAACATGGTGTCTTCCCACCACAGACTTTCTCAGACAACAGCCCCCTCTATAGTGGGGACACCATCCGTCCCACCTAACTGGTCACCACAGGCATGGGAGGAATAGAAGTCCCCCCTCAACCCCACTTAAACATCCATGACTTGTGGACCATTGCCGCAGACATAAAAGACACTCTGTCAGCTACCATCTCAGAACTCCGGCTGGACATCCATACGCTAGCTACAGTAGAGTAGCATGAGTACATGAGGTAGAAAAAGTAACGGAACGGCACGATGCAGTATTCCGCTGGGCGCCGAACCGCATTGATACCCGCACCCTACAACTGAGGGATATGCAATGCCACATGGAAAAACTTGACAACAGGGGCAGGCGACATAATATACAGATTAGAGGCCTGCCTGAGTCGATCGAGGGGGGACAAATATCTCCCACGATTGTAGGCCTGTTTAACGGTCTGCTCAATAGACCACCCCAGTCATCAATTGAAATGGAGAGGATCCATTGAGCCCAAAGTAAGGGACACGGACCCTCCTAGAGACATCATTTGCATAGTTGACTATAAGCTCAAGGAAGAAATCCTGCGACAGGCGAGGGGCCAACCACAACTTATGCATGAAGGAGTGAACATACAAATTTACCAAGATCTTTCAGGCATTACATTGCAACACCGTTGAGACTTGATACCCCTGCTGGACGCCCTGCGTACTAAAGGCATCCAATATAAATGGAAGTGCAGGAAGATTTACCACACTTCTGGTGGATGTTCCTAACTGGTATGCAGATTTTCGCCGCCCCACAGTGAGGAAAAACAAGCTGCAAGATTAATGGTTTTAAACTTACATTGTTTACTAACGCCCCAGGTTCATGTTTATGGGTTATTTATTTGTATACAATTCTAAAGTACAACACAATTCAACAGACTTTCCACCGCAAATTTCATGGAAATTTCGGTGGCAAGTCCAACTACTGAACTAATACCACAGCAATACAGGTTTAGACTGTTATACCAGGCATAAAAAGTATCTCAATTTGAAGTGACATATATACCACTCACTATCCCTCCGCGTATCTAACACCCCATTTTACAAAGTGTTCTGAGGGGTTATCCTGCACCCTTTAAACCCAATGCCCAGTGGCGGCAGGCTCTCCTATATCTCCAATAACTCTTCATAGTTAGGTAATCATCAACCCCCACACAGTAACAAGGTGCAGGCACACCGATATGGGTGCACACATTGTTTTTGCTCTGTACTTTACCGAATCCCTATACATACTGAGGTGGGAGAACAGGATCTCCCACACCTCACCGGTAAACCCCTAGGGATCACATCTCTACAAAAACACCCTCTCCCATACTCGGCTACCCCCCCCCCACCCACCATGGCGGACAACATAGGCGCAACCACAACACACCACCGACCGACGTGACTACACATTCAACTCAAGCTATGCTCAATAAATATCCGTGGACTAAACACCCCCAAAAAAAGAACGCAATTACTCTACACTCTTCAGAAAACCAAGGCGCACATAGCCCTTATACAGGAAACTCATTTCAGAACGGACAGCATCCCCAAGGTTCACAACACTTACTTTCCGATGGCCTACAATGCCTCCAATGAGGATGCTATATGTAAGGGAGCATCTATCATGATATCAAAGCATTGCCCCATCCAGGTATCAGAAGTCCTAAGAGATGCTCGGGGCAGGTTCCTGTTTCTTAAGGGAACACTGCACAATAGGCCCATCACGATAGCAATCCTCTATGCCGATAATACACAGCAAGTCTCTTTTTTCCGCACCACCCTACAACAACTTACGATCTTTCAATCAGGCACTCTGATTGTGGGGGGGACTTCAATGTTGTTCTGATCCCTTCCCCTGACACATCCAACGGTGTGTCTTCTATGAAATACAGAACCCTCCGCTCAATAAAAACCCAACTAAGTGACCTGACATTACACGACACATGGTGCATGTTACATCCAAACGTAAAAGACTTCACTTTCTTCTCTCCGCCACACAACAAGTATTTCAGGATTGACCACTTCTTCATCTCACAAAATGATTTAACCTTCCTTACTGAAGCCACAATTGATCCCATGCTGCTCTCTGACCATAATCCCATTACCATGACACTGACACTCCCGATGACACGCACCGGATCCAATATCTGGTGCATCGACAACTCCCTTTTGATGGACCTAGAGATTACAGAGAAAATAAGCGAGAACCTATTCCACTATTTCGCAGAAAACATCTCAGATGATTCTTCCCCGGCTTCAGTTTGGACCGCACATAAGAATGTAATCAGGGGTGAACTCATCTCTTTAGTCGCCAAAAGGAACAAAATTAGAAAAGCGCGTATCAAGGAACTGACCGCATGCATACGCTCACTCGAACAAGCACACAAACTATCGCTGGCTACCAGTTTATTTAATGAACTACTAAAGGCTAGGGAAGAACTTCTAGGTGAGCTCCACAAAACGTTAAAACGAAAGAACGCCCTAACCCAAAAGTTATTCTACGAATTTGGTAACAAATCCTGAAAATTATTGGCTAGAGCCCTTCAAATTAAGAAAGCAGCTCACACTATCCATACTATCAAAGATCCATTGGGTAACATCAAGGCCACTTCTGAAGACATAGCTGACCAATTTGTGCACTATTTCTCTATTTTATACAATATACCCACCTCGCTCCTGACAAACACAACCACAGATCGGACGAAGACGATCAATGACTTCCTCTTACAATATAGCCCATCCCCACTCACCATGGAAGAATCTAGAGACCTAGACCTCCCAATCTCGATAGAGGAGACATTAACCGCCTTGAAACAATTGAAAACAGGTAAAAGCCCAGGCCCAGACGGCTTAACTGTCAGCTATTATAAATCCTTCACCGATACTCTCATCCCTCAGTTTGTCTGGGCATTCAACAATCTACCGTCTTTCCCCATCATCACCAAAGATATCCTAGAGGCCCACATTATGCTCTTTCCGAAACTAGGCAAAGATGCCACGATTGTATCAAACTACCGACCTATATCATTGCTTAACGTGGACGTGAAGCTCTACGCCAAAATTCTGGCAAACCACATTCTTCCCCTACTACCCAGGTTCATTTCTTTAGATCAAGTTGGATTTATCCCTGATAGAGAGGCCAGAGATAATACCATAAATGCCATCAACATACACCATTGGCTCTCAACCACTTCCACTAAAGGCTTCTTTCTATCCCTTGATGTGGAGAAGGCGTTCGATAGAGTGGCTTGGGACTACATGTCGGCAACATTACAGGCGATGGGATTTCCAAACCGCCTACTTCAAATGATACTCACACTATACTCATCTCCCACAGCCAAAATCAGAGTCAATAGCCGCCTGTAGGATGCCTTCTTCATTTCCAATGGAACTCGTCAGGGATGTCCCCTATCCCCCCTTATTTTCGTCCTCACCATGGAACTCTTGCTTCGCAAATTGAGAGACAACACAGATATCAAAAGCATTGATATTCATCACAAACAATATAAAATAGCAGCCTATGCAGATGATATTTGGCTATTTCTTTCTGACCCCATAACCACTATCCCCAACCTTCTTAAAGACTTTTTAAAACAATCTCTAATCTCCAAATCAACTTTACAAAGTCAAAAGCCCTGAACATAACTCTCCCAACAACGATAGTAAAATAATTTCCCCTTTGGGTGGGAACCACATGCAATCACTTAGTGAACTCTATGCACAAAACTTCCTACCCGTTCTCCAGACCATACAGGGAGACCTTTACAAATGTCATACTTCTCTAGGTTCGGCAGAACTGCCATTTTAAAAATGAATGTTCTGCCCAGACTCCTCTCTTTCAGGCCATTCCCATCAAACTTCCCTCTTCTTTCTTCACATCCTACAAAAGAATGTGCAGAAACCTCATTTGGATCTCCAAGACCCCTAGACTAAGCTGGGTAAAACTGGTACTCCCAAAACTGAAAGGGGGATTAGGCCTCCCAGACATCCAAAAATACTGGGCATGCCCCCTTACCAGAATTGTTGACTGGCACGTACACAAAAATAGCAAAGACTGGATTCAACTTGAAAACTCCTTTGCGCAGATACCGGTCTCTCACTTGCCATGGATCAACCACAAATCCACCCCTAAAGAATACGCTGCACACACATTAATAGGACCCATGATGCTGAACTTTAGATCTGCTTGCAAAACTCTCATAATGATTCCCTCGCCCGAACCCATGACTCCATTAGACCAGAACCCTGACTTTCCACATGCAACCCAGGTGACCTGTCCCACGGATCCCAAATTAGAGTGAAACAATTCTTTCAAGATGGCAAACTCCTTTCATACACGGCAATTTTCTCCAAATTCCCTGACCGATGCATCCCCTTTTTAAATTCTCACAACTCCGACACTTCTTCCACAATGCCAAACCCCACTGGCACCGAGACTATACCCCTTTGAAGCACTATGCAACAGCATAGGACCTCAAAGGCGGCTATGTATGTGCACCTGTTCCTGGGCTACAACCAAAAGGAAGACAAAATCATCCGATAATGGGAAAGTGATCTAACCATAGACCTACCCAAAGAAGAATGAGAATGCATACACACCCATATCCACAAAGGATCCATCAATACCTCTACTCAAGAAAATAGATATAAAATCTACTCCAGATGGTACAGGACACCCGACAAGATCCACAAATTTCACCCCAACATCTCTCCGCTTTGCTGGAGGTGCTCTTTACTGCACATATGGTGGGATTGTCCACTTATACAACCATTCTGGAAGGAAATCCACCGCTTAATTACTCAAATCACATCATACACCCCAGATTTCACTCCAGCACCATTTCTACTCTATCACACTTCCATACCTCTTTCAGCATAAAAAAAAATCCCTTACCTTACACCTCATTAATGCCGCCAACCCATGTGTACCAACGCACTGGAGGAGCACCACTCCTCCTACAATCTCGGAATGGTTCAAACGGGTGTAGAAAACTGCTTAAATGGAGAACCTTATACACCAGGCCAAAGACAACCTGACAAGGTAACCTGGGCATGTCGGATACACTTTAGAGATTCCACAGATGCTAATGATATAAATACTAGTACATCATGACCCAATTAGGGGAAAACATACATAGAGATCTCAAAGACACTCAGGATCTCCGCCACCCCTGCCCTCCTGTTACCCCCCCACCCAACGAATCCCCCCATCACTACTCATACGACCTGACGTTCATATCAGACTCTTGCATTGCATCCTTCATAGCTCACCCATACGGGACAACACCCTGAAAGGCCACCAGGGAACTCGATGGACCCTCGTATGGAAAACATACAGTTACAAAGCGGCTCATTTACACCTCACGGTAAACCGATTCACTCACAGTTAGATCCCTTTTGGGGTGAGTGGGTTCAGAGGTGGCTTACTTTGGTTTACACCTACTTATTGCTCGGAGCCCCACTCACGTGACCAAATTATCCTCCCACAACAGAGATGTTCGGTTTTCTTCTCGACTCCAGCCATAAATGACAAAATATTCCTGTTTGGGAATGGATATGTCTAGATATATAGGTTTCAACATAACTTCCATTCCAGAATGACACTCAGAAGACGGTAGACTGTGTACCGGATATTTTCTATGTTTTACTCTGTATCTTGCCGTTTATTCCTTGTAACCTTTCCTGTGATCTCTGTTAACTTGAAAACTTTAATAAAAATTTAATGGAAAAAAAAATATTTAATTTCCAGGCACAATATGTCTGCTCAATTGCTCAGAAATTGCATCCTGTGCAAAAAGGCTTAATAGCCATGATGCATGTTTCTGATTTCAAACAAGAAAGCACTATTTTTTTAATTCAAAATGTGATGTAAATCTGTAACATGTTTTCATCTTTAGTCTCTGAAAAAAAAACAGTTTTTTCTGATGCATTTTGCTTTCTCTCTTCCTAAAAAACTACAACCTATCCAATAATGGTTTAAACGCTTTGCTCAATGATTGATCTCTCACATGAAATGTGCCTGTGCTCTCCTTCCTAAATAGCAAACTATTAAAAAGGCTTCACATTTCTGCTACAAACATGTACAATATTTTGGTCTTCAGTTTCAGAAAAAATACACTGTAATATGAGTTTTTTGACTTGTGACTCTGAAAAAGTATACTCATACATTTTTATTTCATAATAAAATCTGCCTAGACTCGTTTTTTTTCTATTATAGCAAAGTAAGAAAGCTTACATGGTGTGCAGCATGTCCGTGAAATATTTCTGGCTCATGATTGTAACATAATAAACTGATTTTTTTCACAATAGGATATACCTCAACTCTTCTTGTAATATACAGTATCTCACAAAAGTGAGTACACCCCTCATATTTTTGTAAATATTTAATTATATCTTTTCATGTGACAACACTGAAGAAATTACACTTTGCTACAATGTAAAGTAGTGAGTGTACAAGTTGTATAACAGTTTGAATTTGCTGCCCCCTCAAAATAACTCAACACACAGCCCTTAATGTCTAAACCTCTGGCAACAAAAGTGAGTACACCCCTAAGTGAAAATGTCCACATTGGGCTCAACTGTAGAAGCCAGGTACAAATGCATGCATAATGTGCAGCAAGTCTTTGCAATACATGGCTGTTATTTATTGAATAAAACAATACTTATCTCTCTTCATACATTGTTGCTCCAGACTCTAATCAAAATGTTTATTTACTCTCCAGCCACTGTACCATATGTTGTCTTTGTCTGAAACATGTCACTGTCATTTTGTTAGTCTGTCATTACAACTGCCTCATCTATGGAATGTGAGTTTGTGGTTTTGAGATGTTTTGGTGCACTCTCATATGATCTGTTTGTGTATTAGCCTAGAAAATGGGCATTACTGGCATCTAAGATTCAGCTTCCATTGAGATCCATTGAGTTTAAAGTTCAACTAACCTACCTGAACCAAGCCCAGTGACCTAACATTAAATATTCTTCTCATGCTAAGCAATGTGTAAGTTTAATGTATATTGTGAAGATTTGCTATGTTATAAGGAACATCTAGAAGTGTTAATTGTATGTTAGCAATACCCTGAAAAATGTACCATGGTAAGTCAGTAATGGCTAAAAGATCAGATGCAGGGAGACCACAGGTAATGCTGGTGACTAGCTGTTTGGCCACTGCCTGCTTTTTTTTGTGTACAGCTTACAGAATTACATTTTTCCTTTTGACAATACCTTCATCTGCTTTTCTTTCCAAAAGGATGATGACATTTTTGTTCAGATATCATTCAGGGTCAGCACCTACTTCCTATACTGAGATGATGTCTCAGAGATTATATAGTGATTTAAATCCTATTAACTGTGCAGTTCTTGACTGAGATCACAAATGCCTTACACATATCAGTCCCTGCTGCAACCTCTCACCTTGTATCTTGCTAGAGAGACTGGATCTTGAGGACTACTCAATTACATATTGCTGTATAATGTAGGTATATACTAAGATGAGAACTTAATCTCTGATCCCTTAAGGAAAAATGCTTTCATTTTCAAATAGTAAAACCTTTTATTAGAATTAATTTAAACAGACATGCACATTGTGCTACTTGTTTTATTAATTGATGCATTATTTTCTTTATCTATTTAATGAAAATACACTTGCTGGTTTTGCTACTCAAAAATATTATTTTTTTTGCTTAAATAATAATAAAAAAAATGTAACATTCAAAAAGGCAGTTGAATCACAACTGACTGGTTTTCTGCATTCCACATGCTTACATTTATTAAGACGCATTGTTTGAAAGACAAATAAAATTACAGTGTCATTAGTAAGATATTATATTTATCTGAATTGCATCTGACTGATGGGTTTAGTGGACCTATTTTTCCTTATTTTCAGCTGAAATAAATGTTGCTAAGGCAGTGAAAGAATCTAATAAACAAAAACAATAGAAGGTATATATCATAGACAGTGTAAATATCAATAATGAAAGTGATTTGTTGACAGTCCTGGTAGTGGGTGGCGATGTGGGTCCTTACGACTAGAGATAAACTGCCTGTTGAAGGCATGTGGCCTGGTAAAGTTTTGAGGAAAGGAGGGGGGTGCACATGCTCAGGCCCCACTTGTCTTCCACACTAGATCCTCATCAAGAATACAAGTTTGTTATGTAGTTTTTGAAAAACCCCATGCCATTTTTGTTTAGGGGTACCACAATAACAGTTATACTAGCCCCCAATCTTTAAAAAGGGTCTGGTACAGGTGAAGGAAATCCCCAGCCAGCTTATTATTTCTTTGTAAATTTCAGTTATGCTGTAGTAGGTTGTATACATTGTACAGATGTGCCACGTCATAGGCAGAGTTAAGGTCATCCCTAAAACTTGTTATTTAAATTAATTTTTAATTTTTAATTATGCTTTTTAAGAATTATTAACATCACAGGAATTGTTTTTAAAACTTTTTTTATGCTTTGGTAAATGTTTCCTTGGACAGATATCTTATTTTTTTTTTAAATAGTTTCCATTGATATCAGTGGGGTTTACTGTATTTGTTATCCAAAGTTTATTTAACCACTTGACTACCAGTCTGTAATATCGTAGTAGTAGTTTTCAGTGCTGTGATAGTTTGACCAACAAATACGTTGTCATGCAAAGTTGTACTCAAATTAATTTTATATCATTTTTGGAGACAGTAGGAGCTTTCCTTTGGTGGTGCCTTCTCTCCTAATTTTTTTATCTCCAACACTGTCTCTATGTGACTTTCACCTCCCTTATCCTGCACAACTAAAAATTAACCCCATTCATCGTCATAATGTCACGTATATTAATATCTATCTAATGTACCATTCTCAATTGTTTTTAACCCCCCCCCCAGGTACCGGCAGGTTTCTTTATTTCCCCCAAAAAAATAAGATCACCTTGGGGTGTCTGCGTTCCAAAAAATGGTCACTTAAGGGAGTTACGCACTATTCTAATTTTTATTTTAACAGAAAAAAGGGACGTTTTTTTTTTTCTCAAAAATGTTGTTTTTTTTCTATTTTATAGTTACAGCAGTTATTAAAAAACACATCTGCCTGCTGGATACAGCGTCTTGATAAACATACATTGGTTTCGGAACTGGTTAAGTTTGAAAACTTACCCTAAATTTGAAACTCAGACATTTGGCTCATCACTACTGATGAACTCTGAACTGTACCTGTTCTGTTAGATATCCCCTACATTATCACATGCTTATTACATTAATCACATTTTTCCAAACGTAAGTAGATTTATATAGTTGTTTAAAACTGTGAATGATTACCGGTATATAAGATCTTGATGGTGTTATTGAATTCAGCCATACCACTTGTTTTAACATTTATGTATAGCAAAATTTACATTTTGCATAGAGTAGGGAAGGGTTAAAACTTCTAGCAATTACATTTTTGCTATATGTGTACCATTGGGAAAATTTCCATTCAATTCCTATCACAAAGATACAAGAGGGAGTTAGAGAAAATCTCCCAAAGTGAGGGAAATTTTCCTATTACACATTTTTCCTGGAACAGATATCTCCATTGGGGGATTTTTCTGTACCTTTTGTTCTGGGAACAGATCTAAATCTTTGAATTTCCCCTCATTTTCTGTCCCAGTGACAGTATCCAGCAGAGCAAAAAAGTGTAGAATCTCCTCATTAGGGACAAAAGTCTTGGCAGGGAGTCTCTCTTCTCCATGCCATCCAAAAACAGTTTGCCTAAAGATACACTTTATGCTTGACCTTTATTAACACATGTGCATTAACATTCTTTGCTTCTATCAGGAAAGTGTTGAATACATACATTTTAGCAGGAGAAACTATAGAGGTGCAACAGTACAATTTTACTTAAGAGATAGATTTTAAGAGACAGAGATTTGTCATTTAAATAAAGTGCCAGTTGTAATAAAATATAAAAATGGCACCTACGTTTTATCAAATGTATAAAGAAGAATGTGGACTGAGGCTATTATGTACTTTCATGGTACCGTACAAAGACTCAACATACATATGGTAAGTATAAAAGTAGATTTTTATTCCAAAATATATTAAAACATACATACATCTAAAAAAGACACAACAAATAAAGGTGTCTTTAACATTAATCTCTATAAAACCACAGATGGATTTGACATTAGGAGGTAACCATTGTCAGTTTAGTGTATACCATCTGCATAATGGACACTCGACATGTTTCACAGTTAAACCACCGCTTCTCCAGGAGCTTTTATATATTTTATATATTTTATTATAGTGGAAACATCACTACAAATTATATAAATAGAAAAAAAAACAAAGGAGAAAAATTATAACAATCATAAAAATGCAGATAATACAAACATGTGGTGATATCCAGTGATTGTGATCTTACCCAGGACAGAGTCATGTGCGCAAGCCCAATTGATACAGCTCTGCACCGGCAAATGTGGGGACCTCACATCAAGGGGACATACAGTCTGATTAAAAAGGGATTATAGGTTCAGCTGTATAATAATCAATATATAGTTCAACACATTGCAACAACCGATACAGTGCGTCTGGGTCATGTCCCTTCAAAAATAAAGCTGAATCATGGCAAAGGTATATGCAGCAATGATGGTAAAACTATGTAGAGAAGCAAAACAAATACTCAATACATATAAATATAACCCCAAAACTCGGGCCACAAAAGTATAACCAGGTCCAGGGAAGATGAGTGCATATACAGTGTAAGCATATATGTCTTAAATGATATGAAATGTTCGCAGTGTATTTACATTACCAAGTGTGTCTGGGGTAAACAGAAGAAAAGAAGGTTACTCAGCAAAGAAGGATGCATATATGCATCAAACGTGCATATAGCTTCACTTACTAGTAATATAGAGACATATACACTAAAAGCTCGTCTTTCAAAGAGAATATATAAAGGCATGCTTATCAGACTGGTACAGCAGTGTAACCTTAAGACAATTAAGCTTATAACCAGCGTTGTTTTAATATATATTGGAATAAAAATTTCCTTTATACTTACCCTATGTCGAGCCTTTGTACAGTACCATAAAAGTCCATAATAGCCTCAGTCCACATTCTTCTTTAGAGATTTGTCATTGATGAGATGACACCCTAGACATAAACAGTATCACAGGGTACAAAATAGCCTTTAACTGCCTCCCGCCTGCTAGATAGTAAAATGACGGAGGGTGGGATCCCCTCTCATTCTGGGGCAATGTCATATGAAACGTTGCCCTGTGTCACCCCTCTCACGTGCCCGTGCCTGTGTCCCTAGGTTACATTGCGACCCCAATCTCGGTAAAGAGCTGATGATGCGGCTTTTTAACCATGTGATTGGCTGTGTCCAATCACAGTAGATCACATGTAAACACAAAAGTGTCATTTATCGGATCTCCTTGCCTCACACTGACAGGGTGTGAGGGGAGGAGAGCCGATCAGTGGCATCTCCTCGCAGGGGAGACTGTACAGGTAATCAGGGCACTGATCATAATTGCCCTGATTATCAGTGCAGCTCCAGCAGTGACACCAATCAGTGCCCATCATTGATGCCAGTCAGTGCTGCCTTTTAGTGCCCATCAGTGCCTACTCATCAGTGCCGCCCATCAGTGCTGCCCATCAGTGCTGCTTATCATTGCCCATAAGTGCTGTCTATCATTGCCCATCAGTGCCACCTATCAGTGCTCATCAGTGTGGCATATTAGTGCCGCCTCATCAGTGCCCTTCAATGCCGCCTCATCAGTGCCCTTCACGACCACCTCATCAGTGCAGTCTATCAGTGCCACCTCATCAGCACACATCATTGAAGGAGAAAAATAACTTATTTACAACATTTACTGACAGAAACTAAGAAAAACTTTAATTTTTTTTCAGCATTTTGGATTTTTTTGTTTTTTTAGCAAAAAATTCAAAAACTAGCGGTGATTAAGTACCACCAAAAGAAAGCTCCATTTGTGAGAATAAAATTATAAAAATGTCATTTGGGTACAGCGTTGCATGACCACCCAATTGTCATTCAAAGTGCGACAGCGCTAAAAGCGGAAAATTGGTCTGGACAGGAAGGGGGTAAAAGTGCCCTGTACTAAAGTGGTTAACCGATTCCATGACTTTCTTACAATATGGCCATGGAGATAAAACAATTATACACTATTTTTGGAGAACCTGTTTAATGATACAGATAGAATTACCAGTTATAAGTTAGAATAATCATTTAGGCCTACAAAAGCTTTAATTACATACAGTAGGTTGAATTTAAATGAATTGGCAAATGGACATTTCTAATAAAATACTGATAAATTCTTTCTCTATAACAAGGTACCTACAGTATATTAAATCTATGTCAATACAATAATTTGGACAATTACCCTAGATTTTAAAGGCAGCAATCCTACTTTTTTTTACATCGTTATCCACAGTAATTCTTCTGGCTGTTTGGTAGCATAATATTGACATATTAAGTATATTAAGAATATTGAGTATCTAAAAAAGAAGCACATCATTAACAATGCTAACATTCGTTTGTATACAATTTAATTTGGTTCATTATTCTTACCTTTAAACTTACTTAAAACACAAATGATTGTATGCATTTATTATATTGTTTTTACAAATTATATATATATATATATATATATATATATATATATATATATATATATATATATATATATATATATTATATATATATATATATATATATATATATATATATATATATAGGCAAAAAAGGTTTTTACTTTTGTAGTCCATTTTGCTTTTTTGAAACTAGGTGTTTATGCGTTACAGAAGATATTTTCACTCTGAGGATATTACCAGAAGTGATGGCTTGGAAACTCAAACAGACAGTCTATTATCCAGCACACCTGTATCTGCTCCACTCTTCAGTAGAAGCATGTACTTCTAAAAACATGTACACATCAGTGTATTGGAAGTGTCCTATACTCTCAGCCCCTCCTGCTGTTCACTGAGTTTATACTGAAGCAGCATGTGTGCATTCAATTACACACACCACATTAGTTCAGTAATGATATAGGGTGAGATCTTCAATTCATTCAGTGTGTTTACCCAACAAAGAACACATACAGGTTTCTATAGTATGTTGAACTGAAAAGGGAACATAAAACAAAACATGAAGATAAATGTAATATCATTTTAAAGTGCATCCAAAATCAGTTTCAAGTATTGTTAGCTTTTATTGCCTCACCCACCATCCACAGGAATAATACAAAAACATGTAAAAATGTCTGTGTATTGATAAAATGAAAGTTTTTCTCGCTTACTTTAATTGTTTTCTTATGTTTATGTATGTATTTCCTGTATTATTAATACAATATACTAGTATCAGTAAATTCTATTTGAAAAAAACATTCTAATATAGTAAGGTGGCCCAAAAGAGACAAACACAACACAAATTCTCCTGCGCTCTGGTGTCTAGTCTCTCATTACGTGATGCAATCAATATCTCAAGGTAATGCCTGGTGTCTTGCAGCCCTCCTCAGAATAATGGGTATTCATAGACTACAGAAAAAAAAGATAAACAGGAGGGCGCACCGACCTTGTGCATTACCACTAAAAACGCTTTATTTACAATATAAAACAGCAAGATTTATACTCACAAACGAGTATTGATAGAAGGCATAGACAACAAAGTATGTCCACTGCTAGGAAATTCAACAAGCCAGTGCTTAGTGTTGAGTGGATCTGATGATTCCTCAAAAAATGGCTGACGCGTTTCTGGGGAGAACCCCTTTCCTCAGAGCCTAAAAACAGGCAATGGTCTTTCCCCCAGAACCTCTCCTATATATGTGTGCGTGAGACAAAGGCATCCCACTTATAAACTCATATATCACCACTTAAAAATCAAAAAAAATAGGGAGATCAAGAATCAAAAAAATATTAGGAAAACTTCAGCCAGCTGCGTTTATACCTATTTTCTCAGTTGAAGTGATCCCAATCAGCAGAAATGTCACTATTTGTATGCTGGCTATATTCTCAGTTTTTTGTGAGTATATGGGGATATTTTGTTTGATTAATAAAAGATTGTAAAATAGAGAGCATTCGATTTGATCGTATTGCTTTTAAGGACATTGGAAGTGGATTGAGCCTCTTAGATGGTACTAGTGGATTGGTGTTTTTTGTAATGACCCACAGGACTGGAAGTGTATACCATTGGGGGTTATTTACTAAAGGGAAATCCACTTGAAAGTGCAGCGAAAGTGCACTTGGAAGTGCAGTTGCTTTAAATCTGAGGAGTAGATCTGAAATGAGTGGAAGCTCTGCTGATTTTATCATCCAATCATGTGCAAGCTAAAATACAGTTTTTTTTATTTTCCTTGCATGTCCCCCTCGGATCTACAGCGACTTTACTTCCAAGTGCACTTGCAGTGCAAAGTGCATTTTCCTTTAGTAAATAACCACCATTGCATTTGTTCAGACCTATTATAAACTGGAGGTCAATACTAAGGTGAACAAATTGATATACACAAATGATGTGGTGGTGTTTGAAGGAGGTGTTCACTGGTTCACCACCAGAAGAAGATTGCATTTGAAAATAATGCACTGGATTTTTATTAATCACAGAAATTATTGATTCACACTGCTTAAAGACACATTGGGGGTTATTTACGAAAGGGAAATCCACTTTGCACTACAAGTGCAAACTACAAGTGCAAAGTGGACTTGAAATTGCACTGAAAGTACACTTGGAAGTGCAGTCGCTGTAGATCCGAGGGGGACATGCAAGGAAAATAAACAACAGCATTTTAGCTTGCACATGATTGGATGATAAAATCAACAGAGCTTCCCCTCATTTCAGATCTACCCCTCAGATTTACAGCGACTGCACTTCCAAGTACACTTTCAGTGCAATATCAAATGCACTTTGCACTTGTAGTTTGCACTTGTAGTGCAAAGTGAATTTGCCTTTCATAAATAACCCCCATTAACTTTAATTTACTTTCTTTAGTTAATTTTTATGCACCGATTTTTTTTTGAAAAAAATAATTTTTATTGCGCAATATAATTATGTGTGGTTGTAATAATAAGTTTGATACATACATTTATTATAAATAGCACTGTACAAATGTATACAGTTATACATCTTTGTTTCACCAAAATACATTTATATGAGGAAACATAAAGCAAACTTTAACCACTTTTAAACTTACATTCCTAAACATATTTCATTTAAACAGTATACTGTATATACAGTATAAAGCAGACACACGTTTACAATTCAAAAATAGCAGCCAGTGGCTTTTAGAATATAACATTAAAGGTTTAATATTGTACTAAGGAATAAACAGCACATAAAGATATATAAAGCAGGCTTCAAGATGTTTACTTTTATGAAAATGCAACAGATGTTATAAAATTGCTGCCATCTGTGGTCCATCTAATAATCTGAGTAGTTTAAGAGTATGGTTTTTCAAAACAAAACTATACATTCATATGTTCTTATCCATTTACTAATCAATTTGCACTTTCTGAGTAGTCTTCACAAAATATGCAAATTGCAGAACTTTCATAATAAAGCTAAACTCTAAGCTAATGACCAAACACAAAGATCCAGTACTGTTTACTAGGGATGAGACTGATGCTCGAGTCGAACGCAAGTTCGACTCGAACATCGGGTGTTCACCTGTTTGCCGAACAGCAAACAATATTTGGTGTTCGCGCAAATTCGAAAGCCGCCGTAACACCGTTAAAGTCTATGGGACACTAACATGTAAAATCAAAAGTGCTAATCTTAAAGGCTTAAGCCCCGTACACACGATCGGATTTTCCAACGGGAAATGTTGGATGTCAGTCTGTTGGCGGAAAATCCGACCGTGTGTATGCTCCATCAGACAATTGTCGGACTTTCCGCCAACAAATGTTGGCTAGCATGTCTTCAATTTTTCCGCCAACAAATGTGTGTTGTCTAATTTTCCGATCGTGTGTACACAAGTCCGTCAGGCAAAAGTCCAAAGTACAAACACGCATGCTCAGAAGCAGAAGTGGTCGGTCTTGTAAACTAGTGTTTAGAATGGAGAATTAACATTCTTGACGTGGCAAATTATGAAATCTCCAAATGCAGCGCACAATTCTCTTCTTCTTTAATGGGATAATAATTAAGTTGCTTTGCTGGTGATACTGATGAGAGTTATTGCAAACAAATTTTCAAAGGCTTTTTTTCTAGTGATATCAAGAATAATATTATTATGCTTTTTTTTTATTATTTGTGCAAGTTACCACAACACCATTATCCCGTAGTTTTTAAGATCAAAGATACAATTATGTTGGTGTCCCTTGTTAATTTAACATTGTATTTTTTTAAATGTATTGTCATTTGTAGTAAAACACGTAGCCAAGTATTATTCTACACCATTTTTTTATTGTGTATTAAAAAAAATAAAAATAAAATGAGACATGCTATGATGGTCAGAAATATAGCAACGTAAGAATTGCTCCAAGGACTGATTGGCTCATTCTACGGTCCCATTAGACTGCCAGTGGTATGCAGAGGAGAAAGCAAGCTGAACTCCCAACTGTGCGCAAAAGGCTCGTCAGAACCGGGACACAAACTGACTTCCCCAGTCCGAGACAATCACCTTGGGTAGCCCATGTAAGCGAAAAGATCTCCCGAGCACAAATGGAAGAGAGTTCCTTAGAAGTGGGCAACTCCTTTAGTGGAATACAATGACGCATCTTTAAGAACAGTTCAACCACCATAAGGATAACTGTGTTGCCATGGGAGTTGGGTAACTTCACAATGAAATCCATAGACAGATAGGTCCAGGGCCTCTCTCCATTGGGTATGGGTTGTAGGAGGCCCACTGGAAGGTGTCGTGGAGTCTTACTCAGAGCACACACGGAATATGCAGCTATGAAGACAGTTACATCAACACATAGACTAGGCCACCAGAATTGTTGGGAAATAGCCCAAAAGAGTTGATTCTTCCTGGGGTGGCCAGCAGCCTTGGGAGAATGGTAAGTCTGGAGCACGGCAGTACGGAGACTCTCTAGGACAAAGCAGCGGTCACAAGGTTTCTCCGGAGAAGCATGGACCTGAGCAGCAAGAATTTTGTCGCCCAAAGGGGAAGTGGGACTGGTGCGAACCATAGCAGAATACGATCAGGAGGAATCACAGGAACCAGAACCGACTCCAACTTGGAAGTGGAGGAAAATTGTGGTGACAAGGCGTCAGCCCTTACATTCTTAGTACCGGGTAAGAATGAGACAATGTAATTGAAACTTGACAGGAAACAAGCCCATCGCGCCCTTCTGGAGAGAGGCATTTAGCCTCAGACAAGAATGTTAGATTCTTATGGTCAGTAAGAATGAGAACCGGCACAGTGGTAACTACGAGGAGATGTCTCCATTCTTTCAGGGCTAAAATGATCGCCAACAGCTCTCTGTCACCAATCTCATCATTGCACTCCGCAGGTGACAATTTCTTGGAAAAGTAGCCGGCAACAGTTCTTGTACTCTGTTTGATGGACATAAGGCACCTGACAGCAGAAGCGGAGTGTGCGTAAACGTCAAATACCCTTTTAAAGGAGGCCACAACCTCAGGGTAACTCGAGACAACAGGTTTTTGCGTCTCCCATAGAGGGTTTGCCCAGGCCAAGGCTCTCTCAGAAAGCAAAGATATCATGAAACCTACTTTGCTTCTCTCTGTGGGAAATGCCTGGGGCAGCATCTCAAAGTATATCTATATCAACCTGGTTGAGAAACCCTCTGCATTGGACTGGATCACCCCCAAATCGCTGGGGAAGCAGAGCGGAACCAGACATACCTCTTAGAGAGGTAATACTTGAGGCAGGTGCCTGCACAGAGACTGGTGCAGCAGCAGGGACAGCCTGCACCACAGGTTGTACCGGAGCAGTCACAGTGGGAGATTCCAGGTGAGCTGTGCAACTCAGGAGTGTTTGTAACACCATGGCAAACTGATCCATGCAGTGATCCTGCTCATCCAATCTGGAAAAAATATTACCAACAAGTGGATTGACTGTATCTTCTGAATTCATGGCCTTCGCCTACTGTCAGAAACCATGAAATCAGACCGAGACTGAAGTACAGTTAAATCACACTTGTTTAATAATAAAAGTAAATAGAACAAACATAGTCAAAATATAGCCATAGTTCATGAACCGTAATGTATAGTCAGACAAGCCAAACGTCAGGGAGCTGGAGATGAGCGTAGTAAAACAGCAAGCAGGATCTGGAGCCAGAAGGGATTTCAGCCAAGCAAGCCTTTTAACAGGAATGCAGGAGATAGTCTCTGTGATTTTGACTAAGGCCGAGATCCTCTGGGCTGGGCGGCTTAAGAAGGCAGGACTTACGAGCAGGATATAATCAACAGCTGAGTAACTGTGGAGAGATAGGAGCTGGCAATTAGCCGACAGCTGAGCAGCCAGCTCAGAGAAGGTAGGGCTGAGCCCAGCCCTGAAAAACGGGCAACACATCACATTTTTGAATGCAAGATTATAGAAACACACTCAACAGTCATTATTCTTACAAAGCATTCCAACATATAATTCGAATATGTGCCCTTTTTAATTTTAACACCCACCACCACCCCACAAGCCACACACATACATTGGAGAGTATGTTTTGCTGGAAGCTGCATTTCTGTGTACACGATTAAGCAATGAGATCAAAGAGTAGAAGGTCAGCACATGCTCTCAAACCATGTTTGCATGGTCAAACAGGAATACACAAACAACATTGCCAGCATGGTCACATAAACCCACTTTTGATGGAAAAAATGCACAAGAATTTCAGCAAACAAACGGCCCTAGTTGGGCGTTTGTCAATATGCACAATATCATTCCTTCTCCCCCACATATTTCAGCAAAAAACCTGGCCGATTCTCATGCCAAATGAACCCCTCGTACTGCATTCCTTTATATAAGGTTGTATTCTTAGCACACTGGGGGGTTATTTACTAAAGGGAAATCTACTTTGCACTACAAGTGCAAACTGCAAATGCAAAGTGCACTTGAATTTGCACTGAAAGTGCACTTGGAAGTGCAGTCGTTGTATATCCGAGGGGGACATGCAAGGAAAATAAAAAAACAGCATTTTGACTTGCACTTGATTGGATGATAAAATCAGCAGATCTTCCCCTCATTTCAGATCTACCTCTCAGATTTACAGCGACTGAACTTCAGAGTGCACTTTCAGTGCAATATCCAGTGCACTTTGCATCAAATATCCAAATACAAGCCAAAGATCGAAGTCCATTTGCATGCACATAAACAAAGCAACAGTTTTCTAAGCATATGTAGCTGTGTAGTGTAAACTCTACAATTTTAAATGTCCAAGTCCCTGGGCATGATTAGTGCTACCAAACATTAACATCAGTCCCTGGCTGCAATGAGCTTCCAATATAAAGTCCAAAACTAACTTTTTTACGTTAAAGACTATTTCGACAGGAGACAAATAATATGCCAGCATGTCTTGGCATTGTGGTGAGAAACCCACACAGGGAGAACATATAAACTTCAACACAAGCATTAGCATGTTGGGGAATTGAACCAGCAACCCCAGTGCTGCTAGATAGGCTAGATAGAATTGCTACCTACTTAGCCAGTGGGCAGCCTCACACATATAGGGGGTTAATTGTGAAAGGAAAATCCACTTTGCACTACAAGTGCAGACTACAAGTGCAAAGTGCTTTTGAAATTGCACTGAAAGTACACTTGGAAGCACAGTCACTGTAGATCTGAGGGGGACATGCAAGGAAAATAAAAAAAACAGCAGCTTGCACATGATTGGATGATAAAATCAGCAGAGCTTCCCCTCATTTCAGATCTACCTCTCAGATTTACAGCGAATGCACTTCCAAGTGAACTTTCAGTGCAATTTCAAGTGCACTTTGCACTTGTAGTTTGCACTTGTGGATTTGCCTTTCGTAAATAACCCCCATACAGTCCTTATGAAATAAAGAGAGAGTAGTGTGTGTGTGTTTGAATAGTATTGTTTAAAGTTAGGTTTAGCTCTGTCTTTCTTTTGTGCAGCTTTACAAAGACATGAGTGACCGTGCTGGCAGTTATTGTTTTTGTTGTTTTGTAGGATTTTTTTTTTTTTTTCTGTTAGATCAAGTCGGGTTACATATTATAAGGGTTCTGAGTCTACTGTCAGTCAGCCGATTCTGCCTGTAGCAAAAAATGGCCAGCAGAACAATTGCTAAGGCCAGAGACAGGATCACTAAGAGGCTGATTTTGTTCTCTCTTAGTTACAATTGGTTTACAAAACAGGAACTGAAAAAAAAATCTAAAGATAAATAAAAATATACTGCAAAAAAACAAAACTAAAAACTAATAGGGGTTACAGCCTTCCCCTATTATAATTAATGTATTTATATTTCTAACTGTATTGCTGTTGGCAGGTTCCCTTCACTTCCTGTTTGATGAAGCAATTGTCACCAGGACAGAAAATGAGGATAAAGCTCTTGTGCAAAATGACAGATAGTAGTAAAAAGACAAAAGGATGTTTAATCCTTCCTCAATATATTTAAAACTAACATAAAAAAAACATCACTGGAAATACACTCTAAATTCACTTTAAATATGTTACCTAGATAACTTTTTGAAAGTTTTTTTTTTTTTTCATTCTTTGGGTTTTTTACTATAGTTCCAGTCTTCATGGACTGGGTTGTGCAAAATGATACATTGATGACCTGAGATGAGCAAAACATTTACTTATGTGAAAAAGAAATATTAAAAGCAGAGCTCCAGCCTTTACTGTTTCTGACACTTCCATTTCTGTTCCAAGTGCATGGTGGAAAACTGTTCTGCTTTTTAATTTTCTTTCCCTTCCCTCCCCAAAATGTCCCTCTGAACTGGAAGGCGTTGCAGCAGGCACACTTTCTGTCTTTAGATGCCAAGGGGGTTATTTATTAAAGGCAAATCCAAACTGCAGGTGAAAAGTGCACTTGAAATTGTACTGAAAGTGCACTTGGAAGTGCAGTCGCAGTAGATCCAAGGGGCACATACAAGGAAAATATAAAAAAGCATTTTAGTTTTCACATTATTGGATAATAAAATCAGAAGAGCTTCCCCTCATTTCAGATCTACTCCTCAGATTTACAGCGACTGCACTTCCAAGTGCACTTTCAGTGCAATTTCAAGTGCACTTTGCAGTGCAAAGTGGATTTGCCTTTTGTAAATAACCCCCTGTAAGTTATGTGCATGTTATAATAAATAAAGCTAGAAGTACATATTTCGTTTGGCTCTCCCCCTGCCTTATATATTCTTACCATCCTGCCTTCTTTTCACCTGCATCTTCTCCTTCCACTTTGCCTTTCACTATAATTTCTAATTACACTAAATTAATTCACTGGTTATGTACTAAACATAATTCAGTAGAGCATCTTAGGTGGGTGACTTTTATTGCTGAAGAAAGTTTTACAAAAAGAACAGAGAGGTCTTCTTTCAGACAATTACAAATGGGTTCCTGTTGTATAATGAATCTTACAGAGGCTATAGATCCAAAACTTGAAAAAATATAAGAACAAAAGTGAAGTTGTTGCTCAGAGTGACCAGTCAAGTATTAGACTTGAAACAATGGGCACTGGTTACATATTGTTAATCATTATTCTCTTCAGATCTTTATGAATAATAAACAAAAAATGTTATTGTTTGAAAATAATGTAGTATATGTTGGAATGCTTGTCTGAAGTAAACCTGTGCTTTGTTATGCAAAACATTGCAAAGTTCTCACTTTAATGCCATCCCCAACAGCTTCATATACTTTCCTTCCATTTTACTCCCCCAGCTTTCCTTTTGTCCACTAGAAGCAAACAAAGGAAGTTTGATGTAAGCTTAAAGCCATGACTTGGAGCTTACACAGGATTAAAATCTCTCTCCCCACACCCCTGTGTCAGCTCTGGGTGCATGATCAGCCAATCACCAAGTACCAGCACTGTAACATTCTCCCCCAAGCACAGAAGTACCAAGTAGTACCCTTTGCTTCCCGAGGATAACAGAGTGGTTAGGGTGCAGATGGTAGATAAATAAAGGTGGGGTCGGTTGCAGTTACAGTAGAAGTATGGGCAAAACCTAGGCAATAGTTCTAACTGTTGCATTTTTGGGGCATCTAAAATTGGTATTTCATTTAAATAGGTTACACGCTAACTGAGCTTTACAGGATAAAAAATCAAAACTCTGAAAAATAATTTTGTCCCTGTCTCACTTCTTAGCTAGGAGATGCTCTGTATAGGTAGTTCCACCCTCTTACACTGTGATTGGACACAGCCAATCAGCTGGTCCGGCGGGCACTGATCATTCCTGAGAAAGACAGAATGGCGGTCTGCCTATGTAAACAAGGCAGATCGCCGTTCTGTGAGAAGGGGAGGAAGTGATCCTGTGTTTCTGCTAAGCAGGATCACGGATATCTGCCTTCCCACAGTACTAGCACCCTCCACACAGTTAGCAAGCTCTCCCTAGAAACACACTTAACCCTTTGATCGCCTCTGATGTTAACCCCTTTCTGGCCAGTGTCATTAGAATAGTGACAGTGCATTTATTTAGCAATGATCACTGTATTGGTGTCACTGGTTTACACAAAATGTCACTTAGAGGGATATTTACAAAAAGGCAATTCCAATTTGCACTACAAGTGCACTGCACTGCACTTTCAAGTACAGTCACTGTAAATCTGAGGGGGACATGCAAGGAAAATAAAAAAACAGCATTTTATCTTGCACATGATTGGATGATAAAACCAGCATAGCTTTCCCTCATTTTAAATCTTACCCTCAGATCTAAAGTGACTGCAGTTCACTTACAATTGCACTGGCAGTGCACTTGTAGTGCAAAGTGGGATTTGCCTTTCGTAAATAACCCCCTTAGGCCCCTTTCACACTGGGGCGGTTTTTTCAGGCGGTACAGCGCTAAAAATAGCGCCTGTACACCGCCTGAAAAACGGCCCCATTCACTCCAGTGTGAAATCCGGCTGGCTTTCACACTGGAGCGGTGCGCTAGCAGGATGGCAAAAAAAGTCCTGCTAGCAGCATCTTTGGAGCAGGATAGGAGCGGTGTATTCACCGCTCCTATACCGCTCCATCACATTGATTTGAATGGGACACCGCGGTAACACCGCGGCAATACCGCCGCAAAGCTCAAACGGCGGCGCTCTGCGGGGGATTTTAACCCTTTTTCGGCCGCTCGCGCGGGGGGGGGTAAAACCGCACCACGAGCGGCCAAATCCCGCGGGCAAAACGACGGTAAAGCAGCGCTAAATATAGTGCTGCTTTACCGTCACCGCGGCTACCGCACCCAGTGTGAAAGGGGCCTTAGTGTCCGATTTGTCTGCTGCAATGTCGCAGTCCCACTATAAGTCGCAGATCGTGGCCATTACTAGTAAACAAAATTTAAAAAAAATAGAAATTCCATAAATCTATCCCGTAATTTGTAGACGCTATAACTTTTGGGATTTTTTTTTACCAAAAACATGTAGCAGAATACATATTGGCCTAAATTGATGAAGAAATTTGTTTTTTTTACATTTTTTATTGGATGTTTTTATAGCAGAAAGTAAGAAATATTGTTGTTTTTTTTTTTTGAAAATTGTCAGTCTTTTTTTTTATAGCACAAAAAATAAAAACCGCAGAGGTGCTCAAAAGAAAGCTCAATTTGTTGGAAAATTAGGACAGACATTTTATTTGGGTACAACGTTGCATGACCGCGCAATTGTCAGGTAAAATAATGCAGTGAGTATCACAAAAAATGACCTTGTCATGAAGGGGGGGGGGGGTAAACCTTCCAGAGGACAAGTAGTTAAGACAGTGTAGTCCTTGTCATACAAGCCTGTATATGCCTGGATTCTAATTACAAAACCACATCAACAACCTACATTACCAGTGCTGCAGTGAATGCCTAATGTGGTGCTTATACAAGTGAATTTGTACATTGGGGGTTATTTACGAAAGGCAAATCCACTTTGCACTACAAGTGCACTTGAAAGTGCTCTGAAAGCACACTTTCAAGTGTAGTCGCTGTAGATCTGAGGGGGGCATGCAAGGAAAATAAAAAAACAGCATTTTAGCTTGCACATTATTGGATGATAAAATCAGCAGAGCTTCCCCTCGTTTCAGCTCTTCCCCTCAGATCTATAGCGACTGCACTTGTAAGTGCACTTGCAGTGCACTTGTAGTGCAAAATGGATTTGCCTTTCCTAAATAACCCCCAATGTGACAAAATGGTCAGTCCACAAAGATGAAGTGTCGACAAGTGATAACCAAGTGATGGTAAGTCCATATGCATGGGGCATCAAGGTAAAATCACAATAGGACCTTAGGTGAAATGTCGATGCATTTGCAAATGCTGGTGATAAAACATTCAAAAAACACCCAGGATTGTGCCTCCACCATCTAGGGGTAAGGGGGATTTGGTACTCTTACCCTAAGTTGTGGATCCACACGCCATCGGCGGTGAATCATACGAGCATGGATGTAAGCATGGGTTGCAAATGACAATCTCCCCAGAGGACTTCATTGAAGACACTCCAGCCCTTTTTCTGACGACCAGCAGATGTAGGAATCAGGAATGCCAGCAATCACTCACCATTCTCCAGGTAATAGTGGGAACGGTAATTGATAAAGATAAAAAAGAAAACAAAAAGAAACGCCTCCACATGGCATAGATCAAAAAATATAGGGGTTATTTGTAAAAAAAGTACTAACATCATGGCAGATGCTTACATTAAAAGTGACCACATGAACATGTAAAAGTGTGCAGTAAGTAGAGCTTCAGCAAGCGTTAAAGGCCGACACGTTTCGTCCATCCGGACTTCAACTGGGGCAAAATGGGAGGTAAATATTTTATTACATATTTTCATGTAACAACACTGAAGAAATTACACTTTGCTACAATGTAAAGTAGTGAGTGTGCAGCTTGTATAACAGTGTAAATGTTCTGTCCCCTCAAAATAGCTCAACACCTAGCCATTAATGTCTAAACCGCTGGCAACAAAAATGAGTACACCCCTAAGTGAAAATGTCCAAATTGGGCCCAATTAGCCATTTTCCCTCTCCGGTGTCATGTGACTCGTTCGTGTTACAAGATCTCAAGTGTGAATAGGTAGCAGGTACATAAAGATGGCCTAGGCTATAAGAGGATTGGCAAGACCCTGAAACTGAGCTGAAGCATGGTGGCCAAGACAATACAGCAGTTTAACAGGACAGGTTTCACTCAGAACAGGCCTCGCCATGGTCGACCAAAGAAGTTGAATGCACATGCTCAGCATCATATCCAGAGGTTGTCTTTGGGAAATAGATGTATGAGTGCTGCCAGCATGGCTGCAGAGGTTGAAGGGGTGGGGGGGTTTCAGCCTGTCAGGGCTCAGACCATATGCTGCACACTGCATAAAATTGGTCTGCATGATTGTCATCCCAGAAGGAAGCCTCTTCAAAAGATGATGCACAAAAAAGCCTGTAAATAGTTTTCTGAAGACAAGCAGACTAAGGACATGGATTACTGGAACCATGTCCTGTGGTCTGATGAGACCAAGATGAACGTATTTGGTTCAGATGGTGGCAAGCGCATGTGGCAGCAACCAGGTGAGGAGTACAAAGACAAGTGTGTCCTGCCTACACTCAAGCATGTTGGTGGGAGTGCCAAGTCTGGGGCTGCAGGAGTGCTGCCTGCACTGGGGAGCTACAGTTCATTGAGGGAACCATGAATACCAACCTGTACTGTGACATACTGAAGCAGAGCATGATCCCCTCCCTTCGGAGTCTCGGCAGCAGAGCAGTATTCCAACATGATAACGACCCCAAACACACCTCCAAGATGACCACTGCCTTGCTAAAGAAGCTGAGGGTAAAGGTGATGGACTGGCCAAGCATGTATCCAGATCTAAACCCAATTGGGCATCTGTGGGGCATCCTCAAACGGAAGGTGGAGGATCGCAAGGTCTCTAACATCCACCAGCTCTGTGATGTCATCATGGAGGAGTGGAAGAGAACTTCAGTGGTAACCTGTGAAGCTTTGGTTAACTCCATACCCAAGAGGGTTAAGGTAGTGCTGGAAAATAATGGTGGCCAAACAAAATATTGACACTTTGGGCCCAAGTTTGACATTTTCACTTAGGGCAGGCATGTCCAAAGTCCGGCCCGCGGGCCAATCGCGGCCCGCGTTCCGGTTTTGAACGGCCCGCCTGTTTATCTGGACATGTATATCTTTTGTGGAGGGGACAGGGAGGAGGCGGGACAAGAGCCGTGCACACAGGAGTATTTCCTGTTTACACGGCAGCCTCTATAATAGGAAGTCCCGTCTCCAGCACTACCATTGGACGGCTGTTCTTTCCATCAAAGGAGGCAAGACCTTGTATTAAAGAGGCCGCAGAGAAAACAGGAGTTTCTCCTGTATGTTATCTTTTGGCGCTCGTCCCGCCCCCTCCCTGTACCCTCCGAGGCGACAGATGGAGGGGCATAATTCAGGCTGCACTGCACAATGGTGAGTCTGCATTCCTGACAATGATGGGGGCTGTGTATTCCTGACAATGATGGGGGGGTGCTGTATTCCTGACATTCCTGACAATGATGGGGGGCTGCATTCCTGACATTCCTGACAATGATGGGGGGCTGCATTCCTGACATTCCTGACAATGATGGGGGGCTGCATTCCTGACATTCCTGACAATGATGGGGGGGGTGCTGCATTCCTGACAATGATGGGGGGCTGCATTCCTGACATTCCTGACAATGATGGGGGGGGGCTGCATTCCTGACATTCCTGACAATGATGGGGGGCTGCATTCCTGACAATGATGGGGGCTGCATTCCTGACATTCCTGACAATGATGGGGGGCTGCATTCCTGACATTCCTGACAATGATGGGGGGCTGCATTCCTGACATTCCTGACAATGATGGGGGGCTGCATTCCTGACATTCCTGACAATGATGGGGGGCTGCATTCCTGACATTCCTGACAATGATGGGGGGCTGCATTCCTGACATTCCTGACAATGATGGGGGGCTGCATTCCTGACAATGATGGGGGGCTGCATTCCTGACATTCCTGACAATGATGGGGGGCTGCATTCCTGACATTCCTGACAATGATGGGGGGCTGCATTCCTGACAATGATGGGGGGCTGCATTCCTGACATTCCTGACAATGATGGGGGGCTGCATTCCTGACATTCCTGACAATGATGGGGGCTGCATTCCTGACAATGATGGGGGCTGCATTCCTGACATTCCTGACAATGATGGGGGGCTGCATTCCTGACATTCCTGACAATGATGGGGGGCTGCATTCCTGACATTCCTGACAATGATGGGGGGCTGCATTCCTGACATTCCTGACAATGATGGGGGGCTGCATTCCTGACATTCCTGACAATGATGGGGGCTGCATTCCTGACATTCCTGACAATGATGGGGGCTGCATTCCTGACATTCCTGACAATGATGGGGGCTGCATTCCTGACATTCCTGACAATGATGGGGGCTGCATTCCTGACATTCCTGACAATGATGGGGGGCTGCATTCCTGACATTCCTGACAATGATGGGGGCTGCATTCCTGACATTCCTGACAATGATGGGGGGCTGCATTCCTGACAATGATGAGGGCTGTATTCCTGACATTTCTGGCAATGATGGGGGCTGCATTTCTGACATTTCTGGCAATGGTGGTGCTGCAGATGGGCACTGACCCTTATTTTGCTTCATATTTCTTTATTTAAAATTGTATTTTTTTTCCTAAATCTTCCCTCTTAAAGTGAAGGTGCGTGTTATACGCCAATAAATACGGTATATCCAAATAACACGCCTGAGATCATCTCTTTACTCACACACAGCCACAAAGGCAAGATAATTCTTGTTGGGCAGTGTGTCAGTACTCGAACAAACACACAGACTGAATTTTAATGGTTCAAACAATGTCAGGAAAAAAGGTCGGCCCTCACGCATGTTCGCTTCATCTAATCTGGCCCTCTTTGAAAAAAGTTTGGACACCTCTGACTTAGGGGTTTACTCACATTTGTTGCCAGAAGTTTAGACATTAATGGCTGTGTGTTGAGTTGTTTTTAGGGGACAGAAAATTGACACTGCTATACAAGCTGTACACTCACTACTTTACATTGTAGCAAAGTGTTATTTCTTCAGTGTTGTCACATGAAAAGATATAATAAAATATTTACAAAAATGTGAGGGGTGTACTCACTTTTGTGAGATACTGTATGTTTCTAAAAAAGAAAAAAGATGAATATAAAAAATGAATAAGCTTGAACTGTATGAGCTTATGCTCTTTGCTGATCGCATCCTTAAACCACTTATCAGTAACCTCCTCTCATCTTTCAACAGTGAGAGACAGTATAACTCAAAGCCACTTGTTATGAGGTAAGGCAAATGAAGAAGTCTCCTTAGCCTGCATGTGATAGATATGTAGAAGTTTACTTTATCCAGTTGTCACATACCTTGTGGCAGAGCCTGACATGTAGAGGGAGACCTCTTGTACAGCCCCGGCTCAAGGACCACTGATGTTGCAACAGTGGTCGCAAGAGCACGGTGAAGTAAGAGTGCCTGTGAGTTTTTCTGTTGGTTGCAGAGGAGCCTGGCAGGTGCCTCGCCAGAGTTGGGCTGGATAGCTGAAGCAGCAGATGGCAGCAGGAACAGCAGACCTTAGGCTGGGTAGGCAGCAGCTGGTAGCAGATGCAGGAAGGTTGGCAGCACACAGCAGATGGAGTACCAGTGTCACCAGGTACAATGCAAAGCAGGACAGATGGATGACTGGATACAGGGTCAGACAAGCCAGGTCAGCAATGGATGATCAGGTATGAGCATCAGCAGCAGGCAGAGAATTGTCAAGGTGCAGGGTTTGGCAAGTGGTTGGCAACAGCATATCAGGCAGATGAGCAGAGATAAACAAAGTCTAAGGCAAGCCAAGGTCAGGACAGGTGGAGTGCAAGCATGGTCAGGATAAGCCGGATCAAACACAGGAATCAAGCACAGATCACAGGAACAGGAACATGGGTAAAGCTGCAGATCAGACAGCAATGTACTAGTGCAGCTGCTGCACTTACAGTGGGGGAAGTAATTATTTGAACCCCTGTAGATTTTGTAAGTCTGTCCACTTACAAAGAAATGAAGGGTCTAGAATTTTTATCATAGGTGTATTTTAAATGATAGAGACAGAATATCAACCAAAAATTCAAAAGAAGTTTCTTGTAATTGGTTACCATGTTTGCACACATCTCAGGAGGGAGTTTGGTCCACTCTTCTGTACAGATCTTCTCTAAATCTGTAACATGATTGTAGAGTCTCTTTTTTTTTAGAAAAATAACAAACATGTTATACTTACCTGTTCTGTTGCAGTGGATTTGCACAGAGCAGCCCGGATCCTTTTCTCAGGTCCCTCTTCTGTGCTCCTGCCCCTCCCTCCTGTTGAGTGCCCCCACAAGCAGCTGCCCCTCTCTCTCCTGATTGGCTAACTGACTTTGATTGACAATAGAGGGAGCCAATGACGCAGCTACTGTGTTGCAGCCAATTAAGAGGAAGAGTCCCGGATGACCTTCTAACTCTACAACCACTTTAAGGTGTCTTGGCTGTCTCTTGGCAACTCGAAGTTTCAGCTCCCTCCATAATTTTTTTAAAAAGATTAAAGTCTGGAGACTGACTAGGCCACTCCATTACCTTAATGTGCTTTTTCTTGAGGCACTCCTTTGTTGCCTTGGCGGTATGTTTTGGGTCATTGTAATGCTGGAAGACTTATTCCCACACCATCTTCAGTGTTTTTTGCTGAGGGAAGAAGGTTCTCTTACAAGATTTTACAATACATGGCCCATCCATTGGCCCCTCAATGTCGCAAAGTTGGCCTGTATGTTTAGCATAGAAACAGCCCTAAAGCATCATGTTGAGGATAAAAAACTTATTTTACTCACTGGACTGCAAAGTTTTTTTGTATTTTTGGTTGATATTCTGTGTCTATCATTTAAAATTCACCCATGATAAAAACTTATAGACCCTTCATTTCATTATAAGTGGGCAAACTTACAAAATCTGCAGCAGATCAAATAATTTTCCTCACTGTATATAGGCCATTTGGTACCAGTGTTAATGGCTAACATGTGCATGCATGCACATAGACATTTGCATCTGCGTGCAAATATTTGTTTATATGAGCATATTTGTGCGCCTGTGCCCAGCAAGACAGGCACCTACAGGACTATGCCTTTGCCTTGGAGCTTTGGCTGCACTATGGCCAGCATGTCCTGACACCAGAAGTGTATGGAGAGTGTTCTGGGAGGAATCTACCAAGCTCACCTCACCAAGGTGCCAAATTGGGCCTTAATAGCACGGTTCAACAGAAAGTATGCATTTTCTTCTTAAGGGTCTCAAAAGACATAATCAAACTGTTTTCAAACAAAGTGTGAGAGATATATAATATTCTTACCAGTCCACCAGGCATTGTCAGGGTGAGTATACAATTCCTTTGACCTACAGTATAGATGTTTCACAGGCAGGTGCAAGGTGACATGTAACAAGGCAATTCTGACAGTATGTCCTCTGCTTTAAGGAAGACATGACAGACACATCCACAGAAAACCATTTTTTACAGTTGTGCAAAGATGCCCAACAGATATCGTCTAATAATCAGTACATTTCCTAGTACAGTACATAATATTGACTGGGGCTTAAATTATTAGATAAATGCATCTTAAATAGAAATCTGTCATGAAAATAAAAAAGTAATCTACTGAAAGTATACCTGCTGAAACTGTAAGCTGTACATTGAAAATATAACTGCTGAAAGTGCAAGATACCTAGAGGTTGCACCACATAACTGAGCAGACCCCTGAAACCTCCCATCAAGGCAGAAACCCCAGCCCTTCTAAAAGGCCAACCTGACCACTCCTTCCTGCTCACAGCACAATCTTATTGATTAGTAAGGTTTCTCACCATAGTGAATGGCCAATACAAATGTGTTGGGGTAGGGCTTAGCTGCAAGTTTTGGTCTAGGTGCCTGCAATTTATGCCTGAAGCTGTTTTTTTTTTTAATGAAAATGTCTCTTGTTCAAAAATGTTTCATGCACCTGCATTTTTTTTGCATTCATAAAGTGGTAATCAATTTAATTATTCCATTTGATTCTATTCTAATATTATACAGCATGATCCATAGTACAGAAAAACAAATACACATCTATGCTTTTCACTTTAATGGTAAATCCTACTTACACACACAATCACACACCCACACACACATACATATTCTGCAAAGTTGATTAAATATGATCTATTTTTCATTCAATGTACCTAGAATGGCATTAAGTATTATTTTTTTCTTTGAAGTGGGACTTCAAAGTATCAGTAAAATTAATCGTACTGATTCTAATATGATGGGGTCATTGAACAGACATTTAATGATGTTATCTATAGAGTAATACATAAGAGCAAAAATAAAGTATTCCAATACTGCTCTTGTCAGCTGGTTTATCTTAATCACAGTTAGTACTGGTCTTATCTTTGCAAACCAAATAGCTATTAATTATTTATTCAACAAGACACTTTGAGATTATTGGTTTAGCATTTTTACAAACTAGATAGGAAGGAATCTGCCCAGGAGACCAAATATAAACCTAACTGCAAACCCCAGTCTATGGGGATGAATCTTGATTTGCAGAGGGAGTTGGGCACTTCCACAAGGGACATTTAGCAAAGCAAAAAAAAATCTAAAAAAATATTTTTTAGTCGGGAGAGGATCTTTTTTAACACATTTAACACATTTGAGGGCAACATGGAAAAACATGGAAACATGGAAAAAATCATTTTACATGCTTGGGAAATGCTTTTAAACGTTACCTGGAGTTACGAAGTAAGGACAGCATTAGTGAAACCATATTTGATATTTTCACTTTTACTTTTACTGATTAATTTCAACTTGAAAAATAGGCTTTTTAAGGTAATTTTGGCTGTAACACCAGCCTTTTTTTTATCAAGTTGTAATAGGCCAGAATTGACCGTTGGTTGTAGTAGCCACAACAGATATAAAAGCTATAGGAAGGTCTACTCTTATAAAAATGCTTAAAGTGGATGTAAACCCACAAAAAATGAAAACTTTGTCAAAAACACCCCCTTGCTGTGAGTGACAGGTGATTTACATATCTCATGCACTATCCTGAGACAGGCACATCCTGTGTAATTATAAAAAGTGAGAAATGCACCCCTCCCCCACATAACAATGATGGAAAGGAATGTTATCTGTGATCAGGTGACCTCAGAAACACACACTGCACTATAACAATCATCAGATCACTGGATGTTCTACTCTACCCAACTCTGACTACATACATCTCCCCTATATTCTTCTTGCTGTTCACTCGAGAATAAATTTTCTTTCACCCTGGTCTGTGGATCTGTGGTCTGTGCCTGTCTCAGGCTAGTGCATGAGATATGTAAATCACCTGTCACTCACAGCAAGGGGGCGTTTTTGACAAAGTTTTTAGCACTTTGTCAAGATCTTTCTAACTGAACAATAAAAGAGGATTTCTCAGGGCTGGAGTAAATATGTGTGGCAAGACTGGGCTCAAATTAAAGGAAATCCTATTCCCTACATTATGACATCCACTTTAAGCTCTCAAATTTGAACAAATTGGCCAGTAGCACAATATTTTAATCATGCATTTTTGTAGCATCACCCAGCATTGTCCCATCCCTGCATCTAACAATTAATCCCCAAATATTCAAAATAGAGACTTCAGGTATGTGTCTTGTTGAAATTGGCTAATGTCAAAAGAGTGAAGACTTTTGCAATAAATAACAGAATGTATTATCTGAGAGACAATAGCCATTGATATTGTTCTGTGGCTGGACAGTATGTATGCTGCTTGGCTAGGCTTAAATATAAGAGAGAGAGAGAAAACACAGTGTATAATCTTATATCTATTAATCTATATTGTTCAGTGGCTAGAAATATAAGTAGTTTGGTTAGGCAGAACTATAAAAGGGAGCGATGAGCTGGGTTTTATATTAAAATAGAGACATTAGCCATACATATTGCACAGCGACTATACAGTATGTAACAGCATGCTAAGGCTGCAATGTAAGAGGGAGACAGGTTTAATCCTACAATAAAAGAGTGTATTTTTGGAAAGAAAATAGCCACAAACATTTTTTAGTAGCTGGACAGTGTATAAGCGGCCTGGTTAGGCTACAATCGTAGCTGGAGAGAGAGGCAAGTTTTATCTTGCAATAAATAATATCTAAGATGCAATAGGCACAACTGAGTGCCAGAGTAGGCCATAAACTATGAGGCAGATTAACAGATTTATTAAGCATGTACTATGATTTACTATGCAGTGAACACTAGACTTTTTGCATCTGAGGTTCATTAGCATAATTTGTGTGGAAATTTTACAGTGCCGGAGCACCCTTATAGGCCAAAATCTTTGAGGTACAGTGCAGGATTTACCCTGCAGTACATATTATAATTTTGGCAATCCATCTGTGGAAACATTGTATGGTACCTGTACAGTGCCAGAGGGCCATAGTAGACCAGAAGAGGTGTCATGAACAAGTAATGGTGGCAGAAATGTTTTTTTGGGGGGTATTGATGACAAATCAAAAGTTCAGTCTGTAGCATCAGTAGCAGAAATTTTGTAGCCATTGACAACCCAAGACAAATTTATCCTATTAAGAGTGAGCTGGGCCACACTGTCAGCAAACAGGCAGATTAACTTCTACATAACAAAACCTCCTGCTTGCTAAAGGTCCTATCAGACAGCACAGTGGCTACTGGGATAGACAGAAGCTCCAGTGTATACTGTGCAAGTTCCGGTAAGTGGTTCAGCCTGAGCATCCAGTAGTCCATGGGGTCCTCACTTCTAAGAGTGCCAGCATCAGCCCTGTAACCGATGTAGCCACCAATCATGCAGTTCACCATTGGTCCTGCAGAACCTACTCATCCTCTACAACCTCCAAGTGCAGAACCTCTGCCTCAGACATTTTTAATAAAAAGGATTGCCTAAATTTAAAAGGCAGCTATGGCAATACGGGAAATAACTATGTGGAGCTTTGGTACACATCACTTTACCGCACATGTACACAGTGATATGCCTGCCTGTGTCAGTACCAAGTGTATGCTGCACATCCTGAAATAAAGAAAATAAGTCTTGGTAAAATAAAATATACATCCCCTATAGAAAATAATCCCTGAAACTCTAAACCCTAAATCTTTAACCATTTGACCTCTGGAAGACCAGGGCATTTTTTTTGCTATTCAGCACTGCACTACTTTTATTGACAATTGCACAGTCATCTTTCTAAAGGGAAAAAGATGCGCTTCAAAATTTTGATAAAAATATAATAAAAACCAATATAAAAGATAAATCCAATGGTAATATAAGCTGTGACTCTACTGTGTGATATAAGCACAGTTAGACATAAACATATATAAACAGATTTACGCTGACAATTATCAATTATTATTGTAGAAAACACAGTAAAAGTGATTTATAACACGTGTTAAGACTTTACAAGCATAAAGTCCAACAAGATAATTGCTAAGGTAAAATCCTCTTCATATATGACTCAAGTTGAGAAAACATGCAGTCATCATCCATCACCATGTGCGGGGGTAGAATGGGCGCTGATTCTGCAATTGGCCAGGGAACTGTGGGGAGGGGAATAGAGAGGAAGAGGAGAGCCAGCTGGATCACTGAGAGAGGGGATCTCTGCTGTCAAACAAAGTCCCGCCTCCTGGACCAGTGCCTATGATAGACAGAACACTGGTCCAATGCCGTGAAATTGAATTAGTGTGATGTCTATCATAGGAGCTGATCCAGGAGGGATTTTGTTTGACGGCGGAGTTCCCCTCTCTGTGTGATCCAGCCGGCTTTCCTCTTCCTCTTTTCTCCCTTCCCCACAATTTCCTGTCCAATCGCTGGGAGAAGAATCGGCTCCCATGAGGATGCACTGATAGGCACTGGTAGGATGCATTAATGGGAACTGATAGCTGCATTGATGGGCACTGATAGGTTGCACTGATGGTCACTTAGGCCCCTTTCACACTGGGGGTGTTTTTTTAAAAAATAGCGCCTGTATACCGCCTGAAAAAATCCGGCCCCATTCACTCCAGTGTGAAAGCCGGCGGGCTTTCACACTGGAGCGATGCGCTAGCAGGACGGTCAAAAAAGTCCTGCTAGCAGCATCTTTGGAGCGGTATAGGAGCGGTGTATTCACCGCTCCTATACCGCTCCTTCCCATTGATTTGAATGGGACACCGCGGTAATACCACGGCAATACCGCCGCAAAGCACCGATACGGCGGCGCTCTGCGGGGGGTCTTTAACCCTTTTTCGGCCGCTCGCGGGGGTAAAACCGCACCGCGAGCGGCCGAATACCGCGGCTAAAACGACGGTAAAGCAGCGCTAAATATAGCGCTGCTTTACCGTCACCGTGGCTCTCGCCCCAGTGTGAAAGGGGCCTTATGAGGCTACATTGATTGGCACTGATAGGCTGCATTGATGGACACTGATGGGCACTGATAGGCTGCATTAATGGGCACTAATAGGCTGTGTTGGTGGGCCCTGATAAGGCTGCATTAATGGACATTGATAAGCTGCATTGATTGGCACTGATTAGGCTGCATAGATGGGCATTGATGAGGCTGCATTGATGGCCACTGATGAGGCTGCATTGATGGCCACTGATGAGGCTGCATTGATATTCACTGATGAGGCTGCTTTAATGGGCACTGATGAGACTGCATTGATGGGCACTGATGAGACTGCACTGAGGAGGCTGTACTGATATGCTGCACTGATGAGACTGCACTGATGGGCACTGATGAGACTACATTGATGGGGCTGTATTCATTTGCTGCAATGATGGGCACTGATATGCTGCACTGATGAGACTGCACTGATGGGCACTCATGGACACTGATAGGTTGCATTGATGGCCACTAATGAGGCTGCATTGATGGGCACTGATAGGCTGCATTCATGGGCATTGATAGCTGCATTGATGGGCACTGATAGGTTGCATTGATGGGCACTGATAGATGCATTGATGGGCAATGATAGGCTGCATTGGTGGCCACTGATGAGGCTGTATTAATGGGCACTGATAGGCTGCACTGATGGGCACTGACAGGCTGCACTGATGGGCACTGATGAGGCAGCATTGATGGGCACTGATGAGGTTGTATGAACGGGAACTGATACGGCTGCACTGATGGACACCGATAGGCTGAATTAATTATCACTGATGAGGCTGCACTGATGGGCACCAATGAGGCTGCACTGATGGACACTGATGCGAATGAACTAATATGCTGCACTGATGAGGCTGCATTGATGGGTACCAATGAGGCTGCACTGATGGACACTGATAGCGAATGAACTAATATGCTGCACTGATGAGGCTGCATTGATGGGCAAAGATAAAACTGCATTGACTGGCATTAATAGCTGCATTGATGGGTACCGATAGGTTGCATTGATGGCCACTGATGAGGCTGCATTGATGGGCACTGATAGGCTGCATCGATGGGCACTTATGAGGCTGCATAGATGGGCACCGATGAGGCTGCATTGATGGGCACTGATGAGGCTGCATTTATTTTCACTGCTAGGCTGCTTTGTGCCCCTACCATTTCACAAAAAAAGTGTAAAAAATTGTAAAAAATACAAGAGACAGCTTGGGACAAGTCCTTTATTAAAAAATAAAAAATAAAAATGCCCTGCGATGTAAATTCATGCCACCCGACAGACCGAAAAAGAGAAAAAAAAGCAGATACTGTTCCGCCTCCATGGGAGGCTCCCACCGACTGGATTTTAGGGGAACCCTGCGCCCCAAAAAAATGGCGTTGGGGAACCCCCGAAATCCATACCAGACCCTTATCCGAGCATGCAAGCTGGCAGGCAGCAGGAAAAGAGGGGGGACGAAAGAGCGCCCCCCCTCCTGAACCATACCAGGCCACATGCCCTCAACATGGGGAGGGTGCTTTGGGGTCTGACCCCAAAGCACCTTGTCCCCATGTTGATGGGGCCAAGGGCTTCATTCCCACAACCCTTGCCTGGTGGTTTTGGGGGTATGCGGGCCGGGAGCACCACGGGGAAGCCACGGGGGAATACCCCATTGCGTCAGTGGGGGATGGAGTCACCAGTTTACATCACCGGGTGGCCCCGCCCTCAGCTATATAAGAACTGTTGGTCTGTCGGGCGGCATGAATTTACATCGCTGGACTTTTTTCTTTTTTTTTTTAATAAGGGACTTGTCCCAAGCTGTCTCTTAACTTTTTTTTACCACTTTTGACACTTTTTTGTGAAATGGTAGGGTACCCCATTACCAATTCACACAGGGGGGAGGCCGGGATCTGGGGGTCCCCTTGTTAAAAGGGGCTTCCATATTCCGATAAGCTCCCCGCCTGCATACCCCCACAACCACCAGGCAAGGGTTGCAGGGATGAGGCCCTTGTCCCCATCAGAATGGGGACAAGGTGCTTTGGGGTCAGACCCCAAAGCACCCTCCCCATGTTGAGGGCATGTGGCCTGGTAGGGTTCAGGAGCGGGGGGTGCTCTTGCATCCCCCCTCTTTTCCTGCTGCCTGCCAGGTTGCCTGCTCGGATAAGAGTCTGGTATGGATTTTGGAGGGACCCCTTTGCCATTTTTTTTCTTTTCGGTGCAGGGTTCCCCTTAAAATCCATACCAGGACTTCCGGTTCCAGCGCCGCATGGAGTAGCTGCTTCTCCCATCAGCTCCCGCAGCTAGACTCCAAAATTGGCCTGTAAAACCAGCGGATCCCGCTCCAAACACTGGCAGCCTCTCCCCCCACACCCGGCCACAACATGGACCGATTTGTGGAAAAAATTGTATGCGGCCGCGACGGCGTGAACGGCACAGCTGCAAATCGAGGCCCCAGCTTCGGCCTGCACTCACCCTTCCGCAGATACAGTGCCTGACATGGAGGTAGGTGGCAGCCGCCACGACACACAGCATGTCACTGCCCCTCAACAGATCACTACCTCACAGCAGGACACTGCCTCATAACAAAACATGGCCTCACAGCAGGTCACTGCCCCACAGCATACCAATGATCACCACACAGAGCTCATTGCACAGGCTGTGGCAGCTCTCCTCTCCCCCATGATAGCAGCCTCTGTGGAGAAGGCAGTCAGCGCAGGCATGCAGAAGCTCCAGGCCCAACTAGGAGAACATGCCTCCAGACTAAATGAGGCTGAGCACCGCATATCTAACCTTGAGGAAGAACTCTACCAGGCACAAACCACAGAACAGGCCCAAGACAAGACAAACAGATATGTTATGGAGAAATTAGACGATTTAGAAAATAGGTCCAGAAGGAGCGACCTGAGATTCGTGGGAGTCCCAGAATCATTGGAACCTTCAGCCCTTACGGACCTTTGCGCTAGGCGCATACCCGAAGCACTAGGCCTCCCAGGCCCCTGCACTTTAACTCGGATCACAAATCATCCCGACCGATAATCGCAAAATATCTGAATTATTCAGACAAAGCTTCCATCCTACAGCAATACAGGCAATCCAGGTCTCTTCAGATCGATGGAATGAAAATCCTGATATTCGCAGACTACTCCATAGAAGTATTCCAGAGAAGGAAAGCATTTCAACAAATCTGCAAGGAGCTACACCAGCGCAAATAAAATTTACCCTAGCCTTTCCAGCTATCCTCTGGCTCAAAGCCCCTAATGGCGACCAGCTCTCCTTCCATGACCCAACCGAGGCAGTGGCCTTTCTAAGATCCCTACGCACGGGTCCACACCTCAGCCCCACGTCCAAAACAGCCCCCATCAACCGTGCTCTGGACCAAAGGAGCCCACGCAAAAACTCCCCAAAATGATTCAGAGCCTCTGGACCGGATCAACGTCACTCCACACCCCATTGAAAGAACCCTTCCAACGACGCTACAGCCTCTGTTACTATTAATCCTCAACCGGCCTTAGGGACCAGTCCAGATGAAGATGACTCTCATCTAACCCTCTTCCCGCTTTGTTCTCTTTCCCTCATCGTATCCCCCCACGTACTGGTAGGCAGAACCTTTATTCTGTTAAACACAATGATGACCTGTTAATGCTTGTTTGATGCTTTTTTATTTCTCTTAAAATGCAGTGTTCTCCCCTGGCCTCCCTACGTAGATCAGACCACACTCCCCATACACAACCCGAGCTGCCAGCATAATCTACCCTCCAATATGCGTGCTTAGAAGCTGCAGTCAAGGTATCTTGTAATGAGAGCTGGACTACACAGTGACTTCCATGTGGAAAAAGCGAAGTTTTTCAGTATTACTGTATTGTTTCTACCTTTTACCCCCTTCCTTTTAAATCCTTTCCTCCCCCACACACTCCCATCTTGTGGATGTCAGTAGTTCAAAGTGCCTGAGTTTCATCACCTGTGCCCTCTATTCCCATCAGAGACTGTGTTATGTTGGATGTTACCACTGCAAATAAAAACCTTGAAAAGGACTTTTATGTGTCAGCATCTGAAGTGGTTGGGTACTAACCCTGGGAACCCCTAGACAGTCATTGACAAGCCGTGAGGAGGTAACTGGTAAGCCCAAGAAAACAAGGCCGCCCTCAAGGGGTTATGGCCGCTACATATGTAAGGAAGTTTTTACACTGTGATTGCTGGTACTGTAATGAACACTGTAACAACAATCATTTGAATTGTCATGGATGGGCCTCCATTCATGAGAGCTGGCTTTCTGTCTAAATGCTGTGATTGGCTACAGCTAATCACATGGTACAGGGTGCTGTGATTGGCCCAGGTATCATGTGATAGCTGTGTGCCAATCACAGAATCGCTACAGAAAGCACAGCTGTTATGAACGAAACTCATTCATAACAGTTGTGCATACATTGTGGTCATGTGATCGCATATATACGTTGCTTAACCTGTCCGTGCCATAGTACTTTTACTGTGGGTTGTCCTAAAGTGGTTAATTTAGAATGAAGGGTTGCTTTAAGTTACCTTCTCTATTCTGCATTACTCTGGCCACCATATTTTCCAGTTACTCTGTCCTGTTTAGTTCTGTCTAGCTTAGTTATTCACTCCGAAATCCAGGGGCCATATGGCGTGCAGAGCCTGTGTAACCACTTTCCCAGGACATACATACAGCTACCCATTCAGATGGATTAGAAGACACTATTGCACACAGTTAGAACATGATTCCTAGACCCATTAGGATCAGAGGAACAATATAAATGGTAAAGAAACAGAGAGGGAAGGAGTGAGTCCGTCCGGGGATGCTCCAGTCATTAACGGCATCAGTCTCCTGGGACCTGCAAATAGTTTAGCCAAGGAGACCAAACTTTTTCAAAGGTTGGTTGCTTATCTCGTTAGATGCTCACTACTTTTTCATTCATGATCCATGTAAGTTTCCATTTCATCAGGGCCATACCTATGACAGGGCTCTTCCATGCTGGGGCTATAGCGATTTTAGCTGCCAGGAACATGAAATAAATCAGTATCTGCGTATGTCGAGGGACATTTTCAACAGGCTTATTTATTAAGGCTATACTAGCTTCTTTAGGGATATTGACCATCGTGACCGAGAAAATAAGCATGTGTACCCTTATCCAAAAGCGGCGGACCTTAGGGCACGCCCACCACATATCTAATGGTGTTCCAATTTGACCACAACCCCTGAAGCACCCGGCTGAGATGCCTAAATACATTTTTGACAAGCACTCTGGCACCAATTACTATCTGGCATTATAGTAGTTTATCTGACTTTATAGCCTGCTTCTATCAAGGCTACATTCAGAATTCTTGTGCTCCATTTACCCAGTCTTCCACCCCAGGGGTTATGGAAAGATCCTTCTCCCATGCCACCTGGTAGGGTAATCTATCATTATTGCTGATAAACAGTTTATATAATAGCGAGATGCTCCCCCGCAGTGCAGCATCCTACATGCATCTGTTTTCGAACACAGTACGACTGCCACATCCAAGCTGTCTTTCTGTAGGGATTGGAGAAAGTGATACATTTGTTGCAAGTGGAAGCTCAGTGGGGGGGCATCTCCAGGCTTCCCATGAAATATGAGGAGGGACATATGACTCTATGGTCAAAATATTTGCCTATATGGGACATTCCCCTATTCAGTCACCAGCCGTACCTGTGAGGTTGAAAACCCAGTGGGATATGTAAAGAACGCAGAGGCCATCTCCTGCAGCTTGTATCCCACACCTGTAGTGAATGGGAGAGCATTGGGCACAGTATAGCCTTGCGATGTTTCGGGGAGACCCAAAGGACGAGATCCATTGCAAGTGGGAAACTTGTATGGGCCTCTATGGCAACCCAATCTAGTTGGTAATATTTGCTATGGAGTTGGCCTAGTTGAGCGAGCTGTGCTGCCACATAGTATTTCTGAAAGTCTGGTACTCCTAGTCTGCCAGTATCTTTAGGAGCGTACGTTTGTGGCCCTTGCTATTCTGGGTCCTTTGGTACCCCAGATAAATCGGAGTACTTTGGATTGGAACCTTTGAGTGGCGATAACAGGGACCTGTATCGGTAAAGTATGAAAAAAATATAGCAACCTAGGCAGGATTGTCATTTTCACAGGGGCAATCCTACCTATACATGACATGCTTACATCCAACCACACCTGCATGTCTTCTAACAGCCCAGCAAATAGAGTAGGGTAGTTAGCCTTATAAAGGGAGGAAACACTGGGGGTAAATCGGATTCCCAAATATGAGAGGGACGTCAGCTGCCACTGAAATGGGTATTGAGACTGAATACTCTGTAGTATCGGGATTGGTAGATTGATGTTCATCGCTTCTGATCCCCCCACTCTCTATCCCCAAAATGTTGGGGTTCTTCCGTATCGCTATTGCAAGAGTTTTGATGGCTATCACGAACAATACAGGAGATATCGGGCATCCCTATTGAGTGCCCGATGAGATGGGAATCGGATCTGATCTATGGCCCCTAAGAACCATCTGAGCTGTGGGTGAGCTATATAATGAGTGCAGCGAGGCCAAGAACTTGGGGCCGAACTTCCACCTCGACAGCACCCGGAAAAGGAAAGGCCATGAGAGGGAGTTGAAGGCTTTACGGATGTCAAGGGACAGCAGCATCTAGGACCTATTCGCTCCGCCATCCCAAGAGGAGTGTAGTATGAAAATAAGGTTGATTATTTGGTCAGCAGCCTGTCTATGCGGCAGAAAACCTACCTGGTCAGAGTGTATATAGCTAGCTAAAAATAACGACAGCTTATTCGCCAAAATTTTTGTAAATAGTTTCAAGTCAGTATTAATTAAGGATATTGGGCAGTAATTAGCCATGTCACTGTGGTCTTTGGGGGGCTTAGGAATGAGGCAAGGGTAATAAATTCTCTATTAGAGTCCATGTCTATTCTTCACCCTTTTTGATGGCTTTAAAGAATAACGCTAAGGGCTGGGCCAAAGAGGGAGTACATTTTTTATAGTATAAGGTTGTGAACCCATCTGGTCTGAACCCATCTGGCTTTGCTTAATGGGGCTTGTTTAATAGCTGCCAATACCTCCTGCACTGTAATGTCCTTATCTAAAAGGTCTCTATGTTTGTCTGCTAGGGTTGGGATAGAGAGTCGGTCCACTAAGTCATCAAACTCTGGTTTGCCAGGCTCGTTCCCGCCATCGTATAATGTCTTATAGAAGGTTTGCAATTCCTGTAAGACCAAATTGGGGTTTTCGGTAAAGGTGCCATCAGGTTTCCAAATCTTGGGGACTTGAGGGGAGGGGGGCGTCTAGGGGCTAGTTTTGTCGCCTAGAGTTTTCCTGGTTTATCCACTTGAGAGTTTATTTATTTTTTATTTTTAATCGAGCAGCCTCAATCCAACATTGTAAGTCTAGTTGGGGGTTGCGTTTATGTTCTTTAAGTATAGCTGCTGCTAGGTTGTCCTCTTTTTGCTTCAGCAAAGCACCATAGTGTCTCTTGTATCTAGCGACCGTCTGAATCAGAATACAGCTGAGCCTTGTGAGCGGCCCAGGTGCACAATGGGGAGGTATGTGCCGGCTGCCGGGTCATTTAGAGAGATCCATTTCAATATCGAGGAAAATAGCAGGATTGCTAAGATTCATTCAGACGCCAGGTACGGGAGGTCATATAGCTTCGCAGTGAGAAGAGGAGGACAATTACTGGGGAGTGATCCGACCAGGAGGTCTCTAGGATCTTAGAAGAAATGCAGGAGGGCAGTGTTGTGGCTCGCGCGAAAATGTGGTCTATCCACGAATGCGTCAAATGCACATGGAAATAAAAAGTGTAGTCACGCGTTGTAGTGTTAAATTCCCTCCACATGTCCACCAAGTAATTTTCGTGCAGTAGTTTCACAAATTTGGTGTTCATCCGCGAGGGCTTCAAAATTTGGGATCCTCCCCATCAAAAGCATGCCCTCAAAGAGGTGGGACAGTTGTTGGAAAAGGTTTTGAAAAAAGGGCAAGTGATCCTTGTTTGGAGCATAGTAGGCAAGGAATGTTACTAGGGAGCCTTCCAGATCTACTTTAGCCAGGAGAAAACGGCCATCCAGGTCACTGATTATCTGTGAGAGCGAGAAAGCTAAGCGTCTTGTGACACAGATAGCCACTCCCCTTTTTTTCTGGTGCGTTCGCGAGGAAAAAAGGTTGGGTAGTGCTTATGAATGTAATTGGGTTTATAGGAGGATGGACAGTGGGTTTCCTGGAGAAACACTAACTCAGCACCCACCGAGTGAAAGTAGTTAAAGGCTTTACGACTTTTAACTGGGTAATTAAGGCCTTGGAAATTGTGGGATAGGAGTTTGATGGGTCTCTGTATTTGTGAGCTAGCCATGATTCATGTTGGGTTGAAGAACCCTTACCTTTCCATCTATGACTGAGTCGAATGTTCAATCTCATAAAGGCTGACCTTTGAGGATGTCCAGATGGAACGCAGATAGTGGGGTTAAGAAAGCAGGAGACAAAAAAGAGATTAGATATCCAGAGGAGGGCAAGGACCTAAGAGAAGGACGAAGAGAAGAAATCTTTAGTGCGCCTCATAGGTAACATTAGAAAATACATTACACATAAGAGGACGATTGACTCGTCTAAAATATCAAGTAGGCAACAAAATGGTTGCAGGCCTCGGGTTGGGGCCTAGGATTACCAAAACCACTGCCTCCAAAATTAATATACGGGAGGAGGGGGGTCGGAGCGGGGGTGAGGTGCATGGCTCACCGACCCGATCCAAGCTGCACATTGAGCATATTATTTTGTTGAACAAATACTTGAGATGTGGAACAGTTCAAGTTTGTGACCATAGAAAATAAAGACTGTGGGAGCTGCAGTGATAGACTAGAGCCATCTAGTGGCAGGCACACCAAATCACATCTTCCATTAAATTGAAACAATAGGCCTGCTTTAAATCGCCTGTAATTCTCTTGCTGGCTTTTTCCAGTCCTTGTTCTAATAAAGCTGAAAATCTAGCCAAGATAATGGGGTCACCTGAATAGGCAGGCTGGTGGGGTATGGGCTGGGAATTTGGCAGATCATGGGAGGCCTGCAGACTATTCTGACTACAGATAATGCCTCTCGTGGCCTGGTCTAAAGAGGATCCTGAGGAGAATGGAGACTAACTGAGAGTGGAGGAGATGCCTGGGGTGACAGTGAAGTTCTCCATATCGGCCGGTTGCTGGGATGACTGGTTGCTTTCTGGATTGCCTGCATGAGTAATGGCTCCATGTGCTGGTGGAGCCGCCATTTGCTGGAACAGGCTTGCTGACTTTGTGAGACCCACGGCTGTCCTGTCTTGATTTTTGGCTTCTTCTTGCCTATTAAAGTGTGGCATGGTGGAGGACGAAGGGCACTATATGGTATGCTGGTGTCCTCAGAGTAGGAGGATGCTGCCAGATGTGTGATCTGAATCAAGCTGCCATCTTGCCGGACCAGGCCGGCTGAGAGACAAAGTCCTGCAGTGGCTCCAGATGAAGTTTCGGCTCCCCTTTAGGCAGCGGAGTTTAGTCCAGTTGTGGATGAAGGACTCAAGGCACTTTGAGGCATGCTGGTGCCCTCAGAGAGGGAGGATGCCACCGGATGGTGTCGGAGCTGTTTCAAGCTGTCATCTTGCTGGATCTGGATGGCCGAGAAGCAGAGTTCTACGGTGGCCCCAGGTGTAGCACCTGCTCCACTTTAGGCAGCGGAGTGTGGCCAGGTAGTGGATGAAGGGCCCTGGGTGGGTTTTGGTGTTCCAGAGTCATTGACTCGGCAGGATGCAGCTGGATTAGATCAGGCCGTGGCAGAGCTGATTCAGGCCACGTCCGCCATGTACAGCTGCGCACATGCGCAGGTCTCATCATTTTCAATAATTCTGCTGTGACCAGCCAACAGGAAATCAAAACGATGAGTGGGCCAGTGCTGAGAAAATGTATAGAGGAAGAGGAGCAGCTGAAGAAGGCGTCTAATGGTATTTCTTTGTGTGCGTCACTTCGAGCTGTTCTCAGCTAGGTAATTTCACTTACATCAGAATGCCTGCAGTGATGGTAATAATTGCGATGTCCCTTGTTGTGTTCTTAAATCACCTATTATTCAGTCTGTGCAGAGGGGTTTTGAGCAAACTAGCACATTTACATGTCACTTTTGTAGATCATTAAATAGCAGTTATAACAGTTTGGGGTCCAATTTATTTGAATATTTTTTTTCCAATCTCAGACATTTGTACACTGTTGTTGCACATTTCTATTTTTTATATATGTACAATTCTACTTTAACATATAAGTATTTAGTTAATGAAAAGTTAATGAAAAGTGATTCCAAGAACATGATGGGTTAACTAAAAAATATTGTAACTGCACCCCATGTTAATCTCACTTAGAAGTTAATTATAAAAATGTTCTCCCGTATTTAACTTCCTGCCGTTTACACAGTATGGGCTCCAGATCAACACCTTTTACCACCAAGTTTCAAGACAGGCTCAACAGTAACAAAATCAACATACAGAACTTTCTTCTTATGTGTTTTTATTATATATATATATTGCAATTGCATTCTTTTTATTGTCCATCAGTACTGGGATACTTTTGACTTCTCTATCCTCTTTCTCTGCTAATGGATTCTCCTGGTGAAACACTCTTTGTTTACTAATCTATACAGTCTAGTTCATATTCCAAGAACATTAACTGGAGTCTAAATATAGGTTTCCAAAAATGCATATTAGTTAAGAATATTCTCATGGATCTTCCAGCATACAATCCCAGTCACAGATAGTTTATTGTGTTAGGTGATATCAAGTGCTAAGGATTATTGTCAGGGTGCTATCCAGAATAAGAATGAGCAGGTGCTGAAAAGGAGTCAGAAGAATAAAGATGTGCAAGTGCTGAAGAAAAGACCTGGCAAAGTTGCCAATACTTTACATGGCCATGCTCGTTTGTACAAATGTTCGTACTGGCGCGCGATCACGCACACCTGCTGCCAGAACTGGCGCCAAACGCCCTATATAAGGTCAGTGGCTGCACTTAGACTTTGCTGGATGATTTTCAGCTACCAGAACTCCCTACTCCTGTGTTTCTTGTATTCTTGGACTACCCGTTACCGACTTGGCTTGCCTCTGGATTTCTCTGCTGCCTGATCCCTGGTTTTGACCCCTGCTTGCTCTAAGGACTATGCTTCTCCTGCTCTACCATGTATGACCCTGGCTTGCTCCTACTACCCTTCTGCATACTCCCTGGCTTGCCTTCCTGTGTATGACTTTGGCTCTCATCCTGACTTCACCTCTTCAGTCCTGTCCCACCAGCCTGCTCCTGCTTCTTCCTCGGGTGTCACCTTGCATGTGATCGCTGCCCCGGTTAAGCTACACACCTGGGGCTACGGAGGTTCTGCCATATGCTCTGACAGACCAGCTAACAGCTTTCCAGTTCCTCTGTGCTGCAAACAGCTTCTAGTGGATCTACCTAAATGGCACCAGTGCTTCTTTGAGTCTAGCACTCCCTGTTCCTACCTTTAGGGGTGCTTGGCACTTAGCCGCAAGGGAAGCCCTCTCGTCAAATCTGCCTCAGACCTGGTATATGACAATATTATAATCAAGAGTCAGTAATGGCTCTATATAGAAAAGTTGGAGGATCGCAAATCCTAGTCATAGAATGGTATCTGTCAAAGATCACCTTGATGGGAAGCTAGGTAAATCCGAAACACAAGCCCTGGCCAGTGAAAAACATCCAGTTGTGCTGCTATGTACACCATCACTAAAGCCAAAGTAAATTAATACAGTAAGTAAATAGTAAGTAAAACAGCTTGCATTTCCAACTTGTCTTCCAGAGACTGTATAGTGTGTTTTATCAGTGCATGTAAAAATTTGCAATACAGTTCAACCATTTGGAATAATGAATGTACTTTCTCAAATGTTGCTTTATGCAAAAGACATACATTTTGGGACCTAGCCTGTATGAATGTCATGCTTACCCCTAACATAGGTGGTCAGACACTATAGCTAGCTTCTGTGTTCTTCACCTATAGCACCCCCCTTTCCCATAAGACAAGCAGGCCTATTGGTACTCAGTTGCACCCAGGACTTACACACAATGCTATAGTGACTGGCTACTACCCCAGGGCATGCACGAACTAAGCAAACAGGTACTTGCTGTTGGCAGACAGGCAAGGTTCAGAATAGTCAGGACCAAAATCTACAATCAAAAGGCAGGCAAAGTTAAGAGAATTGTCAATATCCAATCAGAGCTTATCAACGAGGTAATCCAATCTAGCAGAGCAGGGCAGACATTGCATATGCTATCACAAGCATGAGACTGCAGGCTTAAATCAGGTTTGGTTTCCACCCAGAGACCGGCCACATTAATCACTTTGCAGGTGGGTAGACAGACAAGGAGAATGCTACAACCAAAACGAGGATACTGGAACCAGCATGGAATATGATGGAACAGGGGTGCACATGCTCTTTACAATGAACAACTTGCTGACTCTGCAAAAACCACAAGTATTATGAACTTAGAAGTTAAATCTAACGTAGTTTATTCAAGCTCAGAGTAAATTTTAGTGTCAGTACTGTATGACAGGGGTGAATTTACTGTGTATCTTATGTAGGGGAAAACACATTCAAATCAAAAGCCTTCTGACTGTAAAAGTCTCTTACTCAGCATGAGTAAACTGATTGGTGAGCATGGGAGACAAGGATTGTCTACAGTAACTAGGGGATAAACTAACATGGAACAAGAGTGTGGACTGTGGAACATATCACAATACTATACATGAATGAAATAAATAGGCTACTGTAGCAGCACAGCACTGATAACCCTGACATTGATATTGTTAAGTGCGACAACAAATTGCAAAACATAGTTAAACTATGAAATTAATATATATGAGTTTTCTTGACTTTTCACCTTACTGTATTTTACATCACATATTATTTCTCACTGTCATGGTTATGCAGTAATGGCGTGTTCTTTGACTATAGCTATCTGCTTGTTGCCCTGACCTTTTGGCTTATCTCCTGACTATCCTTGTTGTTCCAGGCTGCTGCTTCCTTTCTATCCTCCAGTATTCTACTGTGAGCGTGAGCTGGGAGACCCTGGGGGCCGCGACCTGGAGCCAGACTGCAGCGAAGTCCATAACCACCATCAGGGGCCCTGGTGAACACCCGCTAGCTCTTAGATTCCACGTCCTGGGAAATCTCATGCTCTAGCTCCCAGTGTGATCTGTGTTGGTGCTCCAGAGTACCTGCTTTCCTGAACCATCCAGGCCTCCATCCTTGGCAGTCAGCCGTAGGGTCCACTACCTTGTGGTGCAATCCAGACCCCAACAGGGTGCATCAGTCACCTGGACCCAGGTGACCTTACACTCACATTCAGCCATAGTAAGTCATTGTTACCTCAGTATTATTATTACACATAATGTTTTATATGAACTCATCATACAACACAAATATAATAAATATAATACATATATTTGCATTACTTCAAAGTTTAAAATTCTAGTGTGATTTTGTTTGTGACTTTCCTGTAACAGATTTTGAACGCCTAAGCTGGACACTGTACTGTCTAAACATTTTCCCTTTGATGAACAGTATAATATCCCAAACAGTTTTTCCTGCCTTCTGGCAACTCTCTGTGTCATGCTGTGATCTGACTTTTGCAGTAGCAAACAACAGGAAACTACAAACTAGTACAGCTATATGGATGTACTACATAGTATCTAGTTTGCTATTCATATAAATGACTAAGTTCATTCAACTTAATTTTTTAATAACATATGAATATTTGGAAGCATTACATTTTAAGAGGGCTGCCTGATTTCATTGGATAAAGATTTGTATTAAAACATTTAACTTTATTGTTTTTGAAAAATGATATTGAAAATATCTCTCCTTCCCATAATAGGTTTTGCTCCTGGGTTGAAACTTGAGGTCATGGAGTAATAAAACTAAAATGCATTAAATCCTAAATGTGATTACACAGGAATGAAGTCAGTGGAACTGGTTTACAGTTTACAGATATATGGCCTAATTTAATAAACAGTGCAAAAAAAACGGAAGTGCAAAGTACAATATCCCATAGCAACCTTGCAGAATTACCTTTGCTGGTTGGGGAATAAATCCAGATTGGTTTGCTGTTAATACTACATTTTTGTATGATGCTTTATGCTTTACTATATTGAATAAACTAATTATGAGATGCCAAACACTTGAGTTTATTTGATTGATTATAGACGATAGGTAATTTATATATAACAAGAGCGGATCTCCAAAGTTGTAACATGATAAATGCATACACAAAGCAGCTTAAGGTGATTGTAAATTATTTTTTTTTATTAAAAAAAATAAAATAACAAACTTGTCATACTTACTTGCTCTGTGCAATCACTTTGCACAAAGCAGCCCCGATCCTCCTCTTCTTGGGTCCCCTGCTGGTGCTCAGGGCCCCTCTGCCTTGCAGTTGTCTGTGCTTGCTCCCGAGCTTACTCTCTTCATCCATAAGACACAGAGAGCATGGCTCAGCCCCGCCCCCTGCTTCCGTCTCACTGGCTGTGATTAACAGCAGTGGGAGCCAATGGCTCCTTCTGCTGCATCTCAGCCAATCAGCAGGGAGAGACCATGGAGAGCCTCGGGTCTCATGCACATTGCTGCATCGAGATCGGGCTTAGGTAAGTATTAGGGGGCTGAGGGGAAGCTGCACACTGAAGTTTTTTTTTTTACCTTCATGCATATGCATGAAGGTAAAAAAACTTACATAGTTACATAGTTAGTCAGGTTGAAAAAAAGACACAAGTCCATCCAGTTCAACCATAAAAAAAAAAAATATATATATATATACAATCCAATATACCCAATTTTATACCCACAGTTGATCCAGAGGAAGGAAAAAAAAAAAAAACAGCAGAGCACGATTTGCTACAGCAGGGGAAAAAAATTCCTTCCTGGTCCCAGAGAGGCAATCAGATTTTCCCTAGATCAACTTTACCTATAAATGTTAGTACCCCGTTATATTATGTACATTTAGGAAAGTATACAGGCATTTCTTAAAGAAATCTACTGAGCTAGCCAGAACCCCTTCTGGAGCCTTTACAACCAGTTTAAGAGTATCTAAACCTATAAAATGTTATATATTGCAGCTTACCAGTCCTTAGACTGCAATATTCTTCTTTTTCAGGCTTTTTTTCAAAGGTGACAATATTTATTTACTGTACTGTATCTAGAGAAGCAATTTGCTTCAGGACAAGGGAATCTTCATCTACATAACGTAGGGTGAGGGGTTCTTTAGACCACAAATGTCAGTTGTTCTGGAATATAGGACTGCGTGAGATAACATTGAATAGTGCACATGACAGCACCGGATTTCTGGAAGGCAGAATCAACAACAATTTTTTGTGCATTTATTGAACAGATATCTAAAAACAAAAAATCATGGGTACACTTAACAGGTCAAAAGGAGAGAAGATAAGGGATGTTTATTGCTAGAGTTTACATACAGATACAATATTATTGTGGGTTACCGCCATTTTTTAATCAGCTGATGTGCATGTCTTGGAGAGCAAAATACAGATACAAATTCTCTACAAAGTGCTAAAAATGCGGAATCACATGCATGAGGCATCATTAACTTCATAAATAATTCATTTTATTAATGATTTTATTCAGGGTAATAAATCTTATGACACATTAGCTACTAAGAAACGAATGGTAATGTGTTAATCTAGGTAACGTGAACTTGGTCAATAAACTATAGAGATTTTCTAAAAAAGACTGATAAAAGTTAGAAAGTCCACAAAATTTTCCTTAATCTGGGCTGAATGTCACTATAGCCCCGTGTTCTACTTCTGCAACTGTATACACAATGTAATGCAGGCAGGCTTAACAGTCTGCTAAGGTTTTTTGCATGTATAACCTTTCTGGCTTGAACTACAAGGAGTAGGAGGACCATATTGACAACTAAGAACAACTTTCCTTGCAATAAGGACAATTCAACAACAAAGTTGCCTGGTACATTTAACAATGTTGTAATGTGAACAGATGAGCCGGTCATAGACTGACTCTGGTATGAATTTCAGTGCTTGATTCTAAGTTTTAACTGCAATGAGATTTTGATCCACAAATACAGTATGGTGTATGAAAAGTGCTGTGTGAGTAGCCAATTTTGTAAGACTTGAGAACTCTGAACAGTTAGTTTATGCCAGTGCCAGTGCTGAGTATTGGCATTAGCTGAAGATTTAACCCAAATTGGATTTGACCCAAATTGCATATTGGGGATATCATAATTTATTATAGAGTGCATCTTCTAATTGCCTGTATTCACCTCTAGTTGTCAACAATTTTTCATGTGTATACAGTTGCAGAAGTAGAACACGGGGCTATAGTGACATTACTTTACATATAAAGTATGAACAAATTCTCTCAAAAGGGGTTAGTTTAACAAACATAGGTTTATCAGCTAGTGATTATGCATCATTTTTAATTTGTAAGTAAGTGAATAGTGTTCTATGTGTCATGGCATATGGCATATGTATGTAGATTTCAATTCGGTGGAATACAGTAGTTATCCATTTGTGGGGAATAACACTATCATGAAAACTTGATGTTTTAGTCATGAGCGGGTTGTCTGTCACTCAAGACTAGAGGGGAGTGAAGGGGTACCTATGAATGAGGACTTCTGAGAGGCCTTAGAAGCTAAATAGAATTTTGCAAGACAGTAAGACTATATATATATATATATATATATATATATATATATATATATATATATATATATATATATATATATATATATGGTGTGAAACATAGAGATTAAAGCTGGGTATTCTTGAAACTAGTATTGAAGGACCAAAGTACTGAGTTGGTATGAACAGGGGCTATCAAAAGATGTTTGATCTTTGTCCATCCATTATGTGGACATAGTATGCACGAGGCCAGGTGGTGGAGTTGAGCAGCTCAGTACTTTTTATGTAAAATCTGGAAAGCTTAAGTCGCCTTGTGATTTGTGTGCCAATAATACCTGTCTGGCAACTCTATGTCTACTGTTTCCCCAGGAGAAATCAGGTAAGGATTGTTGCAGTTATTTTATGCATTAAGGTGAAAAAACACCTGGCAGTGACCAGCCCCACAGCCCCCCTGTTTTACTGGAGCTCTGGGATTTTACCCGGCGGAGACGCGCTCTTCCTCTGCCCAGGGTTCTTTGTTCTTGATTGGATAGATTGATAACAGCGCAGTCATTGGCTCCCGGGGGGCGGGGCCGATTCCAGCATTCGTGTCTATGGATGCAAATGCTGGACTCAGGAGCGTGCCAGCAAGGAATCAGGGACCTTGTCTGCTGCGCGCCTTAGTGCGCATGCGCACAGGTCTGGCGCTCCGGCGCATAGGAAGAAATGGGGAGATGTTGCGGCGGCGCACGCGCACTCGCGGCCCTACCGAGTGGCGCGCGCGCATGCGCACTAGCGCACGCCCCATGTGACCTCCGGCTGGCCTATAAAAGAGAGGCCTCTGCACCTAAACAAACGCTGGTTCGTCTGTCAGCTGTCCCTTGTCCTTGTGCCTGTACCTGCTATCTTTGATTGACCACCTGTTGCCGACCCAGATCGTTCTGACCTCTCTGCTCTCTCCCAACCTTGACCTTTGGCTTGCTCTCCCGGACTTCCCACAATCTCCTGTGTTTGACCCTCGGCCTGCATCTTGGATATCTGCTTCTTGCTGCCAGCACCTGACCCTCTGCCTGCCTTTGGACCTCCCTTGCCTCTACGCCTTGCTACCTTGCCTTGGACTTGCCTGCCTGTGTTTGACCCTCTAGCTTGTGCCTGACTAATCTCTTGTGTTTGACCCTCAGCCTGCTTCCTGCTTGTCTACCTGTGTTGGAACCTCAGCCAGTTCTTCAGTTCCTGTCCATCTCCTAGCTGCAGCACCTGGGCCCACGTCAAGTCACCATCCAGCAGGTGGCTTGTGCCTCTTGGTGCCAACTGCCCCCTGTACCACCTTCAGGGGCAGTGGGCACTGAGTCGCAAGGGCAACCGCTCTCGGCATCTTGGCCTCGGTGAGTACTTAGTTCCTGATAGTACGAACCAGCCATGACAGAGGCCAACAGAGCGGGTTCTCCTTTGGAGATGCTATGTCAACAGGTGTCTGCCCTCATGGAAGCTGTGCAAAAACTACAAGAAGGCTATGCTCCAGTTGACAGCCGCCTCCAACAATTGGCAACTGCCTCCTCTCCTGCAAGCCCAGCTCCCGGGTCAGCCAGTGGGACTTCTGCACCACAGGTCCAACCTCCACCTGCCATGATGATGGCTGTGCCAGAACACAGGGTACCTGTGCCTGAGCGATTTTCAGGCGATCGCAAAAAGTTCAGGTCCTTCAAAAATGCCTGCTCCTTATACCTTGCTTTACAACCCCGGACCTTCTCCTCAGAGATCGTGAAGGTTGGATTCATTATTTCACTATTATCAGAAGAACCTCAGACTTGGGCTCACGGTCTCATGGAGCAAAGGAATCCTCTGCTAAACACGGTAGACTCCTTCTTTGAAGCCATGGGTCAACTGTACGATGATCTCCAGCGTACTGCCACGGCCTAAGCTACCCTGCATACCCTCTCCCAGGGTAAAAGGCCAGTAGAAGACTATACAGCAGAGTTCCGTAAGTGGTCGGCCGACACAACGTGGAACGAGGCAGCTCTCCATTACAAATACCGATTAGGGTTAAATGAAAGCTTAAAGGATGAACTAGCCCATGTTGAGACCCCCACGTCTCTGGAAGAACTAATCCAATTGGCTACCAAACTGGATCAGCGCATGCGGGAACGTCGTTCCGAGCGCCTACAAGGACCTCGACCAGTGTGGGTACCCCCAAGAGGTTCCTCTATGTACTCGACCACTCCTATGCCTTCCGGCCCCTTGGTGTCAGAGGGGGAACCCATGCAACTAGGCCTAGTTTGCCCCCGTCTTTCCCAGGAGGAACGCCAGCGCAGACGCAGATCCAACTTGTGTCTCTATTGTGGAGGATCTGGACATTACCTGATGAATTGTCCCATCCGGCCCAGTAAGTTGCCACCTCAACATACTGTGAACTGTCAAACCATTAACCTTGTTCAGGCTTATGTGACTCTCTCTGTCTCCCTACAGCTGGCGGGAAAGAAGATTTGGTTACCAGCCGTAATTGATTCCGGTGCTTGCAGCTGCTATCTTTGATTGACCACCTGTTGCCGTCCCGGATCGTTCTGACCTCTCTGCTCTCTCCCAACCTTGACCTTTGGCTTGCTCTCCCGGACTTCCCACAATCTCCTGTGTTTGACCCTCGGCCTGCATCTTGGATATCTGCTTCTTGCTGCCAGCACCTGACCCTCTGCCTGCCTTTGAACCTCCCTTGCCTCTACGCCTTGCTACCTTGCCTTGGACTTGCCTGCCTGTGTTTGACCCTCTAGCTTGTGCCTGACTAATCTCTTGTGTTTGACCCTCAGCCTGCTTCCTGCTTGTCTACCTGTGTTGGAACCTCAGCCAGTTCTTCAGTTCCTGTCCATCTCCTAGCTGCAGCACCTGGGCCCACGTCAAGTCACCATCCAGCAGGTAGCTTGTGTCTCTTGGTGCCAACTGCCCCCTGTACCACCTTCAGGGGCAGTGGGCGCTGAGTCGCAAGGGCAACCACTCTCAGCATCTTGGCCTCAGTGAGTACTTAGTTCCTGATACAAGGTAACCCCCCTGGGAGAGCGCTTCTCCTAGGGGGTTATCTGATGTGGGGAGGAGCCGCGAGAGCCGCTGAGGGACCCCAGAAGAGGATGTTCGGGGCCACTCTGTGCAAAACGAGCTGCACAGTGGAGGTAAGTATGATATATTTGTTATTTAAAAAAAAAAAAACAAGCGTTTACAATCACTTTAACAGGCAGTGTTTTGTAAAAATAGACAAATTTGGGAAGAACAGTAATTTAATAGAAGTGATTCTACCTGTCCAGGATAGCCGGATGTGTTTCCATTTCAACAAAGTGTTATTAAGTGCCCTGCATAGCGGATAGTAGTTAGTACTGTAGAGTTTGGAGATCTTAGGCGTTAAAAAGATTACTAGATATTTTAGTTTATCTGCTTTCAAATGGTAAGTAAAGCCGGCCATAGATGATGTAATTTTCTTTCCTGCAATGGCCGGTTGGGGGAATCGCTTTATTCCGCCATTACCACAGCCGTTATTGATAGGGGAATCCCTCCCATAGGGTTATTGTTTTTTCCCCGGTGGGGGGGGGGAGGGAGCCATCCCTGCTGGGAGAACACTATGAATATTGTTAGTGGCTATAGCGGTGACAATAATCCCATGTAAGAATCAACTTATAGAATGTAAACTCAACTTATAGCCCTAAAAATGAGAGAAAGTCATCAGTTCCTTATGCAGATCTGGTAAAGAGATGAGCAGTTTAATGAGTGTTAGTAAAACATCATCTGAGAAAAGGGTTACCTTGAATGGAGGAACTGGCTTTTTAACACCCATAATATCAGGGAAGAGTCGAATTTTGCAGGCCAGAGGCTCAATACAGAATGGAGACAAGGGGCAGCCAAAACTGCAATCAGAATGAGGCCATGAAAAACAATATGCTGGAGAGTGGTTAGCAAGAAAGGCCAGCTAAGGTGATCAAAAACCTTCTCTGTGTGAAGATTTAAAAAACTTAAAGAGTTTTTTCCTTAATACAAGTCACTATGTCTATCAGATCAATAATGCGTCGGGTATTGTCTCCTGCGTGATGCAAGGAGACAAATCTTACCTGATCAAGATAAATTCATTTACAGTAAAAGCACACCTTAGCACTGAGCAAGCATGTTTCTTTTGGTTAAAGGGTAACTCCACTTTCGTGGGGAAAAAATATAGCAAAAAAAGAAAAAATAATATAGCACATATAATTGTGACACTAATCATATTGTAATTGAATGGTATTAAAAATTAACTTTCCTTTTGAATCTGCAGCCGCTGTAATTTTCTGAGAATGCATTGCAATATGGCTACCTGGAGTTGTTCTGTACACAGAGTGTGTACTGACCATTCCCCAGAAACATAATTTCCTGCTTGTGTGATTGGCTTACCAATTTTCCCAGAAGTCTGCCTAGGATACAAGTCAGATTTCAGGCATCCCTGGCAACAAAAATTTTATTTTTCAAGAGATACTTTCAATAGGAGATTGTCTAAAGGGATGCAGCCCCAGCAGATTTCCTCATTAGTGCCCTGCAGCTGCACACCTGACAGTTAATTATGAAACCACTCCCATTACACCCACTTAGTACAGAGGCACAGACAAACACACATGGATTTCTTCAGAATAACAAAAGGTAGGAATCTGCAACAAAGGTTGGGCGGTGCAGCTCTCAGGGCGGGAGGACGTCATATGACGTCCTCCCCTTCACGGCCCTCCAGGGAGCGCGTCACTGGGCACCCTATGCGCGTGCCCAGTGGCCGCGATGTCCCCTGGGGACCCACGATTGCCCAGTAACATAGTGGGACCGTGGATATGTGTGTTTAAACACACAGATCCACGGTCCTGTCAGGGGAGAGGAGCCGATGGTGTGTTTTCTGTACAGAGAAACACCGATCGGTCTCCTCCCCTTGTGAGTCCCCTCCCCCCACAGTAAGAATCACTCCCAGGGAACATGTTAACCCCTCCCCGCCCTTAAGTGGTTAACTCCTTCACTGCCAGTGTCATTTACACAGGAATCAGTGCATTTAAATAGCACTGATTGCTGTATAAATGACAATGGTCCCAAAAATTTGTCAAAAATGTGCGATGTGTCTGCCATAATGTCGCAGTCCCAATAAAAAACTTTGATGGCCGCCATTACTAGTAAAAAAAAAAAAATATTAATAAAAATGCTATAAAACTATCCCCTATTTTGTAAACGCTATAACTTTTGCGCAAACCAATCAATAATCGCTAATTGCAATTTTTTTTACCAAAAATATGTAGAAGAATACGTATCGGCCTAAACTGAGGAAAAAATATGTTTTTTATATTTTTTTGGGGGATATTTAGTATAGCAACAAGTAAAAAATATATATATTTTTTTAAACTTGTCCCTGTTCTTTTGTTTATAGCGCAAAAAAATAAAAAACGCAGAGGTGATCAAATACCACCAAAAGAAAGCTCTATTTGTGTGGACAAAATAATAACAATTTAATTTGTGTACAGTGTTGTATGACCGCGCAATTGTCATTCAAAATGTGACAGCGCTGAAAGCTGAAAAATGGCTTGGTCAGGAAGGGGGTGAAAATGTACTGTACTGAGGTGGTTAAGGACAATTAGTTAAACTCGCAGGTTTCCAGTTGAGGTTTTTGCTCGTGGGTAGGAAACTCAATTGTGTTTCAGATTGACTTTAGTGGCTGGTCTTGCTGCCCTAACAAATACTTTTTCTGCCCTAACATTAGCTGTGTTTTCTGACTATGCATTTGTATTTGTAAACTCCTCAACTATGTTTGCATCTTATTGTCCTGCTCCAACTCTGCCTGACAAGATAAAAACTTTAGTCTATCTAGTGACCTGATGCCACCAGTAAGGGCATCCCAAGGGCCATTCTCCAAAAGTGACTACAAACAAGTTTACAATGCCACCATCAGAGACTGAACCAGGTACATTCACAATTTGCATCTAGGTGCGAACCAATCTCTATTTTGCTGGTAGCATTGAGCATCCTCTAGCATTCACTTATACCATTTTGGATCCAACTAAACATCCTCACACTGCTACTATTCTAGGTTATTTATTTATTCTTTTTTTTTTACTGCAATGCCGCGTACACACGAGCAGATTCTCCGTCAAAAAAATATTGTATGATTTTTCCGACATAATTCCGCTCAAGCTTGGCTAGCATACACACGGTCATACAAAAGTTTGCTGAACTTTCGACCGTCAAGAACACAGTGACGTACAACACTACGACGAGCCGAGAAAATGAAGTTCAATGCTTCCGAGCATGCGTCAAATTGTTTCCGAGCATGCGTAGGATTTTTGCGCGTCGGAATTGATACAGACGATCGAAATTTCCGATCGGAAATTTTTCCGACCGAAAAATTTAGAACATGCTCTCAATCTTTTGCTGGCTGGATTTCGTCCAGCAAAAGTCCGATGGAGCATACACAAGTTCGCATTTTCTGACCAAAAGCTGTCATCGGTCTTTTGCTGGCCGAATTTCCCATCGCGTGTACGCGGCATTAGTTCTTTAAATGGCCTGTGTGTGTGTGTGTTCTCCTATAACATGTATTTTCATTTGTTTTAATTACAGTAAAAATTGCATAATTCATTAGGGATCATATCCCAAATTCTACTACTTATGTGAACAATGGTAAATTAAGTTTAACTGAGTTATTTTTTGTACCAGTAAGAATTATTTTGTTTAGTTAGGCAAACTTAGCAAAACCATGCAAGCCTGAATAGAGTATGAAGTGCATCAAACTGCCAAGAAAAAAACAAACCACAATCTCCTGAAGTTCCATGGTAGTTTTGCAGTCAAATCCACCCTGGCGTGCATTTGTATTCAGCCCCCCTGAGTAAATACTTTGTAGATCCACCTTTCACTGCAATTACAGCTGCAAGTCTTTTTGGGTATGTCTTTACCAACTTTGCATATGTAGAGAGTGAAATGTTTGCCCATTTTTGCAAAATAGCTCAAGCTCTGTCAGATTGGATTGAAAGCGTCTGTGAACAGCAATTGCCACAGATTCTCACTTGGATTTAGGTGTGGACTTTGACTGGGCCATTCTAACACATGAATATGCTTTGATCTAAATCATTCCATTGTAGCTATGGCTATATGTTTAGTTTAGCTGTTCTGCTAGAAGGTAAACCTCCACCACCGTCTCAAGTCTTTTGCAGATTCTAATGCTGCATACACGGAAAAAGCTCTGACGGTTTTCCCGACGGAATTCCGATGGAATTCCACTCAAACTGTCTTGCCACACGATCACACCAAATTCTGACCGTCAAGAACGCGGTGACGTACAACACTACAACAAACTGAGTTCAATGCTTCCGAGCATGTATCAAATTGTTTCCGAGCATGCGAAGGAATTTTGCTCGTCAGAATTGCGACAAACGATCGGAATTTCTGATAGAAACCTTTTCCATCTGAAAAATTGAGAACATGCTCTGAATTCTTTGCTGTCGGAAATTCAGCCAGCAAAATTCCAATGGAGCCTACACACGGTCGCATTTTCTGATGAAAAGCTCTCATTGGCCTTTTTCTGTCCGGAATTCCGATCATGTGTACGTGGCATAACAGGTTTTCGTCTAAGATTGCCCTGTATTAGGCTCTATCCATCTTCCCATCAACTCTGGCCAGCTTCCCTGTCCCTGCTGAAGAAAAGCATCCCCACAACATGCTGCCACCACCATTTTTCATGGTGGGGACAGTGTGTTCAGGATGATATGCAGCGTTAGTTTTCTACCACACATAGCATTTTGCTTTTAAGCCAAAAAGTTAAATTTTGGTCTCTTCTAACCAGAGCACCTTCTTCCACATGTTTTCTGTGTCCCCCACATGGTTTCTCGCAAACTGCAAACAGGATTTTTTATGGCTTTCTTTCAACAATAGCTTTCTTCTTTCCACTCTTCCATAAATGCCAGATTTGTAGAGTGCACGACTAATAGTTGTCCTGTGGACAGATTCTCCCACCTGAGCTGTGGATCTATGCAGCTCCTCCAGAGTTACCATGGGCCTCTCGGCTGCTTCTCTGATTCATGCTCTCCTTGCTCGGTCTGTCAGTTTAGGTGGACGGCCATGTCTTGGTAGATTTGTAGTTGTGCCATACTCTTTCCAGAGTATGATGCTGGTGATGGATTGAACAGTGCTCTGTGACATAAAAACAAAGAAAGGACTTGGGTCCACCAACCCCTGGGACTTTTAAGGTGTCACAATAGAAAAAGATAGAACGGGTATTAAATAATATCCATAAAATTATTTTATTTTACAAATTCATTGAAACATTAAAAATGCATTTCCACTATGGAGATACAATGAAGTAGGACAGTTACCATATACAGAAGCAAATTTGCTGACAGTTTTTCGTATATCACTCAACATGTTTCGCTCCTCTGAGCTTCATCAGGAGTTTGGGATACACTAGAAATAAGTAATAGAAATAAGAAATAAATAATACTTCATAGCACAAATGAAATGCATATAATATATAGAGTATTCATACAAATATGTATAAATAAATATACATATGTAAAGATATAATAAGGAGGATCAAAAAACCATGATAGAGTTACATATTGTATAGAGATATACGTCCATAGGATGTCTTACCAGTATAGTCAGAAAGGATCACCTGGATATTATCCCAGGAAAGCACATGTCTGTTAAAAGGGCCAAACATTAAGTTTGCAAGCGACCATTTAGGTATATTGAGCAGTGGGAATTCAATCAATCAAACGAAGCCCCATTCATTCACTTGGACCGCAGGAGAATGTACAGCAATTAGCTCATCATTAAAGATGAGGATAAGTACTAAAACATAAATAAAGCCATAGAAAAAAAACATAGAAAATAAGAAAATATTTATAAAGTATAAATGAATCACAAAGTGGATAGCAGCAGAGTTGCTGAGATTTAGTTCAAAATGATTGAATCCAAAAAGTGAGATTATTAATGAAGAAAAACATCCTCACCAAAATCCCCCTTACAGGGGTAGCTTTGCCTGTTCCATTGATATATACGATCTGAATAGCCACTCTCAATGGAGCCAAATGGCCACCAATCTAAAATAGGAATATAGACAATATCCTCACTTTAGCCTTGTAAAATTCACAAATTTAATGATAGATGCACAGTAGCACTCAGTCTAGAAAACACACACATCTAATAGGTCAATGTTGAAATACCTGAGAAATCTGGCTGCCAAAAAATGGTAACAAACGGACCGGAGGGTTCATCCAAAGACAGTCGCCAGCATCATAGCAATGGCGGCATTAGCCGCACTTTTATACATCTCCCGACCCGGCGTTTGTCTGACTTCACCGCCGGGTCGTGGACATCTAGTGAGGTTGTCCCATAGGGCGGGCCTGATGGGAGGTACATAGTAAAGGCGGCAAAATGCGCTGCGATAGCCAGTGCACATGCGCCAAATAAGTAAACAGGAAACAGAATACCGATCAATGGATCCTCAGACCGTGGCAGCCATCTTAAGTGTGGGCTACAGAATTTCGCAGCCCAATCACCAGAAGGAGAAAAGACTCTACAATAATGGACTGAACGTAAACATAAAAATAAAAAAAGACACCATATAAGCCTGCATTTGATTGGAACATGTTAACCTCTAGGACTCCCATCGAACCAGCGGTGGATTATCCAAATGGTCGGTGGGTGCCCGGGGTGTTCGTACGGACCAAAATGAATAAAACTAAGGAACAGGAGAAAGATGAAAAAGACACTGCTAGGCAACCAAGCTAATATATAGACATTTAGCAGTTGAACAGAAAAAAGATTTCAAACTGGTATTATACTGTACATCCGACGATGAAGCATACAAATAGTCACATAACATAAATTAATTACTACATAGAAACAACAACACCTAAATAAAATTAAAACAAAAAAAGGGTGTTTTTACAAAAAACATTTAAAACTAAATGCATCATTGATGCCGAGACATTGTAGCACTGACAGCTCATGTATCCACCTCGCCTCATTTTGTAGCAACAACTTATCATAGTCACCACCTCTAGGGCCTGGTACAATGTGTTCCAAAGCAAACAAGTGCATTTTACTGCTATCAAAATTATGGTGCATGCCGATATGATGACTGATTGGGGTTTCCATTCGTTTTTTGTGAATTAACGATACATGATCGTGAATTCTGCAATGTTTGGCCCTTTTAACAGACATTTGCTTTCCTGGGATAATATCCAGGTAATCCTTTCTGACTATACTGGTAAGACATCCTATGGACGTATATCTCTATACAATATGTAACTCTATCATGATTTTTTGATCCTCCTTATTATATCTTTACATATGTATATTTATTTATATATATATTTGTATAAATACTATATATACTATATGCATTTCCTTTGTGCTATGAAGTCTTCTTTTACTTATTTCTAGTGTATCCCAAACTCCTGATGAAGCTCAGAGGAGCGAAACATGTTGAGTGGTATACGAAAAACTGTCAGCAAATTTGCTTCTGTATATGGTAACTGTCCTACTTCATTGTATCTCCATATTGGAAATGCATTTTTAATGTTTCAATGAATTTGTAAAATAAAATATTTTTATGGATATTATTTAACACCCATTCTATCTTTTTCTATTGTGACACCTTTAAAGTCCCAGGGGTTGGTGGACCCCAAGTCCTTTCTTTATTTTTTTTTAATATATAATTGGGATGTGGTGTCTTGTTTCATGTCCCTGCCCCCATCTTTGTTGTAGTGCTCTGTGACATGTTTAAAGCTTGGGATATTTTTTTATAACCCAACCCTGCTTTAAAGTTCTCCATAACTGTATCCCTGACCTGTCTGGTGTGTTCCTTGGTTTTTATGATTCTGTTTGTTCACTAAGGTTCTCTAACAAACCTCTGAGCGCTTCACAGAACAGCTGTATTTATACTGATATTAAATTACACACAGGGGGACTCTATTTACTAATTAGGTGACTTCTGAAGGCAACTGGTTCCACTAGATTTTAGTTAGGGGTATCCGAGTAAAGGGGGTTGAATACAAATGCACTCCACACTTTTCAGATATTTATTTATAAAAACATTTGAAAAACATTTATTATGTGTCACTTTGTGTTGGTCTATCACATAAAACCCCTATAAAATACATTTACATTTTTGGTTGTAACATGACAAAATTTGGAAAATTTCAAGAAGTATGAATACCTTTTCAAGACACTGTATAGAAAAATAACAGCACTGTGACTATGTGAGGGGGTTTTTACAGCACTGCTTCTCTCCACTAATGCAAGGAAAAGTTAAATATCACTGGCCTTGACTACCAATGCAAGCGGCATGTTAAACAGCACTGCCACTGACCATCAACAAAAAGGGGATTAATATTACTGCCACTGACTCCAATGCTAGGGGTTATTATTGCAGCTACTGACACCAATGCTGGGAGCTATCATTACATCTACTGAAACCAATACTGTGAGTTAGTACTGTGGTCACAGCAACACACTGGGGAATTTTAGAAAACCAATGCCGAGGGCTATTATTTTGTCCACTGACAGATGCAGGGGGTTATTAATATGGTCACTGACACCAATGCTTGGAGTTAATATTGTGGCCACTGACATCAATGCTGGGGATGATTACTGTGCCCTTTGACATCAATGTTCAGGAGTGTCAGGACCACCACTGGCCTAACCACAGTTAGCAGGCAGAGAGGAGACAATGGTGTGTTGCATAGCTGCAGTAGAGAAAAGTAATTTCACCGGGCTGTCTGTGTTGACTGTCAGGACTATGAAACTTTTCAGAATTGGATTGCCAGAAATACAAATTGTTTTGTTAAAACACCACCCCTATATACTGTATATTTTAAAAGTATATTTAAATTATATATTTTTTAGTTGGTCATCTTTAAAGCTGAACATCATATAAAATATACACCAATAACCCCTTCATGACAGCATTCAGCATATATGCAGGAGGAAGATGGGTGGGCCTTAAAGCCCACCTGCAAGCAAGGATTTTCACATTTTTCAAGAATTGGCCTTAAATGCTCAGGGGCTGCATATATACTTTGCCGCCTTGTCATGTGAAGCTTTCCATCAGTGCTCCAAACTCTATGGCTGAGTTGTCACCAACAGCTTGTGGTCAACTACTGATCATAGGATGGGCTCCCAATGATGTCAGGAACATCAGGGACATATTAAAGTGACAGCTCCTACTGGCATAAAGGAGTCAAGATGTAATGTTATGCAACAATATGTTTCTCACAGCCAGGATCAGCAACTTTGCATATTGACATGACATATTTTGCATATGTTATTGATTGTTACTTTTGCATTATTGCTCAGCTTAAGTACAGCAGCAACACCCCAATCTGATTCAAACTTGAGAAAAAATACTTTTTTTCAGATGGTTTTTGCTAAAACACCTGATTTATCTATCCAGTGGTATTGGACCTGAATCGAAAGGTGGAAATAAGAACCACAACAGATCTAAAAGCTATAGGAACGTTTATTGATATAAAAAAATGTAAAGCTAAATCCCTCAACTTCATATGATTAGCCAGTGGCAAAACAGTTTACTAGTATAGTTTGGGGGTTTCTTTTTCACCTTACCACACTCTGTGCATATTCTTAACACAAAAAATGTCAAAATAGAGTGCACTAAAACAATTAGGCATTGTTAACACCATGGGCAAAGACATGCATGCATTTTTCTGCACAGGTGACACCAACACTGAGGTGTGAACTGAGCACAATTGCTTTCTTTGTGCCCTCGCAGACACATTTCTGTTGCATATATCACAAAAAAATGCAGCAACATTTTGGTGTGAACATAGTTCAAAGAAAGCATGAAAAACAAAGAAAACAATTGTTTTAGAAAGCATGCCAGTTATGATAGTTTGTGGCTTGGTAAAAACCATGGTGTCAGGTATCCAGCCACCTTTATTTTGCCCAAAAAGCCATATGTCAGTTACCAGGACTTTGCACAAAAGGGCTAACTGCTGTCCACCAGCACATGGAATGCCATGAGGCAGCAGGAGTCAGAGGGACAGGAGGAGGGAGGAAGGTTTGGGTGCTGGCAATAATGAGGAGGACAAATGGGGTTCTGATAAGCAGGAGGGTTGGGGTGCTGGTGAAGAAGAGCAGTGTTGATGTGCTCATGGTGAGGAGGAGGGTTGCTGGTGGTGAGGTAGAAAAGGAAATTGGTGGAAGGCTTCAGGGGGACATTTTACTCCTCCTTGATAGAAGGGGAACATTTGGAGGATTCACTGCGAACATCACATAGGGAACCCATCATGTCCCACTTTGGGGATGCTATCAGCTACAACCTTTTCATTTGAATTTTTTGATAATGCAAGAATCCCTTGCACTGGAGGGATAGCTGCAGGTGGGAAACATATGGCCATAGGCTGCACACCCTTTTTCTTTATTTAAAAAAAGTCTGTCACACTAAAGTGATAGGCAGAGAGGTTCATGCACATGATTTTTCTTTAGAACCAAGCATACTGTAGTAAGGAAGGATAGACCACATATCAGTAGAACCACGAATGGCTGATCTGGTTTGTTGATTATCTCTGACACAGATTAGATCATATTAAAAGGAGTGAGAGGCCAATGGTCTTTTAACCACTTCAATACTGGGCACTTAAACACCTTCCTGCCCAGACCAATTTTGAGCTTTCAGTGCTCTCACACTTTAAAGGGCAATTGCGCGGTCATGCTACACTGTACCCAAATTAAATTTTTATCATTTTTTCCCACAAATAGAGCTTTCTTTTGGTGGTATTTGATCACCTCTGCGTTTTTTATTTTTTGCTAAACAAATAAAAAAAGACCGAAAGTTTTGAAAAAAAATATGTTTTTTTTGTTTCAGTTTCAAAACTTTGTAAATAAGTACGTTTTCTCCTTCACTGATGGGCACTGATGGGGCTGCACTAATGGGCACTGATAAGGTGGCACTGATGGGCACCGATGAGGTGGCACTGAGGTGGCATTGATGGGCACTGATCTGTGGCACTGATAGGCGGCACTGATAGACGGCACTGATGGGTGACACGGATGGGCGACACGGGTGGCCACTGATAGGTGGCACAAAATGGCACTGATAGCTGGCACGGATTGGCATGGATAGGAGGCACGGATGGGTATGGATAGGCGGCACAGATGGGCATGGATAGGCGGCACAGATGGGCATGGATCGGCACTGATAGGTGGCATGGATGGGCACTGATCGGTGGCACGGATGGGTGGCACCGATAGGCACTGATAGATGGCACGGATAGGCACTGATAGGCAGCATTGTTTTGTATTGATGGATGCCAATCAGTGCCAAACAATAATGCATGCCAATCAGTGATGCCCATTGTGGGCACTGATTGGCATCCATTGTGGGCACTTTGTGTCATCCCTGGTGGTCTAGGGTGGCATACCTTGTGCTGCGCATCCCTGGTGGTCTGGTGGCATCCCTGGTGGTCCAGTGTGGGCATCCTCAGGGGGGCTGTGCTGATAATCATTCAGCACAGACACCCCCTGTCAGAGGAGCAGCCGATCGGCTCTCCTCTACTCGCGTCTGACAGACGCGAGTGAGGAAAAGCCAATTACCGGCTCTTCCTATTTACACTGTGATCAGCCGTGATTGGACACGGCTGATCACGTGGTAAAGAGTCTCCGTCGGAGTCTCCGTAGTCAGACTGACATCGTGCAACAACCGTCGCTGCGATGCGCGCCCCCGGGGGTGCGCAGCGGCTCAAAATCCTGAGGACGTCCTATGACGTCCGGTCAGGATTTGACAACCACTTTACCGACGTCTATTCACAATGGGCGGGCGGCAAGTGGTTAAACAAAGTAGAAAAGACAAAAAAACCTGAGCTTTGCTTGTAATTAAAGTCAAATGCAGGTCCCACTCACTATCACTATTTAAGCTATAATGGTTATTTTCATGTTTCATTTACCTATTAATAATGTCATAAAGAGTTTTTAATATTTAAAAAAATGAAGATAAAATAGAAGATACAGCACAGTAAAATTGGCCAGGGCAGTTTTAATTGGGTATAATAGGCCCACCTGGCATATGCCTGACTTTTATTATTGCTTTGTGAGTAGGGGGTGCAGTGAATGAGAGTGATGTCAAGTGAGGGGGTTTGGGTGCACACCGTTCTTGCACTTACTTTTTTATTTCACACAATGTAAAAAAAAAAAAAAAAAAAGCTCTTGGAAGCTTGAATGGACTGTCATTAACACCTGTCTAATGTGCTATAATCACAACAAGATTAAAGTCATACTCTTAAAAAATAAATAAAGAGGAGAGACCCCATTTAACATAAAAGTAGCCCATGTGTTGACAATTAAAGAGCTCAATCATCAGTTGTTGTGGAAAGATATTAGTCCTTAAAAGGATAAAGGATTTTTGGATCTACAGATCTGTGTACACAGGCCAGGAACATAAAAAAATATACTCTAGCGCTGCAATTTAAATACCTCAAGCATAGTTTGCCATAGCAGATGTAAACCCACCCCCTAAAATGTTATATAGGATTTAACAGCTGGTGATACTGATATAAAATCCCATTTTAGGCTTTGTGTTATAGTGGGCCCTCTCTCAAGCAATCTCCTGCCTGCAAATGAGATTCGGTGCTGATGCACATTGCCCAGTAATATTACACTGTTTTCACAACTAAAAGCCCTTAAAAAAAGTTGCAACCAGCAACAAATAAGAAATTTGCCCCCACATGCAGTTGAACAACAATGAAGTGCATGTAGCCTCAGAAAATGTTCTCTTTTCAAAACAAATACACACATTCAGCTTAATATGACTGTAGACAGTGCATGTGGAAAGGCTGTAAAGAGGCTGCAGGATACACATCAGCAACATTAGAATGTAACCCCCCCCCCCAACTTCCCCGTTATATACAACATTTTGCTACCTAAAGAACATTCAGTAAAGGTTTACATTTACTTTCATGCCCCGTACACACGGTCGGAAAATCCGACCACAAAATCCATTGGATTTTTTCCGACGGATTTTGTCCGACACTGGTGTTGCATACACACGGTCGGACAAAGTTGTCGGAAAATCTGATCATTCTGAATGCGGTGACGTTTGTTGCCTACGACGGGACTACGTAGAGACTAGTAGCCAATAGCTTTGGTCTTGTAATGTGATCTGAGCATGCGTGGCACTTTGTCCGTCGGAATTCGCTACACATGATCGGAAAAAGTCCGATAGGACTTTGTTGTCGGAAAATTTGAGAGCAGGAGATAAAACTTTGTCCGTCGGAAAATCCGATGGAAAAAGTCCGATGGAGCCTACACACGGTCGGAATTTCCGACAACATTGTCCGATAGGACATTTTCCGTCGGAAAATCCGACCGTGTGTATGGGGCATAAGACACCATTCTCTACAAATTCTATATTAATCTGCCCCAATACAAATTATCAGCACTTCCCATTTATTCCTTATCACAGCTAAGCATATTGTCAATATGGATCCTAGGAACTTAACACAGCCCCCATTATTGGCCATTCTAAGCCACCTGATCGGACCAGTTCAGGAATTTCATTATTGGTAGTTGATTCCTATGGCAGTGAGCAGCTGCATTAGTTTGTTCATAAACTGTGGATGAGTTATGTTCATCACAACCCCAACCCTGGCCTGAACCCAAAGTTCATAGCTATAGTGAGTGAGCATAGCCAGGCAGGGACAGATCATGTGTTATTTGCAGAATTACCATTTACAAATAGAGGTAAAAAGCCAAAAAATTGAAAATAAATGCAAGCATCATTTAGGGCCTGGAAACCTGTAATATATTAAATTTGTATGGGTTTTAATACACATTATATTATTTTCTTGCAATATAATAATGCAGCAACAGTCACAGTTGTAAAAAAAAAACTACTGTCAGAAATTCTGAAATATGTGAATGTTCCCTAATTAAGGAAAACAAGCCACTGTCCACCAGCTTGCTTTAAGAACCCATTTTCCATCTGGAAGTCATCTTATAGATCAAATTATTTCTTGCATTTTTGTGTGAAAAACAGTTAGTAATGAGCAAGAAATGTGTTTAATTATCTTCTGTAACATAAGCCAAATTCTAATGGTGTTTGATTACATAAAGCCACAAAAATGTCAACCACATTTCCATTTAGAGTGCTTGCTTAAAGAGCCATGCAAATGGGGAATATCCGATATCAGAAGGCATCATGACAGTTTTTATCTTCCTTATGGCACGTGCTGGTTTCAATCCCCTATCTTCTTCTCACACTTCTTAATGTAACATAATCTAATGCGTAACATCATTTTCCTAAATGAGGATGAGAATGCTGCAGATTAACTCACAAGGACTATTAATAAAGTCAGTCTATTTCCCACAGTTCCTCTCATTTGGAAGGTGTTATCCTAGAGGGTGCATTAGCAATGAGAACATTGCTCCTCTCCATTCGCTCAGACAATTCTGCATTGTAGCTCTTCCCGAGCACATGAACACCAAGCTTCAGAATAAATGATAGCACACTTCTTTCTAGAACAAAACATTATTTATTTCATGCTAAACGGCTGGTTAAATTTAACATATTTTCTTTCACTAGATTACACCTCTTATAATCTTGCCAAGCAGCTATGCTTTATGTTAATGCTACATAGCAACAGTCGTCTGTTTTGCTCTCCTTCAATTCAATTTCAGATGCATTGTTTTATGTTATGTGCTGGCACAGGACCAGGCGGATGAGTAGAACACTCTTGGGTTTACAAATATGCTATAAAATGTATCACAAATATTATGAAAATTTAAACATATTTAACATTTATTGTGCTCTGGGATAAAATACCAACGCTAAAGTAGAAGGTACAATAATAAAAACCTAGAGGAGAATTTTGGTATCAACATTACTACTGACCTGCATAAACCATTTTAATAGTTCAGTTTCAAGTTGAATATTAACAGAGGAAACCGAGCAGCACTATGTATTCTTTGTGCATAGCACAGAGAAATTCAAAGTATTATAGAAACAATTTAAAACAAACCTATCAGTAATTTTACAAGCCTGCACAAATAAATTCCTAACCTGATTAAATATAAAACAACATGAAAAGGTATGGACCTGTTGGCTAGATGATAATACCACGGCAACTGATGCAGTAACCAATTCCTAGATTCACACTATATCTCTAGTCTGTTAGTATATTGACCCTACTACTCTCATGTTGCATTATCCTGTTGGTACTAATTTGAGCACAGATTCTCCTGAACTGAACCTCTCCCCACATTAGGGTTATAGTATAAGTTAGTTTGTTTTTGTTGTATGTCGTGCCCTGTTGCCGTATGTTGCTGCATCAGATGAACTGCCCCTGCTTGGGCAAAGGTTTGGCCCCTGCGTGGGCTAATTTTGTATGCTAATGAAAAATGTAATAAAAAAGATTTTGCTAAAAAAAAAAATATAAAACAACACTATAATGTTCAAAAAAAGAAAAAAAAATGGTAGGTTTTGTCATTAAAAAGTACTATTCAAGCAACTGTTCCTATGCATGGTCTGTTAAGGTCTGACTTAAAAAAGCATAGAGAAAACTACTTCAAAATTTTGTCATCGGCCCACTGCTAGCAGGGGAAATGTTTTTCTCAGCTCTTCCCTGATGATCAATTACGTTTTTATATGCCTCAGGGTAAGAGATAGGAGCAGAAGCTTGCGAGAAACCATGCTAACAATGCTAACACAACCAAGAACATAAAGGCCATTTTCTGTAGTAAGTCAAGTCTTAACCTAAATGATGCCTGAACAAAGATGACACTGGCCTACAAATAACAAACATTCATTCACTTAACATGAAAAAGTACATCTGATACTAGGTTCATTTTAAAATGAACTCAAGTTAAATGAGAAAATACAGTGCAGTGTTTCTATAATTCTTTTGGTGACACCCATTCCTTTGTTAGACATGTGACTTGTGTCACAATGTTCATTCAATTGTTTATTACTTTTTTTTTTGTAAAATCACTGGATTATTAAGTATTGTGGAATATGTTGTTGTTTGTATGTTGTTGCCTCCATCCCACATAAATACCAAGTTAAAGCCTTTGTTCATCATTGTGGCCTGGATTATAGGTTTTACCTATACAGAACTAAGTATTACAGACAGTATATTTTTTATGGGGTAAATATGGAGTATATATGGAGATGAGCTCCCAGTTTGATCCAAGTCCTTTTATGAAATTAAATAACATAGGAGCAGTGTTATTACTTCTGCCAAATGTGACAGCTTCCCACTCAGGCTGGTGTTAGGGAGCTAATGTCTGCTGGTATCCTACCATCAAGAAAGTCATCCCTGCCCGCTCAATTCAGCTGTCAGGTTGCAATTCCAGGCTGCTAGGTGAATGCAAACATAGTGGAGGGGATGGGGGTGAAGAAAAAAACATGGGACCTCCACCAAAATTCATGGCAGACCTTTATACGAATATGCAACCTGACTGGCCAAGAAAAGAGGGGTGAGCTTGTGCCCCCCTTCTGAGCCATACACTCAACATAAACATGCCCTCAACATTGGGAGGGTACCTTTGGCAGGGTCCGCCTGACAAAGCACCTTGTCCCCGTGTAGATGAGAGCAAGCACCTCTTCTTCACAATCCTGGCCTGGTGGTTGTGGAGTTCTGCAGCCAGAAGGATTATCAGAATCTGTAAGACCACTTTGTGAATGAGTAAGGGGTACATAATACCCCTATTTGCTCACAAAAATAGGAATTTTGATGTACCTGTAGATTCTATATCTTGGAGTACAGTAGAGAGCACAGGAATTGATTCTCAGACCACGGGTTATATGCCACCACCCACAGGTGATTGACCATTAACAAAAGCTTTGCTGTGACTGCCCTCTGGGGCATCCATATAATCTTGCCCACTTTGTGGGGCTATAGTTTATTAGAAAGCAGAGGGGTGGGCAAAAACTAGTCAAAACAGCAGTAACAGGCATACAGGAAAAGTAAGCAGGATGAACAGGCTCAAACAGACAGTTGACAGCAAAGGCACTTGGTGGCTAAAGCATTCATCAGCAGGGGCCCAAAGAGACACCTGGAAAAAACTGTTTTGAAAACGTAAGCAGAGGATTAGGTGGTGGCTCTGCAACCTGTCAAAAAAAAAAGATGCTTAATGCTGAAAAAGCCCAAGAACCCCAACACCTTCAGGAGAAGGGTCTCGGGTAGGGCAGGAGGAACTTAGTCCGAAAGGGGCAAACGCCCTAGAAAAAGGGAAAAATAACCATCTAGTAGAGTGGTTATTACCCACCAACCCACTGACTTTCCCAATCTCATCACTCACTCACTCACTCAAATAACAGCTCCCAGGCTCCGCAGCTAATTGAAAAAAGAGGAACAAGGTATCCTGAGTGACATTCTCTCCCAGGGTGCCCCAGGTATTTTATCATATAATTATATTATGCTTATATATTATATTATTCCTATTTATGCTCACGTGTTGTCACTCTGTTTTATTTTTTTAAACTGTAAAGCCAGGAGGAGCACCCTTAAGTAATACATTATTATTATTACAGTTACTTATAAAGTTACTTAATGCTGAAAAAGCCCAAGAACCCCAACACCTTCAGGAGAAGGGTCTCAGGTAGGGCAGGAGGAACTTAGTCCGAATTTTATGCAGCTTTTTACATATTGTATAGTCACATCATTTCCTGCCCACAAGAAGTTTATAATCTAATCTCACATCCAAACATAAATTTACTAAGGCCAATTTGCAGAAAGGTCAGTTAACCTACCAGAATGTCTTTGGAGTGAGGGAAGAAACTGGTGAAAACCCATGCAAGCACAGGGAGACCATGCAAAACCTATGCAGGTTATGTCCTGGTTAGAATTTATACTGAAAACTCAAGTGCTGCCAGTAATGCCGCGTACACACGACCGGACTTTCCGGCAGACTAGGTCCGACGTGATAAGTCCGTCGGACAATCCGATCGTGTGTGGGCTAGTCTGTTAGTTTTCAGGAAAAAAAGTAGGGGCAGACCTAGAAATAGAACATGTTTCAAATCTATCCGATGGACTCAAGTCCGACGGACTTAAATCGGGAAAACCGTTGGTCTGTGTGCTGGTTCGACGGACCAAATATGACGCAAGGGCAGTTATTGGTTCCTGGCTATTGAACTTCCTTGATAAAGATGGGTGGGTATCAGCGCTAAAAACAGTATGATAAAAAATGAATATAGCAAAGGAGTAGCAGCCAGCACAGTTCGTTGATCATCAAACTCAGTAAATATAGTCCAATATGCAGCGCTTATTAGTATTAAAGTTCATTCTTTGAAGAAAAACTGTAAATATTATATGAAAATGAGACAGAGAAACTTCCACCGCTTCCAGGTTGTGTAGAAAGAAGCACACGTCACCCAAGTGAGTCAGATCTGCTTACCAGAAGTCAGATATAGGTGAGCATCAAAAAATCCACTTTCCAATTCAAAGCATGGATAGAATCCGAGAAACGACCAATCATCACGGGTGTCACTTCACTATGTGCTTTTTCTTTTGCTCCTTGCTTTGCATGACATATGAAATCACTGGATTACTGTGACTCAAAGCTTATCTGGTTGTCTTACCCCGGATCCATTTTGGGACCATACTGTTGGAGAGTGACACCCGTGATGATTGGTCGTTTCTCGGATTCTATCCATGCTTTGAGTTGGAAAGTGGATTTTTTGATGCTCACCTATATCTGACTTCTGGTAAGCAAATCTGACTCACTTGGGTGACGTGTGCTTCTTTCTACACAACTTGGAAGCGGTGGAAGTTTCTCTGTCTCATTTTCATATAATATTTACAGTTTTTCTTCAAAGAATGAACTTTAATACTAATAAGCGCTGCATATTGGACTATATTTATTGAACTTCCTTGTTTAGTCACGTTTACGTCATCACGTTCAAAACGAACAAACTTTCGAACGGACTTAGTTCATTCGTAAAGTCCGTCTGACTTCTGCCAAAAGTCCGCCGGGGACCGTCGGACCTAGTCTGCCGGAAAGTCCGGTCATGTGTACGCGGCATAAGAAGTGATAATTGTTGAGCCACTGTGCTGCCACGCAGCCTATCGTGCATTTACTGAGTAAATATTGATTTGAAACGGTGGCATAAGTTTGTGGCCATGGTTAAAAGTGGGCATAGTCAGCAGGGTATTCTTGGTATTCATTTTGAAAATCTGGTCAGCTTAGGTTAAAAGAAAACACAAAACATAGCAAATATGTTTGTTTGCTGCTTCTTCCTCGAAATTGTTAGCCCTTCAGGTTACCTTTTTTTCTGTGTGATGTCAACATGATCATTTGTTGCAAAAAAAGCTCAGCGTCAATATAGCTCTGTATGATTTATCTTCTTGTAAGTAATGTATACAAAGTCTAGTGCATTATCCAGCTGTAAATAGAAACGGGAGCCATGACCTTGTGAAGGTATTGAGAGAGCTGGTAATGAGGGATGTTCAGTTAATGCAACTTGATCTGAGCACTCCAGGTCAGAGGCCAGACCTCCATGCACTGGGAACAGGTGTAACAAAGACAACAGTGGTCACATCTATTTATCATCACATGAGTAGCAAGTAATATAACAGCCATCAGTTCTGGTCATGTGTCTATAATGCTAATTAGATTAAGATCTACAGAATGTCATTATCTAACTGACTTATTGATTGTAAAGTCATGAATGACATATCACCCTGTAATACTGAGCAGCAATATAGTGGAGAAAGTCAAGGAGACTGTCCCTGAAACACCCCCTGTAAACCACCACAGTGCTACTGTCTATCAATCACAATCGAACAACCACTGTAAAATGCAGCTAATTAAAAACAATGATTTACTGTACATACATGTGTTAGATTATACTGTATATATATATATATATATATATATATACAGTATATATAGTTACATAGAGGGCGAGGTTGAAAAAAGACACAAGTCCATCAAATCCAACCTATGTGTGTGCTTTTATGTCAGTATTACATTGTATATCCCTGTATGTTGTGGTCGTTCAGGTACTTATATAATAGTTTTTTTTTAATTATCGATGCTCCCCGCTGAAACCACTTCCTGTGGAAGAGAATTCCACATCCTTACCACTCTTACAGTAAAGAACCATCTACGCAGTTTACGCTTAAACCGATTTTCTTCTAATTTTAGTGAATGGCTGCGTGTCTGAACTCGCCCCTGTAGACAGTTTTCAATCCATGTACTCCCCCTTGGGTCCATGCCAACAGACCTTACTTTGTACAGTAAACGTTTGTGGGAAACTGTATCTAATGCTTTTGCAAAATCCAGATAAACCACATCTATGGGCCTTCCTTTAGATGGCAGATCACCTCCTCTTAGAAGGTTAATAGATTGGTTTGGCAAGAGTGATTCTTCATGAACCCATGCTGATTACTGCTGATGATAGCGTTGTCATTACTAAAATCTTGTATGTAGTCCCTTATCGTCCCCTCCAAGACCTTGCATACTATTGCTGTTCTGCTAACTGGGCTGTAATTCCCAGGGATGTATTTTGGCCCTTTCTTAAATATTGGTGCTACATTGGCTTTTCTCCAATCAGCTGGTACCATTCCAGTCAGTAGACTGTTCGTAAAAAATAGAAACAATGGTCTGGCAATTACATGACTGAGTTTCTTAAGGACCCTCGGGTGCAAGCCATCTGGTCCTGGTGAGTTATCAATGTTAAGTTTTTTAAGTCTATTTCTAATTCTGTCCTCTGTTAGCTTGGAGGGTACTTCCTGTGATGTGTCACAAGGATAAACATTGCAGTTTTGGTTACTGAAGCCCCCCGATTCCTTCATGAAGACTGAGGAGAAGAATAAATTCAATACCTTCACCATATCTCTATCCTTAGTAACCAGATTCCTTTCATCATAATTTAAGGGAGCAATATGATCTGACCTCCCTTTCTTACTATTTATGTACTTAAAGAATTTCTTAGGATTTTTTTTTACTCTCCTCCGCTATGTCTCTTTCGTGTTCTGTCTTAGCCGCCCTGATTGCACCCTTACATTTCTTGTTGTATTCTTTGTAAAGTTGGAATGCTGATGATCCCTCAGCCTTGTATTTTTTGAAGGCCTTCTCCTTTGCTTTTATATGCATTTTTGTTATGTTGGAATTAAGCCACCCAGGACTTTTATTAGCCCTTTTAAATGTATTTCCCGTAGGGATGCACTGGCTAATACTCTTATTTAATATGCGCTTAAAGCATACCTATTTCTCCTCTGTGTTCTTTGTTCTTAAGATGTTATCCCATTTAGTATCTTCTAGCAAGGATCATGGTTTAGGGAAGTTGGCTCTTTTGAAATTCAGTGTCTTTGTATTCCCCTTACTATTTGTGTGATTTATACTGAAACTAATTGACCTGTGATCGCTGTATCATAAATTGCCCCATATTTCTACATCCGTGATCAGGTCTGTATTGTTGGTAATCAGTAGATCTAGTAATGCTTTGGTGCATTTACCAACTGACCCATGAAATTGCACATCAGTATATGCCCTGAATCCGATGATCAGGGATCGCATACATGCCGCACGATGTACACTGAGTCGCATATCCACACCCGGGGTTATACCCTGTCCAAATTAACTAACAACTAGCTTCCTGACACTAATACTCAACAATACACAGGTTCTCAACAATACAGCACAAAGGTACACACAGCACACGTGCACTCACAACACTCGTGTACTCACAGTCCACGTGCACTCACATCACTCGTGTACTCACAGTCCACGTGCACTCACAGTCCACGTGCACTCACAGCACTCATGTACTCACAGTCCACATGCATTCACAGTCCATGTGCGCTCACATCACTCGTGCACTCACAGTCCACGTGCACTTACAGTACTCGTGTACTCACAGTCCACATGCACTCACAGCACTCATGTACTCACAGTCCACGTGCACTTACAGCACACAGCTACTCACAATACTCTCAATACACAGGTGCTCACAATACACACAATACTCAGGTACACACAATATTCAGGTACACACAACACACACAATACTCTGGTACTCACAATACTCAGGTAGTCACAATACACACACAATACTCAGGTACTCACAATACACACTTTTCTCCATTCCACATTTATGCTCTGTAGCCTTGCACCAAGCAAATGTGCATACCCTGTGTCCCCCAAACTATCAATTTTACCTTGACAGCATCCCCTACTGTCACAACGGATAGATAGATAGATAGATAGATAGATAGATAGATAGATAGATAGATAGATAGATAGATAGATAGATAGATAGATAGATAGATAGATAGATAGATAGATAGATAGATAGATATTGCATCAGGAGTTTATTCACTATGTAATTCTTGTATTTTTAATTGTGTAAGCCTAATATGTATATGTTTTACCTACAGCAATGTATTTTAATTGGACTTTATATGATACACAACACTTGGGTAGAATGAATCAAACAAAATTAGTAAATAGGATTTTTTAGTTAGTAGATAATACAAATAACATGATAGACATTATTGCACATAGTAAATAATGAGCCAGCAACATACCCGATAGATGAAAAATCATGATAAACAGTAAAATGAATTGATTGATTCAGACAAGTAAAACCCATAGTAAACACATGATTGCTGTGGCATAGCATCAAATAGAAATGATCAAAGCATTTCATGGGTTCTTTCCACTCATCAGAAACAGCTATACACTCGGAGTATCAATGTTAATTGATTAAAAGCAGGCAGAAAGGGAGCACAAAAAACTAAGGTCCTAGCATTCTTACCTAGGGATAGGTTGTAAAAAACGTAGATGGTGATGATGATATTAAAGAGGCACTAGGAGGTGAGATCCCCCCCCCCCCTTATCAAATAATAGGGATGGAGACCTTTGTACTAGAGGGTCATGGTCTCACATAAAGTCCCAACAATTTCCTAGTTTTATAACAATGTATTTTAATTGTCTCTCTCTTTGAAAGAGTATTTATTTTGGGTGAAGGGATGCTTCAAATGTCCCCTGCCATTGGTGGGTTGCAACAAGGTTTCTAAAGGCAAAAGTGCACCAAGCAACAAAGTTAGAGTAGACCTTAATGGTCAAAAATGCCTTCCAGCAGAGGTGAACATTCTGGCGATGATGACTGGTGAGGGTTCACCCCAGACACAAAGGGCTCACCCAAAAGTCAGTAGATGGAACTGAACCCTGGAGTCCTCAGAAGCAGTCTCTGGGTCTCTCCTCTCCTTGTAGCTCTATGTACAGTGTACCGCTGCCTACAACTCAGTGGCTCAGTTCTCAGCACTCTGCAGCAGTTTACTCTCTCCAGCTCTGTCTCTCATGCAGCAGTGCAACACCGTCTCCAGGACTGCATATCCAGGGAACTATATTTAGGTTGCTGCATCAGTCAACCATCTCTCTTCCTTGCTATTCTCTTCTACCTGTGATTTCAATCATGAAGGAGGGAGAAATTAGCAGTGCAACTTGAGAGAAATGTTCTGTGGGTTGACTGGAAACCTTTGACCATGTCTGCAAGCTGTATGCATTAAGCTACAGCCACATGATTAACTGTTGGCTATTTGGATTACACGTGGGCATTCCTAGCAAGAGATCACTTGATAAACTTTAACTGTTTAGTTTAAATACATTAGCTGTAAGTCAGTTTTGCTGCGACTTGTATTTTATGTCTTTAATAAATGAATGTGTGTTATATACAGTAATATACTGTAGTGTAATCTTATCTCATTGTAAGCATACTTTTTTTCATAAACAAAATGTAACATAAGGTTTTTTTTTTCTAGCGAATAATTTATAGGGTAAAGTGAACAAATGCTCTTATAAAGTCTACATTGTACAATAGTTTGTATTTGTCAAACATGCTGTGTATTCGTTCTATTGTTATAGTGGGTTCACTGTTATCCTGATCTCTTGGGACAGGCTATTTATCTTCTTCTATAAAAAAGTATAAGGAAGATATTACAGTTCATTGTACTGAAACTACAGCAAAGGGAGAACATATGTTCAGTACAACAATGATGTGTTTATGAATCGCAAACTAGCTAAGAGACAACCTCTAAAGGAAGGGCACCTACTTGGAAAGAGAAAAAATAGGAAAGACCCCCAATCCAAGTATGATGCTGCTGGTATTTGTGCTAATTATGGAAGACCTTACTGCAACTAGCTGCAAACTTTTTCTTACAAAATACTGTAAATTGTGCCTTACAGACACTCATAACAAATTGATTGCATTTCATGGCTACATTTAAAGTGTTCATAGTTCAGATATACTATTGTAGAAATGTATATCGTAATAGCTGTTATAATAAAGCTGTACTTTAGGCTGGTATTAAAAAAACGTTCTGCACTCACAAAACCATTATTAAGTGTGTTTTAAAATGCAAATAGTTTACCAGCATTTATTTTTAAAACTAGCGTTTATTAAATTAAAAGAAAAGGCACAGGGCATGTAAAACCAAAAAAGTAGCATTTAGTTTGAAGTTGTCCCCCACAGTACTTCATCTCTACCAATAGATGGCACCAGTCTTCTGAGTCGAATGATGACCAGCATATTTCGACCCAATTCCTGGTAGCCCACCCTGTCAGTGTCTGGCCTTCATCATTAAGTGTGTTTTAAAATGCAAATAGTTTACCTGCATTTATTTTTAAAACTAGCGTTTATTAAATTAAAAGAAAAGGCACAGGGCATGTAAAACCAAAAAAGTAGCTGTCAGTTTGGAGTTGTCCCCCAACGTACTTTATCTCTACCAGTAGATGGCACCAGTCTTGTGAGTCGAATGAAGACCAGCATATTTTAACCCAATTTAACCCACCCTGTCAGTGTCTGGCCTTCTAGGGGCACAACAGCAGAGAGCATCACCGCATCAGCATTCAGGACTGCAGCACTCAGGACTCACCACTGGATGACAACATGTAGGAAGAGGGCCGTGACATCACATGACTGGTTAACAGACATGGATATGGATTATTTAAAGAAAATGAATGTGGGCGTGCTCAAAAGAAAGCGAGGGGGGTGCTACTGCATGCACATGTGTTGATGAGGATGCTGACAAGGGATGAAAGCAGGGTGAGCTGCTAAGAGATAATCTTATCACTGAGCTGCAGCTGTTTTATGTTAAAATAGCAGGTTTGAGATGTGTTATTGCCCAAGCTTTGCTTCCTGCTGTTGTGAAGGTTAAAGAGTTATATGTACTGCTTGGCAGGGGTGCCTGAGTTACAAGGCTGGCTGCACAGAATTACACAGTGAAATGGAATGTAAAACAGTGTCCCTATACATATTTTATTTATGTATTTACCTGCTTTTCTGGACTATACCATAAGCACTGATACATAATATAATAAAGTATGGAACTGACCAAATAACATTTAATAGCTAATCTGGTGAATTATGTTATTTTTCATATAAAGTACCTTAGATATTCAAGGAAAAGCCGAGATTTTTAGCCCTTTTTTTTGGTCTGCCTACATGATCAGTGTGTCATGCAGACAGACGGTGGCCTTGGCAGTGTTCAAACGCCGCGCCTCCTTGTCTGTGATAGGTGGAACACTCTATTTCCCAGCAGTCAGTGTTCCGCCTATCATGGACATTCTCTCATCCTCGTCCATGGTATGAGGATGAGCAGATGTTCGTGATAGGCGGAACACTGACTGCTGGGAAATAGAGTGTTCCGCCTATCACAGACAAGGAGGAGGCATGGCTTTTGAATACAGTTATGGCCACCGTATGTACCGGGCACGCTGATCGGTGCAAATTCGAGGGACAAGGAGGCTGAAGAGGGACAAGGAGGCTGAAGAGGGACACAGAGGCTGAAGAGGGACACCGAGGCTGCAGAGGGACACTGAGGCTGCAGAGGGACACCGAGGCTGCAGAGGGACACCGAGGCTGCAGAGGGACACAGACGCTGCAGAAGGACACAGAGGCTGCAGAACAGGACACAGGTAGGCTGTGATCCTCTTTTCCACTTACAGTAGCTGCTGCATTTCTCATCCTCAGCTTATACTCTGGTCAATACGTTTTCCCAGTTTTTTTTTTGTGGTAAATTAGAGGCCTCGGCTTATATTCGGGTCGACCTATACTCGAGTATATATGGTATTCTACCGGTACCTAAAAAGAGTCACAGATGCCAGCAGAGAACATTGGAGAGCCACCTCCCCAAAGTTCAGTGCACCTTTAAAGCTATTCCTAGTGTAGCGGCCATAACCCCTTGAGGGGCGGCCTTGACTTTCTGGGCTTACCAATTACCTCCTTGTGGCTTGTCGGTTGTTGTCTAGGGGTTCCCTAGGTTAGTACCCAGTGACTTCAGATGCTGACACATAAAAGTCCTTTTCAAGGTTTTTATTTTGCAGGGGTAACATCCAACAATAACACAGTCTCAGGTGGGAATAGAGGGCACGGTGATAAAACTCAGGCACTTTGAACTGCTGACATCCACTAAATGTATCTAATTAACCCAGAGAGTAGCCACTCGCAGCTGGGTGCTTCACCGCTGGATAAACCTCTAGCCAGAGATCTAGCAGCCAACATGTGTTCCGGAAACTTTGTAAAGTCTCTGCCACAGACTAGATTGTAACTGAAGATAAGTAGGAACCTTTCTCACAGTACCTGAATCTCTCAGTCCCCCCGGCAACACTGTGGGAAGTGTGGACTCCCTAGTGTCCATACAACTCAGCTCCCAGGCTCTTACTGAGCAGCCAGCTTGTTGGCCCTCCTCCGAAAAGTCCTCCCCTGGTCTCTTGTACGAGTTGCCGTGTCCCTCCAATACAGAGAGCACACCGAGACACCTTTGAATCCTCCTTCAGTTACTGGGCCTCGAAATAGCCAGTTCCGAGGTTCGGGAATGGACGGATCCCCACCCCAGACCATGAGGGCCTCTGGGGCTGGTCAGGGCGACCATGCTGGCTGGGACGGCAGACACTCCTGGGCCCGGGACCCCTCACAGGGCTGCCCCGGACTGGAACCAGGAATCAAAGCAGCAGCTGAACCCTAAACACGTGACTTCAGCCTCTTAAATACCCCTTCCCAGACCACACAGCGGGGCCAGACGCGCCAGCTGATTGGCTCCGGGAAAGGTTGGTACCTAAAACGTCCAACCAGGCTTGGTTCTCAGCCTGTCACAGGTGCCTCACTGCACCTATGACCAGGCAGAAATTCAGTACAGCCCAGCCAAACTGAAGCCAAAGTAAATCCTGTACAATTAACCCCCAGAACTCCATTACAGTTCTGAGAAAAACTAAATTTACATTGATAGCGCATACTTTAATAAAGTGGGGGTGCTACACTAGCAAGGCTTCTCTGCCAGCTGGGATGTAAGTAGCTTGTGTCTCATTTTGGAGGTACAGGATACTGTGTAAGTGCACAGCATGCCTGTATCTTCTGTAGTCTGCTTTGAGCCACTCCCCACCCAGCTGTTACTAGTGGGCATACATCACTATATACATCCACAACTTCTAGGGAATCGCTGCGCCACTAAGAATTAGCTCAGCAGGCCAGATGCACATATGATAAAAGACAGTCCACATAGCATAAAATCACCCATAAAAATTAATTTATTAAGTCTAAGCTCCTATAAATGTCCAGATGTAACACAGCATGTCACATGGTACAGCAACATGGAATTCCACCATCAAATATGCCCGCTATTCCTTTACACATGCTCAGTAGCGTGTATCCGGGTCCGCCCTACCAGTTTTGTCAAAAATGACATCATCAGGGACTGGAGTGTCTCTTTTATCATATGTGCATCAGTCCTGCTGAGCTAATTCCCAGTGGTGAAGTGATTCCCTGCAAGTTGTGGATGTATATGGTGACAACTGACAGCTAAATTCCTGGTGTCTCTGTGAATGAGGGGAGACTGAAGAGAATGCCCTTTCCCTGGGGGAATTTCACTATATGCAAATGACCACTCTTATACTGAGGGTGGCATTATTTGGTAAGCCTTGTGTGTGACCAATGAAACCTGGGAGACCCTACAAGTCTTTGATGATAACAGCCTGAGGAGCTCATCCTATTTTCTCATAGTGGCCTGTGGGACTCTTTTTATTCTGTTCTAATATATATTCTGTTGTATATGCCTCTATATAAATTCCTGTATTTAAGCAGTTTGCTGAATTATGTTTTTGTATATTACCACAATATCATGGTTTATGCAAAGCTTTTTTACACATAATGCTGTTAACAATAGACATCAGGGGTAAGGCCTATGGCCACACCCTGAATGTGCCCAATCTCGCCTGATCTCGGAAGCTGTGGTGTTTAGTACTTAGATGGAAGACATTGGGGGTACGATCTTGGTGTTTCATAGATTTATTTTTCATTACTATTTATTTTTATCATTTTAGTTTTGGGTTTGTGAGCACTGCACTTGTTATATACCTATATCTGTTATGCTGAATATCGAAGCATAGTGTCAGCAGCTAATATGTCCATCGATTTACCTGAGGGCAGATATTTAACTTCTATTTTTACTCTATACATACTACACATAGTCAAAGTCCTTGTACACATACTGTGCCACAAGCAAGAGTTTCACAGGCATGTACAAACCTCATTGCAAATGTGTTTTTACACACAGCCTACCTTCAAGAAAAAGTTCAATATATAAGTGGCAGACTGTGTGCATTGACTGCTTAGCAACCAGCAACTGTTGAAATGATAAACACATTGGTCAGAAGTATGTTATGTTATGTATAATATATACTATAGAGTGCAGTGGTCAGGAGTATGTCATATACAGCCCAGCATACAGAGCACAGTGGTCAAGATTGTGAACTTAGCAATATAGTAACACACAGGGTACAGGGCTTAGGAGTGCAAAACACATAAAGTCCAGGGGTGCATAATGCAGAGTGCAGGGCTCAGGAGTGGGTATTGCACAGAGTTCAATGCGCAGGAGTACATAACACACAGGGAGCAGTAGACATATAGTAGTATATAATACAGAGAAAACAGGGCTCATGGGTGGGTATTGCACATAGAGCATAACATCCAGATTGCTGTGGTTAAGTATGGATAATGAAGGGAGTGTGGAGCTCAGGAGTGCATATAGCACAGAGTGCAAGATTCAGGAGGGGTAACACACAAAGCACAGGGCTCAAGGGGGCATAGTACACAGCATCCAGTATGTAGGAGCTACACAGCATGAGTATTGCACACAGTACAGGGGCTAGGAAATGGTATTGCATAGAGGGGTCAGGAATACATATTGCAAAGAGCACAGAGGTGAGGAGTATGTAATTCACAGAGTGCAGGGGCAAAATTGTTTACGACACACAGTGCAGGGGGCTGGACTGCATATCACACAGACTGCAGGGATCAGGAGTGCATATCTCACACAGTGCAGTGGTCAGTAATAGGTAACAGAGAGTGCAGGGCTCAGGAATGCATTTGGTAAAGAGTGCAAGGGACAGGAGTTTGTAAAGCAGAGAGTACAACAGTTAGAAGTATGCAATACATTGAGTGACTCAGAAAATTGGAATGCACAGGCAAGTATAGAGAATGCAACCAAAAACTACCCCTAATCACAGTACAAATCCCCCCCAAACCCAAATACCCTTCCAGTACAAATCCCCTCAGATCTAATCCCCCCAGCCTAGACCCCCTCCTCCCCAGCACAGGACCCCTTGGCCAGCTCACGCCCCAACATAGACTCCTCCTTTTAGCCCACCCACCAGTACATATCTCCTCTCTCCCTGAGGACCACTCACAAGACATCAGGTACATCAGTGTTTCAGAGTGAAGGGAAATCAACAGCTCATCTTTGGAATCTGATAAAAGATAGGTGAAGAAGAGTTAAAGGGAGCCTCCCATGGCTCTGAATTGCCACTGAAAAGCGGGCAGAATCAGCACTGCAATGACATCAAAAACAATAAAAATTGCCAGGCAGCCATGACCTCGAAACTCAGGTCACCCCACAAGAGATGTAGGGCACATGGCTCGGGTGTCTGCACTGGTGATGCTCATGACACATACCATCACAACCTGAGAATACTGCACCATGCTCCAGGAAGGGCTTAAAATAAGATCTTAAGTTTGTGTTTTAAAGTTAACCCTCAAAATGGGCCAGAAGGAAGAAAATATATCAAGGGATTATTTACAGTGCACCTTTGGATTTTGCTTCAAGGCTTCTCTTTAAAAAAATGTTTTGGTTTCAGGGCATGATATTTAGGAGGTTTCACTTATTTTTGTGATATATTGGTTTTTATTTATGTTCATGGTTAAAGGTTAAGTTCACCTTTACAGAAAAAATAAAACATGCACATATACTGATTTTTCCTGCATGAGCCTGGAAAGTATTGCAACTGAAATCCGTAAATCATGGGTGCAATATGAGCTTCTGCAAACATGTTCTCCAACTTCCCCACCTCTGCACCTCTGTACGGGCTTTCTGTTTGAAAGCCAGAAGACATGTAAGTAGACTGCAAGAGTGCTCATCAGCACCTTCGCAGCACATTGAACCTACATGTCCTGTCCACCGTGGCAGACGGTACTTGAAGTTTATTCAGTCATAGGGATCTGTGAATAAAAGACGCTGCTGTGTGGGTGGAGCCATGCTTGTCACGGTAAGCACGGTGACTGTGGCTTTTGGAGGGGACTAGGGGCTAGCCTACTAACTAATGATTATGGGCCATGGAGGATTTTGTCTGCTTCTTCCAGTCAGAGCAAGAAAAAAAGCTCAGTTCAGCCTCTGATTCCATGGAGCGAGCGAATCATTCTCTAATGATGGACAACAACGTGATGAAAGCTGAGGGCAAAGTTTTGAATAATTTTCTGAATAAAGACAATGAAGCTTTCCTTCCAAGGTGGATGGAAAGGTGTAATATTAATCTTCTACTGGTTAATGGTCAGAGGAAATATGGGGACCCTCCTGCAGACTGGGTTGGAGAAGCTCATCCATTTGGGACAGAAATATTTATCAACAATCTCCCTCAAGAAATCTATGAAGATAAATTAGATCCAATTTTTCAGACTGATGTATCATTGTATGAGTTTTGTCTTATGATGGCTTTTCTAGTGGACAGATTACACAAGTGAAAGACAAACACCTGAAAGACAGCATGTATCCAGGGCTGTGGACTTGTTGCCAGACTATCTGGGATGGGCTCCCTGACTAATCAAAGCTTGTCTGGGCGCCTGACTGTTGATGAGCTTACTCCTAATTAGATCACTGTTTAATTAGGTTACTGTGAGCTGCTAGCTGTTCATTAGATGTACTGTTAGACGACTGATATTACTGTTTAAAGTTTGCATTGTTTAGGATAATGTGATCAAGCTCTTATCTGATTTTGGGTGGTATAAATTCTGTGTGAATTTACAATAAAGGAAGTTCTAGTTTTCACCTAAGCTAGTGTCGTCTAGTCGTTCAGTGCAATTATCAGCTATAAAACCTTGTTCCTGTGTTCCAGAGGCGAGGAAGCACCGTTTGGCAGAGGAACCAGGCAGTCTATCACAACGCTGTTTTAACCACTTGCCGACCGGCGCACGACGATATACGTCGACAGAATGGCACGTACAGGCAGGAGGGCGTATATATACGTCCCTCCTTTAGCCTGTCCGTGCCATCGGGAGCGCGCCGGGAGCGGCGCGCTCCCGCGCCGGTCGGGACCCCCGTGAGTCCGGCCGCGGTCCCCGCGGACTCGATCGCCGCGGGGACTCCCGCGATCGTCTCACGGAGCGGCTGAACGGGGAGATGCCGAGATAAACAGCATCTCCCCGTTCTGCCTAGCAACTAGTGACGCCGATCTCTGCTCCCTGTGATTGGAGCAGAGATCAGCATTCACTAGCTGACAGCCACGCCCCCCCACAGTAAAAAAAACACCCCTAGGCATACTTAACCCCTACACTGCCACCTTGTGGTTAACCCCTAAACTGTCAGTGTCATTTATACAGAAATCAATGCATTTAAATGCATTAATTGCTGTAAAAATGACAATGGTCCCAAAAATGTGTCAAAAATGTCCGATGTGTCCGCCATAATGTCGCAGTCACAAAAAAAAATCGCAGATCTCCGCCATTAATAATAAAAAAAAAAATTATTAATAAAAATGCTATAAAACTATCCCCTATCTTGTAAACGCTATAACTTCTGCGCAAACCGATCAATAATCGCTTATTGCGATTTTTTTTACCAAAAATATGTAGAAGAATACGTATCGGCCTAAACTGAGGAAAAAAAATGTTTTTTTATATATATTTTTGGGGGATATTTATTATAGCAAAAAATAAAAAATAATGCATTTTTTTCAAAATTGTCGCTCTATTTTTGTTTATAGCGCAAAAAATAAAAACCGCAGGGGCGATCAAATACCACCAAAAGAAAGCTCTATTTGTCAGAAAAAAAGGACGTCGATTTTGTTTGGGAGCCACGTCGCACGACCGCGCAATTGTCAGCTAAAGCGACGCAGTGCCGAATCGCAAAAAGGGGCCTGGTCCTTTGGCTGCAAATTGGTCCGGTCTGAAAGTGGTTAAAAAAAATGCTTTCATAGGAAGAAGGGGCAGGAGCTGGAACGTGTTACATGTTCATTCATAAAAAATGGTGGAATGTGTAACATGTTTCAAAGGTGACCCTACCCTTTAAAATATATTTTTTCTGCAAGTCTCCCCTTTCAAAAAAGTGGAATTTTGCTTTGGGGATGATATCATGGGATTTTTATTTTTATTATTTTTTTTTATTTTGATAAGGCATTTTTTTGTTGGTAGTGTTTAAAGTGTAGCATTCAATTGTTACTGACCATCTGTACTTTAAACTGACTTCTGTATGCAGCACACCATTGCATCATTTGAAAAATTAAAACAAGTGCATGAGCAGCACTCAAACCAATACAATTTAGGCCTACCCCAGTTAGGCCTATAATCCCTACATAAAATTGTTATGCTGCTGGCCAGTTACTGCTGCATCCTCTGGAGTATTCTAATTATTGTAGTCAAACCTCAACCCGTACTCCTGTGTCCCTAGCACATCTGGGCCTATCTTTGCTTAACCGCTTCAGGAGAAAAGAGCATTCGCCTTGAAGGGCAATCCTGGAGCGGTGGTTTTTCTTTCTATCTTAACGCTTCAGCCCGGAAGATTTTACCCCCTTCCTGACTAGAGCACTTTTTGTGATTCGGCACTGCGTAGCTTTAACTGACAATTGTGCGGTCGTGTGACGTTGCACCCAAGCAAAATTGAAGTCCTTTTTTTCCCACAAATAGACCCTTTTTTTGGTGGTATTTGATCACCTCTGCGGTTTTTATTTTTTGCGCTATAAACAAAAAAAAGAGCGACAATTTTGAAAAAAAGCTATATTTTTTACTTTTTGCTATAATAAATATCCCCCAAAAAAATATATATAAAAAAAACATTTTTTTTCCTCAATTTAGGCCAATGTGTATTCTTGTACATATTTTTGGTAAAAAAAAAATTGCAATAAACGTATATTAATTGGTTTGGGCAAAAGTTATAGGATTTACAAAATAGGGGATAGTTTTATGGCATTTTCATTATTAATTATATCATGACTGTGACATTATGGCGGACACATCGGACATTTTTGCCACTATTTTGGGACCATTGTCATTTATACAGCGATCAGTGCTATCAAAATTCACTGATTACTGTGTAAATGACACTGGCAGGGAAGGTTTTAAACACTGGAGGGAGATCAAGGCGTTATGTGTGTCCTAGGGAGTGATTCTAACTGTGGGGAGGGTGGGCTACCCTTTAACATAACATTGACCACTGCTCCTGATGACAGGGAGCAGTGATCTCAGTCATGTCACTAGGCAGAACAGGAAAATGCCTTGTTCACATCTCCCTGTTCTGCCACTCCATGACATGATCGGCAGGACACCGGCAGATATCGAGTCCGCGGGTCCCATGGGCACGGTCATGCTGTATGAGGTGGGCGCGCGGCTGCTAGCCCCACCAATTAAAGGGGACGTACAGGTATGCCCATTTGCCCACCAATGCCATTGTGCCAATGTATATCAGCCTGCAGTAGTCGGCAAGGGGTTAATAAAAATGTCCTTTTGCTGGGCAATTTTATACAGTGAGCCTGTATGGATTACCATTTTATGAAAAATAATTTAAAACCATCCAGCACTCAGTCCAAGGAACTTCTCAAAAATTATTACAGTATGGCACGTAATGATTTCCTTGATGCAGCCCTGGGAAATCTTGAATACAGGCTCTCCTCACTTAACAACAAGGTTCCGTTCCAACGACCAGGTCGTTAATTTAATTGGTCATTTAACAAGGAGCCACAAGTAATCAATAATTTAAGCCTTCTTAACTACTGTACTGTACTGTATTGTGAAAAAAGGTCTAAATACAAAACTCCAGCTCAATAACGTTGTTTAATAACTTGCATAAGTACAGAACACAAACAAAAAGTTTTTCTTAGTTTCTGTCAGTAAATTTTGTAAATAAGTAATTTTTCTCCTTCACTGCTGGGCGCTGATGAGGCGGCACTGATAGGCTGCACTGATGGGCACTGATGAGGTGGTACTTATGAGCACTGATGAGGCGGCACTTATGGGCACTGATTAGTTGGCACTGATGAAGGGGCATGAATATGCGGCACTTATGGGCACTGATAGGTGGCACTGATATGTGGCACTGATGGGTGGCACTGGTGGGCACTGGGCACAGATGGACGGCACTGGTGGGCACAGATAGGCGGCATTGGTGGGCACAGAAAGGCAGCACTGGTGGGCACAGATAGACAGCACGGATAAGCAGCACTGATGGGCATTGATGGGTGGCATTGATGGGCAGCAGTGATGAGCATTGATGGGCAGCATTGATAGGCAGCACTGATAGCCAGCACTGACTGGCATCACTAATGGCCAATGATTGCTGGCATTTGTGGGCACAGATTGGGGGCATCTGTGGGCACTGGTTGGCACTGATTGCTGGCAGTGGTGGGCAATCATTGCTGGCCCTTTTGGACACTTAATTGTAATCAGGGCACTGCTGATCAGTGCCCTGATTACATTCCTAGCTGTCCCCTGTGAGGAGATGCCGCTGATCTGCTCTCCTCTCCTGACACTCTGTCAGTGTGAGACGAGGAGCGCCGATTACCGGCATCTCCATGTTTACATGTGACACAGCCGATCACATGGTTAAAGAGCCATGGCCATGGCTCTTTACACATATCAGGGTCACCCCGTGTCCTAGCAACACAGCGCAGCTGCGATCGCCATGCTGCACCCCCCCCGTTCATATAATAACCACCCGGAAAAAGAGCCGCACCGCCCAGCCGTCATTTGAGTCAAGTGGTTAAGGAGTAGGCTCTCTCCAAGCAAACCTACCCTTAGTTTATAAACTGCTACAGTATATATGCTCCTACTTAGGAGACTCTCAAAAATTATAGCGTTAGGACTGCAGTACACAGAGGAACCTTGACATAGGCACTGCCACATATATTTTAAAATGTGTGCAACTAAAACTTCTGTTTTTAATGTGAATTGTTAGACAGGATCAATTTGTTTTTGCAGGCTAGCTGGTAAGTATGCTGGAAAATTTTTGTCTGTATGTGTTGTGTGATTCAGAAGTATTGGAGCCAGGCACAACCAGGCAACTAGTATTTTCAAGAAGAATGTCAACAATAGTACCATTCCAATTTTTTCATGCAAGGGCAACTTTGACTATACTATGAATGAATACTTCTGATTCATCTGAATTATATCCATAATAGGCAGACCCAACACTTTTTTCCTGAATCGTGCTAGGTTATATAAGAAGGGCATCAAGGCAGCCATCAGGGGGGTACAGGCAGTACTCATGTAAGGCGCCAGGGCCCGCTCCCCCTACAGCAGAACATGAAATTAATCTTGTACCAGCTCCGCCGCTAATCTGCGTGCTGCTGCAGAGAATCATAGACAAGACAAGTCTCCGCTGCCTACTTTTACTTTCACCTGCCCCTCCCAAGTCCCCCCCCCCCCCCCGCTGGCTGTGGCTATGCAGAGCATTTTTTAAGTATTCTGCACACAGTAATGAAAGTTAACAAGCCTGCTACCCGAGCACCAGACTGGCAACATCCCCAGCAACAGGTGATCGTGGCCAGCGCTCGCTCGCTCCTCATCCATTCCCTGCTGAGGCGGAGCCTGCTGGCTGCTGCTGGGTTTGCTTGCAATGTGATTGGCTGGCACATGGGCAGGGGGAGTGGCCAGCTCGTCGATGGTGCGCGTGGACACAGCAATAACAGGTGCATGCAGATAGATATGAGAGTGCAGCATGGAGGGTAAGTCACAAAAATGTAATGTGTGCTGCCTGCTGACTGTGCCCCCATGCCCCTGTGCTGCCTGTAAATTTTATTTGGACTTTATTTATCTTCTTCTTGTATGGGACACCCTGAGGCTGACAAGCTGATATAATTGAGTTGCATTGTGAAAATGGATGACTCTGGGTGCAGATGAGAGTTACATTTTGGAGAGCCTCTTCACTATGTAACTCTCATCCCCACCCAGAGTCATCCTCATCCATTTTCACAATGCACAATCATCTTCATCCCTACCCAGCATTTACTCCATCCCTCCAGTCTCCACAATGCATCACCACCCATGCCAGCACCATCCATCCCTCTAGTCTCCACAACACATCGCCACCCACGCCCAGCAAAATCCATCCCTTTAGTCTCCACAACACATCGCCACCCAAGCCCAGCATAATCCATCCCTCCAGTCTCCACAACGCATCGCCACCCACGCCCAGCACCATCCATCCCTCCAGTCTCCACAACGCATTGCCACCCACGCCCAGCACCATCCATCCCTCCAGTCTCCACAACGCATCGCCATCCACGCCCAGCACCATCCATCCCTCCAGTCTCCACGACGCATCCCCACCCACACCCAGCACCATCCAGCCCTCCAGTCTCCAAAGGTGTAAGAGTGTTAAAATAAAAGTGGGTGCACCGAAGGACTCGGTGGGAGGACCTGTGGGCGGATTCGGTGGGACGACCAGTGGGTGGGTCCTGGAGAATGTTGGGGGTCGGGCCTCAGGGGTCCAGGCCTATAGCTGTGTAAGGAGCCCCAAAATTTTTGATGGCTGCCCTGAAGGGCACATCTAGAGCCAATCATCAACTACACAGAAATTATTTTATTTGTGAACAATTTCTATGACACTAAAGTACAATAGCGCATAATACACAACTATTGTGGTTAGCATATGGTCTTGGGAAATGTATTCCATACAAGCTAGATATGCAAGACCTGTTTAGCTACAGTCTTTATTGTATAGTCATGCATCTTAGTGGCTGTAAATATTCATGTATATTTGTACCCAAGCATCAGTGATGTATTACTGTACCCCTTGCACAAAGTGTATCACAGGGCAAAGCAAAGAAAACAATATTCACTACATTTCTACAATATATACACATTTTCCCATGTTTAACCCTTTAAAGACTCTGCAAAATACCTGTTGATTAGATATATTCTAATTGCCCCTGAGTTCAATTCATTGGACATTTACTAAATTGAATAAAATGTTTTAGAATGTCAATATAAATCCCATCAAAGGCAATTCTCTTCATTTTCAAGGCTAATAGTCAAGGAACTGTCAAACAAAAAGGCATAGAGAGCTGGGGGGGCATGTATCTTTTAAAAAAAAAAAAAAACTATTCAGTGGGGAGCTGAAAGTGTAACATTTAAGCTAAAGTGAAACATTAAAAATGCTATTTTTTAGTCACATACCTGGGGGATGTCTTTAACCTGCCTGTGATGTGGCAGACACCCTTATCCTAGTCTGGTATGGATTTTTGGGGGACACTACAAAAAAAGCAAACAAAAAAACCCAGCTGCATGAATAAAAGCAACCTAGGATGTTGTGCAGGCCAGAAATCCACCTTCTAGCAATTGATGCTAGAACACTGGTGGCCACATAGTCATTGGCTGCTATGATGCATCACACAAAAAAAAATATGATTGTTTTGAAAAAAAAAAACAGCATGAGGGCTCCCACCAAAATCAGTACCAGACCCGTATCCTTAACCACTTGCCGATCGCTGCACGCCAATTTACGTCGGCAGAATGGCATGGGCAGGCAAAAGGCCAAGCACCGTGGGAGCGTGCCCGCGGGTCTCGCAAACCAAATGTAAACAAGGCATTTCCCTGTTCTGCCTAGCTACATAACAGGGATCTACTGCTCCCTGTCATCAGGAGCAGTGATCTCTTTCATGTTGTTGTGAGCCCATCCCCCCTACAGTTAGAACACATCCAGGGAACACACTTAACCCCTTGATCGCCCCTTAGTGTTTAACCCCTTCCCTGCCAGTGTCATTTATACAGTAATCAGTGGCTAGTTGTTGCTCTGTTTGCTGTATAAATGCCAATGGTCCCAAAATAGTGTCAAAATCCTCCGATCTGTCCGCCATAATGTCGCAGTCCCAATAAAAATCGCAGATCACCGCCGATACTAGTAAAAAAAAATTATAATAAAAATGCCATAAATCTATCCACTATTTTGTAGACACTATAACTTTTGCACAAACCAATCAATATACACATATTGTGATTTTTTTACCAAAAATATGTAGAAGAATATATATTGGCCTAAACTATGGAAGAAACTATTTTTTTTGTATATTTTTTGGGAATTTATTATAGCAAAAAGTAAAAAATATAGCTTTTTTTCAAAATTGTCTGTCTTTTTTTGTTTATAGCACAAAAAATAAAAACCGCAGATGTGATCAAATACCACCAAAAGAAAGCTTTATTTGTGCCAAATATCAAAAAAAATGCTCTGGTCAGGAAGGGGGTAAATCCTTCTGGGGCTGAAGTGGTTAATGAGAATTTAATATAGATTTAAGAGGGATCCCACACAAAAAACAAGCAAAATAAAGCACAGGGCCCCCCTAACATTGACACCAGACCCTTGTCCAAGCAAGTAGCCTAGCTTGCCAGGAAATGTGAGCCCCCCCAACCCACACCAGGCCACACAGATACCCTGCGAGGTGACTTGATGAATATGGCTATATCCAAATGTAATCAATTATGTCATCCCTTTTGTTAACATTAAGGCTCAGGAGCCGTTATTCATGGCAAGTAGTTGTCAGGGAGGGCTTCCAGATTCTGATAGGTTCTCCCTCCCACAGACCCTCATAACCACCAGGTCAAGGCTGTGGCAAAGAGGCCCTTGTCCTCATCAACATTGGTGCAAGGTATGTTGAGGGCATGTGGCCTGGTATGGTTCAAGAAGGTGGGGCACACACCCCTCCTTTCCTGGCCAGCCAAGCTTCATTCTAAAATAAGTATGGAATTTGAGAGGCTCCATGATGGGTTTTTTTTGTTTTTTTTGCATGGCCTTAAATCTATACCAGACCCTCATTGAAGGTTTCTTGCATAGCCAGAGGTTTGGTGCTGGGGGCGGGTGAACAGGTCATTTAGTTCATCCATTCACCAAAGCAGGGTCAGGTGAACCCTGCATCACCTTCAACTCAAACCTAATCCTCACTGTTGATCTGTCAGAAATGCACTTAATTTCTAATTCCTACCAACACACAGGCTTTTTGGGGACTGAGTAGTATTAGCACTGTCCAGTTGTCTTTTGCTAAATGACTTAAACCCTCCCACTTTTCCATCTCTACATCACAGAATAAAGAATTTCTGATGTGGTAAAAAGGTTTTGTTGCACTTATCAAACCGATATAACAAAATGCTTTCAGTGGTATTTTTAACCGACCAAAGGGTGGCAAAAAAGAGAAGTTCAGAGTTTGGGTTCACACACTTTCCTTCAGTCCAGCATTACTGCTTGCACACAAATCAGAGATCTCTACCAATAGAATAAACATGTAGCAGTTGGTTCTATTAGGTAATAACTGAAAGGTATAAGGAATATAACGCAGCAGGCTTCCTGATAGTGTACACAGTGGCACCAGAAGCAAATGACCATAACATAAAATACTTCCCAGTTTTAAAGAAATTCAGCAGTAAATTATCAAAATCTGCCAATGAACATGAAGCGTATAAATGCAACAGCAGAACATTGTGTAATGTATTGTAATGAAGATTTATTCACTGGCAAAGTCAGATCACATCTACATGGTGATTTCTTAGATTTCATTAGTTAAAGACATAAAACAGCCTGTCTATGAGAGGAGGAACAGTGGGAAGTCCACATAAATTACTATGGCTCAATTGGGTGCAGACAGTTTACGCAGTGTTTATTACCAGTAAAAAGGAAGGTTTTCTAATTAGATTAAAAGGTTTGGAAAACAACAGTGGCCCTGTAATTTAAGCCTATTGCGAGAATAATACACTGTAAGAAGCTGCATTGATTAAAAGTAAACTGATAAGTTATTTGTGCTAGTTCATTGTTTATTGACGGAACTCCCGCTGCCGAGCTGCAATTTACCGCATAAGATCAATGAGAGGATTTGGCTAATTTTCTCCATGGCCACGAGATTTATAACTATGCAAAGGGCAGTGGAGACTCTGCTGGAAATACCAGCCATGATCCATTTGGTGTAATAATCATCAAGGATGCAGAGATACATAAATCAGCAAGAATGCACATTAAAGAGGGCATCCCTGTTGTAAAATGTGATATTAAAAGTGCCAATTCCCCAGAGAACATTCACAGTCTGTGACAATGTACTCTGTTAGAGAATAAAAAAAAGAAAAAGTGAAGTCAATAGAAAAATAAGAGCTAGAGTGCTTTTATTCAAGGACAGCAGTCAATCAGTGTCTCCGGCAATTGATTTAAGGGTGCAAAGTCGGAGCCTGTGATACATATATTTTGGTTTCCTACGGTGCTGAGTGCCATTTCCAACAGTGCTGAGCAAGCGGAATTTCAGGGTTGCTTTGCCAAGGGTTTTCGGGTGACAGGTTATAAAAGGCAGGGGGTCGTTCCCCTTTGCCTGTGAATGATTGTTTTTTCCTGTGTGTATTGGAAGAAACAGACGAGAGAGTAAATTAATGATATTTCAATCTGTTTTTGTCCTACTGTGCCCTTCAGACCACATGGAAGTGTACAGCTGCCTGTAATCCCTGGCTCCCTGTATTGTTTATCACTGTGTCTGGAGTCAGTTAGAAGTCCCAATAATATCCTCATACTCCTGTGTCTCTATTAAAAATAGCTGAGATATTAACCCATTCCACAGCTTCAGTAAACGTAAAAGCAAGAAGCAGATATTAACCTTTTTTATTTATACTAAACTATGCATGAGGCCACATATACCACATATGCATGCATTTATAACAGTTTAATCACAATCAAAATTACAGTTACTATAGTTGCTAAAGAGAATTTCCACTGTAACTGTAACTTATTTCTCTGTATGTCACCTTCAAATATTCATATCCTTTCCCAACTCCTGAGTTTTGTTTTAATTTGAGTTGCATTTAAGAAATATCTACAGCAGTACATACTTTTTAAATTGTATTTCAACACAAGTGTACAAACGTGATAATACTCTATGGTCATTTCTGTGTCTGATTTGTCAGAAACTTCATTCTGATAAGTATTGTCTTGCTGCTGAAAGTGGAACCATTAAGGTTTTAATAAAGTGGTTGTAAACCCCATTCATGAAATTTGATCTAGGTACATATATCTGTATTGTTTACTTATTTGTCTCCAAAGCTCTTAGTGTTGTTTCTCTCTGGTGCTTCGTTCCTCTGTTATCAGCATGAGTCACTTCTGACAAGTTCTCTGACACATGAGATAACAGTAGCTGAAAATTTGTGTCGGGGAGGGTGATAAGCAGGGAGCTTGTCTATTTTCTTCGTGTTCACCTGGCCACCTGGCTGGGTGGTAAAAGGGGGGATAGTTTCTGCTCCGGAATTAGGGGAAAGCCACAGGGGGTTTTGAAGGGCATAGGGAAGGCTGGCATGGCCCCTATCCCTTTGGGGCTGAGATGACAAACTACTGGTGCCTGGCCTTTGCTGCAGTGGCACTGTGCTTGAGGTGGACAGCACTGCGCTTGAAGTGGACGGCACTGCGCTCGAGGTGGATGGCCCTGCGATGCTGGTAGTAGGCTGCTGCTCCATGCCAGAACGTTTCTTTTCACAGGCACACGTTCCTCTTCCTATTCTATATCAGACCAACTGCTTGTCAAGGGTTTATAGGCTGAATCCGAATTGGACTGAGACTCAGAGAGCTTCCCGCTGCTCTTGTCATGCTTGGACGCTGGTAGGCCTCCTCGCTAGTAAAATATTTTTTTGCCATAGTGGTGGCTGTTGAGGCTGCACTGCAGAGTATTGATGTGCACTATTGGGCACTGTAGTGGCACCAATGAGTTGCACTGAGGGCAAGATTGTGGCACAGATGGGCACTGATTGTACTGTAGTGGCACTGGTTATACCGTAGTGACACTGATGGTACAGATGAGCACTGTGGTGGCACTGGTGGACACAGGGGGCACTGGTGGGCACAGGCAGCACAGGTGGGCACAGGTTGCACAGGTGGGCACAGGAGGCACTGGTGGGCACAGTCAGCACTGATGTGGCACTGCAGTGGTTTAGATGAGCACTGATGGGCACATGTGGCACTGATGGGCTCATGTGGCACAGGTGGCACTGCTGTGGCACTGGTGTGCACTGTAGTGACACTGGTGTGGCTCTGGTTGCACTGGTGTGGCGCTGGTGGCACAGAGGTGACACAGGTTGCACTGGTGGGCACAGGTGGCACTGGTGGGCACAGGTGGCACCGATGTGGCACTGCAGTGGCCCAGATGAGCACTGATGGGCACAGGTGGCACTGATGGGCACAGATGGCACTGGTGTGGCTCAGGTTGCACTGGTGTGGCTCTGGTGGCACAGAGGTGGCATAGGTGGAACAGATGGCACAGATGTGGCACAGGTGGAACAGATGTGGCACTGTTGTGGCACTGCTGGGCACTAGATTATATAAATCAACTCGCAGTTGGGCACACGTTAGCTCTCCTCTCACGCTGCATCGGTATGAGGAGAGGAGAGCGATGAACTCCTGATGACCCTGTTTCCCTGCATTGTTTACATTTGTGATCAATGTCATTGGCCCTTTACCGCAATCTGTGTTACGCCGGGTCCCATGAACCCGGCGAGCCACAGATGTTCTCGTGTGCGTGCCCCAGGGGGAGCGTGGGAGTGGTTTTCTGGGAGGATGTCAGGGTACGCCCTCCCAGAATTATCGAACCGACCTGTAGCTGTTATTTGGCTATGGGCCGGTTGGTAACTGTTTAAAATTACAGCATCAAAACTCGTGCGGTTGCACGTTCGGAAAACATCTGCTTAAATTTCAGTCAAATGAAAGGATCATTTTTTATAAGTAAATGTAACTCAATTAGAATATGAAAATGCACATGTCTTAAAAGTTTTGCCTAGATTCCTCAATATTATACATTATGTAAATGTAAAAGGTGTGTTTTACGAACTAATGAAAATTAAGTTAGGTACTTAAAATATCAAAGTAAATGAATTAACATTTATTTATTTGTTGAAAATTATTAAATTTTTATGTTTACCACTTCAATACCAGGCACTTTCCCCCCTTCCTGCCCAGGTCAATTTTTAGCTTTCAGCGCTGTCGCACTTTGAATGATAATCATGTAACCCTGTACCCAAACTATTTTTTTTTATCATTTTCTTCCCACAAATAGAGCCTTCTTTTGGTGGTATTAGATCACCTCTGCGGTTTTTAATTTGTGCGCTATAAACAAAAAAAGACTCACAATTAAAAAAAAATGATGGGCAGCACTGATGGCACTGATTGGCGGCACTGATGGGCACTGGATAGGCAGCACTCATGAGAAGCTACTGACAGGCATTACTGAGTGGCACTGATTGCCACTTTGATGGGCCACTGACAGGCATTACTGATGGGGCATTGATTGGCACTTTTTTGGGCACTGTTGTAGACACTGATCGGCGCTTTTATGGGCACTGATAGGTGTTTATAGAGGGGGAACAGGCTGGCAGGTGATGGACACTGATTGGCAACTGATGGGCACCTTTTGATGGGGGCTGTGCTCATAATCAATGTGCTGATTATCAGCACAGACCCCCCCTCTAAAAGGGAGAACCGCCAATCGTCTCTCCCTGTCAGTGTGAACTGAGGAAAGCTGTTTACCGGCACTTCCTGGTTCGCGCGATGATTGGTCACAGCTGATCACATGGTAAGAAGCCTCTATCAGACGCTTCATACCAAGATAAAAGTTGCGGTGTGTCAGACTGACACACAGAATCTGTGATCACCGTGGGCGCGCTGGCTCTATTATCTTGATCACGTCATGTGACGTCCGGTCAGGATAACACAACCACTTTGCCGCTGTCATTTTGCTATACGGCAGGCAGAAATTGGTTAAAATTACAAGCCAACAGAATCATTTTTATCAGTGTAAGACCTTTAAATTACTGATGCATTATGAGTAAAATGGAATGTATGCAAAAAAAATAAAAAAAATGTATTTACCGTATTTATCGGCGTATAACATGCACTTTTTCCCCCTAAAAATCGGGGGAAAGTCGTGGGTGCGTGTTATATGCCGATAACCCCAAAAAAAAATTCAAAAATGTCAAAAATGGCAAGCGCCGCCGAAAAATAGCAAAAGCTGCCGAAAAAGACCGAATTGCGGCCGAAAAAACCCGAAGCCGCGCCGGAATAGACCGAGCAGACTGTTCGGCTCTGCTCGTAGTCCCGCCTTCCTGCGCTCGCTCCGGAAACAGCAGGGAGGCGGGACCGCGAGCGGAGCTGAACAGTCGGCTCGGCCTTTTCCGGGGCCGCTTCGGTCTTTTTCGGCCGCACCTCGGTCTTTTTCGGCGGCGCGCGCGACAGAGAGTCTCGGCGGCGGGAAATTTAAACCCGGACCGGACTTCAAATGACGCTGGCAAGGTACAATGACGCTGGGCATGGCTGCAATGACGCTGGGCATGGCTGTAATGACGCTGGGCATGGCTTCAATGAGCCTGGGCAAGGCTGCAATTATGCGGGGCAAGGCTGCAATGACGCTGGGCATGGCTGCAATGACGCTGGGCAAGCTGCAATGATGCTGGGCAAGGCTGCAATGACGCTGGGCAAGGCTGCAATAACGCTGGGCAAGGCTGCAATGACGCTGGGCACAATATATGATACAATATATGTATCTATTCTTTATCATAAGTTATACACTCATGAACAGACATAGAACAGAAATGTAAAAATATGGTATGGTCCATAGGGTGTAAACAGGTGTGAGAGCCGAAGTGGATATATTTGTATCACTTTACCTGATTTTTTTCTTATTTGTGCATTGCTACCATTTATTTTTAAAGTCAATCAGAATGAGGTATTGTGACTAAAGGAATTTGTAAAAATGCTTCAAATTGGTAATAATGTTAAAAAAAGACATGAATTTTAGCATAATTTTCTTATTCTACCCAACACAAGCTTAGCACCATATGGTATATGTGTTCCAAGAGGATCAAAACTCTAAAGCTATTGTCCTTACAGTCACAAGCAAAAATGAAAAAATCTGAGCACTTAAAATTATTATCAATCTGGAAAACATTACGGGAAGCACTTTTACACTAATCATTTGTAAAACAGTATTATTTGAAAATAACTAGTACTAGTATTTCTTAACAATTACTGGTTATCATCGTAGCATAATTCCCTAGCTTTGCACAAATTCTCAAATTCTACAAATCGTATGTAAATAAAGTAAACTGTGTAGAACGTTAAATGTTCTATTGCTGGTTTTAGTGCATTAAAACGAATTCAGCCGAGTCAAAGTAAAAATGATCATGCTTTGTGGCTTGGTACCAAATTATGACAGCAAGAACTTTTATTTTGATTTATGAATGCACAGAGGCCTTGCATAACACATTAGAAGAACATCATTTTGCTTAATTAAATTCAAATCTTCGTTTCACAAGGGCAGAGGTATAAAAGAAAGTTTTCTTGTCAAAAAGCACTCTGGTGTGTATGGTACATCACAGTCATTTTGTATATGCTGCCTCAGTGTTTTTACTGACTGATACAATGTATTAAGCAGTGCTTAAAATGAGCTTAAAAGATATTGGCACTAAATCTGATTTGAACAGCTGGATCACGTCTCAGTTTCCACTTAATGGTTTGTAAAAATGAATTTTTAGGCATAAATTTGCTTTTTATTGTTCAATTTTTAACTCACTTCTTAAATTCTTGCAACTTACAAAATGTTTAAAATATATACCGTTAAATATTAATAATCCCTAGTTGTTAGTAAAGTGTTGGCAAAGTCCAAAAATTTGCTTTTTTATTTGCTCCCCTTTATTCTGTTAAATATACAAGTAAAAGTGTTTTACTTTCTTTCTATCTGTTTAATAGATGCAAAAAGTACATGTTGATTCTGTCATAAATGCTGTCATTTGATACCTTTCTGTTCTCTCAGCAGAACCGACTTATAGACCTTGTGACATGTCAGGGTTTCTTAGCTCAATGGTAGTGCCAAAACAGTGCGTTAACTCCATGCCAGATATCGTTTTTAGGGCTTTCCTACCCACTTCTATTTAAAAGAAAGTCAAAATTCACACAGGCATATCTTCCCACGCAGGGGTTCTCACCATCACTATGAATCAAACATAATATTCAGCCTCCTGGCTCTCTTGTGGCAGCTTTACTGCTTCAAGTACCTCTTCAGGATCCTCCTGTCCGTCCATTAGTACCTTTTTGGTCCTCCTGACCATGAAACATGTTCCAGTCTTTATGCACAGATACTGCACCTCAGCTCTGCATCTTCCTTACAGCTTCCTAGCTGCTCTGTCCCGCATGGACTCTCTCTCAGGCTCGGGCCTTGATCTGTCCTGACCTGGAGACCATGGTGTACACCAGCACTTCTCATGGCTCCCTTTACATACTGACACCCTGGGCAGGGTGGGCCTCTGAACTCTATCTCTAGCTCTTATATGAAACCAGCACACACCTGTGCCATTGGTGTGCTCGTTTCCTACATAATCTGGCGTAAACCATCATTTTATCCCTTGGCACCCTGCTACAACCTTGATGAACGCAACCAACAATTGGACACATTTTGACAGAAGGAAAGCGTCTATCATTGCTCAAGATTTTAAAAATGATTTATATAAAGGATATTTCAATAAATATCCACAATTAGATTGCTATATATATATACATTTATGCGTTGAAAGAGTCAAATGTGAAATGGTATGACTGGAGATCATTCAATGCCCACCCCAGAAGAAATATAGATCAAAAAATGTAGGGTGGCAAGGATGTTAAGCGCTTGCAGACCAGCCACTGTCATTATACTGTGGCACATCGGCTCTAGTGCGCAAACCGCCGTAGATGTACGTCGGTGTTTGCACAGGAGATAGCGGGAGCGTGCCCACGGGTCTGGCGGACCTCGTGTCCGCCGGCGACCCGCAGTTGCAGTGTATGGAGGCATTATGGGGAACTGCCTATGTAAACAAGGCGATTCCCCGTTCTGCCAGATGACATGTCAGAGATCTTCTGTTCCCAGTGATTGGTAGCCCACCCCCTTACAGTTAGGGAACACAGTTAACCCCTTGATCGCCCCCTAGGGTTAACCCCTTCGCTGACAGTGTAATTTTTACATTGATTAGTGCATTTTTATAGCACTGATCAATGTAATAATGTGACTGGTCCCCAAAAAGTATAATTTGGGGTCAGATTTGCCCACTGCAGTCCCACTAAAAATCACAGATCACCGCCATTGCCAGTAATAAACAATAAAAAAAATAAATGTCCCTATATCTATCCCATAGTTTGTAGATGTAATAACTTTTGTGCAAACAAATCAGTATACGCATTTTGTCATTTTTTTTTACCAAAATCATGTAGAAGAATATATATCGGCCTAAACTGATGAATAAACTATTTTTTTATATATTTTTTTGGATATGTATTATAGCAGAAAGTTTGTTTATAGCGCAAAAAAATTTAAAACGCAGAGGTGATCAAATACCACCAAAAAAAAGCTCTATTTGTGGGAAAAAAAGAACGTCAATTTTGTTTGGCTACTGCGTTGCGCGGCCGCGCATTGCAAGTCATATTGCAAAAAATGGCCTGGTCATTAAGGGGACAAATCCTTCCGGGGCTGACGTAATTATAAAAACGACTTTATTAAACATATAAACATATATTAGACTAAAAACACAAAGAAAATACAGACTTATAGCCAAGATGTGAACGATAACCAAAAAGAGCCAGTTGACTATATGATGTCATATAGAACCCCTTAAAGTGTTATAAACCCAGGGTCTTGCATTCATTGTATCTGGTCTCCCACAGAACATGGAAATGCAATTATTTTAGTAAATATAAACTGCTAAATACGTTTTCTCATCAGCAGTTAGAGCAGTCTTGTGACTTCAATCAGTGTCTGGCCGAGCACTGGTTAAAGCTTTTAGGAGGAGTTTTCATTTACCTCTGACTGTCCTATGAGACTGCATAACTCCTGACTTTCTGTCAGGACAGTGCTGATTGGCCCTGTGCTGATCATATACACCTGCCCAGAAAAGAAAAAAAAAACTCTCTAGCAATACACACCAAACTGAGCATGTGCAGAGTGCTCTAATCTATCAGCAGATGGATTGGGGACTGTGGAAAAAGGAAAGGATCAGAGAAGATAGGATCAAACAGCCTTTTTACACAATGCAGAGGATTAGCCCCTTGGGTTCCACAGTAAGTATAACAAGCATGCTTTACTAGACTGTTTTTACTGTTGTGGGTTTAGTAACACTTTAATATAGCATAGGCTAGGACATTGGGTATAGTCCACATAATGTAGTTCCAATGTTCAATGCGTTTCGAGACTGAAGCTCTTCTTCAGGGACAGTCCTGAAACCTTGGCATTCAAAAATGGACACTTATCAATACCAATTTTTAATACAGATATCAATGTGAAACATTATGTTAATCATTTACAACACTCAGGAGTATGGTCAAGGATCACATGTAAGGATAAAGCCTGTCAGAAATTCTTATTGTGTAATACCCATGTGCTCAATCAAGCCAATAGTGAGGAAGGGCTGAAAGGCAGGGCCAGGAAACTTCAGGACCATGGGAGATGCAGTAGCAAACAATATCATCAACAACAGAGGCCAAATGACCAAAAAAAATAAAATGACTTAACAAATGTTTTTATTGCAAACAAATGGAGAAAAACCTACTTGTTGCCATTCATATACGAGACCGATCTGGCCGCATGGCTGCAACATATTCCAACATAAGGGGAGCAGTGTCCCCTTAAATACAAAAGACACAGGAAGAGGAAGAAAAGTTCACCATAGAGAAACCAACAAGCTCGGTCCTGATAGACCTGACCAGAAGGTAACTACAGCTCTCAAATGGACAGAATGGCAGCTAACAGTACTGCCTCGTTAAGTCCCCTGACCTAACAAATGTGTTTTTTTATAACAAACAACATTTTAAAAAGAGAAAGAGAAAAACATACCTGTTTCTAATTATATGGGAGACCCATCCAGCTGCATTGCCACACACCGCCCCAACATAAAGTTAGCAATATCAGCCACATGACTGATTGTTGCCCCCTAAATGCAAAAAAACTAACCGAAAAATGTGGTCCTGAAAAACAGGGCCAGCAAGCAACCACAACTCCCATATATACAGAAGCAGAAAAGAAGAAAGAACCCCCCAACAAGACTTTAAGGCCCACAAAATTATTTTCAATCCATAAATAGTAAAGTAGATAACCAAGAAGATTTTGATCAAATTTCTATACAAATATTATTCAACAAAATCATTAAAAACAGCAACAAAATCATTGAAAACAGATTATGGCTGATGTATTGTATTACCAACAGGACATGCGATTTGCATATAAGTAGTGTTCTACATTTTCTGATAACTTCAGGATAAAGACACCGTGACTCATCGTTAGCAGAATCACCTGACACATTTCAGAAGTTGATTTTTTCTTCAGGGGTGTATAACAGTAGAACATGAATATTTCTATTAGTGAAGTAAACAGAGTTGTGAGCAAGATATCTCATCACAATCACATAATTATCACATTTTTAAGTAATTACACTCACATGTCATCAAGAAATAGAGGTTTTTATACAATAGCAAAAGGATCTAAGATATCCATCCATCCTAATACCAGGGGAAAGAAGGGGGGGGGTGGTAGCACACCCATAGTGCCACTGGGAAGGTCAAACAAGGACCACCTAGAGTGGACACCAAGAGGAGGCAGGAATATCACCGTAAAATACAATCTAGTATAGAAATCAAGTATAAAATAAAATAAACCATAGTAGTCATAATGATAAGCCAGGCAGGGAATTATTGCAAATAATGTGTTCACTAAAAATAACTACAAGGAATGTTCTCTAAATATTACTGCAAAAAGATAGTGTACCAAAAGTAACCACAAATGTGTGCATATTTTTAGTGAACATTCCTTGTAGTTGAACAAATACAAAAATTCTAGTGTGTATCCAGTCTTAGTGAGCCAACTGCAACTGGACAGATGAGGCACAGGTCAACATTTTACTGTTGCCACCTTTAAGCTGGCAGACATTGATGGACAGATGAACAATGTGGCAAGCCATTTTAACCACTTCAATACCAGGCACTTTCGCCCCTCCCTGCCCAGGACAATTTTCAGCTTTCAGCGCTGTCACACTTTGAATGACAATTGCGTGGTCATATTTTTTCTAAACAAATTAAAAAATAACAAAATGTTTGAAAAAAAAATTTTTTCCTTAGTTTCTGTCATAAAATTTTGTTTTCTCCTTCACTGATGGGCACTAATGAGGTGGCACTGATGGGCACTGATGAGGCGGCACTGATGAGTTGGCACTGATGGGCACTGATGAGGAGGCACGGATATGTAGAATTGATGGGCACTGATAGGCGGCACTGATATGCAGCATTGATGGGCACCAATAGGCAGCACTGATATGCAGCACTGATGGGCACTGATAGGCAGCACTGATGGGCACTGATAGTAGGCACTGATGGGCACTGATAGTAGGCACTGATGGGCACTGACAGGTGGCTGTGATGGGCACTGACAGCCAGCACTGATTGGCTGTACTGATTGGCATTGACAGGTGGCACTGACAAGTGGCACTGATGGGCAGCACTGAAGATGAGGTACTGATGAGGTACTGACAGGTGTTACTGCTGGGCACTGATTGGCACTGTGATGGGCACTGATTGGCCCTGTGGTGGGCACTGATTATCACTGTTGTGGGCACTGACATACTTTATTATTGGGGCACTGCTGGCAGCTGTTGGACACTGATTGGCAGCTGATTGGCACATCTGATGGGGACTGTGCTGATAATCAATGTGCTGATTATCAGCACAGACCTCCCCCTCTGACAGGGAGAGCCACCAATTGACTCTCCCTGTCTGCGCAAACCAAGGAAAGCCGTTTACCGGCACTTCCTGGTACACGCGATGATCAGCTGTGATTGGTCACAGCTGATCACGTGGTAAGAAGTCTCTGTCAGAGGCTCCTTACCACGATCGGAGATGTGGCGTGTCAGACTGACTGACATGCTGCACTATCGATCGACGTGCTGCGCGCCCCCGCACGCGTGCGCTGGCATGCTATCCTGCTGGACATCATATGACACCCATTCAGGATAACAGAACCACCGCCCGGCCATCAATCTGCTATAGGCCAGGCGGGAAGTGGTTAAAAAACCTGCCCAGTTTTAGAGAACAAAATGCCTACATTAGGCTGTTACATTGAGAACAGAAAAAGAGAGGAATTGTACTCAATTTGTAGAGATTTCCTCTCACTTCTTCTTGTGTTTTTGGGACAGGAAGTGAAGAAAATTCTCTAAGAATCCTCCAACCTCACAGACAGCAAAAAAAAAAAAAACTTTTTTGACCGTCCTGCTAGCGCACCGCTCCAGTGTGAAAGCCCGCCAGCTTTCACACTGGAGTGAATGGGGCCGTTTTTTTCAGGCGGTGTACAGGCGCTATTTTTAGCGCTGTACCGCCTGAAAACTGCCCCAGTGTGAAAGGGGCCTAAAGTTCTAAAAATAGCGCCTGCAAAGCGCCTTCAAACAGCCGCGGGCTTTCACACTGGAGCGCTTGCAGGATGCTGAAAAATGTCCAAAAATGTGCAAGCCGCATCTTTGGAGCGCTGTAGGAGCTGTGTATTTACCGCTCCTAAAGCGCCTCTTCCCATTGAAAACAATGGGGCAGCGCTCCAAACCCCCCCTGCAAAGCGCCGCTGCAGTGGCGCTTTGCGGGCGGTTTTAACCCTATTTCAGTCATTAGCGGGGTAAAACTGCCCCGCTAGCGTTCGAAAAGCGCCGATATAACGACGGTAAAGTGCCGCTAAATATAGCACCGCTTTACCGCCAGCACGCCCAGCGCCTCAGTGTGAAAGTAGCCTAATGGAACATGCCATGGGTAAAACCATATTTCAGGGTTTACAAAATTTTATTTACTAATAAATTAAAAATGATATAAAAATGACATTAATAATAGCATTTAAATGCAGGTAGAATATATATATATATATATATATATATATATATATATATATATATATATATATATATATTTATATCTATCTATATAAACACACACACACATATATATATGCTATATGCTATGACATATATATATATATATCTATCTATATATATATATCTATATATATCTATATCTATATATATATATATATATATATATATATATATATATATATATATATATATATATATATATATATATATATATGTCATAGCATATAGCATATATATATATATGTGTGTGTGTGTGTGTGTGTTTATTTCAATGTGTATATCTATCTATATATATATATAGATAGATAGATAGATAGATAGATAGATAGATAGATAGATAGATAGATAGATAGATAGATAGATAGATATAGATATATATGGATATAGAAATATCTCTCTATATATATATATATATATATATATATATATATATACACACTTTAGATTGCTAACCTGCTTGTTTTGGGGGGTGTAATGGTGGGGAAGATGTTCTCTCACTGTATGGCTGCTCCTGAGTGAAAGAAGGAAGTCAAAAGACTTCCTGCTTTCTCCAGAATACTGAGGCAGCTTCCCGCTTCTCTCTCTGATTCTCCACCTCTGAGATGGTGAATCAGAAAGTGAGAATCCTGTCACAGATCGCCAGTGAGGTGCTGAGATCGCACCTTCATACACTGGCCGTTTCTGTGACAGTCAGTTACAGATTCTCACTGTGCTAAGGTAATCAGTGGAGAACATGTTCTCATCTGATTACCTCAGTTTCATACACAGGTAAAGACCTGAGATCAGCTGTGAGACTTGGGATCGCAGCTGATCTCAGTTTCATAAAAGGACACCTTAGTGTCAGTGAGAAGGTGAAATTATGGTGGTTTTTTAGTGGTTTTAAGAGTGAAATAGACCTTATACGGATCCTGATTCCTGATTGAAAGCTCCTTCCAATTATCATAGACCCACATTAACCTAATTGGGTTACATTTTTATTTATAGAAAGAAAAACAACAACAGACAGTAGAAAAAGGTAAAATAACAAAATAGTAATTTCATTGCAAAATCATAGACTTGTGACTGGGAAAAAAGGTTCATTAAATGATATACAAAAAAGTTGCTGTAAAGTTTGCTGACAATGTCCAAAGCTTGCATGAGCTGCATTGGAGCACAAAAAGAACATACCTAGAAAATACTTACTGAAGTTGATGTTGCCATATCATGAGCTTATCTATAATTTGTGCTGGTGGACAGTGCCAAAGTATTTTTTTGGTGTTAGATACTATATACATTGAGAGCAAACACCTTAATACCCAGGACTCAGGGATGTTTCTGTTGTGAAGAATGGTTTACGTTTTATATGGAAAAAGTCATAGGGGTTGATTTACTAAAGACAAACATTTTCAAGTATAGTTACTCCAGAGCTTTGCAAAGAATGCCCAATCACATGGAAAAAAAATGCATTTTTGTATGATGAAAGTCTGCAGAGCTCCCCCTCGTTTACTAAGCTCTGGAGCAACTGCACTTTTAAAGTCCACTGTCTATTAGCCTTTATTAAATCAACCCCATAGATGGTATGAGATGAGCTTTCCACCTTGTCTCATAGATCTCTGAATGCCACCGAGGAAATTACAGTAAAACAATTGAATTCCTGTGCTTTTTTTTCATGGTGTCCATACTGACAAAGCAAAGACATGATCATAATTGAGGTAAGCATGTCATGCAAGCTGCAATTTAAGTGATGACCACATACATTAAAGCACTTGTGCTAAGAGCTCAGTATATACCAGAATAGGAAGACACAGGGTAAGGAAAACCAATGAGAAGACCCATCATACTAACATCTATGCTGTATAGACAAAGGCCTGTGGGGGCACAGTGCATTCGTATGTATAACAAGATTAATAGTTTATTCTTTTTATTGCTATATATTTTTTATTTATGAATACTAGAAAAAAATTTACATTTCCAAATTCCAACCAGTTGATAAAATGTCCAAGCAGTGGGTGTGCTGCTTGAAAACCCCCAGGTCACCATTTACATATTACTGTGCATGAACCATGCCAGCTTCAGAGATTATTAAAGTTTTTTTTTTGTGAAATGTATCTTTTTTTCAGACTAAATCTTACATAAAATGCTCTAATAGCAAATTATATCTACCAACTGAAATATTACTTTACATAAGTGGTGAAGTTCATATAATGGTTTTGAGCAATTAAACGGTTATTCAGATTAAATGTCTGCCATTACCACAGCAATATCTATAAGTGTCTCCTCTAGCTTTACATAATCATTTATTATCAAAGGCTTACAGCTTGGCAGGCTTTTAAAGGGTGACTAAGCAGGTGTGTGCCACTACCACCATCTGTTGCTAAGTGTCAGTTCTTCCATAGAACAGAAAAATACCTTACTTAAATCTATGATCAAAAGTCTTCACCTAGTATGTAATATATATATTTCATCTAATTCACACTAAGGCTGCTTTCACACCTGAGCGGTGCGGGGCGGCGACGGTAAAGCAGCGCTATATTTAGCGCTGCTTACCATCGCTTTACCCGCGGTATGCGGCCGCTAGCGGGGTGGTTTTAACCCCCGCTAGCGGCCGCAAAAGGGTTAAAAACCTCCGCAAACCGCCGCTGCAGCGGCGGTTTGCGGGCGGTATCCCCGCGGTTTCCCATTGATTTCAATGGGAACGAGCGGTATAGGAGCGGTAAATACACCGCTCCTACACCGCTCCAAAGATGCAGCTAGCAGGACTTTTTTTACCGTCCTGCTAGCGCACCGCTCCAGTGTGAAAGCCCGCCGGCTTTCACACTGGAGTGAAAGGGGCTGGATTTTTCAGGCGGTGTACAGGCGCTATTTTTAGCGCTGTACCGCCTGAAAACCGCCCCAGTGAAAGGGGCCTAAGGGATCTATTTATTTAATTCTGAACTATCAGTTAATTTATTCTGTGTAACGCCATCAAAGAGATCGAATGGAATTACGGCTATTATGATTCAAAACAAATTAACAAAATTGTATTAAAGCCCGTCTTTTACTTGAAACCAATTGAGGCAAATGGCCAAAAAGGAGCCCAATGCTAGTGATGGATGAGATATATCTGCTACACAAACTTTGGCTTTTTTTAATAATAGGCTTTAAAAAGAGAGTTGAACAGCCGAGAAGGTGGATTCTTGTCTAGTTTACACTCTGGAACCTAGGCAGTAAAAGAGTGAATGGGCTCCCTAACCACCACTTTACTTTGAAGATTATTGGAAGAACCCACATGTTTAGATAAAGGTGGGGTGATTTTTTTCTTGTTTGTGTTGTGCTTAATATAATGCCTTCAGGGAAAGGTCTTCTGTTATGTTTTTTAAAGAATAATGTGGGAAACTTTAATTTATTTTCAGCGGCTGGGAGTGAGCTTCATATATTCAAGAGGGCATAATAAATTGTCCTCAAAGCCCCACGCCTTGTTTGTGCCCTAGCAGTGCAGCGGCACGCCCTATGATCACTGTGTCCATCAGATAGAGCAGATCATAAATCAGGGTACAGGGTCAATAAAATTGGCCTTGCACCTTGTGATCACTGTGACCAATCACAGTGAATACAACTGTAAACAAATGCTGCATTATTACAGCCTTTGAGCTGTTTCCTCTCCCAGTGCTTAGCTGGGAGAGAAAACTGACTGGTTTATGTCAGTGCAACCAGCCAGTGTCTCTGATCACCACCACAGCAGTACAATGTCATCAGACCAGTGTAGCCAGTTACAGTGTCTTCAATCACCACCACACCAGTCCCAATGTCACCATAAGGCCTTGTTCACTTGAGCAGTGTTCACTGAAGAGCGGTCCATGTTCAGATCATTCTTTAGAGAGCATTTGACCAGCAGTAAGGAGGCATTGTATTGCTTTCTCACCACCTGATTTAACCCCTTGGACCCCACACAAGCACCCCTATTCCTTTGAAGGGATCATGATCCACAGGCGCTATGCCTACTGAAAATGATAAGGGGTTGTCCTATGAACCACCAATACACCATAAGCGTTCAAGGGGCCATTCAATGAGTCAGGCTATAATATGCTATGCAGTGGTTCAGCTGGTCTGTATAGGGGACAAGAGCCACACTGGAGCAGAGATTCTTCTGGCCTGCCTTAGAAAATCTTACAAGCCTGGGTACCTGTTTAAGAAATGCTGCACCAACAAATTGAGTGAACCAGGCATGGCACATGTATCAACTTTCCGTGTCAGGGAGGACAGAAGGTTAGTGCCATTATCGCATACCACCATTCCTAGCTCAAGCTTCCGTGGCGTAAACCACCTCTGGGCCTGCCGAGCTTAAAGAATCTCTGCTCCAGTGTGGCTCTTGTCCCCTATACATATATATACATTGTACTAATGGCACTGCAGGGAAGGGGTTAACATCAGGAGCGAACAAGGGGTTAACTGTGTTCCCTCAGGGTGTTTCTAACTGTGTGGGGGGAATTGGCTGCCTAGGACAACACGCAGATCTGTCTTCCTGCATAGCAGAAAGACAGGATCTCTGTTGGATCCCCTGTCAGAATGGAGATCTGCCTTGTTTACTATGGCAGATCCCCGTTATGTCACTGCGGGGAATGATCTGACAGACACGCTGATTGACTCCCCCGCTGTACAGCTACAGCGATTTGCGGCGGCTGTTTGACAAGCGGTTAAAATGACTCGCAATTACAATTGCCAACACCCAGTTATTGAAAATATAAAGAAAAAAAATTGCGTGGGGTGTCCACCAGGGCCTGGTATGGATTTGAAGGAGAACCCCATGCCAAAATTAAAAGAAAAATGGCGTAGGGTCCCCAAAAAATCTGTACCAGACCCTTATCTGGGCATGAAACCTGGCAGGTCAGGAAAGGGGGATGAGCAAGCTCCCCCTCCCTGAACCATACCAGGCCACATGCCCTCAACATGGGGGGGTGGGTGCTTTGGGGAAGGAGGGCAGGCCCCACCCCAAAGCACCCTGGCTTCATCCCCTTGGCCTCATCCCCACAACTGGTGGTCATGGGTGTCTGCGGGTTGGATGTATATAACAAGGGGCCCCCAGATCCCGGGCCTCCCCTATGTGAATGAATATCTGGTACATAGTACCCCTATCCATTCACCAAAAAAGTGTCAAAAAGGAATAATGGGGGGCAGGATCTGGGGCCCTTTGTTAAAGGGGGCTTCCAGATTCTGATAAAGCCCCCACCCACAGACCCCAACAACCACCGGCCATGGTTGTGAGGATGAGGCCCTTGTCCCCATCAACATGGGGACAAGGCGCCTTCAGGTGGGGGAAGAGCCCCCTGCCCCAAAGCACCCAACCCCCATGTTGAGGGCATGTGGCCTGGTATGGTTCAGGAGGGGGCGCTTGCTCGCCCCCCCCTTTCCTGACCTGCTGGACTGCATGCCTGGATAAGGGTCTGGTACTGATTTTGGGGGCATGTGGTTTCCCTCCAAATCCATACCAGACCCAAAGGACAGGGAGGCCACACACCGTTTTTTTCTATTGTTCACTTTTTTTTATTGTTCAGCTGTCAGTGGAGAAACCCATTGACAGCTGATGACTCATCTGTTGTTAAGGATGCTGCTGCCAGCTCCTTAACAACCAACTGTGCAGCGCTCAGTGCATTGCAGGGTGTTCGTCGGTGCCAACATCAACGAGTTCTTGTGTGAGTATGGCACAAGGACAGGTTTAGGGCAGCTTATTTTTTTTCCCCCCATTTCATCAAGAGTACCTGTAGAAGATAATAGGGTGAAGGCATCACCAACACCCAAGGACCAATTTTTCCGCAACTGTTTGACCGGAGCATCAAATTTCTATTTTTTCCAGCAAGGCCAATTGTTGCTTTCATCAAGAGTACCTCTAGAAGGTTACAGGGTGAAGGCACCACCAACACCCAAAGACCAATTTTTCCACAAGTCTATGGGACACTTGCGTGAAAAATCAAAAGTAACGCATGTAAAGTAGCGCATTTTTCCTGTGTTTAGAACAATACCAGAGCAAAATTACATTTCTAAAGGAAAAGATTTAATTTAACCAAAATTTGGTTCAAAGAACAGAAAATGGGACTTTTAAGGCGCAAAAATACAAAAAGAATTACATTGATAGAAAAAAGTTTTATTGAATTTCACAATATAACTTGATATTGCATATTTGACATCAAATGTCTATGAAAACGTTTTTTTAAAAACCATACATCACTAAACAGAGATGAATTTTTCATTTATTGCTCTTTTTCTCAACATGTTTCACCCAAACTTGGGCTTCCTCAGGAGAGTTAGATAATGTCAATTAATATTTACTGGAATAGAAAAAATACAATCAGAACATTGAATACACAACAATTTACACTGCTTTGATAGGATAATATAGAAATGGACATCACACAATTGAAAAGCGGGTGGAGCTAATAGGCTCAGATGCTGACCTGAAAGTCCCGGGAGAGGGCTCTGCAGTCCACAAAAATGCTGAATACATGGGATTGTATCGAGTGCATCATAGAGAGGGAAATAATGTCCAAAACTATATCAGTTTGGCAATCCATCTATGGGGTACATTAATATAGATACTAAATTTGTTAAGATATTGAAGAGAAAAAATATATAAGTGTATGTTATCCCAAAAATGGAAAACCCACCTGGATAATGATTCCTTGGAAAGATAATAGGAGCATATAAAGGAGCATATAAACAGGGTGCTCATAACTGCCAAAGGGGAAATCCAAGTTTGAATCTATAAGAAATTTTAAAAGGAAAAATCCTTTATCCATCTGGGAAATATCATACAGATATAGTTACCATCAGCGAACCAAAGACTGATCACCATGTGCCAGGTATATATTTACCTATGTTGAGGGTCTGCATCAACTCAGGGTGCCAGCCAGGACAGATAACTATCCAAAGAATAGGGAGGCCAGAGTGAGGTACTTAAAACCCCTTTAAATAGAGTAAGAAAGAAGGGGCATTTTAGTGATCAGTTCCCGGAAAAAAGACGGATGGCAAATAATCTGCTAAATCTCTTACCTTAAACAAGTGTTGTTTGGGGAGTAAACCTCCGCTGAGCTGCACAAATGAAGAGCTCAAACAAGTCCCCTTAAATAACCCTCTCCACCGCCGTTTTGGCGCCAAAATCTCGGCGCCAAGCGGTCAGGTGAGGACAAGTGATGTCACTGCAGGAGCGCCAGACGCACAGGAAGTGACAGCCGTGAAACAGGAAGTGCCATCCCCAACAGGAAGCCAGAGCAACTGAACTCTGTGCTGATAGCAAATTGAATCACAGGATGTAAGGCCACATCTGAGAGACTGTCAGCAAAGGAGTAAAAGGGAAATGGACTGACAAAATTGCCAGTACATGTCAGTGAAGGGATATTTGGATATATCCCTAGGCTGAATGTGATCAGTGTGTAGGAATGATTATTGGGTCACAAAACAGATCCATATATACTACCTCTGTTTTCTTGGAACATATATATGTACCCAAGATAACGGCCGCAGTTTAGCGCAAGCGTTTAACCCCTAAGTGACTGAAACGGCGCAAATTAAGAGAAAAATAGACGGATAAGGTCTAGAGACTCCAAAGATAACGCCTCACGTGTCCATATGAGGCACTCAAACCCCATTTCAAAACATTTTGCTACAAGTGTATATAAGGCTGCAAATATTGCTCCTTTAAAAGGATCAGAACCAAAAGTGGCTGATGCTGATTAAATACAAATACAATGGAGCAGTGGAACTAGCCAAAAAGCTCTCTACCACGATCCATAGGTCAGCAAGCACCACACCAAACAAAATATGCGATGAACATCTGAATAATAATAAAATACAGTACAAGGGATAAATAAACAGAATACACATAATAATATACATATTTAAATGAAAACCAATAATGTTCTCAAAAAGGAGTGACAATGGCGACCTACCCCTATAAAAAGGGTTTGAAGCTCAGAGATTCATTCAAGCCAGGATGCACAGTGGCTCTAAGGTTATGAATCCATTTTGATTCTCTCTGTAAGAGAGTTTTATCAATATCACCTCCGCGGTTGAAGTCTGGTACATATTCTAGCGCAAAAAACTTCATCTGTGAAATGTCGTATGAATGATAGAGCCCCATATGTCGACTAATGGGGGTCTCCATTTTTTTCTTTTTGATGAGGGATACATGACCTCTAATTCTATGAAAAAAGGGTCGTTTAGTTTTCCCTACATAAAAAGCCTGACAGGTACATGTCATAAGGTAAACAACTCCAATAGTCTTACATGTTGCATAAAAGTTGGGCTTAAAGGTTTGACCAGAGGGCAGCATTATTTCAGTCGAATTAATCAGTAAATCACAGAATTCACATTTTCCACTGGGGGAAGTACCTTTTCTATGTGTCTTTGTTCTTGAAGTGAGATGGCTATGAACTAGTCGATCTTTTAAAGAGGTAGATTTGCGGTAGGTAATTTGTGGGTGAGCACCCACATATTTTGAGAGGACATCATCTGTAGAAAGAAGATGCCAGTATTTCTCGAAGATGTGGCGTACTTTTTTGTGTTCACCAACAAAGGTGGTGATTACGCGGACTTTGGATTCAGATTTATATGGCTTCACTTGGTGGATTAATTGATGTCTATCCTTCTGTTTTGCTCTATTGTATGAACGCTTAAGGCAATTTTTACTATAGCCTCGTTCTAGGAGACAGATTTGCAACGCTTTGGCTTCTAATTCAAAATCAGCCTCCTTGCTACAATTTCTTTTTAATCTTAGATACTGACTGAATGGTATACTCTGGACAAGGGACGCGGGATGCGAACTGTCAGCGTGAAGAATAGTGTTGCCTGCAGAGGGCTTTCTGTAAAGGGAGGAGCCAATAGTTTTATCCTCATTTACATAAATCTTAATATCCAGAAAATTTACAGTAACCTGATCACAGGTCATCGTAAACTTAAGATTGTAGGAATTGGTTTCAAGACACAATAAGAATTGCGACAGCTCATCCCGAGTTCCAGTCCAGACAATAAAGATATCATCAATAAATCTTTTCCAGATCAAAATATTTTCAAAGAAACGACTGAACTGAACAGCCGAGAATATCTCCCTCTCCCACCCCCCCAGATACAGGTTGGCGTACGATGGGGCACATTTGGTCCCCATCGCCACCCCCTGTACCTGGAGGTAGTGGGAGCAATCGAAGATAAAAATATTATTGCTCAAAATAAAGAGCAACAGTTCCAAAACGAAATTGTTATATTGCCTGGCTGATGGCCCCCGTTCAGAGAGGAAGCCGTCCACAACTCGAGCCCCCAATTTATGGGGGATCGAGTTGTAAAGGGCCTCCACATCTATGGCCACCAACCAGGCTTCATCAGGTAGGCAAAGTCCATCCAAGGATCTCAGCAAATCAGCTGTGTCCTGGATGTATGAGCTCAGTGACTTGACATGTGGTCTTAAATAATCATCTATGAGTTTACTAGCTGATTCTGTCAGGCATCCATTTCCCGGTATAATCGGACGCCCAGGAGGGAAAGAAGCATTCTTGTGTATTTTAGGTAATGCATACATAGTAGGTAATCTAGGATTTTCAACAAGTAGAAATTCACAGGTTTTTTTTATCAATTAAATTATTCAAAAAGGCCTGAGTGATAAGGCGTTTGTATTTATTTTGAATATATGAAACCTGAAAAACAGGAATGGGACGGTACCATTGGCGATTGGATAGCAGATCCAGAACCATAGTTTTGTAATTTTTTAAGTCCATTAGGACTATATTGCCTCCTTTGTCGGAAGGCTTTATGATCAATTGATCATTCATTTGTAATGATTTAATTGCTTGACGTTGCTTTGAACTTATGTTGGATCTGCTATTCCAGGGTCGCCATTTGGTGTTTTGAATCTCTTTGCATACCTGTTGGGTGAACGCCCAAATATTTGGATTGCCCTGAAGGACTGGAAAACACCTAGATTTTGGTTTATACATGGAGGGCCGGGGGAAAACCGTACCTATACCAGTATCAAGAGAGGGTAGAGGGCCTAATGGACTGCTTCTTTCCCTCCTGGGCGTCCGATTATATCGGGAAATGGATGCCTGACAGAATCAGCTAGTAAACTCATAGATGATTATTTAAGACCACATGTCAAGTCACTGAGCTCATACATCCAGGACACAGCTGATTTGCTGAGATCCTTGGATGGACTTTGCCTACCTGATGAAGCCTGGTTGGTGGCCATAGATGTGGAGGCCCTTTACAACTCGATCCCCCATAAATTGGGGGCTCGAGTTGTGGACGGCTTCCTCTCTGAACGGGGGCCATCAGCCAGGCAATATAACAATTTCGTTTTGGAACTGTTGCTCTTTATTTTGAGCAATAATATTTTTATCTTCGATTGCTCCCACTACCTCCAGGTACAGGGGGTGGCGATGGGGACCAAATGTGCCCCATCGTACACCAACCTGTATCTGGGGGGGTGGGAGAGGGAGATATTCTCGGCTGTTCAGTTCAGTCGTTTCTTTGAAAATAGTTTGATCTGGAAAAGATTTATTGATGATATCTTTATTGTCTGGACTGGAACTCGGGATGAGCTGTCGCAATTCTTATTGTGTCTTGAAACCAATTCCTACAATCTTAAGTTTACGATGACCTGTGATCAGGTTACTATAAATTTTCTGGATATTAAGATTTATGTAAATGAGGATAAAACTATTGGCTCCTCCCTTTACAGAAAGCCCTCTGCAGGCAACACTATTCTTCACGCTGACAGTTCGCATCCCGCGTCCCTTGTCCAGAGTATACCATTCAGTCAGTATCTAAGATTAAAAAGAAATTGTAGCAAGGAGGCTGATTTTGAATTAGAAGCCAAAGCGTTGCAAATCCGTCTCCTAGAACGAGGCTATAGTAAAAATTGCCTTAAGCGTTCATACAATAGAGCAAAACAGAAGGATAGACATCAATTAATCCACCAAGTGAAGCCATATAAATCTGAATCCAAAGTCCGCGTAATCACCACCTTTGTTGGTGAACACAAAAAAGTACGCCACATCTTCGAGAAATACTGGCATCTTCTTTCTACAGATGATGTCCTCTCAAAATATGTGGGTGCTCACCCACAAATTACCTACCGCAAATCTACCTCTTCAAAAGATCGACTAGTTCATAGCCATCTCACTTCAAGAACAAAGACACATAGAAAAGGTACTTCCCCCTGTGGAAAATGTGAATTCTGTGATTTACTGATTAATTCGACTGAAATAATGCTGCCCTCTGGTCAAACCTTTAAGCCCAACTTTTATGCAACATGTAAGACTATTGGAGTTGTTTACCTTATGACATGTACCTGTCAGGCTTTTTATGTAGGGAAAACTAAACGACCCTTTTTTCATAGAATTAGAGATCATGTATCCCTCATCAAAAAGAAAAAAATGGAGACCCCCATTAGTCGACATATGGGGCTCTATCATTCATACGACATTTCACAGATGAAGTTTTTTGCGCTAGAATATGTACCAGACTTCAACCGCGGAGGTGATATTGATAAAACTCTCTTACAGAGAGAATCAAAATGGATTCATAACCTTAGAGCCACTGTGCATCCTGGCTTGAATGAATCTCTGAGCTTCAAACCCTTTTTATAGGGGTAGGTCGCCATTGTCACTCCTTTTTGAGAACATTATTGGTTTTCATTTAAATATGTATATTATTATGTGTATTCTGTTTATTTATCCCTTGTACTGTATTTTATTATTATTCAGATGTTCATCGCATATTTTGTTTGGTGTGGTGCTTGCTGACCTATGGATCGTGGTAGAGAGCTCTTTGGCTAGTTCCACTGCTCCATTGTATTTGTATTTAATCAGCATCAGCCACTTTTGGTTCTGATCCTTTTAAAGGAGCAATATTTGCAGCCTTATATACACTTGTAGCAAAATGTTTTGAAATGGGGTTTGAGTGCCTCATATGGACACGTGAGGCGTTATCTTTGGAGTCTCTAGACCTTATCCGTCTATTTTTCTCTTAATTTGCGCCGTTTCAGTCACTTAGGGGTTAAACGCTTGCGCTAAACTGCGGCCGTTATCTTGGGTACATATATATGTTCCAAGAAAACAGAGGTAGTATATATGGATCTGTTTTGTGACCCAATAATCATTCCTACACACTGATCACATTCAGCCTAGGGATATATCCAAATATCCCTTCACTGACATGTACTGGCAATTTTGTCAGTCCATTTCCCTTTTACTCCTTTGCTGACAGTCTCTCAGATGTGGCCTTACATCCTGTGATTCAATTTGCTATCAGCACAGAGTTCAGTTGCTCTGGCTTCCTGTTGGGGATGGCACTTCCTGTTTCACGGCTGTCACTTCCTGTGCGTCTGGCGCTCCTGCAGTGACATCACTTGTCCTCACCTGACCGTTTGGCGCCGAGATTTTGGCGCCAAAACGGCGGTGGAGAGGGTTATTTAAGGGGACTTGTTTGAGCTCTTCATTTGTGCAGCTCAGCGGAGGTTTACTCCCCAAACAACACTTGTTTAAGGTAAGAGATTTAGCAGATTATTTGCCATCCGTCTTTTTTCCGGGAACTGATCACTAAAATGCCCCTTCTTTCTTACTCTATTTAAAGGGGTTTTAAGTACCTCACTCTGGCCTCCCTATTCTTTGGATAGTTATCTGTCCTGGCTGGCACCCTGAGTTGATGCAGACCCTCAACATAGGTAAATATATACCTGGCACATGGTGATCAGTCTTTGGTTCGCTGATGGTAACTATATCTGTATGATATTTCCCAGATGAAGGATTTTTCCTTTTAAAATTTCTTATAGATTCAAACTTGGATTTCCCCTTTGGCAGTTATGAGCACCCTGTTTATATGCTCCTTTATATGCTCCTATTATCTTTCCAAGGAATCATTATCCAGGTGGGTTTTCCATTTTTGGGATAACATACACTTATATATTTTTTCTCTTCAATATCTTAACAAATTTAGTATCTATATTAATGTACCCCATAGATGGATTGCCAAACTGATATAGTTTTGGACATTATTTCCCTCTCTATGATGCACTCGATACAATCCCATGTATTCAGCATTTTTGTGGACTGCAGAGCCCTCTCCCGGGACTTTCAGGTCAGCATATGAGCCTATTAGCTCCACCCGCTTTTCAATTGTGTGATGTCCATTTCTATATTATCCTATCAAAGCAGTGTAAATTGTTGTGTATTCAATGTTCTGATTGTATTTTTTCTATTCCAGTAAATATTAATTGACATTATCTAACTCTCCTGAGGAAGCCCAAGTTTGGGTGAAACATGTTGCGAAAAAGAGCAATAAATGAAAAATTCATCTCTGTTTAGTGATGTATGGTTTTTAAAAAACGTTTTCATAGACATTTGATGTCAAATATGCAATATCAAGTTATATTGTGAAATTCAATAAAACTTTTTTCTATCAATGTAATTCTTTTTGTATTTTTGCGCCTTAAAAGTCCCATTTTCTGTTCTTTGAACCACATTTTGACTTTATGTAAGGGATGTGGCGCTATACTTCTAGCTTTCAGCAACTCAGCTCATTTTCATTTAATTTAACCACTTCAGCCCCGGAAGATTTGGCTGCTCAATGACCAGGCCATTTTTTGGGATACGGCACTGCGTCGCTTTAACTGACAACTGCACGGTCGTGCGATGCTGTACCCGAACAAAATTTACGTCCTTTTTTTCTCACAAATAGAGCTTTCTTTTCGTGGTATTTAATCACCTCTGCGGTTTTTATTTTTTGCGCTATAAACAAAAGAAGAGCGACAATTTTGAAAAAACACAATGGGGGTTATTTACGAAAGGCAAATCCACTTTGCACTACAAGTACAAACAACAAGTGCAAAGTGCACTTGAAATTGCACTGAAAGTGCACTTGGAAGTGCAGTCACTGTAGATCCGAGGGGGACATGCAAGGAAAATAAAAAACAGCATTTTAGCTTGCACATGATTGGATGATAAAATCAGCAGAGCTTCCCCTCATTTCAGATCTACCCCTCAGATTTACAGCAACTGCACTTCCAAGTGCACTTTCAGTGCAATTTCAAGTGCACTTTGGACTTGTAGTTTGCACTTTTAGTGCAAAGTGGATTTGCCTTTCGTAAATAACCCCCATATCTTTTAATTTTTGCTATAATAAATATCCCACTTCTAAAAAAAAGTATTCTACTAAGTATTAGGCCGATATGTATTCTACATATTTTTGGTAACAAAAAATCGCAAAAAGCGTATATTGATTGGTTTGCGCAAAAGTTATAGCATCTACAAAATATGGGATATATTTATGGCATTTTTATTTTATTTTTATTTTTTTATTTTTTTTTATTTAAGACAGAAAGACTGGTCCACAAGGACCTCAACATCAGAAGTAATGCTGAAACCAGGGGTGCCCAACCTTTTGAAGTGCGTTGCGGGCAACTTGGTAACCGGTCGCGGGCCACAATGAGCTGAGCGGGTGCATGGCAGCCAACTCTACTCTATAGAGCCCACTCTACTTTTTTTTTGCAGATCGGATTGGAGGTAGGCGTTTGTAAACAGACACAAGTTCATTTACATCTGCTACTCCTTAGAGGTGAATGGAGGGTCCAATTGGGTCGGACTGACCATGTAAAAGGGGCCTATGGCTCAGTGCAGGTAACCCTCAGGTGCACTGCTCTGCACCTGGGGATCAGTTTGAAAGCAGCCCAGTAGCCACTGCAGAACAGATTTGCCCATATATACACTGTGGTTTTAGTAATAAACTTACTATTAATAACAGTATGCTATTCCATCCCAGAGCAGGAGGTCGCGGGCCACATCAGAGGGCATCGCGGGCCACATGTGGCCCCCGGGCCACTGGTTGGGCACCCCTGGCTTAAACAGTGGTATATTCAGAGATACTTCTATACAGGTAAAATTCCCGCCAACATAGAATGATAAAAAAGGTTTCCGTGTGTGGGTTATTACGCAGTTGTATATTCTATTTGGGACCCTAGCAGTTCAGTCTGTGTTAGAAGTAATTTGGTGTGGCTGGGAAATGGAAGTGTTAGATTTCCCTAGTCTTGTGGATTCAGCCTCCCTTCTAGTTTTCCCTTTTTTATATAGAAAGAAAACAGAGAGTGGTATAGTACTGCAGAGGGTGAAGAGGCAGGGCAGAGCCCATGAGAACAGGGAAAAAAGGGAGAAAAGTGTGGGGTGGTGGTGTAGGGGGTAAGGGGGGGGGGGTTGGTAGGTGAGGTGTATTCAAACATGTGGTCGGGTGTTTGTCCCATCTAGTGTTGTTCCTCTTGAACGTTTTGAAGTCAGTAGCGGGATAGGATGAGTTGATTAGTCAGGTCGCTAGTCAGTCCCTCTGAATCTTTGTCCCTCGTCAGAGTATCTAAATGTATTCCATAACTGCCACATCTTGGAATGTGGAATTTTTATTATTATTTTTTTTTTACTAGTAATGGCGATCTGTGATTTTTATCTGGACTGCGATATTGCGGCGGGAAAATTGGACACTTTTGACACATTTTTGGGACCATTGACAATTATACAGCGATTAGTGCTATAAAAATGCACTGGTAGGGAAGGAGTTAACACTAGGTGGTGATCAAGGGGTTAACTGTGTTCCCTCACTGTGTTCTAACTGTAGGGGGGATGGGACTGTCTAGGAGGAGAGAGAGATCGTTGTTCATACTTAGTATGAACACACCATCTGTCTCTAGTCCCCTGAAAGAACCAGGATTTGTGTGTTTACACACACAGATCCCGGTTCTCGCTCTGCCACCAGCATCGACTGCAGTCACTCATGCCTCTGGTGGCAAGAGCGCCCCTAGTGGCCAAAAGGAAAAGCAACGTAAGTTAATGTTAATTTGCCCAGCTGAGCTGGGTCCCGGCAATATAGATGAAAATCATTGAAAAAAAACGGCATGGGCCCCCCCAGTCCATTACCAGGCCCTTTAGGTCTGGTATGGATTTTAAGGGGAACCCCGCACCCAAATTTAAAAACAAAATGGCGTGGGGGTCCCCCAGGCTCTATATACTCTGAACAGCAGTATATATACTATACGGCCTGCCCTATATACTCTGCAGAAAACAGAAAATTGGGCCTTAGGTGTTGGTGGTGCCACAACACTGTAAGCCCTCACAGTTGTGCTTTTTGGGCACAGGAACTGCCCCTGCGATTAAATATTATATCAAAAATTGTAATTACATGCCCTTGTTAAACAGGCAGAACAGTTGGGCCTTGGGTGGTGGTGGTGCCACAACATTGTAACCCCTCACAGATACTTTTGTTGGGCGCAGGAACGGGCCCTGCATTGAAATATTATATCAAAAATTGTAAATACATGCCCCATTAAACAGGGGCAGAAAAATTGGGCCTTGGGTGGTGGTGGTGCCACAACACTGTAACCCCTCACAGATACTCTTGTTGGGCGCAGGAATGGGCCCTGCTGTGAAATATTATATCAAAAATTTAAATTACATACCCATGTTAAATAGGGGCAGAACAATTTGGCCTTGGATGGTGGTGCCCTAAACCAAAAATATTGTTGGAAGCTAGCATCATCATGATTGAGGAGGAATAGGATAGTCAGCATAGGCATCAAGGGATCCCACATTCATAGAAAATTCAATCAGTTACATCAGCATCAGGTGCTTGATAGCCGCTGATCCAAGACTGATTCATTTTAACGAATGTGAGCCTATCAACAAGTCTGTGGACAGGCGCACTCTATGATCCATTACAAACCCTCCAGCAGCACTGAATGTGCATTCAGAAAGAATGCTGGATGCAGGACAGGCCAGTAGCTCAATTGCATATTGAGCAAGTTCTGACCAGTGGTCCATCCTCAAGACCCAGTAACCCAGTGGATGCTCTGTTGGAAAGGTCTCCAAGTCTGTTATTGCCCCTAGATATTCCTGTACCATGTAATGCAGACGCTGCTGATGGTTGCTTGAACCGATCAGACCTTGGCGCTGAGGACTGAAAAATTGTTTAAAGGCATCGGTCAGCCGGCCACCTTCTCCACCACTCTTCCTCTGACTGAACGAAGCCTTAGCAACATGCTGTCCAGCACCAGGAAATTGTAACCTCATAGGGTCTGGAAATGCATTGCACAAACCTTTCTTCAAGGCCTCCTGAAGATTTTTTTATCCTCTGCTCCCTCTGCAAAGGCAGGATGAGTTCTGCAACCTTACCTTTGTAAAGTGGGTCAAGAAGGGTTGCCAGCAAGTAATGATCCCTCTCCTTGCTACCACGAATCCTAGGGTCCTTTCGCAGGCTTTGCAGAATCAGGGAGGCCATGCAGTGTAAGTTTGGGAGGCATTCGATTCTGAGACCTCTGGGTCACTAAGGATCACATGATCCGTAACTACCTCCTCCCAGCCATGTACAACTCCTTGGGTTTCTGGGGACTGAAAACCATCCCTTGAAGCCTGCTGCTGATTGTTATCTTCTACATCCATGCTGACACAATCCTCCCCCGCCTCATCTTCCTGTGTGTTTGGCAGGCCCGAAGGAATGCTATCTGGATAAAGGGGTCCTTGAGAGGTAAGAAAGTCCTCCTCTTCCTCCCGCTGTTCTGCCTCAAGTGCCCTGTCTATTATTCCACAAAGTGTGTGCTCCAACAGGAAGACTAGAGGTGACAGTGTCACCATCCTTGTGGCCTCCTCAAATGGTGACAGGACAGTGCATGCATCATTGATCAGTAGCCACTGGCATAGCTAAAAGAAGCCAAGCTCCCCTCACCCTGTCCTGGTGCCATACTCGAACAGGTACTCATTGATGGCCCTCTGCTGCATGTGCAGCCACTGCAGCATTGCCAACATTGAGTTCCATCTGGTGGGCATGTCACAAATGAGGCGGTTGGTGGGCAGGTTGCATTCCCTTTGAATGTCAGCCAGCCGAGCATTGGACGGGTGATCTGTCTATCAAAGTCCCGGAAAGGGGGAGGGGCTTATGTGACGGCGCGCGGTGGGGGAACACACAGCTTATGAAACGAAAGCTGTGATGTTCCCTGCTGTGATCTCCCAGTGGCGGCTCTCCTCTCTTCTCCTCGCCAGCCCTCAAAAATCACTCGCAAAATGCGAGTGTGCGAGTGTAATTTTTGAGGGCTGATATATGTATATATATATATATACTAGACTGTATACAGATTATACAGATTAAGCAGGCAGTTTATTCAGTTAGTGGCAGTGTATTTGATATATATATATATATATATATATATATATATATATATATATATATCAAATACACTGCCACTAACTGAATAAACTGCCTGCTTAATCTGAACTCAAGCTATCTCTCTGTCCACGGCAACAACACTACACAGGGCCACCGTGTAAGCTGCCTTATATAGTGTGGGGCGTGGACTTAGTCTCCCTGAGCCATAATTATGGCTCGCTTAGCAGAGGGTGCTGTGATTGGCCAAAGCATGCAGGTCAGGTGTATGCTTTGGCCAATTATCATACAGCAATGCACTGCGATCTCGCGGTGCATTATGGGGCATTCTGCAGCACCTGAATTTGCCGCGAACGCCCCATAATGTTCGCTGTTCTGCGAGCGGCAAACACCCGATGTTCGAGTCAAACTTATGTTTAATGGATTCAATGGAAAAAACTATGGATTTTTTCAGAATAACAAAAGGATCCCAATGAGTGTACAGAAGTAGGAATCATCCCCTTACCCCAATCGGAGGAGACTGTGGATCGGGGGAGGACCGGCTGGGGATACCCACACTAGCTTATTGTTTGGCCCCTATTTATTCCGACATGGGAATGTGACACCCCTTGAATATCTTAGCCGATCGAGAGTGAGGATTGGGAGAGAGAAAGTATTAGGGATATCCACATCGTGCCTGTTGAGTGGTCCAATACAAAGCTGTCTATGCTTTGCCTTCTGGTAAGCACATAGTGATTCAGGGTGACGGGCATTTCACAAACACCTGTATTTACAAGTCACTGTGGTGTACCCTTTTGAAACACGTCTGGATGTGCATATTGTGATTTCACTTTATCCATTGCCAGAGGACTTTTGAACTTGGGTCAGGTTCTATTGAGCCATTTTTTCTCACCATATGAACTATTATATCAGATCCATCAGGGTCTTGTTTATGATCCTATGTCATATTTGGATTCATATTTTGTTTGTGTATTCTATTTAGCCTGATAGCGATTTATGGTTTTAAATGGTTTTGGCGCTGCTCCTTTGTATATTACTTGTTTTCAGTGTGTGTATCCCACCTGAGCGGCAGCCTATATATTTGCTAGCTTCTAGAGAGTTGTGCGGTCTTATTTTTACTTATAAACTTATGTTCGACCCGAACATCAAGCTCATTCCTATTGTTTACTAAATTAAGGAAGCTTGCAGGGAAAATAAATTTAAATACGCCACTTTACATACAGACTCCCCAGGCACTACATTTAAAGAAATTTTTCATTTTTATTGTTTCACTTTAAGCATCATTAAAATCACTGCTCCTTTAAAAACAATCTTTTTAACCGCTTCCCGACCGCCTCACGCAGATATACTGCGGCAGAATGGCACGGGCAGGCAAAATCACGTACCTGTACGTGGCCCTTTAATTGCCTGCCCGTGGGTCGCACGCGCGCCGCCAGCGGCGCGCTCGTGACCCGGTCGGGAGCTCCGTGACCCCGGCCGCGGGACCAGAGGACCTGATCGCCACTGGTGTCCCGCGATCGGGTCACGGAGCTGAAGAACGGGGAGAGGTCTATGTAAACAAACCTGTCCCCGCGCTTCCTACTCTGTCATTGATCGGCTGTTCCCGGTCATCGGGAAAGCCGATCAATGACGTCAGACATCAGCCCCGCCCCCTAATGTAAAAAAACACACACATGTCACAGCCCATAACCCCTCCCCTCCCCCTAGTGGTTAACTCTTTCACTACAACTGTCATTTATACAGGAATCAATGCATTTAAATAGCATTGATTGCTGTATAAATGACAATGGTCCCAAAAATGTGTCAAAAATGTCCGATGTGTCCGCCATAATGTCGCAGTCACAATAAAAATTGCTGATCGCCGCCATTACTAGTAAAAAAAAAAACATTAATAAAAATGCTATAAAACTATCCCCTATTTTGTTAACGCTATAACTTTTGCGCAAACCAATCAATAATCACTAATTGCGATTTTTTTACCAAAAATATGTAGAAGAATACTTATCGGCCTAAACTGAGGAAAAAAAAAAGTTTTTTTTATATATTTTTGGGGATATTTATTATAGGAAAAAGCAAAAAATATTGCATTGTTTTCAAAATTGTCGCTCTATTTTTGTTTATAGCGCAAAAAATAAAAACCGCAGGGGCGATCAAATACCACCAAAAGAAAGCTCTATTTGTGGGAAAAAAAGGACGCCAATTTTGTTTGGGAGCCACGTCGCACGACCGCGCAATTGTCAGTTAAAGCGGTGAAGTGCCGAATCGCAAAAAGGGGCCTGGTCCTTTGGCTGCCAATTGGTCCGGGCTGAAGTGGTTAAAAAAAAAATGTTGCATTGGTACATGTCTCTCAGGGCAGTACCCATGACCCATATCCTTTTTATGCCCAATAATTTGTATATACGGTAAGCCTTTAAAATGGTGGGCACTTTTGATTTTTCAAACTCGGGTCCCATAGACTTTAATAGGGTTGGGTCTGAACTTTTGAAATTTTCAAGAGTTTTGTCGTGAACCGAACCAGGGCGGGGGGGTGTTCGGCCCACTCTACTTAGAAGTTTGTTTAATTGGTTAGTGAACCGGCCACCTTATTATTTATAGTTCTTTTCTAAAAACATGTTTGAGGTGCTAATTTTGTGGTGCAACTTAGAGGATCAGGAGCAAACAAGCTTGATTTGTTTGTTCAAAATATTCTGCAAAGAAGGATTGCACCATTTTCTTTGAACGTCAGTGTTCGATTAGCTAGATTGGATCTTAGATCACAAGCATTTATTCACACATGCAGAAATTAGTTTTGGTCGTATGTTTTCATACTTTGGTCCTGAAGTATAACTCCAGGACTTCTTTTTTAATTTTCACTGGAAACCTGTGGTGGGATATAACAGAGCTAAGCTTCTAGAAATAACTCCTCTTTAATAAACCCAGAAGCATATAATTAATCAGGAAGATTAACTTTTATTAAAATTATTTTTATTGGAAGCCAGAAATTTGATAACATATAGTTATACAGTACATGTAAAATTAGATAATCATACAGCAATTTTAGCAACAACATTCCTTTTCTTGTAATTTTTTGAGTTTAAGCAGACAGTCCAGTGCATAATATGTAGGTATTTCATAAGAATGATGACGAATATCTGTAATGTTGCTGGTTTCAGCCTAGGGAGGCTTAGCTGTAGCAAAACAAAATCATTATGAAAATTATATACAATATATTCACTAATCTGGGTACAATTTTAATAATATTACATAAACACATATATTTTTTTTACTATTTGTGTCACCTTCTAGCTAATTTAACTGGATGCTGGCCAATAATGCAAAGATGCAGGTAGGTACAGCCACTTACACATACAGCATACAATACTTCTAAACAACAACAAGGCAACACACACCACATTCAGTACCTACCTTAAATACTGTATTTAGCCACTACTTCTATATTGCCAGACACCCCACACTTCTGACACTGGTAGTCAGTCACCTCTCCAGCAAAAATGATTTAACTAACCAAAGACACTGATAGTTAGTGCAAACACACTCCTTGGGCTTGTCAGAATGTCAGAATCAAATGATTGAAAACTGACTACCAGGTCCACAAATATTGGTGTGGGGTCTCTGGTACTCTAACAATTAGATCAATTAACACGAATTACACCCTTGTATAACATAGTCTACAAACTAAAAAAATGAAAATATTCCATACACTTGTAGTTAAAATAATTCAAGAAATTGCTTCTCATTCTCAATATCCATTTTTTTTTGTAAAAAACAAAACATGAAGTTTAAAAAACAAGGTATATCTCTGATAACCATACCCCCCCCCCCCCCCACCTACCACACTCACAGAAAACCAGCATATAGGTAACATTTGCAATGTATTCAATTAGATAAATTCATAAAGGTAACTTCCTGAGGACGGCCAATCTGATAGGCCGAAATGCATAGAGGTTGAGTCACTTTATTGTGACACACTTCCGCCCACACATTCAATCTGGAAATCAAGCCTGTTCTGAGCCAGCAGCTGCATGAACCAACCAGGCGGATTTCACGGATTTACTTATACCTGCTGTTCACTCCGGGTGCCAGGACATTAGGCACTCATACATGTGAGTTGAATATCTTTATATTTTTTGGAATAAAAAGCTCTTTATCAACGGTACTGCGCAATGAGGCTTTTTCTATTATATTTTTTTTTTTAGAGGAACATTCACCGCTGCCAATCATCGGTCCAGAGGATATCCATAGGGGTCGCCCCACACACGCATTTGACCTAACTAGCGATAGTTGGTCCACTCCCAGGGGGTGAGTGCACATCTACTAGGGGGGCACCCTATTTAAAGCACTTAAGAATCAAGGAATCATCCATCTATTGCTCAAGTCACAGCATTGTATATTGTTTCACTAGCACGAGCATCTTTTTTTCACTGGGGACTGTTTGATTAACTTTATTTGTTACCAGTGTATCATTTATTACCTGTATGTCATTTTTTTAGCATTAGCGCGGTATACTTTTTATCATAGATAAATTCATAGTTATTTATGATGAGGTGGGACAAACAAAGTACACAAATCAAATACCTCCAAGTAATTTCCTAATAAATCAAATGATATTTGAAAAATTGTATGCATTTTACTAAAGAACTGAGATACAATTTGGAATACAAGTTTATTTGGTCCATTTACTGACATCTTGTCACCGCAAGTAAAAGATTTTAACATACCCACCCGGTCACCTGTAGAGTTTTTTGCTTGATGGGTACCAAGCTGAGATAAATCTCAAAATTTTAGAAGCCACTTGTGACTTACATTGAAACAAAGTCCCTTAGGAGCATTACTCCTGGCTCCTGGCTGAGGGGAAGATAAAAGAACGACATATTCTACACAATCTTGTGAAGCAGGTAAATAACTGCTGCAATCATGGGGATTTTCCTCTATTGTACTGAGCTAACTGCCCGTTCCATACATCTCATAGGCACTCAGATGGAAGTCATGGGAAATCCGAAATGTTTGGGGAAAGTGCAGGGAAAGAGGAATAATAGGCAGGGATAGTGTGTTCTTCTCAGGCATTTGGTGTGGGGAAAGTGCTGTTCTCTATAAATACAGCCATCTGCAGGAGTTAGTGTGTGTGCTGTGTGAGTCCAGCACAGCACAGTATAAACCTGCACCTGTATCTACCATTTTGTGCAGTTCTACATTAATCCAGCCATCTGCAGGAGTTAGTGTGTGTGTTGTGTGAATCTAGCACAGCACAGTATACAACCTGCACCTGTATCTGCCCTGGTGTCATCTAATCCAGCTATCTGCAGGAGTTATTGTGTGCTGTGTGAGTCTAGCACAGCACAGTATACAACCTGCACCTGTATCTGCCCTTCTGTTCAGTGTATATAGGGTTGTAGGTATAGGGTTTTATTTTGGGTGCAGGGGTAGCCATGCCATTTTTCTCAAGATTTTCATCCATATTGCCAGGACAAGACATGACATTAAAGCCGCAAGCAGTTTTAAATTGCTTTTTTTCCTTTACAAATGTAATTTTGTGCAGGGACAGTTCTAAACACGGGAAACACATGCCACTTCACAGGCATACTTTAGACACCCCCCGGGTACCATATTTAAAGGAATATTTCACTTATTTTTTTTCACTTTATGCATCATTAAAATGACTGCTCCAGAAAAAACGTCAGTTTTTAAAACTTCTTTTTGCATTGATACATGCCCCCTGGGGCAGGACCCGGGTCCCCAAACCTTTTTTATGACAATAACATGCATATTGGCCGTTATAATTAGCACTTTAGATTTCGAACGCTCACGTCCATTGTAACTAATAGGGTTCTAACGTTCGCGCAAGCTTTCGGTCCGTTCGCAGGTTCTGGTGCGAACCGAACTCGGGGGTGTTCGGCTCATCCCTACTCTCTGTGCTCTTGGGAAGCAAAGGGAATGCATGCTTTTGAATGGTCATAGTTATCTGATTCAAGGTAGGAGGAGCATCTATAGCAAAGGTTGGTGTAGTATGTAGTCTATATGCCTTTTGGCTTTGGTAGAACTTCCAACACAGTTTAGGGAGGAGGATGGGGTTGCTTCCTATTTTTACGGGTTAAGAGCATTAAGATCCAAGTAAGGTGACCCGAACATGTTGTTTGTATAAGGGTGCAGTTCGTTTTCAGTCAGCGCAGTTATCTGATGTTGACTACCTAAAGGCTAAAAACAAAATTAGGCTACTTTCACACTGGGGCATTGCGGGCGCTGGCGGTAAAGCGGCGCTACATTTAGCAGCGCTTTACTGTAATTTTAGCGGTGCTATTCGGCTGCTAGTGGGGCAGTTTTAACCCCCGATAGCGGTCGAAAAAGGGTTAAAACCATCCGCAAAGTGCCGCTTTGCAGGCGGGTTTGCAGCGCCGCCCATTGTTTTCTATGGGAAGGGGTGCTTTAGGAGCAGTAAATACACCGCTTCTACAGCGCTCCAAAGATGCAGCTTGCATGTCTTTTTTGACCGTCCTGCAAGCGCACTGCTCCAGTGTGAAAGTCCTCGGGCTTTCACACTGGAAAGACAGCAGCGGCTGTTTCAGGGTTCTTTGCAAGCGATATGTTTAGCGCTGTAGCGCCTGCAAGCGCCCCAGTGTGAAAGGGGTCTTACCCAATTTACTTATAATTTTATGGCTAAATTAAGAAAAAGTAAGATAAAAAGTAAGTAAAATCAGTAAAAATGTGTTGTTGTGGGGCAATTTCAAACAAAATAATCTTGTACAAGTATACCTTTGTTTAACAAGTATATTTTATGTTTTAAATATCACAATGTGTATTACAGGCATAAAAATAAAAATCTTTGCTTTCTGTGTTCGATGCAAAAACCTGCCATCTATTCCTCAACATCTGTGATAAATTCCCAGTCCATATTTTGAAATAGACAAGAGAGCCTTTGTTGGATACAAACCAACAGTTCTGATATGGTTCTGTCAATTCCACAGATGTCCAGCAGTTACATTTTAAATCAGCAAAGGAGTCGCAAAATAAAATGTTATGTTTCAGAAACTTATTTCCTTACAGGTGGATTAATAAATGTTATAGGCTTTCAATCTGTGGGGAAAACATACGTAGCAGACACTTACTTTTATCTTATTAACAATTAATTTATTGTTTATTGTTATTATTATTGTGCGCAACAGATTAAAATAATTACATATACTCTTTGGTAAAAGAATGTTGATCTTACAGATGCCACAAAGCAGTTGCTAGAAATAATGTATAAACACAGTATAAATAAACAATGCTCTTAATGTGTGCCAAATTAAAAAACAACTGAATTTCATGTTCCTTTCGCAAGAACGGTCCGATCATTTTTTGGGTGGATCAGAAGCTCAATGTCAGTCTACAGGCATGCGGGTATAAATAGACATGCATCCAATTACATTTGATTACCTCCAAGTCTATCTAGTTTTTGCCTCCTTTATAATTTTTCAGACCTAAAGTGATGGCTCAGAGGTAAAAGCATGTAAACGGATGAAAGTCCATTTACATCTGTATGCCCATAGGCCTAACATACTCAAAAGCTGGAGGAAAGCTGGAGAGGTGAAGACAGTTTTAAGACAGCTTTTTGGAAAGCCCAACGAGTTCTATAACACATCCAATATGAAGATAGAATAAAGCTGCACTGTAAAAGCCAAAGATATGTTTATTCAGCCAAAAGGTGCTTTTACAGTGGAGTGTGGCCTCCTTCTATGTTCATATTTGATGCATTAGTCCAGAAGATAGTGGATTGTTGGTAGGCACTAGGCAGCAGAGCAGATCAGTGGATTGTCATTCCTAGTCATTTGATTAAATCAAAATGTATATTGATGCAATAATTTGACATATTTTTTGTTTTGTGGCTTCTCTTTCTTTAGTGACTCTGAAGCACTTTGCTTGTGCATTTCTTTGGCATGTTTTAAAAATCTAGCAATGGTCTTTTTAAATTTTCTTTAAATATCTGCATTTATACTCTTTGTTTATGTTGCTCCAGAAGAATTTTCACACAAATTATGCCACTAGGTATTGTTTTCCTTGCCTAGATGTTCAGGTCAGTGAATGAAACTTGCTTATTAAACTGACTTTCCCAAATTAAATGTTTTTTTGTTTTCATTAAATTTTCCTACTTTTTCGGTGTAGTACATTACCTTGTTTACATATTTTTATCTCCGTATAGCACATCTTACTGAAAGAAATATCAAATGTTGCACCAGTAGTTTTAAAGGGGATGTGGGGAGCACACATTTTAGAGTGCTGTAGAGGCAGTAATCTATAGCAATCTTAAATAACATCACCTTAATCTTTGCCTGTCTTCTACAGGATATATGCCGTCTCCAACCACTCCTATAGCGTTACCGCATTTTTTGATCATCTTACAGGGTATGTCCACAGTATAACAGGTATCTGTAGCATTACACACACTGAAAATCATGTGCTGTCTTCTGTATCAGGTAACTAGACCATCATAGCATTAAGGTTTGGGTAAATCAATAGAAATCATATGTAAAAAATTATTTCTTATACCCCAATGACTAGAACACTTGTCTTTTCTACTGAATGACACTGTGGTGGAGATTTACTAAAACTGGAGAGTGCAAAATTTGGTACAGCTTTGCATAGAAACGAATCAGCTTCCAGGTTTTATTGGCAAAGCTTATTTGAACAAGCTGAAGATAGAAGCTTATTGGCTACCATGCACAGCTACAGCAGATTTTGAGTACACCAGTTTTCAAAAAATCTCCCCCTTCAAAAAATGAGTCATTGCTTCTGAAATGTACCAGTTGTATTGGTTAGCTTGTAGCTTGTGGCATAGTTTATTACACTTTGCATTATGAACATTTAATTCAAACGTGGTCAACTTTTACTTACCTGTGATTTAAACAGTATCAGACACTTAGAGAAAATGGCTGTTTATCTGCTATGTCCTTCCGTGAAGGGCTTTCCACTTGATTCAGCAATGGATTAGGTAGAGTTGCATTAAATGTCCCTTTAAGCACTGTGTCTTTAAATATTGGGCTCAGCTAAAAAACACAAATAATTAAAACATTTTATTTTAGTATGTAGTTGGGCATGATTTTATGCACTTAAAGTGTTTGTTAACCCCCCCCCCCCCCCCCAAAAAAAAAGTATGCTGCTCCTGTCCCTTTAATGTGCAATTAGCAGCATGGTGATTGCCTTTTAAATGATCCTTCTGTATCTCCTACAATAGCTGTTTGATAATGCCATGTCCTGACTCCCCTTCTGAGTTCTGACCACGATTACCATATCTGCTAAGCCGAGAGATTGTAGTCTGTGCATGTCTGCATCACACGCAGCTCTCCTATTCTCCTCTGTGTCGGTCTCCTCCTTCCTCCCCTTCCCTCTTTCTGTCAATACGTAGCCTCTCTCCTCTCTGATTGTCTGCTCGGCTCTCATACTTAACCTGAAAAGCTTCTATCCCCTGTGTATTAGGACAAGAAGTTCCCATGTGTCTGTGTTTTATCATAAATAAACGTATCTGTACAGATAACACATCAGCTCCCTGCGATCACATGACTCCTCGGCTCTGTCTCTCCTCTCTCCTCTCCTCCCCAGCTGACATCAGTGGCAGTGCTCGCCCCCCCCCCCCCCCTGGAATTCTCAGCTGGCAGAGAAGAGGAGAGAAAAGGCAATTGATCTTAAGAGGAAGGTGTGTTATCAGTACAGATAAGCATATTTGTGATACAACACATGCACAGGAGAATTTATTGTTCTAATATAGAGGGGATGGGAGCATTTATACAAGTGGCTTAACAACCACTTTAAACTAAATTAATATGTACTTTGTTTATTTATATTGTGGAATCAAATGATAAAGCACTTTAAAAGTGACAGAGTTCATTCTTATCAGTTTTTCTCCAAAAGGTATAAACTGTAATGTCCCTTCCAGAATCATAGAGATTATCACAAAACCAGGTCCAGTCTTTCCTGGAAATAACCCACCAGATAGTTTGTGTTGGTGTTTTGAAACCAGAACACTCAAAACAAACTTAAAGTGATTGTAAAGGCTCGTTTTTTTTTTTTTTTTAAATAACAAACATTTTATACTTACCTCCTCTGTGCAGCTGGTTTTAAACAGAGCAGCATGGATCCTCCTCTTCTCGGGTACCTCTTTGCTGCTCCTAGTCCCTCCCACCTTTGAGTGCCCCAAGCCAGCAGCTTGCTACAGGGGGCTCCCAAGCCGAGTTAGAGCTCTGTGTATCCATTCAGACACAGAGTCCCGACCTGACCCTGCCCCCTCTCTCCCCTGATTGAGAGAGAAGGGGCTCAGGTAGGTAATGGGGGGGGGGGGGGGGGGCTGCTACACACAGAAGGTTTTTTATCTTAATGCATAGAATGCATTAAGATAAAAAATATTCTGCGTTTACAACTCCTTTAAGGTAACATGAAAAGTAGAGAATTCATACAGATAGTGCCCATGGAAAACAAACACATAATCCCCTATTCTACAACTACTACTACTACTTTTTTTTAATTAAATTTTATTAAATTCATATAAAGATGAAATCCATGCAAAATCTAAAACCCCTGCATCTATAGACACCAAGGACCTAACTAGCCGATCCGACCCGATCCAACCGGATCCCACGCTGAGCTGTCAGCCGTGACTTTGCTGTGTAGGCGGGTACAGAGGACACGGATGACAACAGAAGCCCCATAGTAAGTCTATGGGTGACGTCCCTTCCCATTCATTTCACAGCCGTTGTCGGCCATGTCCTCTGCAGAGCTTCCACCGTTGGAGATCGGGCCGGATCGGTTCAAAAAAGGTATGCATACAAATGTTTTCTTTACAGGGCTAGATGGGTTAGTGTTAGATCGGTGGTGTCTATAGATGCAGGCATTTTATTTTTTGCATGGACTTCCACTTTAAGATCGAGGGTGAGGGGTCTAGAAGCCCCAAATCTGATGAAACACTGTTCTGCGTCACACTTACGTTATATTCTCTACTGGCCCTCCCAACATGCCCCAAGTCAATGGTCAGAAATTGAATTACAGCAAATATACCCAGTGCACTTATGTTCGCTAATATGGTCTTATGTAAAATCTGCCTATAAGTCAATGAAACATTTACTTTTAGGTCCAATGCTTTTTACTATGCAGATTTGGAATGTGTGTTCTAGGAAATATTCCCTAGTCTCCTGCTGCTCACCGAAAAACAAAAGGAAAGAGAAGAGCCCAAAAATGCAGAAAGCATTTATTAAATGGATGAAATTGGACTCATAAAGAAATGGCATGTGCTAGGCATAATAGTCTGGGTCGTCTGGAAGCGAGGATGAAGTGTGAACCAGGATCCCTGCCTTGGCCACTGGCAGGGGTATGAGAGCACACTTGTGATGGAATAAAGCCGTTGTCACTGAAGGAACACTGTCACACAACCCCGGAAGTGGCGGCCGCCCAACGTAGCTAATGTTCACATGCACAGTAGGATACCTTTCCAAGCTTCAAGCTTCTTCCTCAGCCTGTTTTGTATTCTTGTATTTCCTTTTTCTTTTCAGTGATTCAAGAGAGTACCCACTCTGGTCCAAGAGCAGCACTCTCATAGTTAGATCATTGCAGGTTTGTTTTTTGGGCTACCCACGTTATTTTCTTTCATGTTAGTGCTAGATCCTCACTTAATCAATCTATTAACCTCAGTAGCATATGGCTGTTATTGTTTTCTTTTATCATATTTAATAATCATTTAGGTTTGTTCGTTTGGTCAATTTCTATGAGCTGTTTAAAGCATTAGGAGCATGGTAAATTAGACTTTTGTTAAACGCTGTGGTTTATTCCTTTGGGTCCTCCATGTTACTTAACAGTTTATCTTATATATATATATATATATATATATATATATATATATATATATATATATATATATATATATATATATTATGTTATGTTATCTTGGGTCCAAGCCACAGTGTTCCAGTTGAGACATTTGGTTAATCCCGTCACCCGCAAGCTGCATTCTTTTGCAGAGCTTTAGACTGTAACGAAAGGGCTGCTTAAATGGATTTTTTATTAATTTCTTCAATTTAAACATTATTTTTATATTCTTTTACATTCACTAACCTTGGATCGCCCCAGTAACTTTGAATCTGTATATACATCCTTCCTCAGTTACACCTAATTTCCTCAATTTATATATTTCTTCATGATGACCTTCATGAGTCTTCAATGACTGAAGATTATCATTTATAGATGAGAAAATAGGAATTTGCCAAGTCCTCCCTTTGTGTGGTATGCAAAGAAAATATATATAAAATATTGACGTTCTGGTATAAAACCCCAGATGTACTTCATAAGCTAGACATATGCTGGAGGTGTGGGCAGGAAAAATGTACCTTGTCTCATGTTTTTTTGCAATGCTCCTTGATCTAACTCATCTGGCTATATGTTATGCAACTCCTAACCCACTGGGCATGTGGTGGATGAGAGTGTTAACTTGGTTAAGTGTATATGTGAATACACTCCAATCACTATCAGAGTATTTACATATACATTTACATAGATCTGAGGATTTTTGAACAAAAGAGGTAGTTCTGCAATATATATTTATTGATAGGGTTACATAATATATATACAAATTACACACTAAACAGTATTTACAACACATTGTATAAGTACCCTGGGTTACCTGATGTATACAACTTACACACATAACCATATTTACAATATAGTGTACAGTACAGGTATGAAGTTAGTTTACCTCTCTGCTCCAGGTGTGGTCATACTAAGTTTTTGTGTGTCCCAAGGTCAAAGAGAGAGCACAGCTTGGTAACAATTCATTATATTCCCCTTCTACTTTCTGGACCCTAATCGGTCACTATACCTAGCAAATATACTGTATATTGGGAGCAGCCTAATTGGAGGATAGAAATAAGTCTTCTGTTTACAACCCATGTGAGATGTGATAAGGAAAAACAATAGACAGACTTTTCAAGTGGAAAAATATTTCCAGTAACACCAACAGGGAAGGAATCTTTTGATGCTGAAACACATTCATTGGTTTAAATATATTTCCATATAACTAAATACACAGTATATACAATATACAGTGTATATATATATATATATATATATATATATATATATATATATATATATATATATATATATATATATATATATATATATATATATATATATATATACCCCACTTTTAAGTACACAATGGGGTTTATTTATTAAAGCTGGAAAGTGCAAAATCAGGCTCATTTATGCATAGAAACCAATGAGCTTCTAACCCCTGCCTGTTCAATTAAGATTTTGTAATAAAACCTGGAAGCTCATTGGTTTCTATGCAGAAGTGAGCCTGATTTTGCACTTTCCAGCTTTAGTAAATAAACCCCATTGTGTACTTAAAGGTGGGGTATGCCTGTATACTAAAAAAGGTAAAGGTATTTTAAACATGTACATATTAGTTAATTCATTGTTATGAAAATACCATACACATACATAGAAAACTGTTGTACCATTCTGAATTCTGTATGTGCCTTTCTGACTTGTAAGATGAACATTACAACTTTCCAAATGATAATCTATATGTGTGATAAATATGGATTATATACATGTATGCCAGCAAACCCTGCTTAATGCAACAATTTAAAGCAAACAACAGGAAAAGTCATGCCGGTGCTTCTAAACCTGAAATAGCCGATTGTTGTTGGAATAATATAGTGTGTTGTCATAAATCTAGACCTCCTTTGCTCGAATTCTTCTAAATTTCCCTTGTAAACCAGCAATTTTTCTGAAGGTTGTTGAACCATATCACTGAAATGACCAATTATCTACAATCGAATCTTCTTTAAAGTAGTTCACAAAATAGTCATATGTCATAGTTTATAAAGGAATGTTTTGCACAGCTCCACCACTATCCTAATATGAGGAATTTCCTCATCGATTTTTCCTTAGTTCTAGTCTACTTGTTAATCAGAATGATCATAAAGTTTGTAAATGTATCATAAAGTTTGTACGGTGAATGTACTCTGTGAAGAATCCCACACATTTATTTCCTTTACTTCAGAAGCACATTTTCACTATCCCCTGTAAATATGTACTTCTGTGTGTCACAGGGCTGCAGAAGAGGAGTTTCAGGAGACACAGGGGTTGATTTACTAAAGGCAAGTAGATTCTGCAAGTGCATTTGCTCCAGGGCTTAGTAAATGAGGTAAAGCTTCACTTTGCTAAGAATACCCAATCACATGCAAGGAAAATTATAAAAAACAGCATTTTTTGCTTGCACGTGATTGAATGTTGAAAGTCAGCAGAGCTTTTGCTCATTTATTAAGCTCTGGAACAACTATACTTGAAGAGTGCAACTGCACTTTACAAAGTGCACAGTCTATTTTCCTTTAGTAAATTAACCCCTCAGTCAGCACAGGGAAGAGCTCCACATGTGACATAATCACTGCTTTCAGGCAATAATGTAATATGGGATATTCAGTCCTTCAGAAATTGAAAACAAACCGATGAAGCATCCCGGGGTCAAGAAGGAATCTAGGAGGTCATAGAAAGAGATGGCTAGCAGTTTGGCAGTGCTCACAACATTTTGTATGTGGATTTTTCAAGTAAGCTTATAGTGGTTTATCAAAAATAACTACTATTGTTTTTACTGCTATTACAATGTTGATGTTATACATTTATACACTTTAAGGGAAACTATAGTATGCAATTTTTGATCTTCATTAAAGTATATTAATAGACCCCCTATTTTTCCAGTGAAATCTTAGGTTTGGGGCTTTACTCGCCATATAAGACTACCCCCCTTCCGAGGCAACACCATTTACAAAAAACCATCAGAAACAAAAAAAACATCGGACTTAACATCAGAAAAAGAAAACTGGTGAACTACAAGTCCCAGAGATCCCACAATTGGTAGGCAGCAACAATGAATCCTCTCCTCCAAAGCACCATAAATCATACCTGTATTTTAGGGGAGATCTGGAGCTGGATGTGCAGTACAGGATGCTTTGTTAATATGTAGAGCACCAAGTACACACAGTATATGATGCTGTGTTAGTACAGTAGCGCCAGGTACACTTCAGAATACAGTGTGCACCGCTGAGCCAATCACGGCAGGCATTGTATTTTACTAATCTGGATACAAAGCCTGCTCGGATTGACAGAGGCTGTGACATCAGCACGTGCTGCTCTGACTCATGTAGCCTGCTCGGATTGGCAGAGGTTGTTACCCAATCCATGCAGGCTCTGTATTCATCAGAGTGCATCGCCCGCTGGGATTGGCTGAGCGGCGCATACTGTATACATATTACAATTTTACAGAGCGCCCGGCGGACTGATATCCATCTGGCGGCTTCTTGACCCGGCGTATAAGACGACCCCCGCTTTTTGGCTGTGTAATTTCGGTGTAAAAGGTAGTCTTATACGCCAGAAAATACAGTATATTAATAGCCAATTTGTTTGGTTTAGGAAGAGTGTGGAATGATTAGAACCCCTTCCACGTTTACATATTGATTTTCCCCACCATGTAGATTCATTCTTTCTATTTGTTCTGGTGACCATTGTACTGTAACTGGGACAGAAAGGGATGGAAAATTTTAAATATATACCTATTACCGTAAGAGCAATAGATGAGAAATCTCTCAATGGGTACACCTGTTCTGGTGACATCTGTCTTCTTCTTAGTGATTATTCTTATTTCCTGTTACATCTCTGGGACATAAAGTAAAGGAAACAATTCCCAATGGAGCACAGCAAAAGCAGAGTGGCAGGGGTTTTAAGTCTTTGCTCTCTCCAAAACATAAATTAAAAGGTTTGGATGTGCATGTATTTTAAAATTCCTATGTATAGTTTATGAAAATCAAACATCCAAATACCTTCTGTGTTAAGATGATTCTATTGTGTGTATGGGACCCAACCTTGGTGTCCTGTACCTAGTTCAGCTGGAGGGGAGAGGACTGGCTTTCCTTATTAGGAACCTGGCATTTCCGAGGTTCAAAGAGTTTTGCATGAAAAGAACCTCCAAACCATGATTACAGTGACTTGAAGGAGTTAACACAGATGCCTCAGATGTAAGAAAAGAAAGAGGAAACAGTGGCTGGCTGTAGCAGAGTGAGCTTGACAGCTTTGTGAGGAGGGTGAACTGAGCTTCGGAGCCACAGTTGCTGAGCTGAGAAAAGCCCCTCTTTAGGACACCAGAATGGGACTGGTATGGTGGCGGTGCGCCATTATCTTGTTTTGCAATTTTTTTTTTTATTTTTTTTTGTGATTAACGTCGGCTTATTAGCTTTATTACAGTTTTTTAGTTTAAAAGTTTTTATTAAAGTTTTGTATACTCAGTACAGGCACAACAAGTGCAAACGTACAAAAAAGAAAATTATACAGGCATGTCATGTAACAGATAAAGTAATACTAACAAAGTCGTATAATAACGCAACCAAGGATGTCATAACAAGCCTCAGGTACCCGTCACTTCAGTTCAGGATGCAACCCTGCCTGTTAAACCAGCAGACCTGCAGAAGGGACCCAAGCCAGGGAGAGTCTATGATCCCCGAGTACCTAGGAGCCCCAAATGGGATCCTGCTGCAGCCCAGGAGTCGGGGAGCCAGACCCATCCCATGGCGTATAATACTTGGCTCAAAGCCAGAACTGAAGTGTCGATACTATAGTCTCTGTATACCGATATAGGTAAGTCAAGCGTCAGTTATCAAACTGACACGGTAATGTGCGGGGGAAAGAACCTTGCCAAGAGAGGCGACAGAAGAAAGTAAGGAAGCGCAAAGGGGGGGGGAGATACGTGTGAAGTGAAAAGAAAAAAAAGGAGAGGAGAGTGATGTTCCGTCCATCAGCTTGTAGTTCGGGAGGTCAAACTACCAGGGAGTACTCCTGGTATGAGGGAAATATTGCAGAGGGTTGCCCAGGGTTCCCAGGTGCTCCTAAACTTCTCGGTTTTGTCGTTGAGCTTGGCAACGGTTTGTTCCTGAATCATGATCCATGTCACCTTCTGTTTAAACAACCGGAAAGAGATGGTATGTGTCTTCCAGGCTTTGGCTATTGTCAGTTTGGCCCCCAGGCAGAGAAACAATGCTAACGTCTGGGACGTTTTGGATAATTCTGGGATAAGAAAGTTCAGCAATGCCCACCTAGGGTGAGGCATAACCGTAGAGCCTGTCAGGGAGCTAATGGTTCGGAATATTTTCCGCCAGAAAGACCGTATGCGAGGACAAGTCCACCAAACATGGACCATAGAGCCCTCCAGTCCGCATCCTCGGAAGCAAACCGGAGACGTGCCCGGGAAAAGTGTAGCCAGCCTGGAAGGGACACTTGTTTTGCAATTTAATCCAGAGTATTAACTACTTTGTGTTTTCTGTTTGCAAAAAACAAGCTGGTTTTTCCTTTTCCCTGTTGTTTGGGGATAAAAAAAGACTAATTTGCTTTTACCAACATGTTTGGCTAATGATCTCAGGTTCTACGGGTGACATTTGGTGCTTGGATGCAGGCAAAGCATGCTGTGTAAGCCGTTGGATTGGAAATTGATATTTAAAGGGCCAATGCCCATTTTTGCAAGTCATGTGTCAGAGCCACACAGATGCTGAAAACTGCTGAGGGAAGCATGGAGGAACTTATAAAAGCTCTGGTACAGAACACCCAAGCCATACAGGCAGCCATCGCAGAAGCAAACCCCTGCTATGCAGAGGCTAAAGCCAATTAGGAACAGACCTTGGCCTTACTGATACAGGCTCAGCAGACCAAGGCAGTGCAGCTGGAGGAGAAAAGAAATATGCACAGGCCCAGTTGGATGTGATAGCAAATTGTCTGAAAGGGTTTGTTGCCCCTACCATCCCTGTGACAGTGATAGCTAGTTTCCTGTAATAGCTCAATCTATAAATGATGTGGAAGTGTTCCTGACAATGTATGAATGCACAGCTGAGAGAGAGGGTTGGCCTCAGGACCAGTGGTCTAGTGTCAGAGAATGGTTCACAGAAGAACAAGCATATCTGCTAATAATCAGCAAGTTTGCAGATTACGGTGTTTGCCAGTGCAAATGCGCATGCGAATATTGCACGCCATGCATGACAGCTCCTTAGTACCCAGTGCCCTATTTAAAGCCAGTAGTCTCACAAGTTGCTGGATAATCTTCATATCCCCCATGTGTTCCTGTTCCTGCTATTATAGGATTTCCTGTTACCGACCAGGCTTGCCTTGTCTCCATTCCTGCCTTTAATCCTTAGCTTGCTCAAATTACTCCACTTCTGCCTGGTGGTCCATGTATGACCTTTGGCTTGCTGTTCTGACTCCGCTGCTGCTTGATTCCCAGTGTACCCAGGCTGACTCCTGACTCTGCTTGCTGCCTTACCCCTGGCTGATATTTTGTGTAGGAGTACTGGCCTGGCTCCTGACACTGTTCCTGGCTATCCCTTCTGCCAAGTCTCATCTGGTACACCTGAGGGACTCCTGCCCAGCAGTGCATCCTGCTCATCCAGCCGCCATCTAGTGGACATCTTCTCATCACTTCAGCCTGTGGCATCTGTCGTCATCTGCTTTTTTGGGCATAGCACTCCCTGTCACCACCTTCAGGGTGCCCTGCACTCATCCGTAAGGGTAGCGCCCTCAGCACTTCGGCCTCTGACCAGGTAGGTGACAACTAGCCTATGGCCCCATTCCTTTTATAGGAACTGCAGAAGGCCTACTATGACCTACTGGTGGCTGACACCCTGGACTATGCAAAATTTAAAGGGGGGGTCTTAGCCCACATTGGGGTGACTGTTGCTGTCCGGGCACACTTGATGCACTCCTGGAGGTATCATGTTGGCCAGTCACCACATTCCGAAATGCGTTATCTATTGTAACTGGTAAAAAAATACTGTAGATACCCCAGTGGAGACCCCAGTATTCCAACAATCTGCTCCAGCAGGAAGAAGCAGGAACATTCTGTGCTCATGCAGGAGGAGCCCATGGAGTATAGAGCTGTATGAAGGATATCCTTCTTTGCCCCGAGGGTCTGTGCTGCCAACCTGGATCTGACCGAGGGGCAGTTTGAAAGTACCTCTGGGTGAACCAACTCCACACCCAAGCGCTGCTGGATTCTGGGACCATGGTAGCACTTGTTCATACTGTGTTTGCCACAGAGTTGGACCTTGTAACAAGAACCCTGAGGGTGGTTCACATACATGGTGATACCAAGGAGTGCCCATTGATGCTAGTGACAAAAAACACAGTGTATAGCACAGTTGTCCAGGAGGTCAGGGTGGTACCAAACCTCATACATGAGGTTATTGTAGGAAGGGACTGCCCTTTATTCATTGAACTTTGGGGCTATGTGAACAAAGGACTGCCATGACAGTTCGACCGTCCTACTGCCATTAACATAAAGGAAACCTCCTTGTTGCAGGTTATGTCCAAGGAGGATGAGGGGTACGGTTCCTCTAATCCTGCCCACCCTCACCTGGAAATGTCAAAAGGTGCATTTGGTCCTGCCCAAATTGGGGACCCCACATTAAAAAATGCCTGGGAACAGATTATCATGGTTAATGGAGAAAAGGTTATCCAGCTTTCCGTTTCTGGTGAGCTGCTATACCAAGATACTAAGGCAGGGGGAGAGTTGGTCGACCAATTACTGGTTCCCCAGCCTTTCAGGCACAGGGTACATAACCTGACCAACAATGACGCATTGGTAGTACACCTGGGGACTGAAAAAACTGAGGTATGGATTACACACTGGTTCTACTTGCCAGGAGTGATGGCAGAGATATAACAATATTAAAGTTCATGTTCCACCTAACAGCCAACTTCACCAATAGCACATTTTAACCCTTTGGTGCCTCTGCCCATTATTGGGACATTATTATTTCGATGGACTTGGTTTAACCCTTTAGTAAAATCAGCTCAGGGTCACCAATACATCCTCATGGCTCTCAATTATGCCACCAGGTATTCAGAGGCAGTCTCTCTGAGGAAGACCTCCTCAAGAGCAATTGTCAGGCGATTGTTTAACATGTTCTCTAGGACCAGGTTCCCAAAATACATTTTGACAGACCAGGGCACTCCATTCATGTCTAGGGTAATGATAGATCTGTGTAAGTTATTTCAGATCAAACAATTATATACCTCTGTCTACCACCCACAGATGGTCAGGCTGGTTAAGCAGTTTAATAAAATCTGCGTCAGTGCCTAAAAAGATTATGCAAAGATTAAGTAAAGATTGGGACTGCTCCCAGCACTGATGTGTGCCATTAGAGAAGTACCTTAGGCATTCAAGAGTTTTCCCTTTTATAAGTTAGTGTACAGGTGAAGATCACGCGGACAGCTTGATTGGGTGAGAGAAACATTAGAATGTGAATCATGTCTATTTGTATAAGGATCTATTACTTCCCAACTGCCCCTTTTTTTGGTTTGACAGTCCGTATATTTGTTTCTATGTTTCAACAATTTGAATTAAAATACTAGTTGACTAAACATATCATGGATGAAGCTTTATTGCATTGATTTTTAATTATTAGGTTTCAAATTATATTAAATCAACACTTCCAGAGTGAATTCAACAGTGACTTGTATGTAAAACACGCTGGAAAGACAGTCCCACTTAAAGGGGAATTTGTTAAGGTATAAATAAGGAAGTTGTCCTGGCTGAGTTATGCTTGTTTCCTTTCTTAGTAAGTAACTGACCTGAAACAAACAAGCAAGCAGGCCAGGTTTTCTAAAACTCCTTATTTTGCACAGTTATTCATGAACTCATTAACTAGCATAGCAAGGGTAGGGAGGTTTGTCCCAGAGCTTTCACCTTTAAAGTGGTTGTAAACACTGTTACGCCACTTTTACCTACAGGTAAGCCTATAATAAGGCTTACCTGTAGGTACCGTGAATATGTCCTAAACCTGCACAGTTTAGGAGATATTCACTGTATCCACACTAAAGCAAGAGCCCACTTGAGCCATTTCTTCAGTAGCCGTGCCGCGGCCGGGAGTGATGTCATCGTGGTTCCGGCCAATCACAGTGCCCAAGCCAGCGAACCAGAAAATAACTCCAGGAGACATGTCGCCGGTCACAACGGTGTAGGGGGACCGCTGCAACAGCTTTGATCTAAGGTAAGTATTTCATAATGAGCTAGTATGCGATGCACACTAGCTCATTATGCCTTTGTCTTGCAGGGTTTTTTTTTTTTCTGAGTTTACAACCACTTTAATAACAAGCAGCAGACATGGCAGTTTACTTATGTCTATCCTATCTATTCTAACATAATTTTTAAAAGCCAAACATACCCTGCAGACACAACGTGCATAGCAACTAAATACCACACTTCATGCAGACTGATGTTTTCATCTGAATAAATATGAGGAGAATTTGCCATTAGACACAATGTTTTGAAAACCTCTGCTCTTGGCTGTGATTTGGTGTTGATATTAATTTCCCTGCAGTCTCTGTATCAGTGTGAGCTGTCACAGATAAGATAATCACATATGTAAGAGATGGTAACGGTAATGATTCACCTTTAGCATGAAGGTTGCGATCTCCATTCCCTGGGATAGATAAAGGAGTGTTTATATTAAAGTGTATAAAAAACAACTTGACAACTGGCACATCTATTAAAGAGATTGCTTATGCAACTAAAGGCTGGAAAGATTTTGTACTGCAATAAGTGCAGCTTTTATTAAGCTACATCTTTACTACTGAACAATGGAATAACACATCAGAATACAGGAACTTAGGAACAGCACATTCGCTAATTGGAAAGTAGGATTCCAGTAATAAAAAGTGACTAGTGACAGAGAAAAGGTTCTTTGGCACTTGATGTACAGGTAATGATACTGGAATGTTCAAAGTTAATGAGATGCAAGAAAAACACACCACCTTGCATTATAATTAGGTCTCTGTCTTGTGACTAATAACTTTAAACTGTGTATATTTTCAGTACTTCATAGTAATATATTTGTTTTACCATCAAATGAAAACACACATAACACAATATACACTAATTGTTATTAAAGTGTGGATAGTGTGCTCTGTATGAATATATTGTATTTAAAGTAGTTCTAAAGGCTCAAGGTTTTTTCCTTCATGCATTCTATGCATGAAGGTAAAAACACCCTCCCAGTGCAGCAGCCCCCCCTAATACTTACCTGAGCCCCCTCTAGATCCAGCAATGTGCATAAGAGCCTCGGCTCTCAAGAGACTCTCCCTCCTCATTGGCTGAGACAGCAGCAGGGGCCATGGGTCTCCGATATCAATCACAGCCAGAGAGCCAAAGAGGAGAGAGAGGGGGTAGGACTGAGCCATGGCTTGGGGGTTGAGCCTGCTTGAGTGCCCCCATAGCCAGCTGCTTGCTTTAGGGGTACTTGGCAGGAAGAAGGGGCCAGGAATGCCTGCAGGGGACCAGAAAAAAATAGGGTTAGGGGCTGCTCTGTGCAAATCTACTGCACAAAGTGGGTAAGCATGACATGTTTGTTATTTTCTTTTTAACGTGATTGTAAAGGTTAGTTTAAAAAAAAGAAATAACAAACATGTTATACTCACCTCCTCTGTGCAAGGGTTTTGCACAGAGAGGCCACGATCCTCCTCTTCTGGGGTTCCCCCGTGGCGCTTCTGGCTCCTCCTCTGCATCGAGTGCCCCCACGAAGAGCCGCTTTCCATGGGGGCACTTGTGCGGGTGTGCTCCCGAGTCCTGCTGCTGTGTCTATTGACAAAGACAGCAGGACTTGGCCCCACCCCCAGCTTCCATGTCATTGGATTTGGTTGACAGCAGCTGGAGCCATGGGTGGTCAACCTAGGGGCCTAGAGAGAGAGAGAGAAGCTGAACCCAGAGGTCCTTACATTCCATACATGTGGCTGTATGGTTCAAGTAGTGTGTCTGCTTCCACAGATAATCCAGTGAGGCCAAGTGAGAGTTGCCCTCATCTATTGTGATTAGTTCTAGCTAGAGTATCCCACTCATCCCTCCCATCCAAGTTCCAAATAAAATACAAAAAACTCAAATACCTTGGACTGATCTTTGAGTAAAGAGCAAAGGAGTAAGGGAGTAAAGGAGTAAGGGTGGAACAAGTAGGAGCTCTCACCAACTAAGCGGGAACCCCCTTAGCAACACAGCGGGGACCCACTTAGCAACACAGAGGGAACCCTCAGCAACCAAGTGGGAAACCCTCTGCACCTAAGTGAGAACCCTCAGCACCTACATGGGAATCCTCAGCATCTAAGTGGGAACCCTCTGCAGCTGTAGGTAACCAGGGAGAGACCTATGAAGTCAACACTCAGCAAGCCCTATGGCAGGGGTAGGCAACCTGGGGCCCTCCAGCTGTTGCAGAACTACAAGTCCCATCATGCCTCTGGGAGTAATTGTAACTGCCAGCCTTGCAATAACTCATGGGAAATGTAGTTCCACAACAGCTGCAGGGCTACTGGTTGCCTACCCCTGCCCTACAGGGACAGTGCTACAATGAATTTTCTGAATTCTCTACATTCTAGCATTCATGTCAATCCAGTTTCTCTAGAAGTTCTTTCAATTTTATTGCTGTATCTGGGTCCATCCATGAAAGTCATAAGAGTTCTACAAATCGTTATTCCAAACCTACAGATAGAAACACCATTCTCCATTTTCAATCACTCAACCAAAGCATTTGAGGGAGAACCTCCTCATCCTCCAGTATGCCTCTATCTTTAAAAGGTGTTCTGATATGGATGAGAGGAACACCCAAATTGAACACATGAAAAATATGTTCTTAGAAAAAATGTATCCCCTGCACTTTCGTGATGGCTTTAATAGGGGTCAATCTTGTTCAACACACAGACTCTACCACAGATATTTCCTTTCTACAAAATTACAAATTTCTCTCAGAACACATAAAAAAAAAAATCACCAGCCTAAATGGATACATCTTGTAAAATAACTATTTTCAGGGATTGAGAAACCTCCTCTACACACCTACAGATATAGCAAAAATGTACATTACTTCTTTATTAGGGTGGAACACAGTGCGAAATACCGCAAAATGTTTTTAAAATTTCAGAACAAAAAGGATGCTACAGGTGTTATAATTCTAACATCTGAAGTGTTGTGATTTGTGGACTATTCTTCACACATCAACACACAGGTTAAAAATATTTCATCAATAAGCATTCTATTGTAATAGTGGATTCTGCATATATTTAAGAAACTGCCCCTGTTCCTTGGTGTATGTTGGCAAAACCTTAGGCTCCTTTAAATTATCCAAAAAAACTGCAGTGACATACATGTGGCCTTCAACCTTCACAATCTAAATAAAACTATTAGTAGTAATAAAGTGGTTTCTGTGCAATCTGTAAAAACACAGCACCAATACATGAACTGCTGAATATTGGCATCAAATCACATCACCAAACCCTATTGAGGTGATGATAGACATAGAATTTTGCTCCAAAGAGAGTCTTTTTGTATTCATACCTAAAGCGGAGTTCCAGTCTCTGAACTGAAAATTAGAAGTCATCAGCTACAAAAACTGTAGCTGCTGACTTTTAATAAACAACCAGTCACCTGTCTCGTGATCCAGCAGTGTGCTCACCCCAGTCATGTTCTCTCTCTGTTCTCTCTCGCCGGTATCTTCACTATGGGCACCCGGTTGTGACAGCTTGCATCTTCACTATGGCCACCCGGCTGTGATAGCTTGCAGCTTCACAGCCAGGTGCCCACTAAGCATGCATGAGCAGAACTGCGCTCTGTGATGGGTCAGAAGTCTTCTTGGACCTGTCATGTGTCCGAGAAGACATTGGGAAGGAGCTGGGAAAGGGAACTTCTGCTTCCCATTGCCTAAGGCAATCAAAGCAGAAGTGCAAACGGGTACCTGTCAAAATCGGGTACCCGCTCCCCCCTCCTTTTTCAAACAGGGAACACCAGTGGGTGTCTGGCCCTTTAAATGCTTGTGACACTGCTGCACTTGCAGTAGCTGTTTTTTTATCCAAAGATAAAAAAATGGAGCAGAGTCAAAGGACCACTTGGTCTTTTTTTCTGCCTCACTCCTCTATGTTTCTATTCAGAGCAAGACTTGGAACACGTACAAGTGGTGTGTGCAGGGAGGCAGAAGGTGGATTGAGCCAAATACAGTACTGTACGCAGGACAAACTTTGCAGGTGGTAAATTATGTAAGAAGAGCTCTACACGGTGTCCTGCAGAGAATGAACTTGGAATGTGCTGCGCTGTTTAACCTGTTGGTGCTTAAGGCACGCAAATATGCGTCCTTTTTCAACAGGTGGACCTTGGCGCTGAGCAAATATACAAAATATATTTGTTTCGAAAATTGCAAAACCATCTGTGCCGAGAGCAGGGACCCTGCTCGCTCCCGGGACAGTTGCCGGCAGCTAACGGAAAGCTCCCGATTGCTGCTTGCAATCAGGAGCTTTCTGATCATGTGACCACCATAACAGCCGATCACTGCGATCACATGATCATAGACCTTGCCTCACCATCTGAAAACCTTTAAAGAGCTGGGAGGTGCCGACCCAGGAGAGTTAACAAGAGACAAATTGACTGGACTGGGGAGAGAGCTAAATGAGGGACATGTCCTATTTATAGAGTGGAATAAGGGGTGTAATAATATTTGGTATCAGATTGTGATTAAGAATTACCTGTTTGTAAGTGTTTGTGTGTAAGTGAGTACTATCACTGAGTAATTAAAAAAAAAGTGGAAAGGAATTTTTATCCCCATAAAAGGTCCTCTGGTTTAGCCAAAAAGCACTGGCATTCAGTATATTATTCATTTTGTGAACTTCAAAGGGTCCAGAGTATTTACAAAAAGTCAAGGAAGGTTAACTTTGCTCATTAACATCATTCTAACAGGTGATAATATCAGGGCCGTCTTTAACACAGGGCCAAAGGGGCAGCTTTACCGGGCCTGGTCATTGTTGTGGGGCCCAAAGCAGCTGCTCCTTGAGCCCACACTGCTCGCAAATAGTTGATAAGTGGATTCAGGAGGGCTCAAGAAAATGTTTGCCCAGGGCCCAATTAATATTAAAGACAGCCCTGGATAATATGCATGTCATTTAGATAAAAGTGTGGGATAGATTGGGGCCAATTACTTGAGTATATACTGTGCTGCTTATTGCATAGTTACATAGTAGGTGAGGTTGAAAAAAGACACAAGTCCATCAAGTCAAACCTATGTGTCAGTATTACCTTGTATATCCCTGTATGTTGTGGTCGTTCAGGTGCTTATCTAATAGTTTTTTGAAACTATTGATGCTCCCCGCTGAGACCACCGCCTGTGGAAGGGAATTCCACATCCTTGCCGCTCTTACAGTAAAGAACCCTCTACGTAGTTTAAGGTTAAACATCTTTACTTCTAATTTTAATGAGTGGCCACGTGTTTTGTTAAACTCCCTTCTGCAAAAAAGTTTTATCCCTATTGTGGGGGTCACCAGTATGGTATTTGTACATTGAAATCATATCTAGTCTCTAACGTCTCTACTCTAGTTCAGTGCTTGAAACCGTACTTCATAACTAATCTCCTCCAGACCCTTTATTAGCTTTGTTGCCCTTCTTTGTACTCGCTCCATTTCCAGTACATCCTTCCTGAGGACTGGTGCCCAGAACTGGACAGCCTACTCCAGGTGAGGCCGGACCAGAGTCTTGTAGAGTGGGAGAATTATTGTTTTATCCCTGGAGTTAATCCCTTTTTTAATGCATGTATTTAAAGTGGTGGGCCAGCTAAAAAAAACAAACATAAAAAGTCAGAAGCTACAAACACTGTAGCTGCTGACTTTTAATAAGCACTTACCTTTCTAGGATGCCCGCGATATCGGCCGCCTGAGGCTGACCCGTCCCTCAGGTCTCTCGGGTACCGCCGCCGCCATTCAAAGTAAGGGAAACAGGCAGTGGAGCTTTGCGGCTTCACTGCCCGTTTCCTACTGCGCATGCGTGAGTCGCGCAGTGCTTTGTGACACACACAGTTCCCACAACACACCGCGCCCCATTTCCCAGAAGACAATGCGAGGAGGAGAAGACCGAAGATCACTGTGGAATAGGAAGAGGCAGATTAGGACGATCTGCCTAGCAACAGCCATTTCTGGTGAGTGAAATATTATGCATTTTTTTTTTTTTTTTTAGGGTGGACTACCCCTTTAATGTCAATATTCTGTTTGCTTTGTTAGCAGTTTTGCCATTGCTGAGCCCATCATCTACTAGGACCCTCAGGTCCTTTTACAACCTAGATTCCCCCGGAGGTTCTCCCCCTAGGGTGACCACATTTCCAAACTGCCATTCAGGGACACCCCCACCCTTTTCCCAATAATAAGCTGGATTTCAAAACCCTCGTCGACGATGGAATCGGTCACTCCTCGAGGTTGGGGGTTCTGGGGCTAATGCAGTCTCGGGGGTTGATAGGGAATTTGGGTGTGGGTGATTTGTTGTGCGAATGGCTGGTGTTAGCAATTAAATCATCCCGACACCATTCTTGATATGGTGTCAGGATGATGAAATCACATTATTTCTATGACTACATTGTAATATATAATGAAATTGTTCAACTCACTGTAATGCAGAATCAGTGGGAACCCTGAGCTTGTCACTTGCCACCAGACACAGCTTGCCACCGTCGCCTGCCAGATGCAGCGTGTCACTTTCCGCTGTCCATGGTCGAGGTGGAGTCGGCCCATTGAGAGCACTGGGCGTGGAGGAGGAGAAAGTTAACTCATCCTCAGCTTTGAAAGCTGTCAGTCGCAGTCATGACGTCACTGATTGATAGACGCCAGTTGGCTCTAGCAACCAGTGGCCTAGCCAGTAGAAGTAGAGAAGAGTCTCTCAGGTGGAGGTGGGAAGGCAGAGCCAGCGCCATGGCGATAGCGGGATTTTGCTCCCCTGTCAGTTTCATTCCGGGACATTGTATTGTCCCGGAATGAAGGTGCCCGGGACCCGGGACAGACCTGCTAATTGCGGGACTGTCCCGGGCAATCCGGGACACGTGGGCACCCTATCTCCCCCCAGTGTATAAATTGCATTTATATTTTTGCCACCCAAAAATTGCAGACACCTAGATGACAACAGTGCATAATTCTAAGCAGTTAAAATGGCGTTAAGAGAAAGTCTTTTACTTTTTGTTACATTAGCTTACTATAGGGCTATAATGTTCATTTATTTATATTTGTCATTAACATGTTTACATTAAAATTTGCTTAAGTCAACAGCGAATAAACAAACTTCAGTGCTCCTCTGTGAACTTTCATGACAAGCTATTTTACCTTCAAAGGATGTGTTGCTTTCATCTGCTGGCTTCTGCCTTTCTTTATGGTTGACAACTAAGAATTCAAAGTCACACTCAGATCGTGTTGCTCATAAATATGTAAATGTAGAGCGGATCACTTCACCTTGTATTACATGTGTATTTACAGAATGTAACTAATGAACTTTAATAAGTTTCAAACTTTGAAATATAAATTATCAGTTATGTAAATTTTCATCAAGCAAAGAACAAAAATATACACAGTAGAAAGGGACTGCAGCATGTTAGTTTGTATGACTGCCTTGCAGCACTCAGGTCTTCAGATAAGTCAACATAAAGTTTTCATATTTTTCTGGTGTTTGTGAGGCCTTCCTCTGCTCTAATTAAATTGTGTGACAATATAAATGATGCCAACCTAAAACATATACAGTATATACTGTGAAAAGAAAAAAATTACAGCTGCCCCTTTAAGTGTGAAACACACTAATGATCAAAACCTTAAAAAATAAAGTAGGCGCTAATCTCCTCAAATACAGTTTGGTGACCTGTGTTTTAAAAAATGTGTATCTTGCCCATTAAATGCATTGATTTATTTCCCCCAAAAAAACATATGTCACTATATTTTAACATACAAATCAAAGACGTGTGGCATAAAAATTATTTGATCAACATACACGCTTGTGAAAATGTGTGAACAAAAAGGGGTAAGTCCTTTGTAATATTCAACAACAAAGTCCAATATTTTTGCCCTTGATAAACCTTATCCCATCCACGGTGCTTCTATATAGGTGATCCTAAAAACGTAAAACAAAAAAAGTGCTCCACCGACAGTAATGCTATAAATGCTCTCACCAGAGCCCTAAGGACCCCTGGATCAATCACTCCTTGGTATTTAGCCAAAAAGACCAGACAAAAAATTTCACTGCCTCTTAAAGCAATCAGTGTTTCTTATGCCGCGTATACACGATTGGAAATTCCGCCACCAAAAGTCAGATGAGAGCTTTTGGTCAGAAAATGTGACCGTGTGTAGGCTCCATGTGTTGTTTTACAAGGTGATCGTATACAATCACTTTAAGCACTTGTTGAGCGCTGCGTGCCGATATACGTCGGCACAATGGCAGCTGTGGGCAAATGGGCGTACCTGTATGTCCCCTTTAATTGGCGGGGTTATGGGGCGTGTGCTCGCCGCATACAGCGTGACCGTACCCACAGTACCAGCGGACTCAATGTCTGCCGGTCTCCCGACGATCGCAGAACGGGGAAGTGAAGTGCCTATGTAAACAAGGCATTTACCCGTTCTGCCTTGTGTCATGACAGAGATCACTGCTCCCTGTAATCAGGAGCAGTTTTTGCTGTCATGTGGGTTGTAGCCCACCCCCCCCCCTCTACAGTTAGAATAACTCCCTAGGACACAGTTAACCCCTTCATCGCCCCCTAGTGTTTAACCCCTTCCCTGCCAGTGTCATTTACACAGTAATTAGTGCATTTTTATAGCACTGATCACTGTATAAATGACAATGGTCCCAAAAATGTGTCAAAAGTGTGTCTGCCCTAATGTCCCAGTCACAATAAAAATCGCAGATCGCCGCCATTACTAATAAAAAAAAAATAAAAATGCCATAAAACTATCCCCTGTTTTGTAGACACTATAACTTTTGCGCAAACCAATCAATGTCCGCTTATTGCGATTTTTTTTTTACCAAAAATATGTTGAAGAATACATATCGGCCTAAACTAAACTTTTATATATTTTTGGAGGATATTTATTATAGCAAAAAGAAAAAAAATATTGCTTTTTTTTTTTCAAAATCTTTGCTCTTTTTTGTTTATAGCGTAAAAAAAAAATGGGAAAAAAAGGACGTTCATTTTGTTTGAGTGCAACATCGCACAGCCGCGCAATTGTCAGGTAAATCGACGCAGTGCCGAATTGCAAAAAGTGCTCTGGTCAGGAAGGGGGGGGGGGGAATCTTCCAGGGCTGAAGCGGTTAATCTGATAATGTGTGTCTATGTGACTGTAATACTATGTCATATGTTGTCCTTCTATAAATATGGGCAAAAAAAATATGCCATAGTGTATAAGTGATCCACTTTTTGTATGACAACTGGACAAGTTATGTTGCGATCACAAAGATGAAAGAGATGCCTTCAAAGAGAAATGAATTTAAGTCATGGTAAAATTATATTTGTTTCATTTATCCTTCAGGAACATTTCTAACTTGTGGATACTGAGTGTGCGTATAGAGGTTTTCCCCTATAATTGCTGCTCTGTTACATCAAAGGCTTTGAAAAGGAATCAGATTTAGAGAGAACATTGTGACTGTTATTGGTAGTATGCTGTGGTAAAGTATAGCTTGTAATACAACTTTTGTATTTTTAAATTATAGATGGAAACCTCAATTTATTTTTGCAACATCCATGTTCTCCTACTTTTTTTTTCAATATTGCTTTGAAAAACTTGAGAGATCTGAATACTGCTCCTTTACAGACTGACACCTGGCTCTGCTCTTGAAACAATGCTATTTTTCAGACTATGACTTGTATAATGAATTTGGAAGATTCATGTCTTGTCCTGGTTCCCAAGAAGTTATCCTACAGAAATCACTCTCACCCAAAGGTAAATTCAGTAATGCTATTGCATGTGGTATTTTTGTCACACAAGTATTTTCTAATACATTTTTCAGGCAATAATTAAAAAGCCAATTCAACAAATCATAATATCAAATTTGCAGTAAATATCAAAAGATCTATACATAGGTGTGGTAAATATTGCACACAAATCGCGGTTTAAAAAAAAAAAATCACATAGGCCAGTGATGGTGAACCTTGGCACCCCAGCTGTTTTAAATTCAGTTAAAAGAAAAGTTATTTATTACATGGTATAGGCAAAAAAAGAAAAAAATTTGAACTCTGCGCTTGCCAGTTACTGAAAAGAAAATAATGTTTCAATGTGAGACAGCATAGAATTTAATGCCCTTAGCTCAGGAATGTAAAAAAAATTGTAACCAGAGAGAGCCCCTTCTGTGAATGAAAACATGGTATAAATATTTTCATAGTTTCACCATGATTCTGTGTGCCTTCATTTACAGTCTCCCTCTGGGAGCTAGAAGACAGTAAGGATCACTGTAGTAGCAGTGCTTGCTCCACATGGCCAGATACGAAATATGTATAATATTGGGCCAAGCTGGACTAATGCAAATATGCAAAAAAAAAAAAATTAAGAAAAATACATTCAATAAATAGGGCATGTTTTTAGTGAAATAATAATATAATATATATATAAATCAGCATGAGGGAACAATTGTCCAAAACGTATGGAAAATAAAAGTCCACGGTCCCAAATATGTAGTAATTACAAGTAATTTTAAACAAAAATGCAAATTGATCCACCATAAAGAAACCACACCTCTGTGCACCTTCACCATAAACACGCTTAACAGAATGTTTTGACTCTTTTTTCCAGAAGTCAAAATATGCTTGCATAGATGAGATTCCACTCATCACCATGTATTCATCCTCCTGTCTGGACTTCCTGTTATTCAGAATGCCACAACTCCACCGTATCCATAAAAGAGAATCGGGACAAGCTACATAGTGTAAAACCGCAAACTTACAATTTTATCAAAAATATCAAAATACCCACAGCAATAAAAACCAATAGTGTATATTTTCTTACACAGCCAGTTTCAGCATTCAGGCATACCACTTCCAGGTATCGGGATGTGTGATGACATCACAGACATATGCTCTCCCCTAAGCGTTTTGTCACATGACGTTTGGGGGCATGGAGGCCATGTCCAATCATCACGCTTTATATACAGGAAAAAACTGAAGGAAACTGTGAACCTGTTGATTCTTAAGTTGATATGTTAAACCTCCAAAAAATGGGCAAGCATAAGGGTTTGCACAACTTTTCCAAGGGCCAAATTGTAATGTCTTGGCTAGATAACTGGCTCAGAGCAATTTCAAAACTGCAGCTACTGTTGGATGTTCCTGATCTGTAGTGGTCAGGACCTACCAAATGTGGTCCATGGAAGAAGAACCAGCAATAGGGTCATTGGTAGCCAAGGCTCATTCATGCACATGGGAAGCAAAGGCTGGTCTATGTAGTCTGCTCCAATAGAAAAGCTACTGTAGCTAAAATTGCTGAAAAATTTAATGCTGGTTCTGATAGAAAGATGTCAGAAAACATGGTGCATCACAGTTTGTTGCATAGGGAGCTGCGTAGCTGAAGATGGGCCAGGGTGCCTATATTGACCTGTGTCCAATAGGCAGAAGTACCAACAATGGGTATGTGAGCATCATAACTAAACCACAATGCAATTGAAGAGAGTGGCTTTGTATGATGAATTCAATAATCAGTTTGGGGACACAACAATGAGTCAAAGGTGTTGAAATGGCCTCCAAATTCTTCAGATCTCAATAAAATCAAGAGGCTGTGGGATGTGAAAAACAAGTCTGATCCATGGAGGCCCCAGCTTGCAACTTATGCCGCGTACACACGACCAGACTTTTCGACAGCAAAGGTCCGACAGAACGAATCAGTCTGACAATTCGATCGTGTTTGGGCTCCATCAGACTTTTGCTGTCGAAAAATCAGACAGACTTTAGAAATAGAACATGTTTCAAATTTTCCCGTTGGAACTCCTCTGGACCTAGTTCCTATCGAAAAATCTGCTCGTCTGTGTGCTAGTCCGATGGACAAACAACTATGCTAGGGCAGCTATTGGCTACTGGCTACCAACTTCCTTATTCTAGTACAGTCGTACGTCATCACGTTCGAATCCGTTGGACTTTAGTGTGATTGTGTGTGGCCAAGTCTGTTCATTCGGAAAGTTTGTCAGAACTCCGTTGAAAGTCCTTCAGAAAGACCGTCGGACCTAGTCCGTCGAAAAGTCCGCTTGTGTGTACACGGCATAACAGGACTTAAAGGATCTGTTACTGATGGTCAGCTGGACTATGCAGGGGATCTATAGGGGGTTATTAAATTTCTGGGGGTAAATATAGGATCAATAAATTACGTTAGATTGATTAGGTTCAATACATATTTTGAGTTCTCTATAGCGCTCTATGTTAATATTTAGTCCTAATGGTGAGGTGTCTAGCTTTGACAGTGTTACCTATCTATCAGCTGTGTGTTGTTACTGGCCTTTAGGGATGAGCTTCGAGTTTGAGCTCGAAAAGCCGCGAGCACCCTGTAAAAGTCTATGGGAGAAATCTCAAGTGCTAATTTTAAAAGCCTATATGCAAGTTATTGTCATAAAAAGTGTTTGGGGACCTTGGTCCTGCCCCAGGGGACATGTATCAATGCAATTTTTTTTTTTAAAACAGCCCTTTTTTTTAGGAGCAGTGATTTTAATAATGCTTAAAGTGAAACAATAAAAGTGTAATATGCCCTTTAAATTTCGTACCTGGGGTGTGTGTATAGTATGCCTGTAAAAGGGTGCATGTTTCCCGTGCTTAAAACTGTCCCTACACAAAGTGTAATTTTTGCAGGAAAAAAGCTATTTAAAATCACTTGCGGCTATAATGAACCCTTCAGGTCTGGGATGGATTTTAAGAGGAAGAAATGGCGTGGGGTCCCCCTCAAAATCCATACCAGACCCTTATCCGAGCACGCAACCTGGCAGGCCGCAGGAAAAGAGGGGGGAACGAGAGCGCCCCCCCCCCCCCTCCTGAACCGTACCAGGCCACATGCCCTCAACATTGGGAGGATGCTTTGGGGGTCTGTGACCCCTCAAAGCACCATGTCCCCATGTTGATGGGGACAAGGGCCTCGTCCCCACAACCCTGGCCGTTGGTTGTGGGGGTCTGCGGGCTGGGGGGCTTATCGGAATCTGGAAGCCACCTTTAACAAGGGGACCCCCAGATCCCGGCCTCCCCCCCTGTGTGAAATGGTAAGGGGGTACAAAAGTACCCCTACCATTTCACCAAAAAAGTGACAAAATTTTTTAAAAATGACAGGAGACGGTCTTTGACAATTCCTTTATTAAAGTCTTCTTTCATCTTCTTTCTTCTGGTCTTCTTCCTTCTTCCTTTTTTCATCCTTCGGTTTCTTCATCTTCTTCTTCCATCTTCTTCTTCCTCCGATCTGCTTCTTCTTGCTCTGGTCTTATAGTCCGGCATCTTCTTCCACGGCGTCTCTTCTTCTGTGTCGGGCTGCTCCGTGCAATGGGAGGCTCCCGCTGTGTGAGGCTTCGCTTCTTCTGACAGGTCTTTTATAAAGGAGGGCGGGGCCACCTGGTGACCCTGCCCCCCTCTGACACACAGGGACTTGATGGGGACTTCCCTATGGCTTTCCCCATGACGTCAGAGGGGGGCAGGGGTCATCGGGTGGCCCCGCCCCCCTCTGACGTCATGGGGAAAGCCATAGGGAAGTCCCCATCAACCTCAAACTCTGTTGGAGAGCTAAGAAGTACACTGATTGTGATAGGAGTCTGCTAATAACTGATTGCTGTGCATTTACTAGCATTATAACAACCAGAGCTTTATTTAAATGTTTTTCATAAAATAAATGTTTAGGGATGAATGAATAATCTAACTCTATAAAGAAATTGATGAGCTAGAGAGAGTTTGGGGACCCCTGCATTTCTATGAGTAAACTAAATGGTAACTCAGATCTCAGATGCAGAGCAAACCCAGGTTGAATGGCTTTGACATACACTGCTCTGGGCACTGTTACCATCATCACTGGAGCCAAGTGCCTCTATTGTAGTGTTCAGTCACAGAGATAAAAAGAAGACACATGTACCTGCTGAGTAGTCACTGTTAAATCAATTCAAGCATATTTAAATATAAGTTTTCAAGTACTTATATGTCCTTCAAGTCATGAAAATACTTTACAATTAGATTGGTAAGTACAGTCTGTATCTAGAAGAGGTTATCATTGTGTGAAGGCTCTCACAATAAGACATTCAGTGAAAAGAGCTCTAACACTGAATACACTAAAAGTCAAGAGGATTATTTAAAATAAAATAATCCATCATATTAAGTTTTTAGTTAATAATTCTGTTAATAAGTGCTGATAGCTAAAGCTTTGGTTTAAGCAATAAGAGTAATGATAAACTCTTTACATGATCCTATGTGAGACACTTAATCAGTTTATAAATAATTAAGGTTATTAAGCTGCTGTTAAAGTAATTACATACTTGAAGAGCTACTACATGTTACAGTAACAGCTGCGTCCATCGTGCTGAAGTTTAATTGGACTTTTTTTTTTTATAACTTTCACACTTTTTTACATTTAGAATTCTAATTTTACTCAAAATCACACAATACAAAAATTATGTTTATTCATTTTGCTTAAGTTAAGCTAATAAAATCAGCTGATATTGTTCCACATATCCTCCACAATGGCATTCACAAAGAAGAATGTCAGTGATTGCAGAGACAGTCATTACCAATATGACTACACCCAACAATTAAAGTGACCCTATTAGCACAGGTTTGCATGTGTACAAAAACACACCAGTTGAAAGAAGAGTGAATATACTTACCTTTCCAGTGGCTTGTGTCTTGAAACCTCACTGCTTGGCTGCTCCCTAGCTACTGCACGTATTCTGCACTTTAGGATGTGTAGAATATTTGCTCCCTCACAACATGCTCTGTTTTCTGCTGCTGTGTTGTGCACCACTACAGGATGTATGTGTCGGCAGAATAAACCAAAGTGTGTGGTAAGGGAAACAGGTATCATGACCCACCTGAAAGGTCGATTATTGGCAGCAGTCAGAAAGTAGAAAAGCAGTGGTGTTTCCAGATAGGGCTGCCAGGAAGTGGGAAGACAATGTTGGTAACCTGATAGATGATGAATGGGAGATACGTAGCACTGCAGACCATGCCTGTATGTTTACTTAACCATCAACGGAGGCTCTCCCAACTTTATATCCTACTTGCATGTACAGTATACCCCCTTAAAACTCTTACAGATTGGAGTGCTCCAGGAACCCATGCAGATGTCAGAGAGAACATGGGGGCTTCATACATTTGCTATGGTGCTATCCGAAATTGCATTTATTTTGGATGGAAGTAGTAAATATCTTGAATAGTAGTCATATATAAAATAGACCTGAAATATTGTATTTTAGGCATACTGGATTCTTTAGAGTTGCAAGCACCCACTAAGGAGGCTATTTCAAGGGCCCTATTTCAAGGAAGCAAGCTTATTCTAAACCATTGGAAGTCTGATAACCCACCCACTGTAGGTGAGTGGCTTAAACTTTTTGGTAATACCCTCCAACTCGAAGTCTCAATACAGGGGATTCTCACTCAAATTCGAAAAACTCTGGTCAGCTTGGCTGCACATACCAAGTTTGATCACACTGGTTCCAGTGACAGGCTGGATAGGTATTCTACTATGATCCAATGCTTATGTTACAGTTTTGATAGCTTTTCAAGAGGCTTGTCCAATGTAACCTGATTTGTTTTTTGCTATGTATGTCATATATGCCTATGCGTTTTACCAGTATGCCGTTGATTCATGTATGTACTGATCAATTTTGTACTCCAGTATAACGTGATATGCTAAGACTCTTCAACCACTTTCGATGGTTATACCAGGATGATGCCTGCAGCTGCAGGCATCATCCCAGAATCATTTTTTAGAGCTGACGGTCGGCTCTCTTGTAATAGCAATCAGAGCGGCTCAGCAGCCGCTTGATTGCTATTACAAGCAGCGGGCGAGGACAGCTTCCGCAGCTCTCTCAGGCTCCCCTGTCTCACCAGTTGACCCAAGTGACCAGCCAGCTCTCCTCCTGGCCAGACAGCCGAACAAAGCTGGGATCGGCTTTAATGGCTATTTGTAATGGTAACCCAGAAGCAATGACATGACATCACGTCCTTTTTACTTGGAAAACATGTGCGCTATTTTTGGAAAATCTAAACCAATCTGAAAAACCGATCTTGGTGCTTTTGAATGCTTTTAAGGGCAGAGAAGGGATCAGGGGGCTTATAGACCCCAGATCTCCCCATAAAGAAGACCTGTCACATGCCTACTGCTGTCACAAGGATGTTTACATTGCTTGTGAGAGCAATAAAAGTGATCAAAAAAAAATTAAAGCAACAGTGTAAAACTAAAAATAATTAAAATAAATGAATAATTAAAAAAAAAAAATGTAAAGTGTCCCTGTCCTCCTGTGCTTGCGCGCAAAGGTGAATGTGTGCTTTGGTCCCACACGCACGCAAACAGCGATCGTCCCACACATGTGAGGTATCATGGGCAGTAAGTCTAGCACTAGACCTCCTCTGTAAATCTTAAGCGATAACCTGTAAAGGCTTTTAAAGCATCATCTATGTATAGTAAAATGTATGTCATTTGTTGCCATTGTACGTGGTATCTATTTACTCAGGATAACTTCATCTTTTCTATTTTATAAAAAAATTGGGTCATGTATTTTGTTTTGTTGCATTAAAATTAAAAAAAGTGTATTTTTTTCCCAAAAAATCGCTTTAAAAAAACGCTTTTCAAATACTGTGTGACATAAAAAATTGCAAAACCCACCAATTTATTCTGTAGGGCCTCTGCTTTAAAATAAATACATAATGTTTTGGGGTTCTAAGTAATTTTCTAGCAAAAATTACTGATTGTTATATGTGAACAAAAAGTGCAAGAATAGGCCTGGACTGGAAGTAGTTAATAAAGTTTTTACTGATTAAAAAAAAATGTCAGAAAGGTAAGTACATTCACTCTTTCTTTTTTTTTTTCTCTTTTTTATTTCTTTATTTTATTCTTTATTTATAAATTCTATCTCTTGCATTCACAAGTCAAAGAGAAATAGACATGATTTCCATAAAAAAAAAGGGATAATAGAATATAAAATGCAGTACTTTCTATAATCTATGATAACGTTTTTCTTAAGTCGACTAGCATTCAGTCAGAATCAGTAACTGTAATTATTATGATACATCATAGATATATTAATTGATGGAAAGAAGGGGATACAGTCCTTATGGTGTAATTCTGATAACAATTGTGCATGCAAGATATTGAATCTAGTTTTTAATATAATTAGATATGAACCAAGGAAACCGGAAAATAAAGGTTCATGAACAAAAAAGATAAACTAAGAAATTCAGTGTAGAAGTGTAATTTAGGGTGGCCAGAAGGGGAGGGAATGACTTCCAGAGTAAGGAACATGAAAGAGAATGTCTGGAGGATATAGACTATAGAAACACAATAAAAGATTAAAAACAAAAATAATTTTGGTTAGACAGGACAAATAGGTAAGAAGGCACTTCTACTCAAGGAAGCAAGAGAGATTTGCCTTCATTAGAATATAGAATGCATTAAAAAAAAAAAATCTTGGAGTGGATCTCATGTTTGTTTTGTGAAGCATGGACAAGATCTTACATTTCCATCAACTCTTCCACTCTCAATATTGGTATGGAAGTGAACCTGTGTCACTTTAAGATTCCCCGGTAAACAATTATTTTAAGTAGAATGGGGAAGAGATAGAAACTCTGACACTTATTCTTTATGGCCATTCTTTATGGCCATGTCTCTGTTGGAGAGATTTCCTCTTACTTCCTGTTGTGTCACCAGAACACGACATGAGGTGAATCTCTCCAAACAGAAAACCGATCACAACAAATACAATTTTGTGTGAGGAAGGATTAAAACTTCTGGAAATGTTTAATTGATTTCTGTTTGAGAAATCTCGCCAACTGCAAAAACAGTAACCCTTTCTCTAGCCAAAACAAACAGAAAAAACAAAAATTTTTCTAGCATTCTAAACTACATGAAGCAGTGTTTTTACAATGCAGGGCAAAGGTGCACTTTAAAACTAGCACAAGGGTCTCTTCAAAGATTGAGGGCAGAAACCTAGTCCGATATATAGGAGTGTGGAAATAAAAGTCCAATACAATTCCAGTGATGCTAAGGGCTGTTATGAGAAGTGGATAAAAGTCAGTAATTTATATTGGTCATATATACACCACTTAACAACAACCAGGCAGTAAGAAGTCCACCATATAATGCATATGGGACAGTGTGGAAAAAACAGTCAGTGATTGGATGCAGTATGTGTAATTCCAGTCTAGTGAAATATATGATTGATCTTGATGGAAAATCCTGTTTCAGCAGCTGTTTGAATATATTATATATTTTTTATTCTAAATTATTTAGCCTTTATTCTTCTCACTTGCTCACCTCACTGGCACTCCCATAATCAGTATTTGGATCTGTTTTTGGTACACTTCCCTACGTGCCTGATTGTAATTCTTCTCCCATTAGGGCTCTCTGTGTGTTTATACCTGATTTTCACTATGAACGTATTAATATGGTTATGTATTAGTTGCCGCGCCATGTCATTCTCTTTCTAGCCACTAGAGGGGGAGGGTAGAGCGTGTGCCCATGACCTGTCCCGTGGTACGGTTATTAACCTTCCCTTATGGGCGTCACCCCTTTGTATAATCCCCCCTGATTGGCCGGCGCGGCTACACCTTTTTGCATTTAAGACGTATGGTGTACCAAGATGGCCGAGCCTCAGACGACGTCCTATGACGAAACGCGTAAGGCGGGTTTAACTTGGTACGCAATACGTCACTTCCGGCTTACTGCCGCTTCCGGTTTTAGATTACCACGGCCGTGGAACGCACGCCGTATCCCCGGAATAGCGGCTGTGACACGCCGGTTATACTAGTACATGGGCTTGCTAGCCCTTAGATTTTTAGGTTATACCACTTGGTGGCTAACCTTTTGCTTTTTTAATATATTTATTTAAAATAAATTGGCATCTTTTACCTAACACGGAGTCACGCTATGAGTACATCCCTTCCCCATATTTTTTCCCATCTGCACTGAATGAGCACAACACGGAGGAACGAGGGTCCAGCTGGCAGTAACCCCCCACAGAAGGAGGACAACCAGACGAGGACAACCAGACCATCACTTCTATGCCCATTACCCCTGCAGGGGTTGGGCACTCCGGTGAGTGCAAACACATTAGGGGCACGATCGGAAGGAGGGGAGTACGGGACCCCCACAGCTGCTGAAACAGGATTTTCCATCAAGATCAATCATATATTTCACTAGACTGGAATTACACATACTGCATCCAATCACTGACTGTTTTTTCCACACTGTCCCATATGCATTATATGGTGGACTTCTTACTGCCTGGTTGTTGTTAAGTGGTGTATATATGACCAATATAAATTACTGACTTTTATCCACTTCTCATAACAGCCCTTAGCATCACTGGAATTGTATTGGACTTTTATTTCCACACTCCTATATATCAGACTTTTTCACTGTCCGCATTCATATAGCGGCAGCACACTTAGTTGCTTCAAGACCTGTTAATCTATATAGAATATGTACAATCCTACTTTGAGCCTCTCAATAATACCATTGTTATAAATATCTGTAAATGTATGCACATGCACCTTTTTTTTTTTTTTTCTGTTTATTCTAACTTTTATTCAGTTTTCACCCCTTCTGTTTATTCTAATTTATCCCTGCTACATTTAGGTGTAGTTTCCTAGGGGGGCAGCAGTTCCAAATTCCTAAGCGCGGATACCTTCACTTTCAAACCTACAATTATCAGTTTCAGGCTTGATTTTTCTTCCCCTAAAGAAACTTCTAAAGCAACTGGAAAATATGTTTAGTCATTAAAGTGATACTAAAGTCTGTATTTTTTTTAGAAAAAAATAACAAACATGTTATACTTACCTGCTCTGTGCAGCGTTTTTTCACACAGCAGCCCCAATCCTCCTCTTCTCGGGTCCATCGCTGGTGCTCCTGGCCCTCCCTTCTGCTAAGTGCCCCCACAGCATGCAGCTTGCTATGGGAGGCATCCAAGCCAAGCCACAGCTCCCTGTGTCCATTCAGACACGGAGACATGGCCCAACCCGTCCCCTTTCTCTGCTCGTTTGCTGAATGATCTTGATTTATAGCAGCGGGAGCCAATGGCGCTCCGCTGCTGTCTCAGCCAATGAGGAGGGGAGTCCTGGGCGGCCGAGACACTGCTGCAACATCACCGGATCTAGATGGGGCCCAGGTAAGTATTAGGAGGGCTGATGGGGGGCTGCTGCACACAGAAGTTTTTTTATCTTAATGCATAAAATGCATTAAGAAAAAAACCTTCTGTCTTTACAACCACTTTATCATATACTTATGTTCTAATCATAAACTTGAACAAAAATAGCTTATTGCTTACTATTGTTATCTAATACAATGATCAATTGGATCTTTTCAGTGGAAAATACTTACCTGCTCTGTGCATTAAGATAACATGCATTAAGATAAAAAAACCTTCTATCTTTACAACCACTTTATCATAGACTTATGTTCAAATCATAATCTTGAACAAAAATAGCTTATTGCTTTAATATTGTTATATAATACAATGATCAATTGGATCTTTTCAGTGGAAAATATTCTCTACCGTTTCCATTTCTATGTATTGTTTTATTTTTAGTCTTCTTTCCTAAGTCACTCAAAAATACTATTTCAGAGAAGTGCCTCTTCCTGAGTATGGGAAGTAATTATGGTTCCATTACATGGGACACAGCTAATTCTGTTGGACAATAAATGAGTGTTTGAAAAAGAGAATTGCTATGTACCAGTTGAAAGGAGCACTTGTTGTTCACAGAAACCAATTACCGGAGAAGAAATTACAACTTTAAGAAAGACTCTGCATTTTTATAAAAACTGTGGGAATATTGGCCTGTTTCTTTCTAATATGTCAATAGTAGAAAACTGAGTTACTAAGACACAGCGAACAACAGATAAAGAAAAGCAAAACCAAATTAAATAAAGGGGTATTATTTAAATGTATATGGTTTGTATCATTGCCTTTTCTTCCAGTCTTAATCTTCATATTATCTTTACATACTGCACATTACAATAAAACATAGAAAATGAATTGATGTTTGACTGAATATAATTTTTATTTAAATTATGTAATAGGAACACCTAATCTGATAAAGTTGTGATCTAACCAATTCAGTACTGATACTTGTCTGTATAAACTCTCTAGTTACCAGGCCACTTTTTAGTATTCAGATCTGTGATATTTGGACTGACAATTACTCAGCCATGCAACACTGTACCCAAATAATTTTATATCTTTTTTTTGAGAGAGAGTTTCCTTTTTTGGCAATTGTTAACCATTGTGTTCTTTATTTTATATTATATATGCCAATATACCAAGTATTTGGAAAAAAGAAAAAAAACAAAAACAAATGTTTTTCCTTTCCATTGCCTTGATTTCCAGTTGCTATGAGAGTGTGAAAACACCAAACATGACCCTTTTTTTGGAAAGTAAACACCTCAAGGGGATTTCATTTTTTTGACATAATTTTTTGGAAATCAAAAATACATGCTGGTATTGAGGGGCTCACATATGTAAACCAATCACAGCAATTTGAAGATACAGAGCTGCTTAGATCTGTTCCGTACACAGTGACTGAACAGAATGAAGTGGATGCCCAATGGTGTTTCACCTGGTACTATTTAATAATGGAACTGGGCAAATAACCATCCACCACTTTGCATGTACATGTGTCTGTATGCATGTGTCTGTACATGTGTCTGTATGTGTGCCCGATGTGTGTCCATGTACATGTGTCTGTATGTGTGTCCATGTACATGTGTCTGTATGCGTGTCTGTATGTGTGTCCATGTACATGTGTCTGTATGCATGTGTCTGTATGTATGTACATGTGTCTGTATGTGTGTCTGTATGCATGTGTCTGTATGTGTGTCCATGTACATGTGTCTGTATGTGTGTCCATGTACATGTGTCTGTATGCATGTGTCTGTATGCATGTGTCTGTATGTGTGTCTGTATGTGTGTCCATGTACATGTGTCTGTATGTGTGTGTGTGTGTTACTTTTAATCCGGACCCCCCCCCCATTCCTGTACCATCAGAACTGCATTTGTAGGTCTTGTTTGTGATATCAGCCAGGACTGCGGCTCCTCTGAAAAGCAATCCATGCACAGATTGCTTTTCAGAGGCATTTGACAGGCGGTAAAGAGGCATTATTTTGCCTCCTCACCACCGGTTTTAAGCCTATAAAATCCAGCATCACTCTATGCCGCAACTGTGCAATGCACTCAGTTGCGGGTAGTTGCAGTGCAGCCCCATTCACCCTGGGTGTACCCCCAGCTGCTCCCTCTGCAGCTAAAGGGGGAGAAGTTGGGGGGTGGTAAAAACAGCTTAACCATGTGGTTTTACTGCCAATTAAAGGCCTAAAGCAGTAGTGAAGTGCATGTAAAGGCATTTTGTTTTCAGTTTTGGAGGGAAGGGCTAAATGGCTATTAGGTTATTTTTTGCTGTCTTTGTCCCACTGTCACACCTACTGTCCCGGAAGAGCAATATGAAATAAGAGAAAAACTCCCCAAAGTAAGTGGAGTATCCATTGTCATCTGAAAATTTGTCCTCTTTGAATGATTTATTTTTACTCCTTGGTGTAGTGACTTAAAAATTATGGATTTCCCCCCAACATTCTGTCTTGGGTACAATGGTCTCCAATATAAATAGAGAGGACAATCTTCCCAACAGGTATACAGACAGACATAAACAACTTGACAGAGTGTCTAAACATTCAATAAGCTATACACAAATAAAAAATCAACTTTACATACACTTTAACCACTTAAGGGCTGCCTTACGCAGATATACTGTGGTAGGGTGGCCCTCCTGCCCGAAATCACATATGTAAGTTTGTGCACAGGGTCTAGGATGTCGCAGGAGACCTGCTCCCGCTGTGTTCAATTAGTGGGTCGGGCAGACGCAATGTCAGCCGGGACTCGCCGATCATTGAAACGAGAGACAGAACGACGTCATGCCTTTGTAAACATGGCAGACTGCTATTCTGTCAAAGAGGAAGATAACGATCTTGTGTTTATGCTAAGCAGAAACCCAGATCTCTGTTTTCCTCAGGTTAAGACATCCCCGCTCAGTTAGAAAGCACTCCCTAGGAACACACTTAACCCTTTGATCGCCCCTGATGTTAACCCCTTCCCTGCCAGTGTCATCAGTACAGTGACAGTGCATTTTTTTAGCACTGATTACTGTATTGGTGTCACTGGTCCCCAAAAAGTGTCACATAGTGTCCGATTTGTCCGCCGCAATGTTGCAGTCCCGCTAAAAATAGCTCATCTTTTCTTATTATTTACTGGTACTGTAACTTGGGAAGTGAGCCAATTAGATTTTACCTCTAGCCTTTAAACATATTGCCCATAGGAATATGTGTATCAGTGCATTTGTAAACAGTCAATTTCAAGCATTCCCACTTCTGCTCTGTATTTTTTAATGACAACATTTCCTCCCAGTCTAAATCTTGAAGAGCAGACCTCAGCCTTGGAAAATTTGCTCTCCTAAAATTAATTCCAGTATGTGCTTGTTGTTTACAGCTAACATTAAATTAAATCATGCTATGGTCACTACCCAGGTGTTCTTTATGTGAATGAACATGAATTATAAGTCGAGATTGCACAGCACAGCATCATTTCCAGCTGGGGCCTCTATAAATGTTACCATAAAATTGCCTTGCAATAGGTTTATACATTTCTGCCCTTTTACTGTTTCAGCAGTGCCATTACTCCAGTCCATTTCAGGGTAGTTACAATCTCCCATTATTTTTCACATTTCAGCCCTTGCAGACTTTTCTATCTGTGCAAGAATCTAAGTCTCCACCTCCTAACAAAGGGTGGCCTTTAGCAAACTCCAGTAATTAACTTTAAAGTACACACACCCATATGCAGCTCCACCCATAATGCTTGAGCGCCATCACACTCTCCATCAACAAGGTCATTTTTCACAGTCGCTTTGAGAGTACTTCTCACATAGACAAACACTTCCATCTTTTTGTTTTACCTGCCAGATATAATAATAGCTCAATCTGGTGGAGAATGAGGCCAACATTTTCTTCATGCACCAAAGCTTCCAGTTCTCCTATTTTGTGTGGCAAACATCTGGCATTGGTAAACTAACACTTTAATTCTTTATCACATTTTGCACTTGTTTTTTGCATATATTTTTTAGTAGTGCAAACAGTACTGTAATTGCCATTATTTGTTTGTAACATGGGAAAATCCTTATCACCTGCCATTACCCTCCCCTCAACTTTTCCCATTCCTGCTCTTCATTAGTGTCTAACCCCTGAATGTCTTATCTACCCATTATATTCTAATCCTTCCTCCACCACAAACCAAGTTTAAATATTCTTCCAGCTTTGCCAATAACCTCTTTCCCAGTATAGCAGACCCTCTACCATTTGGGTGCAATCTTTAGCATAAACTGTAGGTTGAATCCCAATGAAAAGTCAGCCCAGTCCTCTCAAAACCCAAGTACTTCCCTCTTACACCATGTCTTTAGCCATGCAATCAGTTCTCTAATGCCGCGTACACACGATCGGAATTCTCGTCGGAAAAAACTCTGGCGGTTTTTCCAACGGAATTCCGCTCAAGCTGTGTTGCCTACACACGATCACACCAAATTCCGATGGTCAATAACACAGCGGCATAAAACACGTTCGACAGCACTATAAAAGGGAAGTTTAATGCTTCCGAGCATGCGTCGAATTGTTTCCGAGCATGCGTCGGAATTTTGCGTGTCGGAATTGCATACACACGATCGGAAAATCCGATAGAAAGGTTTTCCGTCGGAAAAATTGAGAACAGGTTCTCAATTCAAAGTCCGTTGGAAATTCCGACAGAAAAAGACCGCTGGGCATACACACGGTCGGAAAATCCGATGAAAAGCTCCCATCGGACTGTTTCCATTGGAAATTCCAACCGCGTGTACGCCGAATAAGCTTCCCCTGACATTTTTGTGTTGTAAATGGCACAGGTAATATTCCAGAAAATATAACCTTTGAGGTTCCTCTTTTATCTTCCATGTATTCTGTCATTGGTCTCTACATGGCCACAGGAGCCCTAGAAATGCACTATTAATCTAAACCCATACACACATACACACCTCCTGCACATTGCTATAGGTCAGTGTGTGTAATGGATGAACTCAATAACTAAAGAAACTTACAGGGGCCAGGGTAAAGAACCAACTACATGAGATGATAATAATATTTTCTGTTTGGCAATTCCCAGGATTTGGGGTGCTCTACAGTTAACTCAATGTATTTGCAGGCCAGCATTTAAAGAGAATGTAAACCCACTTTGCAGGCTTGTACCTACAGGTAAGCTTATAATAAGGTTTGGACGATGTGTAAAATCTACAAAAACAGAATGCAATGATTTCAAAATCTCAGAAACACAGTTTATTTACAACAGAAAATAAAATAACATATAAAATGTAAATTAAACTGGAAAATGTACCCTTTTAAGAAAAATAAGGCACTCTTGAAATTGATGGCAGCAACACATCTCAAAAAAGTTGGGACAGGGCTATGTTTATCACAGAGCCTTCCCCTCTTCTTTTAACCGCTTCCCGACCGCCGCCTGTACATATACGTCGGCAGAATGGCACGGCTAGGCAAAAGCATGTATATATACGTCCCCTTTAATTGCCTAGCCGTGGGGGCGCGCTCGCGATCTGGTCGGGAGCTCCGGGACCAGCGGACCCGATCGCCGCTGGTGTCCCGCGATTGGTTCACAGAGCTGAAGAAGGGGGAGAGGTCTGTGTAAACAAACCTCTCCCCGCGCTTCCTACACTGCCTGTCATTGATCGGCTGTTCCCTGTCATCGGGAAAGCCGATCAATGACATCAGACGTACAGCCACGCCCCCCTACTGTAAAAAAAAAAAACACAACACGTCACACTAACTCCTCCCCGCCCCCTAGTGGTTAACTCCTTCAATGCCACTGTCATTTACATAGGAATCAGTGCATTTAAATAGCACTGATTTCTATATAATTGATAATGGTCCCAAAAATGTGTCAAAAATGTCCGATGTGTCTGCCATAATGTCTCAGTCACAATAAAAATCGCTGATCGCCGACATTACTAGTAAAAAAAAAAATATTAATAAAAATGCTATAAAACTATCCCCTATTTTGTAAATGCTATAACTTTTGCGCAAACAAATCAATAATCGCAATTTTTACCAAAAATATGTAGAAGAATACGTATCGGTCTAAACTGAGGAAAAAAATGTTTTTTTATATATTTTTTGGGGATATTTATTATGCAAAAAGTAAAAAATATTGCATTTTTTTCAAAATTGTCGCTCTATTTTTGTTTATAGCGCAAAAAATAAAAACCGCAGGGGCGATCAAATACCCCCAAAAGCAAGCTCTATTTGTGGGAAAAAAAGGACGCCAATTTTGTTTGGGAGCCACGTTGCACGACCGCGCAATTGTCAGTTAAAGCGACGCAGTGCCGAATCGCAAAGAGGGGCCTGGTTCTTTGGCTGCAAATTGGTCCGGGGCTGAAGTGGTTAACAACACTTTGTAAATGTCTGGGAACTGAGACCAGTTGCTGGAGTTTTGGGAGAGAAATGTTGTGGCCTGATATATAAGATTCTAACTACTCTTGTGTCTTGTGTCTTCTTTGTTGCATTTTTGGTTTCAAGATGTGCCAAATATTTTCAATTGGTGAACGGTCTAGACTGCAGGCAGGTCAGTTGCAACTCTTTTTGAGGTGTGTTATTGCCATCAATTTCAAAATGACCTTTTTTTTCTTAAAATTTAGCATTTTCTCAGTTTAAACATTTGATATGTTTTCTATTGTGAAAAAAATATGGGTTTATGAGATTTGCAAATCATTTCATTTTTTTTTTATGTAGCTTTTACACAGCGTCCCAACTTTTTTGGAATTGAGGTTGTAGAAACCTGAAATTATGAAAAGAAAATAACATAACTTGGATTAACCTTTGTCATGCAGACCACATAATGCATATAAAGAATGGCAACAATTTTATAAAGGAATTGACCTATGCTTCACTGCTGGAAAACTGCCAAAGATAGGTGACCTATGTGTCTATAGATTTAATGTTGACCCTTGTTATTCAGCAAATATTTTGCCACCGTTGATTTTCTTATTTTACCAGATGTAGCAATAGGTAGCTTTTACATGCTATTTTACTTAAGCGGAACTGTGGGTGGCACAAGTTCTATTTATTTCATTGAATACCTGTAAGGCAATGTGCCTTCTGCCGTGAAAAGGGTAAGCTGCATATATTTCTGAATGCTAATCTTCATTCAAATATCCTGGTAGTGAAAAGGTCACGATGAATGATTAATGTATTATGTTGTAACCATATACCACAAGAAAAGCTTTTTGAGCTACTTGTCATCTGCTTGCAGAATGACCACACCAAAAGAGTAAAAGCACTGTATTTCTTTTGTAAACAAAAAAATAATTGTACATATTTTATCAGCCTACTAACCATTAAATAACTGTCATTTAGAAAATACATTATTAAAACAATTCATATTAAATGTATTTTTAACAAAGCATTATGCTGCTCAGTAAAAAGTGTTAAATACAAACCAAAATTATGAATTTAAAGAGCCAGTATTGATTTGGAAATATTTGAAAATGAATTGCTGTTAATCAATCTGGAAAATCTGAAAAACAGTCACTTCCAGCGCTAATAGGTCTTCCGAGGTGTGGAGTAACAGATGCCAGATAAAATGGTGGTGTGAAAGGTATATATGGTATCCCAAAACTAAGTGGATGCTGCCTTCCTCAGATGGGGTAATCCGAAAGGAACTACAAGAAAAACAGGAATGAAAGGTGCGCACAACTAGTGCATTACCAGAGATAATTTAATAATAAACATAAACACAGTGCATGGACATGCACAGAACATGGGGTACAGCTAAACCTATAGCCAAAACAAAAAACTCCATCATAACTACACAAATAAATAAATAATGATAATTCATTCAAATCCGTGATATATTGCATATTCATTTATATTTAGTCAGATGAATGCAGGTGTAGGAACACATAAGCAAAAAAGGGGATGCAGGATTGATAAATGGGTCAATCCATGTCTCACCTCTACATGCTTGAAGTAGCAGCGGGGGGAGGAGGGGGGGTTGGGCAATCATAGGTGTCCAAAAACCGCACACTAGGATCACCTGACCGGAAGCTTCAGAATTGTCAGGAACTGGGGAAAAACCCCAACAGACGCCAGCAGGATCATCCCCGCTGTAGTGCGCTGATCAGTGAACACCCAATGTCACACAGGCACCTTACCAGACCCCAGGTAACCAGCTCGGTGCCAGGGGGAATCCACTTCCTGGAAACTCAGGAAGACGCCTGATGACAACAAGTCCCCATAGACATGAATGGGCAAAGATAGATGAAAGAAAAAAAAAAAATTTTTTTTTTCAACAATTTAATTAAAAAAATTTAAAAAATAACAAAAAAATTCTCAGAAAAAACTGGACCACTAGAAAATAGTAAATTAATAAAAATAAATGAATTAATTAATTAATTCAGAAAAAAATAAAAAATTTAAATTTATTGCGATGAATTTTGCACAACAAATCATTTTATCGTTGTGCAAAATTCTTAGCAATAATTTTTTTTTTTTAATTCATTCGTTTATTTATTTATTTATTTTTTTGTAATTTACTATTTTCTAGTGATCCAGTTTTGCCAGAGAATTTTTTGTTATTTTTTAAATTTTTAAATTTAATTTTTGAAAAAAATTATTTTAAAAAAGTTTTTATTTTTTTCTTCCATCTATCTTTGCCCATTCATGTCCATGGGGACACGGTTGTACTGATCCCGCCCCAGAAGTGATGTCACTTGTCATCAGGCGTCTTCCTGAGTTTTCAGGAAGTGGATGGGGAATCCTCAGTGGATGGCACTGAGCTGGTTCCCTGGGGTCTGGTAAGGTGGCTTTGTGACATTGGGTATTCACTGATCGGCGCACTACAGCGGGGATGATCCTGCTGGCGTCTGTTGGGGTTTTCCCCCTTTCCTGGCAATTCTGAAGCTTCCGGTCGGGTGATCCTAGTGTGTGGTATTTGGACACCTGAGTGCCCCTCCCCCCGCAGCTACTTCAGGCATGTAGAGGTGAGGCATGGATTGACCCATTTATCAATCCTGCATCCCTTTTTTGCTCATGTGTTCCTACACCTGCATTCATCTGACTGAATACAAATGAATGTGCAATATATCACGCATTTGAATGAATTATCATTATTTATTTGTGTATTTATGATGGAGCTCTTTGTTTTGGATATAGGTTTTTGATATTTTTTTTTGTTGTTTTTACATTAGTGCACCTATTTATATATATATATATATATATATATATATATATATATATATATATATATATATATATATATATATATATATATACATTTTTATTTATGTACTTTTATGTACATTTTTTGTTGTTTTTGTATTTTTTGTATTATGCATTTTTATGTACATTTTTTGTTGTTTTTACATTAGTGCACCTATTTATATATATATATATATATATATATATATATAAATATACATTTTTTTTTCTTTCCCTCCCCTTTGAGGGCATGACTCTTTTTGACACACAATTTTAAATTACACCATTCCCTATGGCATGGATTGACCCATTTATCAATCCTGCATCCCTTTTTTGCTCATGTGTTCCTACACCTGCATTCATCTGACTGAATACAAATGAATGTGCAATATATCACGCATTTGAATGAATTATCATTATTTATTTGTGTATTTATGATGGAGCTCTTTGTTTTGGATATAGGTTTTTGATATGTTTTTTGTTGTTTTTACATTAGTGCACCTATTTATATATATATATATATATATGTATATATATATTTATATATATATATATATATATATATATATATATATATATATATATATATATATATATACATTTTTATTTATGTACTTTTATGTACATTTTTTGTTGTTTTTGTATTTTTTGTATTATGCATTTTTATGTACATTTTTTGTTGTTTTTACATTAGTGCACCTATTTATATATATATATATATATATATATATATAAATATACATTTTTTTCTTTCCCTCCCCTTTGAGGGCATGACTCTTTTTGACACACAATTTTAAATTACACCATTCCCTATAAAAGCGCTTGCCCATGGTGTACGAGACTAGCCTAGCTCTGAGGAAGGGGGTGCGCCCCCGAAAACGCATTAGCTGTACCCAGTGTTCTGTGCATGTCCATGTACTGTGTTTATGGCCTTTTGTCAGTTGCATTTTGTGAGTACTCACTTTTATACAAAAATTTCTTAATATTAAATTATCTCTGGTAATGCACTAGCTGTGCGCACCTTCCATTTCTGTTTTTCTTGTAGAAATTATAATATTTTAATTCAGAGGTGTGAAATGGGATGTTGCACTCTATAGAAAGAGCTGTGGATGTGATGGAATGCTGACTCTAAACATTCCATTATCTTATTTTTATTTTATTTTTATGATTGCATATCAGCAGCATTGTGGCTTAGTGGTTGGAACTCTTGTTATGCAGCTCCTGGGTCCTGGCGGTTTGTTGAGTTATTTTAAGGGGACAGCAAATTTACACTGTTAGGCTTGGTTCACACAGGGGCAACCCGACTTACAGCACGACTTTAAGTAACTTACAACGCGACTTAAAGTTGCCTCCAGGACAGCGAATAATCAGCTCTCTGGGAGGGAGGGGTTTGCCTGGGTAAACAAATTTATTTTCCTATAAAGTCGCTTCAATATAGATGGAGATCCGACTTGGAGGCGACTTCCATTGAATTCTATGGGTACATGTCGCCTAGAAGTCGCCTTGAAGTAGTACAGGAATCTTTTCTGAAGTCGGAGCGACTTCAGTAGTGTGCATTAAGACGGTTCTTATTCACTTCAGTAGATTTTCTTATGTCCAGTGATTTGGAGCGACTTGAGGTCTGACAAGTCGGATCCCAAGTCGCTGTAGTGTGAACCGACACTTAGACAAGCTGTACACTCCCTATTTTACATTGTAGCAAAGTGGCATTTCTTCAGTGTTGTCACATGAAAAGATATAATAAAATATTTACAAAAATGTGCCGGGTGTACTTACTTGTGTGATATACTGTATATTGCATTCAATAAGAGTTTTTTTTAAATGATCAATACTCCCTGCAGACTCCACCAACTGTGGAATTGAGTTCCACACCCTTACTGCTCTGATAACAAAGAATCCCTTACACAGTTTAGGATTAAACTGCTTTTTTATAACTTAGGTGGCCACGTGTCATCGTAAGCAACCTTAGACTGAATAGTTTTCTCCCAATGCTAGAATCACCACTGAGATATTTTTACATCGCTATAATTTCTCTTAACTTTCACATAACTGAGGTCCTCCAGTCCACTTATAAGCTTTGATGCCCTATTCTTGACTTTCTCCAGTTATAGCACATCCTTCCTGAGGACTGATGACTAGAACTGGGTGGCATACTAAAGGTGTGGCTGGACCAGAGTTTTGTAAAATGGTAGAACATATTGTGGCATAACTAAACAAATCAAAAAATAGGCATGGATTGGGTCCCCCCCCCCCCGGACACTATTTAGATCCAGTTTGTATTTTCTTCCACGTTTATATGGGCAAGGGTTTTAAGTTTTACATTGTTAAAATAACATCAAGAGTAGACATATTCATAACTGTAAGCCAAAGGAACAATATGTAAAGGTGCTGAAGGTGAAACAATCTCTAAGCAATTGTGATACACAACAAAAAACTGAAACCCTCCCCCGACTCCTGTGTCACTGGCCCCGACTCCTGTGTCACTGGATTTGATTTGCTATCAATCTATCCAATGGACCCAGGACAGTGACATGAGCTGCTCTGCTCGTTCTCGATGCTGGAACGATCAGGCTCATGTAAGAAAAAGGGTGGCTCTGGGTGCGGGGGGGGGCGGGTTGCAGAAGGTTTTTCACCTTAATGCATTGAATGCATTAAGGTGAAAACCCCTGAGGGTTTACAACTCCTTTAAATAGCAATAGATTGACTGGAAACATGACACAGGTGGGAACGTGCAGGAGCTACTGTATGATGGACTGACGATAACTAAAAACAAGGGGGAACAAGGAAATTAGTGCAGCTTACAATACCTATCTCATTAAAGTTCCTCTTAAGAGGCTAGCATAGTCGAAGAAGGATTTGCATATCATTTCAGCTATTCTCTCTAACACACAAACCTCATAAAAAAACATATGTTCATTGAGCTCCAGGTAAATATCACAACAGAGTTAGGAGATCTGGTAAAAAGCTACATACCACTTCCCCTAAAGTAGGGCTTTAGTATTTATCTATTCATCTGTAAAATAAATGTCAGTCACCTGGAACAGAGATTGCTGTAAAAATGCAGTGATAAAAGGCATGTGGTTTCTTGAATCCTTAAACTCAAATTTGTTTTACATCGACATATTGGCACCACCCTTTCTCCATATGCATGTCTTGTTCTTTGCATTAATAAATTTGCTGGTTACTCAAACATGGTTACTGAAGGTTGCTTTCTCTTTTAGATGATGTCAGTCTATCACTTTGTGCCTTCTCTGCAATCATTGGGTAACAAGACCCTTAGCTTCTCACATTTCTTCATAGTAGGATCGCCATCCATATAATGGAAGTGATTGGGTATAAGTAGGTGTTTGAAGAAAGTATGACAGGTGAATGAATAGAGCTGGGGTTAGAATAGCACATATACCGTATCTGTACCTAAATAAGCAATGTGCTGTATGGCCATGTTTATGATGCAATTTGATTAGAAAACTTTCTTAATCATTTGTCTCAATTTTTTTCTATAAGGAACGATCAGCTTTTATTATGAGTACGGAGAGATCCACCGCTCCAGGATTAACCACCCAAACTCAATCCCACAGCTGTTCCTATGGTTAGAGAACCCGGGTGCAGGCACGGCACAAGCTGATGAAGATGCAAATTAAGGACTCTGGACGGCCGCATTAGCTATTTTCTTGCTTTGCTGTGACCTATTTTTGTGTGATTCCATATTTTACCAATAAAGGCTTTTGAATTTTTCTTGGAGTGCGGCCGTCCAGAGTCCTTAATTTGCATCTTCATCAGCTTTTATTATGAATTTAAAAAAATACTCATAAAGCTGAAATCGGGACAAGCACTATCTATACGGCAACGTATCATGTCAAAACCAGTATTTGAAAGTGAAGGATATTTAAGGGCAAACCATCTAATCCTAATGTTATACAATGTCAAAGCTAAACTTGCTCTGGCTGGCATTGCAAACACACAATTAGATTAACAGAACTCACATTCCTAAGTATTGTGGTCCGGTCTGAAACCGTGCATCAAGTTTAATTTATAGATGTTCTTTGTCCTGAATGACTTACTGTAAAATTGAAAATGCTTTGTACATTAATGGTTACCAAAAGGACACTTGTTGCTTTTCAGAAATGCAGAACAGCTTGGTAGTATAACACAATTGAATAAATCAATTAAAAATACATGGTATTTATTTGGAAGCTGCAAAGCTCTTATACATTTTTGTTAAGAAGCTAAATTGATTTTATTTAGCTGCATTAATTGAGCAGATTACTTTAAGAATAGCTTTCACTTTATTTAAAAATGCATTATAAAGCATAATGTCCCCTCAAGTGCTATTAAACATATTTACTGATCATTTAGTTTTGTCTAAATTAAATTTGAAGAAAACATAAATATTTACTAAGTAAATCCCTAAGTTGATGACAAATAAACTATTCTTTTAAACCAATAAAAGAAACATGCATTTGTGAAAATGATTTCATAAGAACAGAAAACTCTCATTGATTTTATAAACACGGTTGTTAGGTATTTTATTAAAGTAGAACTATGCTCAATCTATTAAAGCACATATGTTATGAAGGCTGCCCATTCCAGGAAGGCTTGAACATTTTGTAAATATCTGTAATACTAGTACCGTTGGATAGGAACTACATTTGATAGGCAAGGCATATACTTCTGCAATGAAATCACTGCAGCCCTGTTAACCTTGCTGCTGCATTAGCTCCTTAAGTGTTAGCACTAGGGATGAGCATAGGGTTGTCCAGGTACCTGTCTGAATGTCAGAGTCTGTTTGGCAGATGCAAATATCATATATACTGTACAGTGCCTTGCAAAAGTATTCACCCCCTTGGCTTTTTTACCTATTTTGTTACATTACAGCCTTTAGTTCAATGTTTTTTTAATCTGAATTATATGTGATGAATCAGAACACAATAGTCTAAGTTAGTGAAGTCAATTTCGAAAAATATATACATACAACTATTTTTCAGAAATGACAAACTGATAATTGGCATGAGCGCATTTATTCACCCCCTTTGTTATGAAGCACATAAAAAGCTCTGGTGCAACCAATTACCTTCAGAAGTCACATAATTAGTGAAATGATGTTCACCTGTGTGCAATCTAAGTGTCACATGATCTTTCATTACATATACACACCCTTTTGAAAGGCCCCAGAGGCTGCAACACCTAAGCAAGATGCACCACTAACCAAACACTGCCATGAAGACCAAAGAACTCTCCAAACAAGTAACGGACAATAGTGAAAAAATTATTAGACCCCTGCGCTTTTGGTTAAAATTAAAAATGAGGAGCTGCAGCCTCTATCAATAAATTCACCCTAAGGTAAATCTAGAAGAAATGTGAAAAAGAGGGGATAGGTATGGCTCTACTCTTATTAAGAGGTGACCTACAACCTCTAAATACTTGAGGGGTGTGTGTCACAGGTGCATTTAATGCAAAGTGACAATAAAAGTGCAGAAAATAAATGTCTGTATATTCACAAAAATCCACAAAAAATCCTACTGTGTAAACTTCCTAACCGCTTATATATAATGCATATTGTTATGTTCAAACAAAAATAAAATAAAATAAACACAATCCTGTGCAAAACCTGCAAATCAAAGTGACATTTCTGTGCAAAAAAATCCAACATATATGACTGGTGTATATTGTTACTGTAAAACTGGTTTCAGAAATATGCATATACCGTCCTTAAACCCTGGTGTATAAAAAAAAGTCCAATAAAGTGACAATTTGCTCCTTCAAATTGTTCTGTGCTTTTTGGAAAACAGTGCCCCATAAGAAACACACTCACCACTATTATTCACCCCACAAGGAGGTACTTCACCTTTACAATATGAGCCACTGTGTAGCCTGTGGAGTGGGAGGAAACTTCCTGTCCTGTGTTCTCCAAGTGCCCCCTTGTCTGCAATGTAACTGGTCTCCTCACTGTTAACCTCTTAGATGTTGCCCACATGTAGAGAGGAAAGAGACTCCATAGTGTGATACCGTACAAATATCCCAAAATGTATTAATAATACTGATGGGTACTCACATTTAATAAAAATCATTAAACGCGAAAACAGTGTTTAAAAACAGGAAACCGGAGCGATCTGCGCTCCACGGCTCGAAACCGGAAGTAAGGCAATGACGCTGTATAGTCCCACCCTATATAAATTTTGGGATATTTGTACGGTATCACACTATGGAGTCTCTTTCCTCTCTACACGTGGGCAACATCTAAGAGGTTAACAGTGAGGAGGCCACTTACATCGCAGACAAGGAGGCACTTGGAGAACACAGGACAGGAAGTTTCCTCCCACTCCACAGGCTACACAGTGGCTCATACTGTGAGGGTGAAATACCTCCTTGTGGGGTGAATAATAGCAGTGAGTGCATTGCAAACCATCCAACTTGAAGGAGCTGGAGCAATTTTCCAAGGAGGAATGGGCAAAAATCCCAGTGGTAGGATGTGGCAAGCTCATAGAGACTTATCCAAAGCGACTTGGAACTGTGATAGCCGCAAAAGGTGGCTCTACAAAGTATTGACTTTGGGGGTGAATGGTTATGCACATTGACTTTTTCAGTTATTTTGTCCTATTTGTTGTTCGCTTCACAATAAAAATAAAAACATATTCAAAGTTGTGGGCATGTTCTGTAAATTAAATGATGCAAATCCTCAACCAATCCATGTTAATTCGAGGTTGTGAGGCAACAAAACACGAAAAATGCCAAGGGGGGTAAATACATTTGCAAGGCACTGTATGTCACCGTGCTTCTGTGGCTGCTGTCTCAGCCTCAGTGGCCCACAAGCCGGTGTGGTACAAGAGGCTCTCCTCTACACGTCAGGCTCACAAAACCAGGTAAGTGACAGTACCAAATAGCCATGACTGAGCCTGCAGGAGGATCCTCTCCCTTGGAGGAAATCTGCCAGCATCTTACTTCACTCTCCCAGGCGGTGAAATCCCTGCAGGAAGGCTCTACTCGGCTGGAGGGCCATGTTCAGGCACTGACCTGCTGCGACTTCTGCTGCATCCTCCACTACATCTGTGCCTGCTACATAATGCCAATCCACTGATTGCCATTATAGCCACTAAGTTGGCTACTAGTTCTATTTTTCTCTCTTAATATATAAAAATAACTGTCAGTTGATTAACATAGGTGGTCATTGATTCAGATGTTGAAATTTGATAGAATTGTATCTACTACATTATTGTTACAGCATTACTACCTTTATCTATATATCTATATATATATATATATATATATATATATATATATATATATATATATATATATATATATATATATATATATACAGTGGTGTGAAAAAGTGTTTGCCCCCTTCCTCATTTCCTGTTCCTTTGCATGTTTGTCACTCTTTAAGTGTTTCGGAACATCAAACCAATTTAAACAATAGTCAAGGACAACACAAGTAAACACAAAATGCAATTTGTAAATGAAGGTGTTTATTATTAAAGGTGAAAAAAAAATCCAAACCATCATGGACCTGTGTGAAAAAGTGATTGCCCCCTAAACCTAATAACTGGTTGGGCCACCCTTAGCAGCAACAACTGCAACCAAGCGTTTGCGATGACGTGCAATGAGGCTTTTACAGCGTCCTGGAGGAATTTTGGCCCACTCATCTTTGCAGAATTGTCCTAATTCAGTTACATTAGAGGGTTTTCGAGCATGAACGGCCTTTTTAAGGTCATACCACAACATCTCAATAGGATTCAGGTCAGGACTTTGGCTAGGCCACTCCAAAGTCTTCATTTTGTTTTTCTTCAGCCATTCGCTGGTGGACTTGCTGGTGTGTTTAGGATCATTGTCCTGCTGCAGAACCCAAGTTCGTTTCAGCTTGAGTACACGAACAGATGGTCGGACATTCTCCTTCAGGATCTCTTGGTAGACAGCAGAATTCATAGTTCCTTTTATCACGGCAAGTCTTCCAGTCCTGAAGCAGCAAAACAGCCCCAGACCATCACACTACCACCACCATATTTTACTGTTGGTATAATGTTCTTTTTCTGAAATGCAGTGTTCCTTCTACGCCAGATATACTTGGACACACACCTTCCAAAGAGTTCCACTTTTGTCTCATCGGTCCACAGAATGTTGTCCCAAAAGTCTTGGGGATCATCAAGATGTGTTGTGGAGAAATTGAGACGAGCTTTGATGTTCTTTTTGCTCAGCAGTGGTTTTCTCCTTGGAACTCTGCCATGCAGGCCATTTTTGCCCAGTCTTTTCCTGATGGTGGAGGCATGAACGCTGACCTTAACTGAGGCAAGTGAGGCCTGCAGTTCCTTGGACGTTGTTGTGGGGTCTTTTGTGACCTATTGGATGAGTCGTCGCTGCGCTCTTGGGGTAATTTTGGGCGGCCGGCCACTCCTGGGAAGGTTCACCACAGTTCCATGTCTTCGCCATTTGTGGATAATGGCTCTCACTGTGGTTCGCTGGATTCCCAAAGCTTTGGAAATGGCTTTATAACCCTTTCCAGACTGATAGATCTCAATTACTTTCTTTCTCAATTGTTCCTGAATTTCTTTGGGTCTCGGCATGATGTGTAGCTTTTAAGGATCTTCTGGTGGACCTTACTGTGTCAAGTAGCTCCTATTTAAGTGATGCCTTGATTGTGAACAGGTGTGGCAATAATCAGGCCTGGGTGTGGCTAGAGAAATTGAACTCAGGTGTGGACAACCACAGTTATAGTATGTTTTAACAAGGGGGGCAATCACTTTTTCACACAGGGCCATGATGGTTTGGATTTTTTTTCACCTTTAACCACTTGACCACTGGGCACTTAAACACCCTTAATAACCAGACCAATTTTCAGCTTTCGGTGCTCTCACACTTTGAATGACAATTACTCATTCATACAACACTGTACCCATATGAATTTTTTGTCCTTTTTTTCACACAAATAGAGCTTTCTTTTGGTGGTATTTAATCACCTCTGGGTTTTTTATTTTTTGCGCTATAAAAGAAAAATGACTGAAAATTCAGTAAAAAAAAATGAATTTTTCTTCGTTTTTGTTATAAAATTTAGCAAATTTGTAATTTTTCTTGATACATTTTGGCCAAAATTTATACTGCTACATATCTTTGTTAAAAATAAGTACAAATTGGGGTATATTATTTGGTCTTTGTGAAAGTTATAGAGTCCACAAGCTATGGTGCCAATATCTGAAAATTGATCACACCTGAAGTACTGACGGCCTATCTCATTTCTTGAGACCCTAACATGCCATAAAAGTACAAATACCCCCCAAATGACCCCTTTTTGGAAAGAAGACATTCCAAGGTATTTAGTAAGAGGCATGGTGAGTTTTTTGAAGTTGTCATTTTTTCCCACAATTCTTTGCAATATCAAGATTTTTTTTAAAAAATTTTTTTTTCACAAAATTGTCATATTAGCAGGTTATTTCTCACACACAGCATATGCATACCACAAATTACACCCCAAAACACATTCTGCTATTACTCCCGAGTACGGCGATACCACATGTGTGAGACTTTTACACAGCGTGGCCACATACAGAGGCCCAACATGCAGGGAGCGCCATCAGGTGTTCTGGAGCACCCAGGCCAATTCTGACATTTCTCTCCTACATGTAAAAATCATCATTTATTTGCTAGAAAATTACATAGAACCCCAAAATATTATATATGTTTTTTTAGCAAAGACCCTAGAGAATACAATGGCGGTTGTTGCAACTTTTTATCTAGCACAGTACTTGCGCAGCAATTTTTCGACCGTGTTTTATTTGGAAAAAAAATGTTTTGTGCTTTACAAAAAACAAAACTGTAAATTTAGCCCAATGTTTTTGCATAATGTGAAAGATGAAGTTACGCCGAGTAAATAGATACCCAACATGTCACGCTTCAAAATTGCACACACTCGTGAAATGGCGCCAAACTTCGCTACTTAAAAATCCCCATAGGCTTTAATTTTGTTTACTGGTTACATGTTTTGAGTTACAGAGGAGGTCTAGGACCAAAATTATTGTTCTCGCTCTAACGTTCGCAGCGATACCTCACATGTGTGGTTTGAACACCGTTTTCATATGTGGGCGGGACTTACGTATGCGTTCGCTTCTGCGTGCGAGCACACGGGGACAGGGACGCTTTAAAAAAATATATATATATTTTATTGTTCATTTTACTTTATTTATTTTAGTTTGACCCTTTTTTTCCCCCCAAAAAATTTTTTGATCACTTTTATTCCTATTACAAGGAATGTAAACATCCCTTGTAATAGGAATATGGCATTACAGGTCCTCTTTACAGTGAGATATGGGGTCAATAAGACCCCACATCTCACCTCTAGGCTGGAAAGCCTGAAATAAAAAAAAAAAACGATCCTGGCTTTGATCGTAGCGAGTATCGCAGGGTATTGTTGGGTATTGCAGGGTATGGCAGAGTATCGCAGGGTATTGCAGAGTATCGCCGGGTATTGCAGAGTATCGCAGGGTATGGTAGAGTATCGCAGAGTATCGCCGGGTATTGCAGAGTATCGCCAGGTATCGCAGAGTATCGCAGAGTATCGCAGGGTATGGCAGGGTATGGCAGGGTATGGCAGGGTATGGCAGAGCATCGCAGAGTATCGCAGGGTATTGCAGGGTATCGCAGGGTATAGCAGAGTATCGCAGGGTATGGCAGAGTAATGCAGGGTATGGCAGAGTATCGCAGGGTATCGCAGGGTATGGCAGAGCATCGTAGGGTATGGCAGAGCATCGTAGGGTATGGCAGAGCATCGCAGGGTATGGCAGAGCATCGCAGGGTATGGCAGGGCATCGCAGGGTATGGCAGGGCATCGCAGGGTATGGCAGAGCATCGCAGGGTATGGCAGAGTATCGCAGGGTATTGCGGGGTATGGCAGAGTATTGCGGGGTATGGCAGAGTATTGCGGGGTATGGCAGAGTATTGCGGGGTATGGCATCAAATGACGCCGGTTTGCTTACACGTGATCACTCCGTCATTTGACGGAGCGATCACGTGGTAAACGGCCTCTGGACCCGGCGATCATGGATCCTCTCGAGTGCGCGCACCAGGGGGCGCGCAAGAGCAGAATTCTGTGAGGCCGTTAATTAACGGCCTCCCAGAGTTAAGCAACCGCCCTGTAGCCGTTTTCGGCTATGGGCCGGTTGTTAACTGGTTAATAATAAACACCTTCATTTACAAATTGCATTTTGTGTTTACTTGTGTTGTCCTTGACTATTGTTTAAATTGGTTTGATGTTCCGAAACACTTAAGTGTGACAAACATGCAAAGGAACAGGAAATGAGGAAGGGGGCAAACACTTTTTCACACCACTGTATATATATATATATATTTTATTTTTTCCTTATTTAAATTTTTTACTGTTTTTCTTTTTGTGTGCGAAAAATCTCATTTGTGAATGTATGTGCGTCCCCACAGCCATGGCTTTGCCTCATCCTAATAACCATCTTTCCCACCAGTTAGCAGCCATCCGAGTTCTGCAGGGATTCAACTGCCCTGTGTCTACGTTTCCTTCATGTATTATTGGAGACCATATGGACGCCCAGGGCATCCATGTCCTACTGACAGGGCACCCGATACCCTGTTCAGTTTTGTGCGTACGGCTCACTCTATCCACGATTGTGGATCTCTCCTTATGATAGTTATTTGCCCTCCCACCACCAGAGGGAGTCACTCCCTCTGTCTTCTCGGTTGAGTCATAGAACCTGGCAGCGACGGATCGGACAGACTGTAGCGATGCGGTTCGTGGGACAGTATACACATGCGCTTTCAGTCTTAGGACCGGGTGGGGGTATAAAAGGCCACTGGCTCCGGCGATTAGATGCTGCAGGAGCCTAGGGATATTGATATGCTGTCATTGAACATCAGGTAATCCACTGAAAGCTTTGTTTCTGTAGGGGCAACCATGGTTGTGTTTCTGTTCCTTTGTGCTGCTATTTTTAAAGTCCTGGCTATGCTATTTAATACTTTGAAGCATTGCTTGCTCGTTTAAGTATTCCTTTCCTTGTTGTTGGATTACTACAAAGTTGTCTTTTGCCCCTTTTTCTTATTGGTCTTTGAGAGCTAATTTCTGTCCTTCTATGTCATATTTTTTGATTCATGTCCAGCTTTGGAGACAAATACCTGAGGGTATAGACAGCGTTTTCAATCCCTTGGAACTAAGTCCACTGCAGAATTTATTTTTTTAAGTTGACTTTTTTGAACATACTTTGCTTTCTCTGGAATACAATCTGATATATTTCAATATATATATTTTTCAGCTGGTCCTTTTCTGCCCCCTGTGGCCACCTGCTACATGTGGTTTCCTTGACGCAGCTAATGGTCTAAAAACTGTAGCAGTGTTTGGATCTATTATAGGAGATATAGGTAAGAGGCATCACTTTGACTTTGGAGACGCACATGCATGTGATATGATGTTGTGTATTTAGGTGAATTGAGTACTGTGCTGTATATATATATATATATATATATATATATATATATATATATATATATATATATATATATATATATATATATATATATATATATATATATATATATATATATATGATATGCAATCCTAGATTGACTGATTATGATATACACATGTATTTGTGTTTTTGTTTTCTTTGATAGAAGGCTTGTACCACAAAACTGGATGGCATTCCCTGAAGAAGCCCGACATATGGGCGAAACATGTTGGGAATTCCACCTTATATGCTGTCTTGTTAACATTGTGTTACATTGTACTTGCTAATTGCTATATCTTCCAACTTAATTATTTTTATTTTGGGTTTCAAAATAAAAACGTTTAAACATTATATTTGATGTTTTTGCAATCGATTCTGCACCTAAAAAATACCATATATCCTCCTTGTTCATTGACTAAATTCAGGGATGTGGTGCTTAAATTAAATTGACAGGTCCATGGTCAAAAAATCTCTTTCTACAGCCACTGGGGTCTCTGCCAGCTCTCCATTAAGGATGCTACCCCCGAACCTCGAGTTCCAGACCCCGAGAGGTTCTCCGGTGACCGGAGCTAGTTTAGAGCCTGTCAGCTCTACTTTGCTCTTCAACCAAGGACATTTTCTCTAGAAGCTACAATGGTGGGATTTACCATTTCCCTGCTCCAAGGAGAACCACAGTACTGGGCTCATCGTCTACTGGAAGAAAGCAACACACAGTTAAATACCCTGCAACTATTCTTTACGGCCATGTCACAGCTGTACGATGACCCGCAACAAACCACCACTTCTGAATTTGCCTTCAGCAAGGTCGCAATCCAGTCGAAGATTACATCATGGATTTCAGACATTGGAGTGCAGACACCGACTGAAACGACGCAGCCCTGCGTTACCAGTTCAGTTTGGGCCTCTCAGAAGAGCGCTTAAGGATGAGCTTGCCTGGGTAGGTGCATCAAACACACTAGAGACTTTGATCACGCTATCGATACAGATAGATCGCCGATTATGCGAGCGTAGATCTGAGAGATCCTTGCAGCAGTTTAGACCAACATGGATGTTACCCAAAGCACCCAGGTTTGCTGACCCCGTGTTTGGAAATCCTGCCCCACCTGTTCCAGAGGCACCTGAACCAAGGCAGTTGGGTTTGATCTGTTCATCACTAACCGCAGAAGAACGCCAAAGTTGATGGATGCAAAACCTCTGTCTCTACCATGGGGAATCCAGTCATTACATACGCACCTGTCTAACTAAGCTACGTAGATGCCTTTCACTTTGTTCAGCTAAACAACCCAACATATCTGCAAATTCAGCTCACATAGTCTCATTTCAGCTTCCGGAAAGAACAGCGCCAGTGACTGCAATCATTGATTTAAGAGCTGATGGAGATGATCAAATTATCTGAATGAATTGATGCACCTTTTTGACAGGAAATGGGAACACTGGAACTTCCCACTTTGAAAATTATTTTTACTCCAGATGTTGAAATTACAGATATGCTATGAAAGTCCTACCAAGTTTGCCATTTTTTAGCTTTTTTTCTCTTCCTGCTCCACGTCCAACAAGTTTTAGTGATCTCTTCTTGTATATCGCACCACGTTACATCCAGGTCTAACAGAACTACCGCTCAACAACTCCCCTTTTACATAGAATTTTGTCTACGCTTTTACCTACTATGTATGTATGCATATTATTTCCCTTTTTTTTTGTATGTCTATTGATCTTCCAATAAAAAATGTTTGTAAACAAAAAAACATCTTACTTCAAAAAAAGACTGTAAATATAACAAACGCCTGATATACACACAACTCAACATTTGGCATGACTAGAAGCGCACAAAAGTTTAGATGCTGCATCATTGCATCACACAATGTATATTGATAACAGGTAATATTGTTTGCTGTGAGCTTTATTAAAATGTGACGGCTTAATAGTAAACATTTCACAGGAGCTCAAACGAGCCCAAAAAGAAAAATTATGCAAATGCAGAAACAAAAAACAATATTATGTGTCCTTTCCAAAAATCTTTTCTACTGTTCACTTATATGACGAATCTGTGAGCACTGGTTCAGCGCAACTGAATACATAGTACACAAATTTAAATACTGCATTAAAGTGAACCTGTAAGTAATTTACAAATGTATAAAAAGTCCTATTTAGCCACTGAGACATTCTCATTAGACAACATGAGACAAGCAAGAAGGGTTTGGTTCTAGGAGCAGCCTTAGACCAGACATTGAGGAAGTTTATTTCTTGAATGAATGAATGAATGAATGATTTGTATAGCGCTACAATGCGAACTGAATCGCCTCAAGGCTTTGTATTGGTGCTTTGTTGTCACCCTTCTTAGAAGAGGTAGGTCTTGAGTTTTTTCCTGAAGGCCTGATGGTTTTCCATAGCCGTGGTCCTTGGACAGCGAATCTCCGCTCCCCTTTTGCTTTGTAGCGGGATTTGGGAATGAGGGGGAGGTTTTGGTTAGACGATCGAAGACTGCGGTTGGGTGTGTAGTGAGTTATCTTCTCACGTAGGTATTGTGGAGCCTCTCCATGGACGCATTTGTGGGTGAGGCAGAGGGTCTTGAATGTGACCCGATTCTTTACGTTTAGCCAATGTAGGTTCCTCAGGGAAGGGGAGATGGATTCCCAGGTTTTTTTTACCTGTTATCAGCCTTGCCGACGTGTTTTGGATGAGATAAGCGTGCAAGTTGATATTGGGGTAATCCTATTTATTTTATATTTAAAGGGAATAATCATAGTCAAGTCGTGAATTAATGACTGTTCCAACAACCACTGCTTTGTCCTCCTTTGGAATGAAGGGGATGAGTCTGCGTAGCAAGCGGAGCAGATGGTGAGAACCACTGACTACTGCTCCTATTTGTGCATCCATTGACATTTCTGAGTCAAAAATGACTCCGAGACTCTTGACCTTGGTCCTTGGGGAGATGGTCTGCCCAAAGATGGTGGGTGGTGTCCAAGGGATCTTGGTTCGGGAGTTTTGGTTTGCGTGTAGAATAAGAAGTTCTGTTTTCGATTCGTTGAGTTTAAGGGAGCTAGTGGTCATCCAGTCGTCTATCAGGGTAAGGCATTTTTCTAATTGCTGATGATGGTCTTTTTGTCCGGTGATCTGAAAATATAACTGGGTGTCGTCAGCGTATGAGTGGAAGCAGAGGTCTGAACTTCTGATTATTTTGAGGAGTGGGCGGATGTATATATTGAAGAGTACTGGCGACAAGGGTGATCCTTGAGGGACTCCACAAGAGATTGCCCGGGTTTCAGAGGTGAATGCCCCTAGATTCACTGTCTGAGAACAATTTCCTAAGAAGGATGCGAACCATTGTAGATCTGAGTCTGTGACTCCTGCTACTTCTGTAAGGCGGATGAGTAGAGTATTGTGGTCCACAGTATCAAACGCTGCACTGAGGTCCAACAGTACCAGGAGACATGATTCTCCGTCATCTGCTGCTTCAAGGGCGTCGTTCCAAAGCTTTAGGAGTGCTGTTTCTGTACCATGGCCTGAGCGGAAGCCTGATTGTAGAGGGTCCAGGAGTTTGTGTGTGTCCAGGTGGCGTTGTATCATTTGTACCACCGCCTTCTCCATAATCTTGGAGATGTTGTTAAGGCTTGTTATCGGTCTACGGTGGTTTGGGTCCTGAGGGTCGAGGTTTTTTTTTTTTTAGCAGGGGTTTGATGATGCCTTGTTTGAGGGCGCCCAGAACCATACCTTCTTTAAAAGATTGATTTATGAGGTGAGTTATGGTGAACATTCTTTCAGTAGTTTTGTCGGGATGATGTCAATAGGAGATGTACTGTCTCTGAGGATTTTGATGATGTTTATAGTGGTGTCCGAGGTGATTGGGATCAAAGAAAACTTTGGTGGTTGTGGGATATTCGTGACGATATCTTCGTTTTGCTCTAGTTGACTGTGGTTGGTTGTTTTTTTCTGATGAATTATTTTCCGGATGTTGTTGATTTTGTCAATAAAAAAATCTGATAACTCATTGCAGAAATCTTGGGTTTCGTTTGCTGGGGGCTCTAAGCATACCGGGTTCATTGACTGAGCGACTATTTTAAAAATAATTGAGAAATAATCTTGTTTAGCTTTGAAGATTGCTTTGTGATAATTCTCCGTGAGTCTTTTGTAGTTTGTCTGATTTTCCTTGGTAGGATTTCTTCTCCATGCTCTTTCAGCTCTTCTGCGTTCTTGCTTGAGTAGCGTGAGGAAGCTATTAAACCATCCCAAGTTTTTCCTTCGGATTAGTGTTCTGCGTTTTGGAGCCACTGAGTCTGCTGATTGTAGTAATACCTTTAGGGAGCTGAGTGTTTGTTCCGTTGAATAGGTTAAATTCAGCGTTGCTATTTTGTTTGCTAAAGTGGTTTTGAAGGTTTCAGAGTGTAGTTTCTTCTGTGATCTGGTCCAATGAGTTTTTGTTGCAGGTTTCTGTTTTTGGTGGGTGGTATTGGTGGAGATTTTAAATTTGATAGCGTGGTGGTCCGTCCATGGTAGTGGTATGTTGTCGAGTATGTTGATGTCCAAAGTTTGTTTGAAGAGGAGGTGCAGGGTGTGTCCTGAGCCGTGTGTGGAAGTCTTTATCAGTTGCTGGAGACCCAGTTCTTCCAGTTGGTTGATGCAGGCGGTCGCGATAGGGTCTTGGGTAGAATTTGCCCAGAGGTTAAAGTCTCCAAGTACCAGGAGATTTTTAGATTTCAGGGTGTGTATTGAGATGAATTCCGTGAGGGGAGTAAGAAGATTGGTCTTTGATCCTGGTGGTCTGTAGCAAAGTAGAATGTGAGTGGTGTCATTGGGTGTTGATTGAAGATGAAGCGTCAGTGTCTCCATAAAAGGCAGTTCTGCAAAATTGGTTTGGTAAGCACCAGGTGCGATTTAAAAATCTGCTAGGCCTCCTCCTTTTTTTCCTATCCGATGTTCAGTAAGGATCCTGTAGTTCTTAGCAAAGTAAAATAAAGAATTTGCTTTACCAAAGAGGTCATAATAGGATACGATTTAAATCTACATAATTGCAAGCCTGCCAAACATTTAACTACTTCAGCAGGTAAATTTCTATGAAATTTGGTTACAAAAACACCAGTTCACTTTAGAGAGACGCTGTCACCTTCCCCATTTAGGGCAAAATGAGTGTCTTTGCAAAGGGGCTCTTTCCCTAAAACACTGATACTCAGCTTGCTGGCACTCCCACCACCACTTCCATTGCAGGGGTGATAGCACTCCCTTTCTCTGTCATGTGGAAGAGTTCAGAACAAGCAATTAGCTGCTATACCCATGCTCTCTCACATGGGAGGATGTCACAAGGGAGGCATTTTTGCCAAGTCACTTTAAATGGGAAATGTGACAGTATTTTTTTCCCCTTTGGGACTTTTTTTGAGTTATCATCTTTATTGATTTTATCATGAGAATACAAATAGTAAGGACATAATGCAAGTGTTGCAGAAAATACATTTTTCCATCATATGCATGTCAAGTAGTGCATAGTGGCTTACAATATGACATTAAGGTAAAGAAAATAATGCAGTAGGTGAGCATCATTGGTAAAGTAAGTTGAAAACAGAAAACAACAAATGACAGTGTCTTTTTAACTAAAATGTAGGTATTATATATGTGTTTCATTGTCAGATCTACTACAATTCTGTACAGAATCCAGAGAGAATAACAGTTTGAAGTAAACTGGTAGTAAATATACATTAAATATGATAGTTTAATTTTTAGAAAACATGCCAAATTCAAATACTGCAAATGCTGCATCTGCCATTTTTATTTTATTTTACAGAATGTGTTATCAGGTAATTTTTGGTGCTGTATAGATTAAAATTAGTCACATTTGAACGCAGCAGGACACATTTTCAAAGCTTGTAGGGCACACAAATCCTCTTACTTTTTTAACTGGATTTTTTATTTTTTTTGCCATGGCCTGCTTTGAAAATGTACTTAGCTCAGCAACAGTATGCTTGAAAACTCAGGCGGATATTTTTAAGATGTAAGGAGGCTGCATACCTAGGATTGCTGATGTGGTTTAGCATTTCAAACTTGTATTTCAGTAGCTTGATGCTTTTGTTTATAATGTGTTTTGACTGGTATAATGCATTTTAAATATTGAAAACTGAATGCGCAAAAATGAGGAACAGAAATGCACTCTAACTAGATAGTAATTAAGACTGTAGGATCTTTAACTTAAAAACTTATGCCCCCTATGGCCACGCCATTGAATGGGATATAAATAGTTTAATTAATAACTTTTAATAATGTTTTAGATGCATGGATTTTGTATTATACAACAATTTTATATTTATATTTGTATGAAATGTGCATTCATATATGTATTTAATGTTGAAGAATGGAAGCTATCTCTTTTCTTTAGGGTTGGCAGTAAATACCCAAGTGGATATTAACTTCCCCAGTAGGGGAAGCTGGTTAATTGGGTATAATAGGGAATACATTAACTTTTTATATATATATATTATCTTTTTAATTGATATTTTGAGCTACTTATGAATTTATTTAAAATATTTTTATATGAGTGAGTATGAATTATTTTTCAGAATTTGGTTGTTAGAATGAATTTATTTCCTACCGTCTGGAGATAGGGGGGGATCCCATTCATTCACCTTTGGTCTAATTATACCATTGCTGTACGTCAGTGCAACAAACTGATCCCCTTGACAACGTCTGTTCAGACTTAACGTATGTCAGGGTGGGGTGGAGCTTGTGTGTGATGTCATCCACGCTTTGCTGGAGCCGGCATTTTCTGATACATTGCATGTTAACAAGATATGCATTTTGTAAGTATTTTCTAATCTTCACTCAATAAATTTTTAAACGGTAATACACTATTGGAGATCTTTCTTCTAGATTGAGCCATCATAGAGAAACAGGAGGAAAATTATATATGGGTTATGGGTTATGACAAAGGCCTTATAGGCTGAAACGCGTCAACTGTTTTTATCTGCGTTTGTGCGTTTTGTGCGCTTTCCAAAAAATTAAATCCCATCCCGATGTGGAGTGCCGATTGATGTCCTTTGATCGGATAACCCATTGTTTCATCTTCGTGCCATGTCAGAACTCTTATTATTTGGGGTCTATCTTTCTTGTAAGAACGGGATGCACATAGGTGGTGGGCTCACTAATCACAATTCCTTGCAGTCACATTTATGAATTACAGACACTAATGTGGTCTCAAGATACATCTAAGGACTTGATTTACTGTTTCACAACTTTGGAATTCACAATTTAATTTATGCAATCATTGCACTTCACATCAAGAAGTGGTTAACAGAATGTGAAAGAGGAGGAAACCATGGCTGGCACCCGATAATACTGCTTCTTACCCTACTTAGTGGACCCTCATCATAAAGGTCACACAAGCATTTGATATAACGAGCGCCCTTTAATCTCCATACATCTCAGTCAGGACCAGCAAACAGGAACACAGGTATAACTACTCCGATCTCTGCTTTCCTTCTCCTGATACTCCAGCAATGAGCACCATAGATTATTTCATCTCATGCAATTGCAAAGAGATAGACCTCATGGTGCAGTATATCAAAAGAAGTTTATTTAGGATAAAGAGATAAACTCACATGCTCCACATAAAAACACGCTTGGTTTGTTAAAACATCTGGAGTTCCCCACCGACAAGATGGCCATCATGTCCCAGCATACACCTGTGTCATGTCGCTGACTCCTCCCTATGCGTTTCATCATAGAATGACGTAGTCAGGTGTGTGGCTTAACAGACTCTCAAACGCTTTATACATGCAGGACAAAATGAGCGGATGGCGGAAACGAGCTGTGTTCTAATCCCCGGAAGACGTTAAATCAATCAAGGATATGGGTAAGCAGCTATAATTCATTAAAAATGCATTTCACAACAAAATGTAAAAACAAATTAAATACTTTTATCCGTCACAAAAAGCTACTGAATAGTAACAATTCAATTGATAACGGAAGCTTTCATCTAAAAATAGATTGACAGCTAATACATAAAGAGTATTTCTCATACTACAATAATCCCTGGACGTAGCGTCATCTTGTGGTCATGGGGAATAATACATATTAATATAGCAATATAACATAATTCAAACTCATTTAGAAAGCAACAATGTTGCACAATGCTACGTCAATTAATTAAACCATAATAAAATAGATCATAATGACAAATTTCATATTTTAAATCTGCAAAGGGATAAATCAGGAAAAGGCTAAAATAAATAAATCAAGAAATTCTATGCATTGCTAATAAATTCATTTACATCCCAATCAATGTTCATACCACAAGGGTTATATGTTTTGGCCTTATAAATCCATCCAGTTTCCAGTTTGGAGACTTACCGGTATCTAATCCTATGGCTCCCCCTCCAACTCCCAACAAACTTATCTATACCCAAAAATACAGTCCCATTTTGATTCTGATTGTGGTGAGTAGCATAATGTTTTGAAAGGCTATGTTTTGGATAACCATTTTTGATATTAGTCACATGCTCCTTTACTCTTGTCTGGAGTTTTTGAATAGTATGACCTATATACTCCAACCCACATTGACACTGAATAGGATAGACTACATTCTTTGAAGTACATGTTCTAAAAGGTTTGAATGTAAAATGTTCATGGGTGAAGTTAGACTCAAAAGAGTCCACCTTCCTATGTCTTTCTGCATTAATCTGACAAATAGAGCATTTCCTTCATGGAAAATAACCTCCCATATTATGGAAAAAATATATTTTATTGGGGGGATCTATTGGGTTTGGAGAAACCTGTAGTCAGCAGTGGAGCTCCTCTGAAAATAACTGCCGGTACCTCTGGAAGAAGAGGAACTTTTTCCGACTGAAAAATTGAGAACATGCTCTGAATCCTTTGCTGGCTGTAATTCGGCCAGCAAAAGTCTGATGGAGCATACACACAGTCACATATTCCGACTTAAAGCTCTCATCAGTCTTTTGCTGGCCGAATTTCCGATCGTGTGTATGCGGCATTAGACGAATGTGCGGTTCCTTCCGCCCAGTCTATGTCTGGATAATTCCCACAAAATCGAAATCCTTCTCATACAACAGTATCTCTACTTCTCCCATCTTGTCCGCCAGGCTCCTGGCATTGGTGCACATGCCACGTAGTTTAGACCGGTCGCATACTGTCTTCTTATTGGGTGTTCAGAGGTTGCAAAAAGGACTTGTTTCTATACTTACCTCAGGTTTATGTGCTTTAGTCAACCTACCACTAATGCCCCCAATACTAACCTCTGGATTATGTTCTGCACTGACTATCTCTACCTCTGGACTCTCCCCGTCACCTAGTTTAAAAGCCCCTTTAACTTTTTGGCAATCTTCACTCTCAGCAGATCTGCTCCCTCATTTAGGTGCAGTCCGTCCCTTCTATAGAACTGGTGACCGACTGAGAGATCGGACCAGTTCTCCAGGAACCCAAACCTCTCCCTACTACACCAGCTCCTCAGTCACTTGTTTACTTCCCTAATATCCCTCTGCCTATCTGGTGTGGCTCGAGGTACCAGTAGTATTTCTGAGAATACTGCCTTGGAGGTCCTTTTACCTCAATTTAGCTCCTAAGTCCCTAAAATGGTTCTTTAGGACACTATCTGCCTCTGACTTTGTCATTGGTGCCAACGTGCACCATGACAGCCGGGTCTTCCCCAGCCCCTCCCAGTAATCTGTCCACCAAATCCGTGATTTGCAGAACCCGAGTGCCCAGTAGACAGAATACAGTTCAGTGCTTCAGGTCTTTGTGACAGATTGCCCTCTCTGTCCTTCTAAGAATTTAAGAATCTAAGAGTTCTTCCCCTGGCAGCTAGGGGAGTCCTTCAGCTCCAGCAGTGCTGGTCTCTGACTGGTTTAACCAATGTCACTCATGGGGCGGGGGAACTTATTGGGATGTTCCAGCCCAGGATTGGCCTCCCTGGCACTTTCACCTCTACCCTTCCTGACTGTCACCCATCTACTCTTTTTTGAGGTGCACTCAATCAGACTTACAGCAGGAGGAACTATGTTTTGGTGAGCCACAGTCCGACTTTCTCAAGAATCTCTTGCTGTAAGTCCTGTTGAGTGCACCTACTGCCTGTTGCATATTCTACATAATTTTTTTCCATGGATTGCACCCAGGCAATTACCCCTACTAGCACGTGCTGTGGTCCATCTCTATTCAGATATTATTCAGATAGACTTGTGAAGTTAATGAAAAATCCTCTTTAAAGCTTGTTCACACTGGTGTGCTTAAAAATGCATATTGTGGTCCGATCGCACAACGCTTCTGAGCAACGATATTTCAAATGGCCTCGGCCCTTCTGGGAGGCGATATCCTCCCTGATCCCTCCCTTGCCCTTCTGAATTACTCCCCACAAGACTTCTCTAAAGCGCAACTACGTCTCCTTCTCCAACTTACTACAGCTGCCAAGCAGACGCTAGCAAGAAGTTGGAAAACCCCAAACCTAAATATTGCCAAAGTTAAGAACAGAGCCACACAAGCAATGATACACAGTAAAATTTAAGCCACAATCCTAGATAAAATCCCCCAGCATCTCAAGATCTGGCGACCTTGAATAGAGAATTTTCTCCCACCTGACTTTGATATAACCCTGTTGGAACCCTGAATCTCTCCTAATTCTGTATCCAACAGTAACATGTACTTATCGATTCCACGCGAGCCACCTGACCAACACTTCCTCTTTCTTTCTCTATCTCTTTCCTTTCAAACCCCTCTACACCTCTAACCCTACCTTTTACAGTCTCTCTTTTCCCCTGATCCCCCCTTCTTTCTTACTACCTCATCTCTCTCTCTTCCCCCCACCTGAACTCCCCATTAAGGTAATATGTATTTATCCATCTGTAACTTTTGTTGTTACCACCCCTAACTGTAACAGAGCTTTTCTAATATCCTGCAGATTTGTTTGGGTTGGGCCTTTTGCCCTAGTTCGTTCTCGATTTTGCTCAGTTTAAAATGTTATTGACACCGTATTGTGCCACCCGGTGCACCATATTCTGTAATACTGTCTACCTTTTTTTTTGTACCGCTCTTGGCTATATGCTCTGTACGAAATTGTGATATACAACAAAACTGTTTGTAACAGTAAAGCCCCATACACACGGTCGGATTTTCCGATGGATTCTGTCCTATCAGACAATGTTGTCGGAAATTCCGACCGTGTGTAGGCACCATCGGACAGTTTCCATCGGATTGTCCGATGGACAAAGTCCTATCTCCTGCTGGATAGATTTTTTGACAACAAAGTCCGATCACACCAAATCCGATCGTGTGTAGCGAATTCCGACGGACAAAGTGCTACGCATGCTCAGATCACATTACAAGACCAAAGCTATTGGCTACTAGCCTCTACGTAGTCCCGTCGTAGGCAACAAACGTCACCACGTTCAGAATGATCGGATTTTCCGACAACTTTGTCCGACCGTGTGTACGCAAAACCAACATCGGACAAAGTACGACGGACATGATCCGACGGACCTGGTCCTCGGATAATCCGAGCGTGTGTATGGGGCTTAACTGTTTCTGTATTTTTTCTTTTTGTCTGTTACGAATAAAAATATTTGAAAAGAAAAATGCATATTGTGTTTTTAATGTGTTGCATTAAAATTTAATGCAACACATATGAATATTGACACGTGTCTCAAATTTTTTTTTTTGATGCGCTCCCTTTGTTTGCAATAGTAGGTGCAATATTAGTATGATTTTAAAACAAGGCACCAAAGATGCAGCATGCAGGTCTTTTTGAAATGCAGTGCACCCGCAGCGCAGTGATGTGAACATATACAGAGGATTTAAAGGGGCTAATTTTTCATGTGCTTTTGTTGCATGGCAAAAGCACACCAATGTGAACAGGGCCCTAATTTGTACCCTCTAATCCATAAATGTATATTACTCAATTTCTAATAACATAAGACGTGCATACAATAAAATGTAATGTTTAAAAACATTCCAGAAAACAATGAAATCTATCATTTTAAAAAAGAAAACTTTTACTGGTTACCCAGTAGCTAACACAGATATGACATTCAAACAGTCTCTTCCTCACAATCACAAAAAACCCTGTACAAACATCTAATTATGAACGCTAAGCTTTATAAAAGATCCTTGATATAATTTACCCAGTCTGTGAGCAAATAAAGCACTTTAAAATGCCAATTGGTAGAAAATCATATTAAATTGTACTAAACAGACAATGTTCTAAGATGTGTTCACCATCTGGTCAATCAACGATTCTAATTTAAACTATTTATGATTGCCAACTTCTAATGAGAGGGACAAATATAATACAGTTAACATCTGTTTCTACATTAGCCAAGTAAGGTTGGCCTGTGCTGTTCTATACAATCAACATATTTGAATTCCACAGTTGTTGAGTAAAATTCATTTCAGATGACATCAAAAAGGGCAGCAAGGCCCTGGAACAGTTCAGATAAATTGAGTCCACCTGCACCAAGCAATCATCTAAATGATGGGATGACTGTCTGAATGCAAAGAAAAATGTCTGAACCAGGGAAAACGAGCTCCGTGAAATTATCTGTACAATTACCAGGGAGGGAATGATAAACTCACAGAAGAATAACACTGATAAGAATGTACTTGTAAATGTTCATTGAACAGGCAAAAAAGATTGACTATAATTTCAATGGAAAAGGACTGATGAAAATTGGCACAAAGTTTTGAGCCAAGTCAAAATAACTGAAACTACCCAAATGCAGCATTTGATCTCTGTGTTTTTTTTTCATGATATGTAGAATACAGTTCTGTCCAATGTGAACTGTAATGGTCTGGAGATGAAAAGTATTAAACACAGAGTTTCATTTTTGGGCTCTTTTCTTTAAATGACCTAACAAGAGTAGTAAGAGTGACAAGAATGAAACAATTAAATATGTCTGTTTGTATGTGTGTGTATATATATATATATATATATATATATATATATATATATATATATATATATATATATAAAATGTTCTTAATAGCTTTGGATGGGATAGGAAAGGCTTAGTACCTTTGTCAGGTTGTATTGCTTTCTGTATCCATGCTCAGTATATTTACCCATTCTATTTGTCCTGGTGACTATTGTCATGGAGACAGAAAGTGATGGGGGAATGTTAGATTTTACAGCTGTCACCAGAACAAGAACAGAGGGGAAATCTAATCTTCCTGTGGCATAGTGAAGATTTCCCAAACTTTGAAATGATTTTCTCTTACTCCTGTTGTGTCTCCGCAAATCTCCCCATGTGAAATATATAGCAGAAAATAAACTGTAAAATCCAATCTAAAAGCAAAAAAAGGGGTTATTTATATGAACACTTTGAAGTTGAACTCCAGACTTAAAGCATAAAACTATAAAGCAATTATTAATCTGCTATGGCTACATCCATTAGACAGGGCTTCAATCTTTAACCTGGCTTCACGTTATTCTCTGAGGATTTGGGACGACTCCAAGTACTCCAGGGGACAACTCCCCTATTGTCCTTTCTGCATAACCCAGCGTTTGCAACTGGCTTTAAATCAACCTTGGCCTTTAGACATACAACCGCTCAGAAATTTACCTGCTTTATTGCTTTGATAACCACCAATGGAGTGAAATCCTTCAAAGACCTACAAATCTCTCAACAACTACCTCCAGGTAAAACATTATATCTCCTCAACTTCTCCTATGTGCGTTCTTGGGAGAGGGATTTGGAGATACGTCTGGAACCCCGGAGTGGACCCAAATTTGGCATATCACCAAATCCAGTTCTAGACGGCCTGCTGCAGTCAAGACCAACTATAAGGTTCCTTTCCACTAACATTTAGTGCCAGCCAGATAAGCCAGAGCATTACCATCCAACTACCATCTTGCTTTCGTGGATTTTCAGATATGGGGGTCATACTTTCCTATCTGGCCAGGTGGTAATAGCCCTCTTGAATCAAGTCTCTAACATTTTATATACTCTTCTGCAAAAAAACAAAACCCATGCTACCACAAAAAGCCCTTCTTAACTTAAAATCAGCAGAGATCGCTCAGAGACATTATGCTTTGATGGTCCTTGTTTTGACAGCCGCAAAGCATACAATTGCAAAGGCATGGTTATCCGATACGATCCCTATAGCTGAAGTTAAATCTTGTATGCAATGGGTCCTGGTCAATGAGACGCTTACAACCAAATGACATGGCACTATATGGAAATTTAAGCTGGTTTAGGACCCCAGGATTTCACATTGCCTTCCAGAGAATTTTGATCACCGTCAACTCAAACTTTGATTAATTGGTTCGACCTAGGCAAGGACTCTACATCCTCTCTTACCGTCTCCCCCCTCCTTTCCTATCCCCTCTCCCAATCCCTCTCCCCCATTCTCCTTACTTTATTTTTCTTTACTCTTCTTCAGTATCTCTATTATTTTATGATAGCCTGTTTTATCCCTCAAAATGTGCCATGCCCCTATCTTGGGCCACATAGTACCGATTTTCTTTCTCTTGAAACTCTTTAATTTTTTTTTTTTGTTTGCCAGGCCACCAAGCCTCTTTTATAGTATTTGCTATAATTTACTCCAAAACTTCTTGTAACATCTTATTTTTCTTTGCAAAAGCCCTTTGCAACTTTAGATTATTTCTGTATACTTTAATAAAATTATTAAAATATTAAACAAGAAACAAAGCAATTAATAATATTAATTAAAAAATCATAACAAGAATTGAAATGCAACCAATTGATGTACTTACATTTTTGCTGTCATCCACTGTATAACAGCATTCAGACAGCAAAGGCCAGTACTACCGTAGGTGTCAATCAGGCTCTGCTAAAGTGCATGTTTTGATGGTGAATATGCTAACTGGAGTATATACTGAGGGGATAACCTAATCAGTGTGCTGCTATTTCTTTGTTGCCCAATCAGTATGTTCTTCACCAAGCTGAGCTGCTGCAGTGGAGGTTAAGGTTCTGGCTGTGCTGTCTCACAGGGATACCTTTACCACAAACCTTGTGTCACAGACTCCCTGATAATCTGTTATATAAAACCATTTTCATAAATGATTTTACACTGCGTATACAACTGTGTGTCTGATTTAGCTTTAAATCCCACGTACAACTAGTAAAAACTGTATTAGAATTATACTGAGATAAAGTACAATAGAGGAAGTAAGCACTTTTCTGTATTCTTCCACTGACTTTTAAACACATCCATTCTGCCAATACAGTTGATGTATTTTCTATACATTTATGTGCAATCCCTATGCAATTAACTTTCATTCAGAATGTGAATGAAGTTTGGCTTCCAGAACGCAGCATATTTTCCTACATGTATTCATACATTTTTGGAAGCATCATAGAATATTTATATTTACATAATTTAAGTACATTTTTAATGCTGGATCTGGATTTTGTTTAGTGCACATTAACAGAAGGTTTCTGCCCACTTTTGTTTCTGAATTAATTGACACTTCCTATCATGTCATGGAACTGATTGGAAATCTCTCCAAAGAGTTGGGGCAAAGCCCTCAGCAGAACAGATGACCCCACTGGAAGATTCCGCCTAAAGTCCTGTTATGGTGACAACCAAAGAATTTGGGATTTTTCATTACTTTAGGTACCAGTGATAATGGTCATTAGGATAAAGGTTCAATGTCTCCAACAGGGACACAGAAAGCAAACACAAGTGTGTAATAGTCATTTTATCAAAAAAAGATTTTGGCTGCAGATCCACTTTGGGTAAGACAATTTGTTTATTTACATGGAACTTTATCACTTATATATTGCAGCAATCCATGTACAGCTTATAGAATTGTGTTGCTATTTCATTCTCTTTTACTACAAACCTAAACTAAGTTTTCACTTTATCTTTGGTGATTCAGTTATGCATGCCTTGAAATTCAATAAAAGAAGCAAGAAGAGAATAGATTCCTTCCTCCACAACACAAAATAAAGGAGGTTCAGTGAAACATTAAATGTCCCAAACTAGGCCTGTAGTACATTTAGAACTTTACAGCATGTCTTCTGTCAAAGATAAAATCTCAGGTTTGCCTTTCATTTATAAACTTCCTGCAGCTGGTGAAATGTAAGCTGTGCTTCATAAAAAGCTTCAGCCTGAGAATCATAGCTATGCCATAGTTACAAGAGAAAGATATACGGCACACTCCAGGGGCTGGGAATAAAAACATACTTTCTTAACAGGCAAAATGAATTCCTGTATTTGAATTTCCTTACATGACCTTATGCACTTGAACATGTTTTCATCTGCAACATTTAATATAGGCATGCCTACAGAGGTCTAGCCTACATGCAGAGCACTGTGTCGGTCCAACCCTTTGTGACATGTTACCACAGTGAACTAAAGCCAGCTCTTATTGTGTTTAGGCTTTTATGAGATTCTTAAATGACTGGAGTCTTTCATTCAGTTCCATATACTCAACAATAGCTATCAATACAAGAATTCAATGGTGACGCACAACTGATGGCTATAACAACTACGTAATGTTCCTTTCAGGCTTATAGAATAAAATTCCACGATGCACCTTATGCTCTGACTCCATTTTATTATGTTACTTGAGTGGATCTATAACAAACCATTGCAAGCTGTTGTGTTTCCTATTGTAATCTTTGCAGTTTTTTTTTTATGTCACCACTATCGCCAGAGTTACAGTACATTATGTCAGTTGATATGGAACCATAAGTAGTTAGTCATAAAATCTGTTAATGAAGTTTCTTAATAATACCCCTGGCAAGGTATCATTTTTATGATACCATTATATTACCGCATATAACAATTTTGTGGGCTACAAATAAGTTATCCCATGCATCAGGAACACACTTGAAGCTATCTCACACAAGGGACTACTCTGAAATAATAAACATAATGTGACATAAATAATACAAGGTGACTCTTTGGTTAGGGATTGTAGTGTTAAATGTGACAATATGTATTGTGACTTCCAGCTAGTTAGACTAATTAGACTAATATATATATATATATATATATATATATATATATATATATATATATATATAAAATATCTACTGTATACATACCCCAAATGTATCAGGCATAAGATCAGTCTGCTTGTGTTTAGCAATTCTAGTTTCCATTGAAGCCATAGTCAATATACTCAAATGATAACACAGACTAATTTACTGTAGGACAATCCTAATTGCTTATGACTGGCATGGAGAAAAAGTCTTCTCGATAGAGCAATGAAATTAGTGGTCCATAGCTGTCAAAGATATATGGGATCATAGATCAAACTAGACAGCACAGCTAATTTAATACTGCTAAGACCTAAATATAAAAAAGGTTAGAGGTCACAACAGTTCTACTTGAACTATATATATATATATATATATATATATATATATATATATATATATACAGTTATGCTCATAGGTTTGCATACCCTGGCAGAATTTTTGATCTCTTGATCATTGTAAGAGAATATAAATAATAACACAAAAACTTTTCTTTTACTCATGGTTAGAGTTGAGCGGACACCTGGATGTTCGGGTTCGGCAGGTTCGGCCAAACTTCGGAAAAAAGTCCGGGTTCGGGACCGAACTTGACCCGAAGTTGACCCCGAACTCCGAACCCCATTGAAGTCAAAGGGACCCGGACTTTTGAACACTAAAATGGCTGTAAAAAGGTAATGGAAAGGGCTAGAGGGCTGCAAATGCCAACAAAATGTTGTTAAGAGCATGGCAAGTGATCTGCAAACAAATGTGGATAGGGAAATAACTTAAAATAACATAAAAAAATAAAAAATAAAAATAAAATGCTGGAGGCCCCCTTCTCAGCAGAAGAGGTACAGGAAGTCATTAAGAACCTCAGAAACTCAACGGCACGATGCCACACATATGGTGGGAATACCCCAGAATACACACTTTCTGGAAAAAAATTATTCAATTTAATGGGTAAGATAGTGGGAAAATAAAATACTTGGAAATTAAAAAAAATTAAAGCTGTCCTCTGTGGGAGGTGTATCGTCTGTGTCCTCTGTATCCCCCCAGCCACGCACCAGTGATGGACATGATTTGGTCTGGGTGCCACTCTGCTGTGAACATGGTTCCTCCTCCTCCATCTCCTCCTCATCCTCCACCTCATCATCCTCCAGAACTGTGCCCTTGCTGCCAGACAATTGTGTACCTGGCGCTTGTTGGTGCAGGAACCCACCCTCGTAGCCACTTGTAAATGACTGCCCTGAAAGCCTTGGAAATTAACCCTCTTCCTCCTCCTCCTCATCCTGTGCCACATCCTCTTCCATCATCGCCTGAAGAGTTTTTTCAAGAAGGCATAGAACTGGGATAGTAACGCTGAGAACGGTGTCATCGGCACTGGCCATGTTGGTGGAGTACTCGTAACAGCGCAACAAGGCACACAGGTCTCGCATGGAGGCCCAGTTATTGGCGGTGAAGTGGTGCTGTTCCGCAGAGCGACTCACGCGTGCGTGCTGCAGCTGAAACTCCACTATCGCCTGCTGCTGCTCGCACAGTCTGGTAAGCATGTGCAAGGTGGAGTTCCACCTTGTGGGCACGTCACATATGAGACGGTGAGCGGGAAGGCCGAAGTTACGCTGCAACGCTGACAGGCGAGCAGCAGCAGGGTGAGAACGCCGAAAGTGCGCACAGACGGCCCGCACTTTCTGCAGCAGCTCTGGCATATCGGGGTAATTCTTAAGGAACCTCTGGACCACCAAGTTCAGCACATGCGCCAGGCAAGGGATGTGCGTCAAACCGGCAAGGCCCAGAGCTGCTACAAGATTTCGCCCATTATCGCACACCACCAGGCCGGGCTTGAGGCTCACTGCCACCAACCACTCATCGGTCTGTTGTTCCATGTCCCTCCACAACTCCTGCGCGGTGTGGGGTTTTTCCCCCAAACAGGAAAGTTTTAAAACTGCCTGCTGTCGTTTAGCCCTGGCTGTGCTGAAGTTGGTGGTGTAGGTGTTATGCTGACCAGATGAGGAGGCGGTAGAGGATGAGGAGGCGGAGTAGGAGGAGTTAGCAACAGGAGGCAAACTGAAGTGCCCTGCAATCCTCTGTGGTGGAAGGACATGTGCCAAACTGATATCCGCCTCAGGCCCAGTCGCCACTACATTTACCCAGTGTGCTGTTAGGGAGATATAATGTCCCTGACCGTGCTTACTGGTCCACGCATCCGTAGTTAGGTGGACCTTGCCACAGATGGCGTTGCGAAGTGCACACCTGATTTTGTCCCCCACTTGGTTGTGCAGGGAAGGGATAGCTCGTCTGGAAAAGTAGTGGCGGCTGGGCACGACGTCTTGTGGGACAGCCAATGACATCAGCCTTTGAAAACTCTGTGTCTCCACCAGAAGGAATGACAGCATTTCAAAGGCGAGGAATTTTGAAATGCTGGCATTCAGGGCCAGGGATCGCGGGTGGCTAGGGGGGTACTTCCTCTTCCGCTCCAGTGTTTGGGAAATAGAGAGCTGAACGCTTCCATGGGACATTGTGGAGATGGTTGGTGACCCAGGTGGTAGTGTTGCTGGCAGATCCTCTGTTTGCGGGTTGGCAGGTGTCACTGTCACTACAGAGGTGGATGAAGAGGCCGAGACTGCAGCAGAAGAGGAAGCAGGAGGAGCCAGAGACCTTTCTTGTTTTTTGCGGTGTCTACTCCACTGCATCTCGTGCTTTGCACTTAGATGCCTGGTCATGCAGGTTGTGCTCAGGTTGAGAACGTTTATGCCTCGCTTCAAGCTCTGATTGCACAGCGTACAAACCACTCGTGTCTTGTCATCAGGACATTGTCTGAAGAACTGCCACGCTAGGGATCTCCTTGGACCTGGCTTTGGTGTGCTCGGTCCCTTGCTGCGTTAGGCAGTAGCAGACGTACAGTCTAGGGGACGAACGCTCCGCTTTTGCACCCTGCTCCCTCTTCTGCTGTGCTGGTGGCTCTGTGCGACCACCACCTCTTCCTCTGAACTACACTGGTCACCTGCATGACGTTGATTCCATGTGGGGTCAAGGACCTCATCGTCCTCCACATCATCTTCCACCCAAAATTCACCCCTGCCCTCCTTGTCGGTCTGCACAATGGCGAAAGCAGCAGCAGTTGGCACCTGTGTTTCGTCATCATCCGAGACGTGCTGCGATGGTCCTCCCATGTACTCATCATGAAACATAAGTGGTTGGGCATCGGTGCACACAATCTCTTCCACTTCTGGGGCAGGGCTAGGTGGATGGCCCTGGGAAACCCTGCTAACAGAGTCATCAAAAAGCAGAAGAGACTGCTGCATGATTTGGGGCTCAGACTGATTGGCTGATTTGCAAGGGGGTGAGGTGAAAGACTGATGGACATCGGCTGCAGGTGCCAACTCTGAACTTTCATCAGGAGACAGGGTGGGAAACAATGTGAAGGAACCGGAGGCACTGTCAGCAGCAACCCAATCTACTATCGCCTGTACTTGTCCTGGCCTCAACATTCGTACAGCCTCATTAGGCGCGCCAAAATACTGCTGCAGGCTCTGTCGCCTACTCGCACCTGAGGAAGGTGTTTCACTAGTGCGTGTAGCTGGTACAGATCGACCACGTCCTCTCCCTGCAACAGGAGCGCCACCAGCAGCACCACGACCTGGGCCACGTCCCCTTTTTGATGATCTCCTCATATTTTCAAAACTTATGATCTCGCCCTAAATGGGTGTTTTTGTATATAGCAGAATAAACGGATAGTGTCTAAAGCGTTTATGAAAACGCAGAAAATGCTATTGGGAAGAAAAAAAACACTGCAAAATTAAAATTTTTTGCAATGTTTTTCCAATATCAGAATACACGGACAGTATGTAAAGCGTTTATGAAAATGCAGAAAATGCTATTGGGAAAAAAAAAAACACTGCAAAATTAAATTTTTTTGCAATGTTTTTACAATATCAGAATACACGGACAGTATGTAAAGCGTTTATGAAAACGCAGAAAATGCTATTGGGAAGAAAAAAAACACTGCAAAATTAAATTTTTTTGCAATGTTTTTCCAATATCAGAATACACGTTTATGAAAACGCAGAAAATGCTATTGGGAAGAAAAAAAACACTGCAAAATTAAATTTTTTTGCAATGTTTTTCCAATATCAGAATACACGGACAGTATGTAAAGCATTTATGAAAACGCAGAAAATGCTATTGGGAAGAAAAAAACACAGCAAAATTAATTTTTTTTGCAATGTTTTTGCAATATCAGAATACACGGTTAGTGTCTACAGTTTGTATGTATGAACACGCAGAAAATGCTATTGGGAAAAAAAAAAAAAAGCAAAATTTAATTTTTATGCAATGTTTTTCCAATAGCAGAATACACACAGACTATAGTGTATCTCTTAGTATATGCAATGTTGGTCCTAATGGTGCACTGAGCTTGCAGGTAAAACTTTTATATTTTGTCTGGCACTGGCCTCATGGCACTGTTAAAAGACTGTGCACTGCACCCCAGCCAGGATACAATTGATTTAGGAATCTCTTAAATAATTCTCTCTGCCTCTTTCTTTTGCTTAATAAAGAAACTCCCTACTCTAGCTATCTAGATCGCTCACTGATCTAACTAATTAGAAGAAAATTCAAGGAATGTGGACTGACTGACTGACTGACTTTATCACACTAACTCCTAAAAATCCTCTCTCTCAGCAGCACAGGAACCTATCTAAAGCAGAATGACTCTGTGTGCTGTGTGTGTGTACTATATATAGAGGCTGGGTCACATGCTGCACTGGCCAATCACAGCCATGCCATTAGTAGGCATGGCTGTGATGGCTTCTAAGGGCACACTAGTGAAACTAGCGTCGATTGGCTGCCCTGCAGCTGTTAAAAAGGCGCCAATACAGCGCCGAACACCGGACCCGAACCCGAACTTACAGCCAATAGTTCGGGTTCGGGTCCGGGTCCCGAACACCCAAAAGTCCGGTACGGACCCGAACTTTACAGTTCGGGTTCGCTCAACCCTACTCATGGTTAGTGTTTGGCTGAAGCCATTTATTATCAATCAATTGTGTTTTTAAATCATAATGACAGCAGAAACTACCCAAATGACCCTGATCAAAAGTTAACATCCCTGGTGATTTTGGCCTGATAACATGCACACAAGTTGAGACAAAGGGGTTTGAATGGCTATTAAAGGTAATCATCCTCACCTGTGGCTATTTCAAAATGCACAATAAGGAGGCAGTTGAAGAAAGATGGGCTGCATGGTCGAGTCGCCAGAAGAAAGCCATTACTACGTATCCCTTTTACAATATGCCAAAAAGCACAGAGTAAAGCCTTAAACCATCTGGCACAAAGTCATTTGGAGTGATGAGACCAAAATTGAGCTTTTTGGCCACAACCATAAATGCTACATTTGGAGAGGAGTCAAGAAGGCCTATGATGAAAGGTACATCATTCCTACTGTGAAAAACGGAGGTGGATCACTGATGTTTTGGGGATGTGTGAGCTACAAAGGCACAGTAAAATTTGGTCAAAATTGATGGAAAGATGTATGCAGTATGTTATCAAAAAATACTGGAGGAACATTTGCATTTATCAGCCAGGAAGCTGCGCATGGGATGTATTTGGGCATTCTAACATGACAATGATCCAAAACACAAGGCCAAGTCGACCTGTCATTGGCTACAGTAGAATAAAGTGAAGGTTCTGGAGTGGCCATTTCAGTCTCCTGACCTCAATATCATTGAGCCACTCTGGGGAGATCTCAAATGTGCAGTTCATGCAAAACAGCCCAAGAATTGAAAGGAACTGGAGGCTTTTTGCCAAGAGGAATGGGCAGCTTTACCATCTGAGAAGATAAAGAGCCTCATCCACAAATACCACAAAAGACTTCAAGCTGTCATTGATGCTGAAGGGGGCAATACACGGTATTAAGAACTGGGGTATGTAAACTTTTGATCAGGGTCATTTGGGTAGTTTCTGCTGTCATTATGATTTAAAAAGAGTAAACACAGTTGAGTGATAATAAATGGCTTCAGCCAAACACTAACCAAGAGTGAAAGAAAAGTTTTTTTATGTTAGCATTCATATTCTCTGAAAAATGACCAAGAAATCATAAATTCTGCCAGGGTATGTAAACTTATGAGCACAACACTATATATATATATATATATATATGTATTTATTTATTTTTTTTTAATGATTTTTAGTATCATGGTGTACTTTGTGATGGCTCTAGATCATTTTTTCACTTATTTCATAAATATTTTACACATCGCAGTCATAACCTGGTTATAGTTAAAGCCAGGTTGAAGTTAAAGTGTTATTAACCACTTTAGCCCCGGACCAATTGGCAGCCAAAGGACCAGGCCCCTTTTTGCGATTCGGCACTGCGTATATTTAACTGACAATTGCGCGGTCGTGCGACGTGGCTCCAAAACAAAATTGGCGTCCTTTTTTTCCCACAAATAGAGCTTTCTTTTGGTGGTATTTGATCGCCCCTGTGGTTTTTATTTTTTGCGCTATAAACAAAAATAGAGCGACAGTTTTGAAAAAAATGCAATATTTTTTACTTTTTGCTATAAGAAATATCCCCAAAAAATATATAAAAAAACCTTTTTTTTTCCTCAGTTTAGGCCGATACGTATTCTTCGACATATTTTTGGTAAAAAAAATCGCAATTAGCGATTATTGATTGGTTTGCGCAAAAGTTATAGCGTTTACAAAATAGGGGATAGTTTTATTTTATTAATATTTTTCTTTTTACTAGTAATGGCGGCAATCAGCGATTTTTTTGTGACTGCGACATTATGGCGGACACATCGGACATTTTTGACACATTTTTGGGACCGTTGTCATTTATACAGCAATCAATACTATTTAAATGCATTAATTCCTGTATAAATGACAGTTGTAGTGAAAGAGTTAACCACTAGGGGGAAGGGAGGGTTTATGGGCTGTGACGTGTGTGTGTTTTTTTACATTAGGGGGCGGGGCTGACGTCTGACGTCATTGATCGGCTTTCCCGATGACCGGGAACAGCCAATCAATGACAGGCAGAGTAGGAAGCGCGGGGAGAGGTTTGTTTACACATACCTCTCCCCGTTCTTCAGCTCCGTAACCCGATCGCGGGACACCAGCGGCGATCGGGTCCGCTGGTCCCGCGGCCCGGGGTCACGGAGCTCCCGACCGGGTCGCGAGCGCGCCGCTAGCGCGCGCGCGCGACCCACGGGCAGGCAATTAAAGGGGATGTACAGGTACGTGCTTTTGCCTGCCCGTGCCATTCTGTAGACGTATATCTACATGAGGCGGTCGGGAAGCGGTTAAAGCCTAAAATTACAAAAGCCCATAATTCTGCAGAACAATAGCTGGAACCAACATTTTTACTTTCAGACCAATGATTCATAACTGAACACACCTTTACCTTAATCCACCTTAATCTTAAAGGTAGACCAATGTTTGCATGTATATGTCTCACTTATTTTATCAATTACTGTTTTTGTAACTTTTTGTGAATGTCTGTACCTTTTTAATTCATACCTTTGCATTGCAGCTGTTGGTGAACAAGACTGATCTACAGTGATGTAAGTAACTGAGTTAAAATAAACTGAGTTACCTAATGCAGTTACTTTAGAGGGTAACGGGTAATCTAACTGATTACTTTTCCCCTCATGGTAACTCAGTGCCACTAGATTGCAGTAGTGTAATTCCGGTGTTCTGCCGAAAAAGTTCCCCCGCCGGATAAGGACCCCCTGTACTGCGCAGGCGCAGGGCTTGCGTAGTACGAAGGACTACGGAGCTTCTGAAAATTGCCGAACCTAAACAGCTCTGAGTGAACTCTACACCGCGCAGGTGCAGTTAACATGTAATTGTACGAGGCGATGCCGCACGCTCCTGATGCTCGTGCTACTATCGTGTAAGTAAGGGGCGGGTCTAGTATTACTGTTACCAAGGGGCGCATTTATTATTATTGTTATATATCGAGCTCTGCCCATTAATTTAACATTCGCCCTCTTCTGTAGCCATCCGCCCCTTACACGATATAATAATAATAGACCCGCCACTTGCTTACACGCTATAACAGATCTGCCCCTTGGTTAGAGTAATAATAGAGCAGCCCCTTGGTTACACGATATATAACAATAATAATAAATGCGCCCCTTGGTTACAGTAATACTAGACCCGCCCCTTAGTTACACATATAGAATATTTAAATAAAAAGTCAGTTACTTTGCTGAGTAACTAATTACTTTTCCAATGTAGTAACTGAGTTACTAACGCAATTACTTTTTGGGAGAAGTAATTTGTAACTTAACTAATTACTTTTTTTAAGTAAGATGACCAACACTGCTGATCTATTTGCGTGTAGATTACTACTAGTGAATGGAAGTTTATAGTTATCTGTGTTTCTGATATGTGTGTGGGTAGTGGGAAAGGTGAGCGTGTAAAGATTTCAGCTCACAGGATCACTTGGGGAATCTCAAAAGTGTGTGGGTATCACCTAGCCACCACACAACCATCAGAGTACACCAGAAGATATGCAAGATTTGCATCTGCCTGTGTGTATCCAGTTAGACAAAATCTGAGTCTAGGGTCAGTGGTGGCTGTCATTAAGAGACTGTGGGTAGCTGTCCATACTACTTCTACAAGTATTATTGCCTGGATAAGCCAACCTGTGACACTGGTGAGGGCAGTGTGCATGGTCTATAAGCCTGTTTGCCAACTTACTCTAGACACAGAATGTACAGACTTGAGGTGCCAGGAGCAAAGTTCTCTGCAGGCCTGTAATTTGTGGGAAATGGCACGTGTTATGTTATGTTGTTTATTAACTAGTTCCTGCCCGGCAGTAGTGGAAATTAACAGAGCCTTAATGTTGTAGAAGATCAAAATCATTGTGTATCATGCACCGGTTTTTATGCTCAAGTGATATGAATGAATGAATGACTTGTATAGCACTACCTATGCAAACTGAATCGCCTCAGGGCGCTTTTTGCCACTGGTGTCCATCTGTGGTATAGTGCGGTCCTTGCCCTGTGGGGTCCCGACACGCTTACAAACACATACACATATTTGGCCAATTTTTATCGACAGGATCTAATTAACCTACCAGCATGTCTTTGGAGTGTGGGAGGAAACCGGAGTACCTGGAGGAAACCCACGCAGGCACAGGGAGAACATGAAAACTCCAGGCAGAAGGTGTCGTGGTCGGGATTTGAACCAGCAACCCTATTACTGCTAGGTGAAAGTGCTAAGCACTACACTACACCACTGTGATAGGCGTTGTTGTCGCCTTCCTTGTCGCATATGCTGGTCCATGTTGATTTTACTATACATGAGATCATTTTATACAATTATGGTATGTTTTGTTGCACTTGGTGTCTTTTTTCTAGCAAAGATTCTTTTATTTTTATATGCTTTGATATATAGTCTCTTCAGTGGGGGGGCACTATTTTGTTCAGTGGTGATTATGTAGATTCTAGATGCTCACAGGTGTTTTCAACTCGACCACTAATGGTACACATGTTTTGGCCATTAGGTTAAATTGTTTAAAAAAGGGGCCATTTGGTGGATATTTGTACTGTCCTGGCATTTTCAGACTTTAAGATATGAGATAGGCCTTCAGTACAGATTCAGGATTGATCAACTTTAAGATATATACCATAGTTTGTGGACTCTATAACTTCCCTACAGACTAAATAATATACACAGATTTGGGTTATTTTCTCCAAAGAAATGTGGCAGAATACAGTTTGGCCTAAATTTATGAAGAAAGATTTGTCTTTTGCAAAATATTATAACAGAAACAATTTTTTTTGGATTCATTTATTTAGCAAAAAAAACCAAGTGGTGATTAAATACTATATATTTGGTAAAATATGGTAAAAATTTCATATGGGTAGTTTTGCATGACCGCGCAATTGCCATTCAAAGTGCAACAGCGCTGAAAGCTTAAAATTGGCCTGGGCAGGAAGGGGGTGAAAGTGTCCAGGACTGAAGTGGTTAACCACTACCTGTATCTGGATTTAGGATCATTGGGGTTCCCATGATAGTTGGCCAGTGATCTGGTCGATTTCTAGGGATGAGTGATAGACGGCATTACCTAACGCATTGTACGCCCTTTTTAATTCATGTACTCCTCAGTAACCCAAAAATGAATCAACCTTGCAGGAAATGTAATTGTCTTGCATTAGATAGCTATTTGTAGTTTATGTTTCAAATATGCTGCTGATATAAAAAAGCATTCAAATTTAAAAATAGGAGAGTGACAAAACCAGAACAAGTATATGTTACCAAAGATCGTCATCTAACATTTTCATGCATGTTCCTGGTCAATGTCTCACCAAGTATTGATGGAATGACAAATATGACAGCCCAGGTGCTTGCATACTCAAGATCAAAGCTAGTAATGGCAACTCCTACATTTCAATTCACATAGGTTCTTTCAATATCTAAAGTACCCTGCCTTGCCTTTGTAATGCCTACTATTCATTTAAAAAATGCCCTGTGATCCCTGGCACACACTGTCACAGTATAAAACGAATTGTGTGTAAAGGTTAGTTAACACAATACAAAGAACAATAGGCTATTAAAAAAAAAATACTATTATGAAAAAAATAAAAATAAAACATATAGGTATGTCATTACAGTATAAGCAACACATACTTTATAGAGATTAATAAAACAGTGTGGTGGGATGTACCATAAATAGCAAATCAATGGCTATTTATTGGAAGAGAATGTGTTCAATCCAGTAGTTATCTCATTAGTACAATCAATAAGCTAATTACACATTTACAAGGCAGTTCCTCAGGCTGCTTTATTGGACACATTATCCAATTGTGTCTTATTTCAGAGGTTAACCTTAGATTGCATATAGTGATTTATAATAATTCCCTGGCTTCTATTTACAGTGTTTTATACGTGCAGTTGTTAATAGGTTATATGATTCAAAATAATTAAATAAGTAAATTTATATTTATATAGTCCTTGCTTTATTATTGGTACACAGTGCAGCATGGCTTGTGTATTGTGTACATGTAACTGTCACACACATTTCCAATTATATAATCAAGTGATGCATATATTCATACCCCTATCCTTCTGTATTCCAGGAAATTTCAGAAAAATTATTATTGGCAGCCATACTGTACATGCTGCCATATTTCAAATTTTCAATAGGTTTCTATTGAGTTTTTAGTACAAAGATAGTAAACAGTCCAACAGAGGCTCTGCCTAGCTTAAGTGAGTCTAGCTCATCCTGAACATATATGATTATGTTTGTTAATATATGTAATGATACATTTGCTTACATTTTTAAAACTAACGTACAAGCAGGCGGAGAGAGAATGGGAGGTAGGAAGGGCAAGATAGGGGGTTAGGGTAGGGAAGGGAAAGGGGGATTATAGGAGGGGGAACTTGGGAATGGGGGAAGTAAGGGGGGAAATAAGGGAGGGAGAATCAGGGAGGGAGAATCACCAGCACATCAAGTGAGGAATTTTCAGAACAGTATAGAAAATATGTTTCAAAACAGTCAATGTGAACTTTACATTTCGGATGTGTCAACCAATGGGACCATTGTACAGAAAATGTGTTTAGTTGCATATTTTTCCTAGCTATTATCTTTTCCAATTCACATTGTTGATTACAATATGCAATTGTGCTAGATATGAAGGGTGTTTCTGCGGTTTTCCATAACCTAGTGATATTTAGCTTGGCTGATAGCAGAAGATGTGTAATGACAGTTCTGGTGTTTGAAGGGTATTTTTCTAACCCTACATGGAGCAGCACTAGTGAAGGCATAGAAGTAGAAGGCAAGCCAGAGATAGTAGAGATCAATGTGAATATTTGTCTCCAAACTGAGGTGAGGGATTTACAATACCATAGTACGTGGGCTATCAACCCTATGCTGCCACATTTCCTCCAGCAGCATGGTGGGCTTCCTGGGTATATCTTCGATAGCTGGAAGGGCGTTAGATGCCATCTATGTAGGGTTTTTTGGTAGGTCTCCCAATGGTTGGAACAGTGAGATGCAGTGAAGGTGAACCTAAATGCTCTTTGCCACATATCAGGGGTAATGTGAACTCTCAGCTTCCCGGCCCATTTGCTTAGGGTAGCAATTTACGAGTAAGGGCGATTATTGTTCAGTAAGGTGTAGAATAAGGTTATTCCTTTTTTTGGGGTATGGGGATTGTGTGTAAAATTGGAACATTGGTTTCCGACAGCGTGACTGTATAAGGCACTTTTGAGGATTTGAGAAAGTGGGAGATTCTCATATAGGTGTAGAGTTCTGAATGTGGGAGATTAAATTCATGTTGGAGGTTTTCAAATGATTTTAACATCTTGTGATTGGTAAGGTTGAGAATATTTGTGATACCTTGATTGTTCCATGCAGAGAGTTTGAGGTCTGGGAGATGTTTGGTTAGGGCTCTAATTGGTATAGGTATAGAGCGGGTAGGAGGGCTGGGGGTTTGTTTGGATAAGATTTTTTCCACGTTAGTATAGAAGCTGTATCTGACTGGGGGGTATTATGGAGAGGAGGAGTGCATCCTGCTGCTGTAAGGAGAAGGGAGTCTAGGGGATGTTTGTTCTGGGGGGATAAAGTTTCCATGATTGGCCAGATTTTTTCAGATGTTGGGTGCCACCAATAGTATATTAGTAACTCCTCCCTTTTTGTACGTTCTGGTTAAGATATAGTTGGCACATCTAAGGTCTTTTTTCCCATATAAATTTGCCTTTGGATGGAGGTTAGGAAGGATTGGGAAGGGTTATTAGTGTGCAGAATAGGTACAGGAGTTTTGGTAGTATTATCATCTTAAGGGTAGCGATCTTACCTATTTTGGAGAAGCCAGTTGAGCATAGTGAGGGAAGTAAGGGAGTTGTTGGAGAAAGGTCTGGTAGTTAAGTGCAAATAATTGTTTTAACCACTTCAGCCCCGGACCAATTGGCAGCCAAAGGACCAGGCCCCTTTTTGCGATTCGGCACTGCGTCGCTTTAACTGACAATTGCGTGGTCGTGCGACGTGGCTCCAAAATAAAATTGGCGTCCTTTTTTTCCCACAAATAGAGCTTTCTTTTGGTGGTATTTGATCGCCCCTGCGGTTTTTATTTTTTGCGCTATAAACAAAAATAGAGCAACAATTTTGAAAAAAATGCAATATTTTTTTGCTTTTTGCTATAATAAATATCCCCCAAAAAAAATATATAAAAAAACATTTTTTTTCCTCAGTTTAGGCCGATACGTATTCTTCTACATATTTTTGGTAAAAAAAATCGCAATTAGCGATTATTGATTGGTATTGCGCAAAAGTTATAGCGTTTACATTAATATTTTTTTTTACTAGTAATGGCGGCGATCAGCGATTTTTATTGTGACTGCGACATTATGGCGGACACATCGGACATTTTTGACACATTTTTGGGACCATTGTCATTTATACAGCAATCAATGCTATTTAAATGCATTGATTCCTGTATAAATGACAGTTGTAGTGAAAGAGTTAACCACTAGGGGGAGGGGAGGGGTTATGGGCTCTGACGTGTGTGTGTTTTTTTACATTAGGGGGTGGGGCTGACGTCTGACGTCATTGATCGGCTTTCCCGATGACGGGAACAGCCAATCAATGACAGGCAGAGTAGGAAGCGCGGGAGAGGTTTGTTTACACAAACCTCTCCCCGTTCTTCAGCTCCGTAACCCGATCGCGGGACACCAGCGGCGATCGGGTCCGCTGGTTCCGCGGCCGGGGTCACGGAGCTCCCGACCGGGTCGCAAGCGCGCCGCTGACGGCGCACGCGCGACCCACGGGCAGGCATTTAAAGGGCCACGTACAGGTACGTGGTTTTGCCTGCCCGTGCCATTCTGTAGACGTATATCTACATGAGGCGGTCGGGAAGCGGTTAAAGTGGGTGCTATTTGTATTCCCAGATAGGGAATAGAGTTGTTTACCCATGTGATGGGGTGATATTTCTAAGGTGGGATTCCAATTGTGTGGGGAGGCATAAGGGCATTAATACAGATTTTGATATGTTAAGCTTAAAAAGGAGACCTTGCTAAATTGGTGGATAGTTTCTTGTATCTTCTAAAGGGATTGTGATGGATTAGTAATCATTCGTATCACATCATCTGCGAATAAGCTTATTCTATGGTCTGTGGGATCACATTTAATTCCTGAGATTTGTGTATCAGTTCTAATTTTGGTCACTAGGGGTTCCATTAGCAGGGCAAAAATAAGTGGTGAGAGGGGACATCCCTGACGTGTGCCATTCAAATGGGGTGGATAGGGCTCCTCTTGTGAGTACTTTTACTGAGGGGTTGGAGTACAGAGAAAGTATAGTGTTTTGGAACCATCCCGTGATCCCAAATTTGGCAAGAACCTCTTTTATAAAACCCCAATGGATTCTATCAAGTGCCTTCTCTGTGTCAAGGGAAAGAAGCAGAGAAGGCGTTTGTGCTTGGATAGCGTGGTGTATGAGGTTCTTTACCCTTCTTGTGGCATCTGGTGCCTAGCAGCCTGGGATAAACCCAACTTGGCTGCACTAAAGATGAGAGGTATATCAGTAATCTTTTGATAAGAAAGTTAGCTAGTATTTTTATGTCTGTGTTCAGGAGAGATATTGGCCTATAATTTGCAGTTGATGAGGGATCTTTGGTCTCGGTATAGTTATAATAGTTGAACGTAACATATTTGTTGGTAGAGAACCAGAGGCACCGACATGGTTGAAGAGGGTCATTAATTGGGGCGCTAGGATGTCATTAAATTGCTTATAGAATTCATTTGAAAACCAATCCTCTCCGGATGAGTTATGTAGGGGTAAGCCTTTGATGGCGCCAGTTATTTCCTCTACGGAGAAGGGCTGAGACAGAGACTCAAGTTGGGAGGCTGAGATAGTGGGTAGGGTTATAGATTTAAAAAATTCATGAAAAGAGATTCTGATGGTTGATGCGTCAAGTTGTATAGAGATGAGTAATACTCGCTAAAGGCATTTGCAATGTCTTGCGAGATTTTAGATTTCAAACGTTGTGATTTGACTGTTCGAGCCAATAGAGCTCCTGGTTTGTTACCAAGCACGTAATGGTTGGCTTTAGTGTATTTAAGGTTGTTTTCATAATTGTACAGGAGTAGTGATCTGAGTGACTGTATCAGCTCTAGGAGTTCACTAGATAATTTATGAGAATGATGGGTTTTGCTTTGCTTTTCAAATTTGTCAATTTGTAGCATGATCTCGTCAATCTGCCTCTTCCTCTGGTTCTTTAATCTCTTATTTAGCTTAATAAGTATTTCACGCATGTAGGCCTTGTATGCTGACAAAAGCGTGCAGGTATTAGTGTTAGGAAAAGCATTACGTTCAAAGGAGTGATGCTCACGAATTAGTTCTTGACAAATTTCTTTGTCCGCTAAAAGGGTCGAGTTGAGTCTCCATATTCATGGTGGTCCTTGTCAGTGATCGTCCAAGATTATAGTTATTGGGGCATGGCATGACCAGGAAATGGTGCCTATTTCAGAATAGACATGTGCAATTCGTTTAGTTTTTTTTCGTTTTTGTTTTTTTTTTTCGTTATTTTCGAATGAACGAATCGTTTGTTTTCGTACGAATGAACGAATCGTTCGAATCGTACGAATCCGATTAACGAATCATTTGAATCGAACGAATCCGAAAAACAACGAAAATCCTAAAGAAAAAAATTAGAAACAACGAATGTAATAATGAAGAAAATCCGAAAAACGAAAACGAACGAAAAAATTCGTACATTCGTAACTTTTTTTTTTTTGTTGAATTGGTAATTTTCCGTGTCCCTTACAATGGTGCTGCTTAAGTGCTTCGAATGGATTGAACAAAAAAATTCGTACATTTGTAACTTTTTTTTTTTCGTAACTTTTTTTTTTCGATTCGTAACTTTTTTTTTCGATTCGTAACTTTTTTTTTTTTGATTCGTAATGAGTGGATTCAACAAAAAAAATCGTACATTCGTAACTTTTTTTCAAAACGTAACTTTTTTTTTCGATTCGTAACTTTTTTTTTTTGATTCGTAAATTATTAAAATGTAATAATAGCATACACATTACATAAAATTATGAATTATGCTCCGATTACGAATCTACGAATCTTACGAATGTACGAATAAATACGAATGCGTCCGAAAATTTAACTAACGAAAAACGAATCAACGAAAAAATAACTCTTACGAATGTACGAATCGTTACGAATACGAACACCGACGACTTACGAATGTACGAATCGTTACGAATCAATGGAAACGAAAAAAATGAAACGAAAATAAACACATTTTTTTCGGAAACGAAAAAAACGAAACGAAAATAAACACATTTTTTTGTTGTGCACATGTCTATTTCAGAACTTTTGATATTTTGCAAAGTCCATTTGTCAACCACAAACATGTCAATGCGTGAATAGGTCATCTGTGAAGGGGATAAACATGTGTAGTCCTTTTCGGACCCATGCTGGCATCTCCATACATCAAAAAGGTCTGTTGTTCAAAGAAAGGGGTTTGTTTGTGTGTAGAGGTGTCCATGGAGGGGTCCCCGACTATGTTGAAGTTGTCCCCTAGGATAAGGCTTCCTCTTTGTAAATCTCCACGTTTTTTACATAAGAGTTTGTGGAAGCTGACTTGTTTAGTATTTGGTCCATATACATTGACTGCCCTAAATCACAAATCAAAATTAGATAGCGACCTTGGGAGTCCTCATAAGATTGGTGAAGTTTGAACTGGAGACTGTCTTTAATCGCTGTTAGGACACTGTTTTTCTTTTTTGGGCCTGAGGAAAGAAAGAGTTGGTCACATCCTTTAAGTTTGATTGTCAGGGTTTTGATTGAAGCAAAGTGCTGCTCTTGTACAAAGACTATATTGGCTTGTTGTTTTGTAGTTTCCTTTTACAGCGCCGTTCTCTTCTGTGGGCTGTTTAAGCCTCTGACATTTAGTGAGACGATCTTGATGGGCATGTTGCGCTTCAGGCAGTTATACAAGTCTAAATCTTTGGCGTACTAGGGTAATAGCCAGGAGTTGTGAGTGCAGTTTTAGATAGTCACGAAATTCAGGTTATTGGTAGTCTCAATGAGAGGCTGGTGAGCCCAGAGTTACAGAACAAGTAAAAAATGGGAGCTCTTTATCAAGTGAGCTCAATGTGCAGTAACTACTGCTGGTATTAACAGGGGGAGTGCAGTGATTCTCAATGGTAGCCGTCACGGACGGGTCCACGAGAATAGAAATTGGCTTCTGGAAAGTAACCTGCTACAACCCAGCTGGATAGTAAGGTGGAAAGTGGAGGGCAATCAGGTTTTGTCAGGCATCCTGAAGGGACCAGTTCATGTCCATTTGTGAGGATGAGGGGTTGTCAGAGGATGTGGTTTCCTCAGGGATTAGATGCTAGTCTCTCAGGAGTTTGGGGCCCCCAGCAAGTGATTTCACAGTATAGGTTTTGCTTTGGTTGGTTATTAGCAATTTGACAGGGAAGCCCCACTTGTAGGGAATTAGGTGGTTCTGTAGTGGACAATTGTCACTGGGTATCCATTGTTGTTTTTGAGATATTTGCGTACAGTCTGATTGTGGCAAATGGTTCTGGAAGGGTAGATGAACACTTTGCAGCAAACGTCACTTTCTAAGGGTATGCAGCTGACAGATTTTCTAAAAACAAACTGTGAAGTACTGTAACATCACAGAGGGGCTGGCAGGAATTCAGATAAGTGGCTTTACAACCATTTTAAATATGTTCTATGTACCTTTTAAAAATCTGTTTATACAACATTTTCCCCTGGTGTGGGTATCACTTTATATATTTGCATTTATAGTGAAACATTTTTCTGTAATTATTTGTCTTAAAGAATACTAAAATTTGTTTAAATATTTTCATACATGATTTGATTGTTGTAAAACACTAAACTGTTGTAATACAGTTAGTTTAATGGAGTTTTAGCAAAATGACTCCTTAAGCCCCATACACACGGTCGGACAATCCGCGGACCAGGTCGGTCGGATCCTGTCCGTCATACTTTGTCTGATGTTGGTTTTGCGTACACACGGTCGGACAAAGTTGTCGGAAAATCCGATCATTCTGAACGTGGTGACGTTTGTTGCCTACGACGGGACTACGTAGAGGCTAGTAGCCAATAGCTTTGGTCTTGTAATGTGATCTGAGCATGCGTAGCACTTTGTCCGGTCGGACAACCGTACACACGATCGGATTTGGTGTGATCGGACCGGGTTGTCGGCAAATCTATCCAGCAGGAGATAAGACTTTGTCCGTCGGACAATCCGACGTACACTGTCCGATGGTGCATACACACGGTCTGATTTTTCAACAACATTGTCCGATCGGACAGAATCCATGAAAAAGTCCGACCGTGTGTATGGGGCTTAAGAGTGAGATCTGCATTAATTTAGGATAAAAGCAAGACAATTAATTTAATATGTTGTGCACCTCGAAAAGGAACAACAAAAAGAAAAGCACTTATGACATAGCTATCCAAAACAATAAGATTTTTTTTTCAGCTTTCATTTCCCAATGAAAGTTACAAAATAGAAGCCCTTGGCTTAATGGTTGCTTTGGGCAGCAATCAGTCCTTGGGTGGCCACACAATTCGACTGTATAGAGCATTGCTTGTAAATGCCAATTATAGTAAAATTGGCACTTCTAAGCAACAAGCTGAGACATCTCTGCAGTCATTTAATAATTTTCCCTTTCTCCAAAGTAGTGGAGTGTTTCTTTCACAACATATCTGCTACATCGTTGGGCAGTGAGTGTAGGACCTTATGATATGAGATTCAAGTGAGAAATGGTAGATTTCCCAATGGTGATCATTATCACATGAAAAATAACAATGCGTATGATATACTGTAGTTTCTGGCAGACTATATTCTTAAACAGAAATACATTTGTATGTTACACTCCCAGTACTTCTGAGGACGTCAGGTAGACTGGAAATGTGATCTCAATCTGGAATGCCACTAGCGATTGCCCACATGCTGTCAATTTATTCACAGCAGAATCCCAGTGTTCACTCTTACAAGGAATCCATGCCCATGCCTGAGTGAACACAGAATCTCAGTGTTCGCTCTTACACGGAATCTTTGCCCAAGCATCCAGGCTCTTTATTTTTTTAATCTAAATTTGTTCTTGTATTTATACATCTGCTTTATTTTATAGACATATTCACTTATAGGCCTATCTAAAGCCAAAACATTTTTTTCATTTTGGCTAGTGAGTGGCTAGAGAATGTTAGGTTAAGATTACATTTTGGATAGGGGATGATTAAAACCCCCTTTCAGTTTTTTTTTTGCCATCTGTGTTCCAGACACAACAGAAAGTCAGAGGAAATCTCTCCAAAGTGAGGTTGATCCAAGACAGATATTTGTTCTATTCCTATTCTGGTGACATCTCCAAAATTTGGAATTTACATCACTTTTAATTTCAGTGACAGTGGACTCCTACTCAAACAGAAATAATGAATCTCATTTGTGTGAGCACAGACAGCAATAAAGACCTGCCTGGGATTTAAAACCTTCACCACTTCACCAAAAAAAAGTTTTTTTCTTATATACTCTCAGTATCAGAAATACAGTTAAATCTTTCCTAGCAGCACCCCTAAAGGGAACATCAATACGATTAATTCATGTTTTCTGAGGAAAGATCACTCTGATCAATCAGAGTTAGACAAGGGATTCAATCACTGAGCCTTTTACTTCTTTATTACTGAAACCGAGGTATTCTTTTGACAACTATCTCTTCATTGTTCTGAGATTTGACAGTATTCACAGTAGACAGTCATTATCCTGGAACTTTTCTAGCTTGTTAATTATGCTCTGTCACTGAAATAGGTATGTAAAAAATATTTGAGTATTTATATGTTCTTTGTCACCTTTTAACTTTAAGTGTCTCACGTTAAAGTCCCAGTAATTACTGTTTAGTACTTTACTGGAGTTATGTCAGCCTACAGATACCATTAATGCATTAACGTGTCAAAACAGTACAGAATGACACAGTTCAAATCAGACTAAAAAGCTGTTAATGGTAGACCAACTCCACTGAGCTTTTTTGCAAGCTGGAGTGATAGTAAAAAGCTATTTGATACATAGCCCTCGAAAGATTTCTTCTGATATCAGTTTTATTTGTAGCAAAAAAATTAAAAGCATTTACACAATGGAAAAATACTGCTACTAGGTATTTACAATTAAGCTGCTGAGCACAAGTGTTAAAAAGAAGTATGGGATTTTTTTTTTTTAAGACTCATACTTACTTAGGTGGATGTAGCATCGGTCCAATGCAGCATCTGTCCCACACCAGCTCTAAGACTGAGAACCAAGCGATTAAACACAGCTGATCGCTCGGTTCTCAGAGCTTCGTGTTGCTGTTTGCTCTGCCCCCCGCGCAATCATTGGAATACTGAGCTGTGGAGTGGGTGGCTCCCTGAAAGGCTGAGCCAGGTGCTGGTCCAGGGTTCTGGGTGGATCCCGACCATATTGTCATAATCTTACCCCAGTCTGGACCAGCTCTGTGACATCAGCCAACAGCAGGCTTCAGCCTGCTGTCTGCTGAAAACGGGTCACAGAAGTGCAGAACGATCTGCTCTTCTGTGACCCACAGGAGAAGTACTGCCAAACGAGCTTTGGCTGTACTTCTCCTTTAATCATTCAAGAGCAATTGCATGGTTAAGTTACACGATCCTAGTCATATATTGATGGATACTGAATGAACCAGAAAAGTCATAAGTATTGGGTATTTTTAATGCAAGTCTACCTGAAAGGAATGAATATTTTTTTGCATATATTTTGTTTATGTATAATGTTTAGGATTAAAAAGTCAGCTAAATATGAAATACTGCATACGGTAGCATTTGTCCTACTGATATCATATTTAACCCTTTGCTGCCTTTTCTGTAATAGTTATGACTACAGCGGTACCAGCATGTAAACAAACTCCCAGCTGCTGTAGCAGTAAACAGTTTGTTTATTTCTTCAGCTGGCAGAGCGCTTTTACACAGAAGTGGTTCTGCCTGTCATTACTATATGCTGGTATTGATAACACCCCCTCGCCACTATGTGTTCCAATATTATCTGACTTTCCTGGGTGTCAAGGAGCTCCATGGTTGGTATCAGGGTGCAGAATGGTGGGACACCAGAAAATTCCTATTTACTGCTCTCCCCTGTGCTGAATATTTCTGGAAGCTCTCACTTATGAGCACATTCCAGTTCAGAGTTGTTGTAGCTGGGATCAAGCACAGCTCAAGCTGTATTTGCCTAGGGAGAGTTCAGGGGTGAAAGTAGGGGTTAATAGACCTTCAATGTCTCTTTAAATTTTCTGACTATTGCGTCCCCCTTTGAAAACGTGTTTTCTGTTTTGAGATCACCGCTGATGCATGGAGCAAGAAAGATAATTTTTTAGGAGAAGTGAGCTCCCTCCAGGCTTACCTGCCCTCAATCTATCCATTATTGTATATGTGCTCCTACTATAGAGGCTCTCAAAATTTATAGAGTTAGGACTGCAGATAATACTGAGGTGCCGTGACTTGGCCTCTGCAGCTTACACATTTATTTGCAAATGCGGGCAAACTACACCCCTGTTTTTAACGTGTACTGTTAGACAGGACAATTAGGGTTGTTGTACGCTGGCTGGTAAGTTGAACTGGGAATTGTTCTTTGTTGTTGTTTGACATGCATCACCCTTCCATGTGCTCTTTGCTGTTAAAGACAGTTATAGGTTAGGTTAGGGCAGTTGCCGTTTGTTTTTTCTGAAGGAAGAGAATAAAGCAAAGACCATTACCAAGGGAAAGGCCCCCCGTTGACCTTCATATGTATATGAAGTCACATATCAGAAGTGAGGGCACAGCTGGAATGGTGCTTACACGTGGTGGAGCACTGATTTGCAGTGAAACACAGTGATTGGTATGGAACATATATTGGATGAATTATAAAGGATACTTGTTATATATTTTTCAGCTTAATGGACATTAATTTAATTTATTTCAAATAATGGTAGAGGAGGTGGATATGTTTAGAATACACAGTATATGTGTTAATAATAGCACAGTTCAAAGCATAATAATTTATGTATTGTAGATTTGTAGGTTTATGAGTAGTGCTGTACTGCGTTATTTATTTATTTAGTGCATAGGCGTGGGAACACATTAACGTGTGTGCTAGCTGCTCAAATAGGTTATTCAAATTACAGTAGGTAGGTGGAAGAGTGAGAAACCATAAATTACTTACCGTATATACTCGAGTATAAGCCGAGATTTTCAGCCCTTTTTTTAGGGCTGAAAGTCCCCTCCTCGGCTTATACTCGAGTCAGCACCGTCTGTCTGCATGAACAGCGTGTCATGCAGACAGACGGCAGTGTTCACTATTTAAAAGCCGCTCCGCGCCTCCGCCTCCTCCAAATTTAAAAGCCGCGCCTCCTCCTCCTCCTTGTCCGTGATAGGCGGACACTAATTTTCCCAGCAGTAAGTGTTCCACCTATCACGGATGTCTTGTCATTCTCATCTCATGGACGAGGATGAGAGGATGTCCGTGATAGGCGGAACACTGCACACTGACTGCTGGGAAAACAGAGTGTTCCCCCTATCACGGACGAGGAGGAGGAGGAGGCGCGGCTTTTGATTCTGTAATGGTGCCGTACACGCTGATCGCCCGGATCAGCATGGGGGGGGGACACAGAACGGGGACACAGAACGGGGGACACAGGACGGGGGACACAGGACATCCAGCGATCGCGATCGTGCCGACAAGGAGGCAAGCCTGCAATGGTGGACAGATCGGAGGTGACAGATCGGCACAGGTAGGCTGCAATGGGGACACAGGGGGGGTTTGTGCAGGACACAGGGGACATGCAGCTGCAGATGGGCATTTGCTGACCCTCTTTTCCACTTACAGTAGCTGCTGCATTTTTCACCCTCGGCTTATACACGGGTCAATACGTTTTCCCAGTTTTTTTGTGGTAAATTAGGGGCCTCGGCTTCTACTCGGGACGGCCTATACTCGAGTATATACGGTAATCACAGTCTTATTAACACCCTGGTATGGTAAATACCTAGAATAGCATGGTCAATGGAAAGCGTATATGTTTCAAACAAACAATTGTAATTCTATTTCTAAAAATAAACCCAAATTTATTTAAAGAGTTATTACACAAAAAGAAAGAAACTCACAAAAGAATGTGTAAAAAAAAAAAAAAAAAAAAAAAAAAAATATATATATATATATATATATATATATATATATATATATATATATATATATAAACTAGGCTACAAACTACTGAACAAAATCAAACATGCACAAAAATAAATAATAATAAAAAATCCTCAAAAAAAAAAAAAGTGTAAATGGATCACACAGCTAAACATGTATATACAAGTACAGTATAGATCTGTATGAATATGCATACATCGCAGTTACTTCATGCAAAACTAATAACAGCTTTATATGAGTTCAGCTTACTACTTAAAGTGGTTGTAAAGGTAGAGGGTTTTTACCTTAGGGCATTTTCTGCATTAAGATAAAAGATTTTCGAGGGTCAGCTCCCCCCCCCCCCCCCCACGAGCCTGATCTCTATAAAGCGCTGTGCCCGAGAGCAGTGGTACTGCTCTTTCTTTCTTCTCACTTTGACATGGAGGCAGCAGAGAGAGCTATTGGCTCCTGGTGCTGTCAATTAAATCCTGTGAAAAGGAATGGGGGGGTGGGAGTTGCCTGTGTCAATAAACACACATAGTCCAAACAGGAATCAAGCCTTCATGTGTGCCCCCATAAAATGTGGTATTTATCTGCATACTTGGTCTGGTTTGCTTAAAAAACTAGAGAAATGGGAAAACCTTGGTTGCTTTGGATACAATAATTTTAAAACAAAAAGATTACAATAACATTAAAACCAATAGATGTAAAAGTACATTTCCCATTATATGAATTAGGATTTTTTCATTGCTGGTATCTTCTCGGTTATAAAGGGAATTATAATCACAGTAAAAATCATCATCATTCTGGTTGTTTTATCAGTACCATGGACAGGGCTTAAGTATGCATAGAGTTACAATTACATATCTGCTGAAACACTATTTAAAAAAATTATGATTTATTAATGCCTCAGCATTCGTGCAAAAGTAATAAATAATACCAGTAATGTTTTTAATATGAAATAAATATCTATTTCTATTTGTTTTTTTTGTTTTTTTTTTCACAATCAAAGATTTTTATTGAATGAAAATTGTAGCATACAGAATCTATTTGTTGCCTTTCACAGGGCATTGTAACATTCCCTAACATTTAAAAGAAAATTCTCAAAAACATCTGACCAATAGAGAAAATAGTCCAATACTATAGGTTAAAATCATTTGACCAAAATAGGAAATATGAGGGAAACCTGTGCACTGTGTAAAAAAGTGTATCCGTAGAGATTTTGTATTCCCCACAGTGTAACAAATCAATTTTGCAAAGAGGATCTCTGTTGTTTGATAGGTTTACGGGACACAAACTTTATACAGATGAGCAAGACATCACCTAAGCTAAACAACAGAATCATCTCTCATCTCTTTGTCACCCTCGTTTCTTTTCCCTATCAGCAGGCTTCTTGTCAGCACATAAACTGATTATCCTCTTGTGCTGCTTGTTCCTTTCTAGGTGTGGCCACCGGCCCTGTTCACTATAATGACAGGTTGCTATTTGCTGCTGTCCACACAGCCAGCAAATACCTGCAGTGATTGCTGCTGGATGCATATAAAGTGTGTCCAGCATTGACCACTGCAGGTAAACGCTAGCTGTGCAGAGAGCCACGAATAGCTGAGGCCACTGACAACCTGTCATTATAATGGATGGGGGGCCGGCTGACGCACCTAGCTGCTCAAAACCACAGCAGGAATTGCTGATTCCTGCCACTACAATTTCACACTGGCCTAGAACGCTGGTGTGAATATAACCTAAGTATCTGAATTTGACCTGGTATCAGGCGTTTGCAGTGCCCTTTATAGTAGAGCTAGAGTGTGAAAGAAACAATGAACTGGGCTGTCAGCCATACCTAGCTGCTCAGTGCAGCAGCAGGAATCTGCTGCTACAATTCGCACTGAGCTAAATTACTGGTGTGATTGTAGCCTAACACTGTTCACATTTTTTTTAATTATTTAAGAGCTGAATTAACTAGTGTCTTTCTAGATTTCAGCTTTAAATCTAAAGATTTCAAAAAGTCACTGTGTTAGTTCTGCAACACCAGTAAATGCGGAAGATAACATATTGTAAATTGTAAACTATGGTGGTATGTATATATCAAAAAGTGTGTATTACACCTTTAAAAAAACTTCCCTAAACAACTTAGAATATATATCTAAAATGCCAATTTAAAGCAGAATTCTATTTCAGGACATGCCTGAATTCTTTCATCTCTCATCATTATCACTATCAGATGCTTTTTCAGAATTACTTACTTGTTGGTTTGAACTTCAAACATCAAGGAAACAAACGCTTTAGATTTACCAATAAAATTGTGTGACAGCCACAGATCTAATAAAGCACAGAGCTTTATAAAATTCATACCTTGGAATCCATCCAAGCTGTAATGACCATGGTATTAAAAATGTACTTTGCATTTGATTTGCAAATAAGCAGGGCGGGAATTCATTTAATGTAAGGACAAGAACCCAAGGACAGTGCGAATTAAGAAATTAAACACTAAAGAACTAAATATTACAAAAGGTTAGAAAAATGTGGAAGTCTTTGATTTGTTTTATGTTGCTAAAGCCCAAAGTGTATAAATTGAATCAAGAATCCCAGTTAACTAAATCAGACTGAGAGTTGGGGTTACTAACGCTTACTCCAAATAACACTTACCAATTTCCCAGAATGCTTATACAGTCTCTTGTGAATGAAAATGAAATGTAATTTATGCAGTTGAATAATTATACAGCTTAGCCAAATCAAAGCAAACATGATGTTTAAAAAAATGTATGTATTGAATTTTAAAAAATGTTAGTCTAAATGTTTGATATTAGTTTATGATATATCTTTAGGAATTGCTATTTTCAACATTTACTTGTTTAAAAAAAAAGTCACCAAGATGCATTATTTGGATCTAAAATAATGATATCCGGTAACTATAGTTAGACTTAGTCAAAACTTTGCAAGGAGTTAAGTGCAAAGTGTAGTACCATACCAACCAACTAGAATTCATCTTGCTTTGGTCTAGCCCCTTTGAAGTGAATTGTGCCTGATTGCTATGGCTTATTGCACTTTATAATTGTTTATAAAATCTAAATAGAACCTGGATAATAAAGCACATCATGATTCTCTATATATTCTGCATTGGTCAGGCAGGTCACAGACATATAGTCTGTTATGCCCCGTACACACGGTCGGAAATTCCAACGGAAAATGTCCGATCGGACCATGTTGTCGGAAAATCCTGCCATGTGTGGGCTCCATCCAGCCAGAATTTCCGGCGGAAAAGATTTGAGATCCTGCTCTCAAATTTTCCAACAACAAAGTCCGATCAGACTTTTTCCGATCGTGTGTAGAGAATTCCGACGGACAAAGTGCCACGCATGCTCAGATCAAATTACGAGACCAAAGCTATTGGCTACTAGCCTCTACGTAGTTCCATCGTACGCAGCGAACGTCACCGCGTTCAGAATGATCGGATTTTCCGACAACAGATTTTGTGGTCGGAATTTCCGTACGGGGGCTTAGGATGTTAAATATTGCCCTATTTGTTAGTTGTTCCCCCATTCAGTAAAATTTGCTATAAAACATATTTTGCTAGTCAGCAAAAATTGGCAATTGCTTGGTCACACACTGTACACTGCAACACTGTATGCAAACTCATTTTTTAAAAATTTAGAGCTTTCTTTTGGTGGTATTTAATCACCACAGTTTTTTTGCTATTTAAGGGAAAAAAAAATGTCTACTTTCTGTTATAAAACATATCCAATAATATCAAATTTCTTCATAAATTTAGGCCAGAATGTATTCTGCACAAAAAAAAGAAATTCCAATAAGTGTATATTAATTGGTTTGTGTGAAAGTCATAGCATCTTCAAACTATGGTATATATATATATATATATATATATATATATATATATATATATATATATATATATATATATATATATATATATATATTTGAAAATTAATTAATGTACTGATGGCCTCATCTCATTTCTTGAGACCCTAAAATGCCAGGACAGTACAAATAACCCCCAAATGACCCATTTTCAGAAAGTAGACAGTCCACAGTATTTAGTAAGAGGCATTTTTAAGTTGTAATTTTTTGTCACTTTTTTTTGTAAAATTAAGGAACTATATTAATACCTCAGTCATAATATGACTGAGGTAGCGGTGATCATGGATACTGACTGAGGACAGCATATAAAAAAAAAAATTATTTAGACTTTTTTTTTAGAAATTTTCTTAACATATTCTTAAGATGTTTTCTTTTTTGAAGATTTTTTTTTTTTTACATCCTGTTATTAGAGTACTTCAGCGTCACTATAGTGACACTGTACATCTCTGGGGGTGATCAGGGATTTTTGTAGACTATTATTGCTGATCACTGTTATAAGCATGCTGGATATATTCACATGGTACAGGGTGCTGTAAATAGCCCAAGTATCATGTGATAGTTGTGGGACAATCACAGCATCACAATAGTAAGCAAAACAGTCATAAATAGAAGCCATTCATGATTGTTTTATTTACATCATAATCATGCGATTATGTGATCACATGATACCCCGAGCCCCGGATATAGTAGTCATGGGATCACCACCAATGCGTGCATGCCCTGCAATGTACCAGTTCATCACTGAACCTACAGCTGCCGCTCTGCCGCAGGAAATGTACTGTGGTGGGCAGTAAGTGGTTACATTTGTTCTCTTTTTTTATGTCTGTTTTCTTTTTGCAAAGTAATGAGAAGCCATTTTTTGACACAAAAACAGATTTAAAATAGTTGCAACTATACTCCTCAGAATCCATTTAAAACTCACATCATTAAAACTACCCTAATTTTGCCTTGTCCATTGACTCCAATGCATTTAGCCAATTTGAAATTTTAGAAGTTTTGACAAAATCTACTGATTTGCATTGAATTTTCGGGAAAGTAAAAACTCTAAATTTTGTTTATCCACAATAATGTATATATTATATAATAAGCATGATTATTTATACATACTAAGCTTCACTGTCAACTAGAAAAATTATTTAATTGCATATTGCCAAATAAATCACGCTAAAATATAGGTATGATGTGTTGGAAATGTGCCCCAATCCCTAATAATAACTAAAACCAATGTGCTTTAAAGAGGAAGTAAACCCTCAAAAAAAAAACTTAAAAAAAAAAAAACCTGCAAGACAAAGGCATAATTAGCTAGTATGCATAGCATACTAGCTAATTACAGTGGTGTGAAAAAGTGTTTGCCCCCTTCCTCATTTCCTGTTCCTTTGCATGTTTGTCACACTTAAGTGTTTCGGAACATCAAACCAATTTAAACAATAGTCAAGGACAACACAAGTAAACACAAAATGCAATTTGTAAATGAAGGTGTTTATTATTAAAGGTGAAAAAAAATCCAAACCATCATGGCCCTGTGTGAAAAAGTGATTGCCCCCTAAACCTAATAACTGGTTGGGCCACTCTTAGCAGCAACAACTGCAACCAAGCGTTTGCGATAACGTGCAATGAGGCTTTTACAGCGTCCTGGAGGAATGTTGGCCCACTCATCTTTGCAGAATTGTCCTAATTCAGTTACATTAGAGGGTTTTCGAGCATGAACGGCCTTTTTAAGGTCATACCACAACATCTCAATAGGATTCAGGTCAGGACTTTGGCTAGGCCACTCCAAAGTCTTCATTTTGTTTTTCTTCAGCCATTCAGTGGTGGACTTGCTGGTGTGTTTAGGATCGTTGTCCTGCTACAGAACCCAAGTTCGTTTCAGCTTGAGTACATGAACAGATGGTCGGACATTCTCCTTCAGGATCTCTTGGTAGACAGCAGAATTCATATTTCCTTTTATCACGGCAAGTCTTCCAGGTCCTGAAGCAGCAAAACAGCCCCAGACCATCACACTACCACCACCATATTTTACTGTTGGTATAATGTTCTTTTTCTGAAATGCAGTGTTCCTTCTACGCCAGATATACTTGGACACACACCTTCCAAAGAGTTCCACTTTTGTCTCATCGGTCCACAGAATGTTGTCCCAAAAGTCCAGGGGATCATCAAGATGTGTTGTGGAGAAATTGAGACGAGCGTTGATGTTCTTTTTGCTCAGCAGTGGTTTTCTCCTTGGAACTCTGCCATGCAGGCCATTTTTGCCCAGTCTTTTCCTGATGGTGGAGGCATGAACGCTGACCTTAACTGAGGCAAGTGAGGCCTGCAGTTCCTTGGACGTTGTTGTGGGGTCTTTTGTGACCTCTTGGATGAGTCGTCGTTGCGCTCTTGGGGTAATTTTGGGCGGCCGGCCACTCCTGGGAAGGTTCACCACTGTTCCATGTCTTCGCCATTTGTGGATAATGGCTCTCACTGTGGTTCGCTGGATTCCCAAAGCTTTGGAAATGGCTTTATAACCCTTTCCAGACTGATAGATCTCAATTACTTTCTTTCTCAATCGTTCCTGAATTTCTTTGGGTCTCGCCATGATGTGTAGCTTTTAAGGATCTTCTGGTGGACCTTACTGTGTCAAGCAGCTCCTATTTAAGTGATGCCTTGATTGTGAACAGGTGTGGCAATAATCAGGCCTGGGTGTGGCTAGAGAAATTGAACTCAGGTGTGGACAACCACAGTTATAGTATGTTTTAACAAGGGGGGCAATCACTTTTTCACACAGGGCCATGATGGTTTGGATTTTTTTTCACCTTTAATAATAAACACCTTCATTTACAAATTGCATTTTGTGTTTACTTGTGTTGTCCTTGACTATTGTTTAAATTGGTTTGATGTTCCGAAACACTTAAGTGTGACAAACATGCAAAGGAACAGGAAATGAGGAAGGGGGCAAACACTTTTTCACACCACTGTATGTATCACTTACCTCAGATCGAAGCCCCCGCATCGGTCCTCTTCTCCCCCTCCGACATGTTCTCCCGGAGTGACTTCCGGGTATCGCGGCTCCGGCGCTGTGATTTGCCAGAGCCGCAATGCCGTCACTCCGCGCATGCACACGAGAGCGGCACAGTACAACTGAAGCATAGGCATATAGCGCCGTTGCTTCAGTTGTCTCAAGTGCGCATGTGCAGCATGACGTCGGCACATGCAAATACAGGTATATCTCCTAAACCATGCAGGTTTAGGAGATATCGTTGTTAGCTACAGGTACGCCTTAATATAGGCTTACCTATAACATAAAGTTGTAAACGAGGGTTTACAACCACTTTAAGTTCTCTTTTATTGTACATCTTAATGTTTTTGTTTTTGATCATTCCCACCTCCTCTAGGTGCAGGGCATAGCGATGGGGACATATTGTGGCCCAGCCTATGCCAATATGTACCTGAGGGAGTGGAAACATTCATTATTACTTTCTGATGATTAATCTAACTTTTCAAATCATATGTTAACGTGGTTACTTTATATTGATGATGTTTTTTTATGATTTTGGATGGCTTGGTAGAGTTACTTTATGATTTTTTTGAAATTCATCCACAATAACATGTTTAATCTGTCTTTATGTTAAAAACTTCACTATGTTCTTTGATTGGAAAAAATAAATATTCTGGATGTTGAGGTAGAGGTTGCTTCTTTTTTTTTTTACACCAAAACCTTTAATTACATACAAGCAAGCTTCCTCACTCAGGGATAAGCTAGTCTTGAGTATTTTTTGTGCTTAGGGAAAATTAGATCAATACAATGCCAGGGGGACATTTCCCTGTGGATCTTGCAGAAATTGTTGTTTCATTTGTTCTCAAAATTTTCCATCATTACCTAATGAATGTTGTTTTCACCCCAAACATTTTGTCAGTTGTCACACAAAGGGCATTGTCTACATACTAATTTTCCCTGTGGTGCATTCTATGTAGGCAAAACTAAAAGAGATTTTTAGCGATATGATCATATGCTTGCAGCTGAAATATATGACACTGACCCAAATAGGTTGACACATTACTAAAATGCAACATAAAAGAATGCAGGATATCAAATTCTGGGCTCTCGATAGAGTACATCCAGATCCCAGAGGAGTAGACTGGAATAAGGTCCTCCTCCAAAAGGAAATGAAATGGATATATACCCTAAAAGCTGTAGAATCCCCTGGCCTCACTGACATGATCAGCTACAGACCATTTTTTGGTGGCTTTGCATCCAGCGGCCGTGAAAATGCTATCTAAGCTCTTCCTTGTTTTCCATGTTTTTGGATCAGTTCACATATATGCAAATTGGAATGTTTTTTGAACCTCATTCGATTTGCATAACATGTGAACTGGACCGGCTTTCAATGGAGCCAGTTCACACATCCGGGGCCAGTCCGGGGCCAGTCCGGGGCAGCCACAGTCCATTTTTGAAAAGAGTCATGTGCTATTTTAGGTCTAGTTCAGGTGTAAATTCAAGTAGAAATTTGCACCTGAACTGGTGAACAAAACCGCACCGGACTCTGGACTTTAAACCGTAGCTGGCCATGTATGAACATAGCATTTGGCTTTCATTAAATATGGAATATTCTTTGACATATACATACAAACTAATTATTATCAGCTTAAGACTGGTTTCTGCTTATTTTATTATTTTTCATGGTGAGTTATGTTTTCTTGTTTTGTGTTTTATGCACAGGCCTTCCCCTCTTTATCTACAGGATGGTTCTGTTATGGTGGGCACTTGGCACACATAGCCCCTTTAAACACATATACTTGTGTGGCATGTAGCAGGGGATTTTTTACCTGTCTGGTTGTCAGCTTTTTTCCATCTGGGCTTGATATGGGCAGCGTTTTGCAGCCTGATAACTGCTGAGACATTATGTGCACATCGGTGGCATCTCCCCATTCTGGACATGAGGTCATGATGGCTCTCAATGCCGGAAGTGATGTCAGTAAAGGGCAGTGCTAGAGGTAATTTGGCGGCTCCAGCGTTTGATTCTGCAGCTTCCACTCTTTTTGGGCACACTGATGGTTGATCCACAAATTTTAAACTTTTTTAAGTGTTTGTATGCACACTTGTTGTGCGCTAATTTTAATAAAACAAGCCCACGCGGGTTTTACCTATGGTCCCTCTCCGGCATTCCTTTTTTTTCATGTGCGAGTCTCCATCATACCCACTGTGGGATACGAAGAGCCGACATCAGCCCAGCAGCCTGAACGGAACCTCCATACACAGGACGACGGGATCGGTCCAACCATTGTGAGGAAAAGGCCCTAGCTGGGCAATAGCCACAAGTGTACAGTCTCTGGAAGCTGGTAAGCAGGCACTACAGATGGTGGTGGGATTGCTAACACTACAGTCACTTCATTTACTGTTGTCACCAACGTTATTTGGACTGTCACTTTGCAGTGCACGCGTATTTGGAGTTTTTTCTGCTTTTTGCTCACAGGATCATTTCTGGACTTTTTGAGGCATTACATATATATTTTATACAGATATTGTTTGTTTGCGATTCACGTTTGCCACCATTTTTCACAGGATTTTTTTTTGGACGTTTTTTTTCAGCTATCATATTTGTTTGTAATTTCACATTCAGCATTATTTGGTGTATGATTTTCACTATCATATTTTTGTAATTTTATATCATTCTTATATTTAAGTTTAGCGCAACCTTTTTTATTTCCCATATATTCCTGTGTAATATCGCACTTGGTGTTGCTGCTATAGTTTTTCTTTTCTTGTTTAGGTATTGTCCAGCACAGTTTTCCTAGAAATACTTTGTGGAATATATAATCATCATCTGATTGTCTTGTGGCCTACCATATTTTATTTCCTAATTTTTTTCTTCTACATACAGTATGTAAGTATTGGCTTTTAGTTGGCCAATTTTGGGTCAGATTATGAATAACTTTTATTAGCCAACTCTTTTATTTTCCCTTTTTTTAAGCAACTGTATCTCCTCTTATATTGTATTTTGGGTCTGGCATTTTCTCCAAACTGATAATCTGTGCTTTCTGTCAGTAAATCACCCACCAACTCTGCTTAGTCATTTGGGGATATTTTTTATTTATATAAATATATATATAGATATATATATATATAATTAGCAGTCTACTTTTCTTTTTTATTGATCCAGATTGATTGCGGTCAGGTATCTTTTGCCCCTCCTGTCTCACCATTTCAGTCTCCTGTAGATCTATGTGATGAGATGGGCCATATTATATGTGTAGGCCTTGAGATCATACCCCCTGATGAAGATTTTGGATGAATTGAAACATGTTGGGGTCAATGTGATTTTGTCATTTTATATGCCACTTTATTGGATATGTTTTTAATATTTTTACAATAAACTTTGAGAAATTGAAAGATTTGTTGTGTGCCATTAAAGTCCCAACCAGTTATCGAACAACATCTGTTTTAATTGCCAAGTAAATGTTGGTGAGTGTTTTTGAATACTTGTATTATTGCATCGATATGTTAAAAGATAGCCTAATTTATATTTGCTCTGAACAATAAATCACTTGAATATCAAGTTACCATAATTTTCCCCAAATGTCCCCTGTAAATGATTGAAAAATTCAAACCAAACGCAGTGAGGCCAGAGTAAAATAGCTCCTGGTAAATCTACATCAGTTAAACTGGACTATAAGGTTTGAGTGGATCCTAATTATTTTGTCATAGTGTAAGTCGGTACAGTGCTTATACTGTTATGCTCATACAAAAGGGAAACCATCTGCAGTTTCTAAAAACTGAGGACTTAGCAGTAATAAATATCACCTACTCTATCTAATTCACTAATATTTTTGTTTCAATAAAAAGGCTACAGGGTATCATCCAACCCTGCACATAACAGTATGTACCTTAGATTGTAAGCTCATTGAGGGTAGGGACTGATGTGAATGTACAATGTATATGTAAAGTGCTGCCAAAATTGACAGCGCTATATAAGTACCGTGAATAATAAATACATAATAGTGTATCACTTTAGTCACTTGTTTGCTGGTAACAGTTATGCTTCTAAAATGAAGTGAGCTCAGACATCTAAAGTGCATTTAGTAATTGTACGCTGTCAGTATCCAATCAGGGCACTATGCTACAATCTGGAGGAGCAACAGCTGTTTAGCAGAAGTCACTGTAGGGACTAACTGGCTGGCTGATGCTAGTTCAGATATCAATAAATCAGTAGACATGTGCGATTAGTTTCGTACGAAATACGAAATTTTGTTTACGAATTTCAGATCCAAATTCATAACAAAAATTCATAATTGTTAAGAAAAGTTAACGAACCTAAAAGTTAAAAACCCAGGAAGTCAGCACAGGGATGGTGGGAACCCCTCATAATGATAAATTCATCATAACAAAAATTCGTAATTGCTACGGAAAGTTAACGAACCTAAAAGTTAAAACCCCAGGAAGTCAGCACAGGGATGGTGGGAACCCTATGGGAATTTCTATGCTTACAAATTTTATACGAAATACAAAATTTCGTTAACGAATTTCGAAATTTCGAATCCAAATTAACAGAAACATGACTGGTGTTTTGTTCACCAATCATAGGAAGTCAGCACAGCACAGGAATGGTGGGAACCCCTCATAATGGGCACAGCGGGTTTACACTCAGACCTGGGAACTTAGCACAGGGATAGTGGGAACCCCTCATAATGGACACAGCAGGTGTACAGACCTGGGAACTCAGCACAGGGATGGTAGAGACCCCTCATAATGATAAATTCATCATAACCAACTTTCGTTATTTTTACGAAAAATTTACAAAACTAAAGGTTAAAAACCCAGGAAGTCAGCACAACACAGGGATGGTGGGAACCCCTCATAATGATAAATTCATCATAATGAACTTTCGTTATTTTAACAAAAAGTTCACAAATCTAACGAAAATTTGTATTTCGTACGAATCCGAATTGAATTTCGTACACGAATTATAAAATACGAACTGACCATGATTCAAGCACATCCATCCCAGCGTAGTCAGTTTGCTTCTTTGCATTTTACTTAAGAGCACGACCTCCCTGTACTTAAGGGCTCAGACTTCTAATAACAACCCCCCCCCCTGCCTAGCTCTTTACTGGGAAGATTAGTCTCCTGCCGTTTCTCTGCTGACACGCTCTCCTGCCCAGCTTTTCACTGGTAAGATCAGTGTACTGCTGTTTCTCTGTCTCCTACTGACATGTCCTCCCTGCTTTACTCTTTACCAGAAAGACCAGTGTAGGGCTGTTATTCTGCCTCCTGCTGCCCATCCCTTCACAGTGTATTTTTGCCTCTGCATTTTACAATGGACTATGTCTGTGCTCTGTTCAATCTGTATTTAAAATGTTATATTTACTGAATGAGTTGATTTACAAGGTAAAATATTTAACATTAGTAGGTGAATGGACTGGAGCAGTGACATAAGTGTTCATCATTGACAACATTTCCATATTAAAAAAAAGGTTAACTCTGTCTACCAAAATCTTTTTAGTGAAATAAGATCATGTTGGTAAGCACCAATCATAAAGAATAGGCTTATAGTGATACTGTTGATTGATAACAGATGCAATTTTAGTGCCCAGTAAGAAATAGTCATAATTTATTGGTTATTAAAAGTTTGTTGCAAAAAAATGATACATTCTCTATTGGTGGGGTCTTACTATTCCACATTTTATAGTATCAGTGTGAGAGAACTGCTGTTTTGTTGTAGTAAGGCCAAGTTTTTTCTTTATGGTTATTGGACATTTGGTTATAGTTATCAAAAGAAGTTATGATGCCTCAGGAATAGGGCTTTGCTCACTATGCAGAAATTGTGGATCAGCAAGCTCGATGATATGTTTGTTTGCTTAGCAATGGCTATTATCTCAGCAGCTTAGTATCCCTGCATACTGCTGTTACAATAATTATATTCACTTTATTGATTGATAACAAATGTCCTTGAACTGAGAAGGGCATTAGTGTAAGATTTCCCTAGACATCAATATTCAGATTTTTTAGAAATGTGGATTATTCTGTATGTAATAACATAGACTGTAAAATAACACTTGACATGGAGCAACATGATCCGACTTCTTTACTGTAACTCTCTGTGAAAATATCTAGAACTAAGGTGAACAATGTTCAGTGTGATCAAAAAGAAAAAAGCCAAATGTCAATATTCAGTATTGATTTTAAGCTTACATGTGTGAAACACTTCTAGCTTTTGCAAATTAAATATACAGCATTTGGAAATGAGATTATTATTAGTCCGTCAGCTCTTATTACCTGTTTCCCTCTAGATCTTTTTAATAGCTGCACTTTAAAGTTTTATTTTCAATATTATTTTTCTTCCAAACATTTTTAAATACTTAAAATAAAAAAAACAAAAAAGATGCCCCCCCTGCATTGTATGCCCCAATGCTTCCAACTGGACGTTCGAGGGGTGAAGAATGTTCGCATCACATACAGTATCTCACAAAAGTGAGTACACATCTCACATTTTTGTAAATATTTTATTATATCTTTTCATGTGACAACACTGAAGAAATTACACTTTGCTACAATGTAAAGTAGTGAGTTTTATAGCTTGTATAACAGTGTAAATTAGCTGTCTCCTCAAAATAACTCAACCCACAGCCATTAATGTCTAAATCTCTGGCCACAAAACTGAGTACATCCCTAAGTGAAAATGTCCAAATTGGGCCCAATTAGCCATTTTCCCTCCCAGTGTCATGTGACTGGTTAGTGTTACAAGGTCTCAGGTGTGAATGGGAAAGAGGTGTGTTAAATTTGGTGTTATTGCTCTTACTTTCTCATACTGGTCACTGGAAGTTCAATATGGCACCTCATAGCAAAGAACTCTCTGAGGATCTGAAAAAAAGAATTGTTGCTCTACATAAAGATGACCTAGGCTATAAGAAGATTGCCAAGACCCTGAAACTGAGCTGCAGCATGGTGGCCATGACCATATAACAGTTTAACAGGACAGGTTGGACTAAGAACAGGCCTTGCCATGGTCGACCAAAGAAGTTGAGTGCACGTGCTCAGTGTCATAGCCAGAGGTTGTCTTTGGGAAATAGACGTATGAGTGCTGCCAGCATTGCTGCAGAGGTTGAAGGGGTGGGGGGTTAGCCTGTCAGTGCTCAGACCATATGCCGCACACACTGCATTAAATTGGTCTACATGGCTGTCGGCCCAGAAGGAAACAAAACAGTTTGCTGAAGACAAGCAGACTAAGGACATGGATTACTGGAACCATGTCCTGTGGTCTGATGAGACCAAGATAAACTTATTTGTTTCAGATGATGTCAAGGGTGTGTGTTGCAACCAGGTGAGAAGTACAAAGACAAGTGTGTCCTGCCTACAGTCAAGCAGGTGGTGGGAGTGTCATGGTCTGGGGCTGCATGAGTGCTGCCGGCACTGAGGTTCTACAGTTCATTGAGGGAACCATGAATGCCAACATGTACTGTGACATACTAAAGCAGAGCATGATCCCCTCCCTTCAGAGTCGCAGGGCAGTATTCCAACATGATAACGACACCAAACACACCTCCAAGATGACCACTGCCTTGTTAAAGAAGCTGAGGGTAAAGGTAATGGACTGGTCAAGCATGTCTCCAGACCTAAACCCTATTGAGCATCTGTGGGGCATCCACAAACAGAAGGTGGCGGAGCGCAAGGTCTCTAACATCCACCAGCACATTTATTTCCAGCTATACAGAGCATATGCAATAATCAAAAAAAAAGGTTGCATAGGGGAAACGCCCCATGAACAACCAATCACATTCAAGCATTTTGTTATACAATCAATATTGATCTGCAAGACATTCATAATATTTCTGCCCTCAGACTCAACGTCACAATTTTCTACAGAGAAGTAAACTTGTTATGAGAAAGTGTGAGTGTGCGATAAACAGAGTTAAGCCCCATACACACGGTCGGACTTTTTCATGGATTCTGTCCGATCGGACAATGTTGTTGAAAAATCTGACCGTGTGTATGCACCATCGGACAGTGTATGTCGGTTTGTCCGACGGACAAAGTCTTATCTCCTGCTGGAAAGATTTGCCGTCAACACGGTCCGATCACACCAAATCCGATCGTGTGTACGGTTGTCCGACGGACAAAGTGCTACGCATGCTCAGAAGAAATTCTGTGACGGAAGCGCTCGGTCAGGTAAAACTACCTTTCCTAATCGACACAGCACATTCGTCACGCTGCAATGTTAAAATGTCTTTAATGCAGCGCATTCTCTTTTTCTTTACAATGCAACAAGAATGACATGTTTTAGCTGCTCCTATTCACCCGCACTTCTCACAAACTTACTTCTTTATTACTTTTCAGCATTTATACACTACATGTTTATTTTTACTCAGATCGTAAAAGAATCTTTGTTATATTTTTAGCATCATTTGTCTTTTTTTTTTTTTTTTTTGGGAATACATATTTGAAGGAGATTTTTTTTTTTTTTTTTTTGGAGGGGGGTTGTGTGTCTCAACTTAGCAAAACCACATTATTAACATTTGTATTTCTTGCTTAAATTTACTAGTAGTTTGTTGGTTGTTGGTGCCCCTTGTTAATTCTACTTTAGGATTAGTGAAATGTACCTGCCTACTCCAAGAAAAACTGTCATTGTAGAAAAGTAAAACACAATAGTCAATGATTAGTTCAAATCAAAAAAACCTTTATTTAGGTCTCAGCAACAAACCAAAGAGGAACGCAGCCATGGTGAAACTTGGGGAATTTGCAAAGCCTTGGACACCCATGGCAACCATCATTTTTCACGCTTAAAAAATTGGGGGCCTGAAGAGTACCTATCTAAATAATAAGGGAGCGCAATCTGGTCCTGAAGTCCAAAACATCCGGAACTGCAGCAGATGCCATCTAGGTCCCCAGGCTCTGGTCCAACGAGAGGCTCCATCTTCTCTCAGACCAGACTGAATCAAGGTCATCACTCTCTTGTCTTCCTTGTACGCTTCCTTCCACGCCGTGGTGCTGGTGCTGGTGGGGTGGCAGAAGGAGGAGGAGGAGGCGGAGCAAGGTCACTCTCGCAAACATGTGTGAGTGGGGTAATCTCCCCAGCCATCCCCTCATTTAGTATTTTGAGGATGACATCCTCACACATGCTGCGTTGCCCCGCCTCCATACCCGTCATTTTACTGCCAACCAAGGAGGCAAAGGCCTCCTCGTAGGTGGGTGTGGCATATAGGGAGGCTGAGGCATCTCGTATCAGCTGGAGCGCTGACTCTCCCACCTCCCCCATGCTTTTCGCCCTTCTGTAGGGAAGGCGGAGGGGAGGGACTTGGGAGACAGTCAGGCTCCTACGCCTACCCCCCTGTTGGCTGCCACTAACCCCTGCCTCCTCCTGACTGCCACCTTCCACAGCCACCTCCTGGCTGAGGTCTTCCTGTGTCTGAAAAAGGGACATAGTTTCAGTTATTTGTTCATCAAACACACACAATTCTCATCTAGTGACTGTTGCAAAATGTTTACAAATAGAAAACCATACAATTCTCAGCCCTGCAGTTTAGAGTCTTCCCAAAAATGTCTCCAACACCACTGTCTGTTGATATGTCAATCACGTTAGGAACTAAGCAATTGGGGATCCTGAATTAACTGAACATCATTCCTTATTCCCCAAAATGGTTACAAAACTACTATACCTGGAACAAGCTGGGCACCTGCACATATTCCAGACTGGAAGGCCCAGGTTGGTCCTCGGAAGCCTCATCAGGGGGTGGCGTGCGTGGAAGGACGCGTGCAAGGAAGAGTCGAGAGTGACTTCCTGACAGTAGTCTGGTCTTTGAGAAAGTGGAGCCTCTCATAGTACCAGAGCGTGGGGACATGGACATCAGCTGCTGCAGCTCCAGATGCTAGGGACTTCCGGACCTTATTGCGCTCCCGGAAATAGGTACTCTTCATGTTGTTAATCTTCACTTTTAAGTTTGCCACGGTTGCCATGGGCAGGGTTGGCTTTACAAATGCCACAAGTTTCAGCATGGCTGCGTACCTCTTTGGTCTGTTGCTGTAGTCACGGTGCTTTGGTAGCCATAAAAGGGGAAATTCCCTGTATTTATCAATGAAGAGGGGGAGAAAACTCACGTCGTAGAAGGCCTCCATCACCTCTGCAAGACACAACACCACACAGAACAATATAAATAATGTCAGCCTAAACTCTCCTAATCTTCTCCATAAAGAAGCCTCAAGTTCTAATCAGTCTAGGCTAGTTATGTACCAACGTCAAATTGTACCTTCGTTTCTAGCGATCGTCTCGTGCGTGAGCTTTCTCTCCCCTCGTCTCCCAGATCGTGGCTACGACACAGGCGTGTGACGTTTTATATACAGTGCGCATGCGTCAAACTCCGCCCGCCCCTGACGATCTTTCTCGTCTATTCCCCACCCCTTCTCTTTACGGCGCAGTGGGGAGAGCACATGGCGGGGACACAGCAGGTGCGCCACAAATATCCCACCAACGAGGAGGACGAGGAAAGTCCGGAGGCAGAAACGTCCCGATCCCGGAGCCTGAAATTCAAGGCCTCCAATATGTCATTTGGAGAAATGTTGGAGATGGTGGACATATTAAAGAGGAGCGACTATGATGGGAAGTATGGGCCTTACCTCAACCCCAATGTCCGCAAGGCCAAGATCATGTCTAAAGTTGTGAGGAGGCTGTACAATAATTTTGGGGTACAACGATCCAAGGAGCAACTGAGGAAACGCTGGTCAGACCTGAAACTGAGGGAGGCCGATCAGTACAGAAAGATCAAGCGAATTCTTCAAAAAAGTAAGTAGTTGTGTTTTGTGTTTTATTTCTTGCTTGCATACTGCTCCATGTGGTTTGATTTTTACAAAGTTGTACATTCCAAAATGGCCACTTTCATGTTCGTCTGTGCATTCGATCGTACTCAGCCTCGATCTTTCTGCCACTGTCATGGTCGTGTGTGTGTCCATTCGATCGTACGCAACGATCGGCCACTTATAATACGATGTTTGGTGTTTTTTTTGTGGAAAGGAAGTTTGTTCTCACTCGAAATGTCATCAAGAATGTAAAGCCAATTTATTCAATGTAAAGGAGAGGTCACCCAGTAGCTGGTTACCCATCTGGACTCTAGAGCACTAGTGCTGGGACACCCAAACCACCTTTTTATTAAGCTTTTCCACACATGTGCTCCAGTGGATACTAGAGGGGGGTCTCCATCACACAAACTTCTACCAAAAAGCTAGTCAGTTTAGCACCTTTACAAAGTGACTACATTCATGTAGTTGGCATTTGTAACTGGCCAAACAAAAATTGTGTCCGTCACTTTCAAGCAATGTTTGTCATTTCCTATTTCTGCCCTCAATAGATTGTGTTGCTAAATCTTCCTTTTGTACATTCTCATAGGGGAGCGAAAACTTGGCCCGTCTGAGGAAACCCCAAAACCAACACCTCCCAAAAAAGGTGAAACAGCAGAAGCAGAGGAGGAGGAGGAGGAAGGAGAGATCATCGAACTTGGAGAAATTGTCACCACAACAGGTGAGTGTGGGAGAACACAGCTACTGGTAAGCTAATCAATGTATGCCTGCCTCATTTCCAACACCCGATTTTTTTTTGTTTGTGGTTTTTAGGTGACGTGGATGTTGTGGAAGAAAAATCGCACTTTACCACAGAGAGTGCCCACGTACTCATCAGGGAGATAATGGTCTGCAATAGAGATCTCGATTACATAAAGCAAAACATCAATGATGTTCAACAAAAATTGAAGAACATCATTGATGTTTTAGGAAAAATATGAAAACGCACCAAGTAATTAACACACATTTGTGCCAGCTTATGAACACATTTGCAACTTAAGAACTGTGTGAAATTTGGAACATGCACACATTGTGTCCACATGTGCTAGCTCCCATCATGGTGGATGAATGCCATCGTTTTTTTGGGGGTGCAACCACTTTACGAACTACGAAAGTGGTTGTGGTGAAGGGGTTGCACCCCCAAAAAACGTCCATTCATCCCCATGATGGAAAATGGCACTTTTGAAGCTTCTAGGCATGTGTTTTACCATCTAATGACCATTTTCAGACCCAAATTGTGTGCATGTTCTAAATTTCCACTTTCCAGGGGTGACCCCCCCATGTGATGAAGGCAAGATCAAACACACTTTGAACATATAGTCATGTCTGATCTTGTCTTCACTTTACAAAGTTGAACTTTCCAAGTTCATAGGTTCTGTTTTGCTCCATGCCTGGTTTTACCAATTGCGTAATGTTTCTAAACAATGCTGTAAATAACCAAGATGTTGTCAGTTTGGGCGTGAAGATTGTAAACGCACTTGTGAATGTTTTCCAAGTAAACTTTTTTATTTTTCTAAATGTGTGGCTTCCTTATTTCAAAAACACAATGCATTATGTATGTCAAATGGAAAGGATATGGGGGCCAATTGGTGTTATTTACTAAAGGCAAGTCCACTTTGCACTGCAAGTTTCTTTTCCAGGGCACTTTTTCACTGCACTTGTAGAGCATAGTGGATTTGACTTATGTAAATGACACCCACAGTGCTTTGTACGAAAACACGGAGCACAGCATTTTTGAGAATACACACATGTCTGACCTGGTGATGAAAAGGAGTATTTTGGGTGTCAGTTAGGCAGTACAAACCTTATCTAGACCAAAGATTAGGTATCAAACACACAACATGAGACTAATCTTTTTGGGAAGAAGAGACTGTTACCTCCTTTTGCCCAGAAAGTGCATTCCCACTGTCGAAGGCAAAGTGAAAAAATTTCAAGGTAAAATAAGCAAAAAAGAATACTGAAATCACAAGAAATCATAGGTTGGTTGAAATATCAGATTTATTAAAAAATGCCTCTCACACATCGTCAGGCAGAGCAATGGCCCCCCTACCCACAAAGTACTCCATATATTGCTCGCGGACCGCGCGGGCATTTAGAGGGGGCAAGCCTGGACGTGCCACTTGAAGGGCTGTGAGGTCCGCATTTGGAGGGCCCTCCACATCTGGGCCAACGGGCACCACATAGTTCCTGTTATGTCTTTTGAGGAAGTTGTGCAATATGCAACAGGCAAGAACTATGTGGTTCAGTTTGTATTCCGCCAAGTTAATTGCCGTCAAGAACAGGCGGAAGCGGCTGGCCAGGATGCCAAAAGTGTTCTCCACCACTCTTCTGGCTCTGGACAGCCTGTAGTTGAAGACCCTCTGTTCTGGGGTGAGGGTCCTCATCGGGAACGGCCTCATCACATGGGGAGTCAACGCAAACGCTTCATCTGCGACAAAGACGAAGGGGAGTCCTTCAGCATTCTCCTCTGGAGGTGGCAAGCACAGACTGCCACTTTGGAGACGCCAGTAGAACTCCGTGTGCGTAATGGCACCACCATCCGAGATCCAGCCGTTCATCCCCACGTCCACATACATAAATTCATATGTTGCCGACACCACCGCCAACATCACTACACTATTAAACCCTTTATAATTATAATAGTGGGACCCCGAGTTGGGCGGTGGGATGATGCGGACGTGTTTCCCATCAATTGCCCCTCCGCAGTTAGGAAAGTCCCAACGGCTGGCAAAGTGGGAGGCCACAGTCTGCCATTCCTGTGGCGTTGAAGGGAACTGTGGAGTGAAACAAGAAAAAAAAAAATTAGTCACTTTGCACATAAACATTGCAAGCAGATTAGACAATCAACATCTTGGAACAAGAGCATTGTATAAAATTGGAGGCTGGAAAGTATTTGCACAGAAAAGTAGAGGCTCCCCTTCACAGATTACTCACCCCCCATCAATCCCCCCACTTCTGATGGGCCTTTGACAATAACTAGGGTTTTGGGGGGGGGGGGTGTTGGACAGGTAACCCTCTGCACTTCATTGATTGGCAAATGGCTCAATAATGTGTGCTAGTTTGGCCAGACCCTCTGTACTTAACACTATTGGCAGCCCCCAGGAAAGCTAAACTAACATTTCGACCCCCCCCCCCCCCCCCCCCCCCCCCCCCAAAAAAAGGAAAGCACATTGTGACATTATGAAATTACCAAGCAAGCTAATAGGAGGGAAAGAACACAAAAAAATAGGAAATGGAAAGTATGGAGGCAGCCCCTTGCACTACATGCTTTGCAGAATTCATCCCTAAAGATGCCCACTAAAAAGAGGTAGGTATATAGTGTGTATTGACCTTGGGAAAGCCAGCAGATAGAGGATTGGTACCATCTGACAGAGCAGTTGGGGGAGGGGGTTCCTAATGAGTTTGCCCCCCCCCCCCCCCCACCAAAAACAATAAAAAAAAGGGGCTCTACATGAAGTAAACCACACAGCAAACATTTGCATATTTTAGGGGGTGTTTGGGGGCAAAAAATCCTATGCAGCAGACAAAATACATTGCTTAGGTGACTAGGCCATAGGTGTCTATTGGGGCAGAAGAGCATGCTGGTGAGGTAAGTGAAGGGAAAAATGCATGAAGGAGAAAAGGGGCACAGCATATTAGAGCATATTGCAATCATGGTAATTAGGGAAGGAGGTCAAAAATAGAAGACATTAGCAAAAAGAACATACATAGAAGGGAATAGTAAAGGAGAAATGTTACCTTAATATAGTCCTCCTGCAGGACCTCGATGATGGCAGAACAGGTCTCTGGACAAATGAGTCCCAGGGCCTGGGGAGAGATACCTGAAGAGAACTTCAAATCCTGAAGACTTCTCCCTGTCGCCAAGTACCTCAACGTGGCAACAAGCCTCTGCTCCGGAGTAATGGCTTGTCTCATGCAGGTATCCTGCCGGCTGATAAAGGGGGTCAGCAAAGCCAAAAGACGGTGAAAATCGGGGTCCGTCCTCCTGAGAAAGTTCCTGAAATCATCAGGATTATTCTCCTGGATCTCACGAAGCAAAGGCATGTACGAGAATTGGTCACGCTGAAGCAACCAATTCTTGGTCCACATACTCCTCGTCACTCTGTTCATGGACGGGTCTTGGCTCAAAGCTAGAAGCCCGACACCAATTCCGCGTACAGCACGAACTCGGCGACGAGTACGCATGGGAAACATCGCTCACAAGGTCACAAAAGGTCGGCTGGTCAGAACGGACAAACAGAAAGCACCGATAAACAGCAAGGCCTGAAAGAACGAAATGAATACCAGAAACGAGCAGACAATAAGCAGTGCAAATCAAAGCGTCCTATATCAAGATATAGGCCGCAATGACCAACAAATGCGAACTGACTAAACGCACTAATAAACAGATACGCACGACAAGCACAAACTGAAGAGCAGTAACGATCTGAGTCAGAAAACTGAGAAGCGCGAATCTTAAGTCACCAAACTTCGACTAACTCGCGATAAACACGGGATCAGCAGAAGGAGCCCAACGGGTGCCTGACGTGGTGCTGAACTTCCCTTTTCTAATCTTGTGGACGACGACTTACGTCACGACGTTCTTGCAGACCGGATATTCCGACAACGTAGTCCGACCGTGTGTACGCAACACCAACATCGGACAAAGTACGACGGACAGAATCCGACCGACCTGGTCCGCGGATTGTCCGACCGTGTGTATGGGGCTTAACAGTTAGAACACACCCAGGGAGCACAGTAAACCCCTTGATCGCCCCCTAGTGTTAACTTCTTCCGTGCCAGTGTAATTTATACATTGATCAGTGCATTTTTTTAGCACTGATCACTATAATAATATCACTGATCCCACAAAAGTGTCACTTGGGGTGAGATTTGTTCACCGCAATGTCACAGTCTCGCTAAAAATCGCAGATCACAGCCATTACCAGTAAGAACATTAAAAACAAAAAAAAGTCCATAAATCTATCCCCTATTTTGTACACGCTATAACTTTTGCGCAAACCAATCAATATATGCTTATTGTGATTTTTTTTAACAAAAATATGTAGCAAAATACATATTGGCCTAAACTGTTAAATAAAGTTGTTTTTTTTATATATTTTTGGATATGTATTATAGCAGAAAGCAAAAAATGTATTTATATATATATATTTTTTTTTATTTACAAAAATGTTGGTCTTTCTTTGTTTATAGCACAAAAAATAAAAAACACAGAGGTGATCAAATACCACCAAAAGAAAGCTCTATTTGTGAGAAATAAATGGCCATCAATTTTGTTTGGGTACAATGTCGCATGATAACACAATTGTCAGTTAAATTGACGCAGTGCCGCATCGAAAAAAAATGCCCCATTTATTAAGGGGGCAAATCCTTCCGGGGCTGAAGTGGTTAACCATTTAATGACCGGGCCTATTTTTCAGACTTGGTCTTTACAAGTTAAAATCATTTTTTTTACTAGAAAATTTCTTAGAAACTCCAAACATTATATCGTTTTTTCTAAAACCCTAGAAAATAAAATGGCGGTCATTGCAATACTTTCTGTCACATCGTATTTACGCAGCGGTCTTACAAGCGCATGTTTTTGGGAGAAAATACACTTTTTTGAATTAAAAAATAAGACAACAGTAAAGTTAGCACAATTTTTTTCATATTGTGAAAGATAATGTTATGCCGAGTATATTGATACCCAACATGTCACCCTTCAAAATTGCACCCGCTCGTGGAATGGCGACAAATTTTACCCTTTAAAATCTCCATAGACGATGTTTAAAGATTTCTACAGGTTTGAGTAACAGAGGAGGTCTAGGGCTAGAATTATTGCTCTGGCTCTAACGATCGCAGCGATACCTCACATGTGTGGTTTAAATACCGTTTTCATATGCTGGCGCTACTCATGAATGCGTACGCTTCTGTGTGCGAGGCAGAGGGAACGTGGCGCTTTAAATTATTTTATTTTTTTACTTATTTTTTTACTTACCGTATTTATCGGCGTATAACACGCACAGGCGTATAACACGCACATTCATTTGAAGAGGGAAGTTTCAGGGGAAAAAAAATAATTTGAAATGAGCAACTTTGAAGCAATATAAGGGTCAGTGCCCATCTGCAGCCTCACCATTGCCATTAATGCAGCCTGATCAATGCCCATCTGCAGCCTCACAAGTGCCATCAATGCAGCCTCATCAGTCCACATCAATGCAGCAGCAACACCATTGCCACCAATGCAGCCCCCCTCCCTGTCCCCTACAAGGCATCTAAAATTGAAGTATTGGCGTATAACACGCACATGCTATTTGCACCCGATTTTCATGGTAAAAAAGTGAGTATTATACGCCAATAAATACAGTATTTTTTTACTTTTTATTTTGACACTGTCCTTTTCAAAAAAAAACTTAAGTCACTTTTATTCCTATTACAAGGAATGTAAACATCCCTTGTAATAGAAAAAAGCATGACAAGACCTCTTAAATATGAGATCTGGGGTCAAAAAGACCTCAAATCTCATATTTACACTACAATGCAATAAAAAAAGAAATTCTTCTTTAAGAGCACTTTGACGCCACTTCTCCCCTCCAATGCTATGGTGCCGAGCGGGGGTCATCTTCCACTCACATGGCATTCAGGCAGTGAGGGGAAAGGAACGCGATTGTCTCCGCCGCTACGACAGCTCCGGCAAGCATCGGAGATGATTGGAGCGCAGGGGGATGCCCTCTCCCACCACCGATAAAAGTGATCTTGCGGTGAATCCGCCGCAGAGACCACTTTTATCCCAAAGAAAGACGTACACCGTTCCTGAAAATACCAGGGTTATGGGAGCTAGCTGCTGCCATAACAAAGGTATTTAGTGCCAAAGGACCGACGTACGGATACAGCGATTTGCGTGAATTGGTTAAAGTATCAGTCTAACTTAAAGTTAAACCCCAGGTAGGAATCAAATGACACTAAAATTCATAAAATGTATTACAAATGTGATTAGTGTAAGCACCTGAATTTGATTTTGTATCGGGCTCTTGCAATAATCCTCTATATTCAGCAATCAGGCTGGGAGAGGAAGGCAGTATTTGGGCCCAACCATGTTGTGCTTTGTGCAGGTGCTATACCAAGGAGCATGCTAACAGGAAGACAGAGCAGAGTAAGCAGAAGGATGAACCTGTCGATCTGCTGCTCATTCAATGTCCAATAACAGGCTGTTGGTAGAGATGAAATCTAGCTTTGCTGCTCAGCTGAAGAAGAGCAATGGCAGGCTCTGCTGTTTGGCAGGGTTGTGCCAATCTCAGGACTAAGGATGGGCCCGGTGCTCGATGCGAACCCACGTTCGCATCGAGCACCGGGCGTTCGCTCGCTCGGCGAGCCCAGAACTATTTTGGCCGCTCGCATCACGTTCGTGTGATGCGCGCGGCCCCGCAATGCATTGCGGCCGGCGCGGCCGACGCAGTGCATTGCTGGCTGATGATTGGCCAAGCATGCACTGTGACCCCGCATGCTTGGCCAATCACAGCCCCGGAAACTCGAAGAGCCATAATTGGCTACAGGCAGGACGCCTGTAGCCAATTACAGCTCAGGGGCTGTAGTACACGCCCCCCCCTATAAAACGCCGCCACGCCGTCTGCGCCGGTCACATGCTGTTCCGGCGCAGATTGAGCAGGCTGTTCCTGTGACACTCTGCTGCATTTAGATAGATAGAGAGAGAGATTCACTTGCAGAGATTGAGTTAGATAGATTCAGTTACAAAGATTGATTGACAAAGAGGGGCTTGTAGTGTGCTCGTGGCAGGCAGGCAGAGCTCCTATATTTTGTTACCAGAAGCACCTATAGGACTTGTAGTGTGTTCGTGGCAGGCAGGCAGAGCTCCTATATTTTGTTACCAGAAGCACCTATAGGACTTGTAGTGTGTTAGTGGCAGGCAGGCAGAGCTCCTATATTTTGTTACCAGAAGCACCTATAGGACTTGTAGTGTGTTAGTGACAGGCAGGCAGAGCTCCTATATTTTTGTTACCAGAAGCACCTATAGGACTTGTAGTGTGTTAGTGGCAGGCAGGCAGAGCTCCTATATTTTGTTTACCAGAAGCACCTATAGGACTTGTAGTGTGTTAGTGACAGGCAGGCAGAGCTCCTATATTTTGTTACCAGAAGCACCTATAGGACTTGTAGTGTGTTAGTGGCAGGCAGGCAGAGCTCCTATATTTTGTTACCAGAAGCACCTATAGGACTTGTAGTGTGTTAGTGACAGGCAGGCAGAGCTCCTATATTTTGTTACCAGAAGCACCTATAGGACTTGTAGTGTGTTAGTGACAGGCAGGCAGAGCTCCTATATTTTGTTACCAGAAGCACCTATAGGACTTGTAGTGTGTTAGTGGCAGGCAGGCAGAGCTCCTATATTTTGTTACCAGAAGCACCTATAGGACTTGTAGTGTGTTAGTGACAGGCAGGCAGAGCTCCTATATTTTGTTACCAGAAGCACCTATAGGACTTGTAGTGTGTTAGTGGCAGGCAGGCAGAGCTCCTATATTTTGTTACCAGAAGCACCTATAGGACTTGTAGTGTGTTCGTGGCAGGCAGGCAGAGCTCCTATATTTTTTTTTGTTCCCAGAAGCACCTATAGGACTTGAAGTGTGTTAGTCCCATCACACACACAGAGCTATATTTTCTTCCCAGAAGCACCTATAGGACTTGAAGTGTGTTAGTCCCATCACACACACAGAGCTATATTTTCTTCCCAGAAGCACCTATAGGACTTGAAGTGTGTTAGTCCCATTACACACAAAGAGCTATACTTTGTTCCCAGAAGCACCTATAGGACTTGAAGTGTGTTAGTCCCATTACACACACAGAGCTATATTTTCTTCCCAGAAGCACCTATAGGACTTGAAGTGTGTTAGTCCCATTACACACACAGAGCTATATTTTCTTCCCAGAAGCACCTATAGGACTTGAAGTGTGTTAGTCCCATTACACACACAGAGCTATATTTTCTTCCCAGAAGCACCTATAGGACTTGAAGTGTGTTAGTCCCATTACACACACAGAGCTATATTTTCTTCCCAGAAGCACCTATAGGACTTGAAGTGTGTTAGTCCCATCACACACACAGAGCTATATTTTCTTCCCAGAAGCACCTATAGGACTTGAAGTGTGTTAGTCCCATTACACACAAAGAGCTATACTTTGTTCCCAGAAGCACCTATAGGACTTGAAGTGTGTTAGTCCCATTACACACACAGAGCTATATTTTCTTCCCAGAAGCACCTATAGGACTTGTAGTGTGTTCGTGGCAGGCAGGCAGAGCTCCTATATTTTGTTCCCAGAAGCACCTATAGGACTTGAAGTGTGTTAGTCCCATTACACACACAGAGCTATATTTTCTTCCCAGAAGCACCTATAGGACTTGAAGTGTGTTAGTCCCATAACACACACAGAGCTATATTTTTCTTCCCAGAAGCACCTATAGGACTTGAAGTGTGTTAGTCCCATTACACACACAGAGCTATATTTTCTTCCCAGAAGCACCTATAGGACTTGAAGTGTGTTAGTCCCATCACACACACAGAGCTATATTTTGTTCCCAGAAGCACCTATAGGACTTGAAGTGTGTTAGTCCCATTACACACACAGAGCTATATTTTGTTCCCAGAAGCACCTATAGGACTTGAAGTGTGTTAGTCCCATCACACACACAGAGCTATATTTTGTTCCCAGAAGCACCTATAGGACTTGAAGTGTGTTAGTCCCATTACACACACAGAGCTATATTTTGTTCCCAGAAGCACCTATAGGACTTGAAGTGTGTTAGTCCCATCACACACACAGAGCTATATTTTCTTCCCAGAAGCACCTATAGGACTTGAAGTGTGTTAGTCCCATTACACACAAAGAGCTATACTTTGTTCCCAGAAGCACCTATAGGACTTGAAGTGTGTTAGTCCCATTACACACACAGAGCTATATTTTCTTCCCAGAAGCACCTATAGGACTTGAAGTGTGTTAGTCCCATCACACACACAGAGCTATATTTTCTTCCCAGAAGCACCTATAGGACTTGAAGTGTGTTAGTCCCATTACACACAAAGAGCTATACTTTGTTCCAGAAGCACCTATAGGACTTGAAGTGTGTTAGTCCCATTACACACACAGAGCTATATTTTCTTCCAGAAGCACCTATAGGACTTGTAGTGTGTTCGTGGCAGGCAGGCAGAGCTCCTATATTTTGTTCCCAGAAGCACCTATAGGACTTGAAGTGTGTTAGTCCCATTACACACACAGAGCTATATTTTCTTCCCAGAAGCACCTATAGGACTTGAAGTGTGTTAGTCCCATTACACACACAGAGCTATATTTTGTTCCCAGAAGCACCTATAGGACTTGAAGTGTGTTAGTCCCATCACACACACAGAGCTATATTTTCTTCCCAGAAGCACCTATAGGACTTGAAGTGTGTTAGTCCCATTACACACACAGAGCTATATTTTCTTCCAGAAGCACCTATAGGACTTGAAGTGTGTTAGTCCCATTATACACACAGAGCTATATTTTCTTCCCAGAAGCACCTATAGGACTTGAAGTGTGTTAGTCCCATTACACACACAGAGCTATATTTTCTTCCCAGAAGCACCTATAGGACTTGAAGTGTGTTAGTCCCATCACACACACAGAGCTATATTTTTTTCCCAGAAGCACCTATAGGACTTGAAGTGTGTTAGTCCCATTACACACAGAGCTATATTTTGTTCCCAGAAGCACCTATAGGACTTGAAGTGTGTTAGTCCCATCACACACACAGAGCTATATTTTCTTCCCAGAAGCACCTATAGGACTTGAAGTGTGTTAGTCCCATTACACACAAAGAGCTATACTTTGTTCCCAGAAGCACCTATAGGACTTGAAGTGTGTTAGTCCCATTACACACACAGAGCTATATTTTCTTCCCAGAAGCACCTATAGGACTTGAAGTGTGTTAGTCCCATTACACACACAGAGCTATATTTTCTTCCCAGAAGCACCTATAGGACTTGAAGTGTGTTAGTCCCATTACACACACAGAGCTATATTTTCTTCCCAGAAGCACCTATAGGACTTGTAGTGTGTTCGTGGCAGGCAGGCAGAGCTCCTATATTTTGTTCCCAGAAGCACTTATAGGACTTGAAGTGTGTTAGTCCCATTACACACACAGAGCTATATTTTCTTCCCAGAAGCACCTATAGGACTTGTAGTGTGTTAGTGGCAGGCAGGCAGAGCTCCTATATTTTGTTACCAGAAGCACCTATAGGACTTGTAGTGTGTTCGTGGCAGGCAGGCAGAGCTCCTATATTTTGTTCCCAGAGGCACCTATAGGACTTGAAGTGTGTTAGTCCCATTACACACACAGAGCTATATTTTCTTCCCAGAAGCACCTATAGGACTTGAAGTGTGTTAGTCCCATTACACACACAGAGCAATATTTTCTTCCCAGAAGCACCTATAGGACTTGAAGTGTGTTAGTCCCATCACACAGAGCTCCTCTATTTTCTTTGCATAAGCACCCACAGGACTTCTAGTGTGTTAGTGGCATCACACAGAGCTCCTATATATTCTTCTCAGCAGCACCCACAGGACTTCTAGTGTGTTAGTGGCATCACACAGAGCTCCTCTATTTTCTTTGCAGAAGCACCCACAGGACTTCTAGTGTGTTAGTGGCATCACACAGAGCTCCTCTATTTTCTTTGCAGAAGCACCCACAGGACTTCTAGTGTGTTAGTGGCATCACACAGAGCTCCTCTATTTTCTTTGCAGAAGCACCCATAGGACTTCTAGTGTGTTAGTGGCATCACACAGAGCTCCTATATATTCTTCTCAGCAGCACCCACAGGACTTCTAGTGTGTTAGTGGCATCACACAGAGCTCCTATATATTCTTCTCAGCAGCACCCACAGGACTTCTAGTGTGTTAGTGGCATCACACAGAGCTCCTATATTTTCTTTGCAGAAGCACCTATAGGACTTCTAGTGTGTTAGTGGCATCACACAGAGCTCCTCTATTTTCTTTGCAGAAGCACCCACAGGACTTCTAGTGTGTTAGTGGCATCACACAGAGCTCCTCTATTTTCTTTGCAGAAGCACCCATAGGACTTCTAGTGTGTTAGTGGCATCACACAGAGCTCCTCTATTTTCTTTGCAGAAGCACCCATAGGACTTCTAGTGTGTTAGTGGCATCACACAGAGCTCCTATATATTCTTCTCAGCAGCACCCACAGGACTTCTAGTGTGTTAGTGGCATCACACAGAGCTCCTCTATTTTCTTTGCAGAAGCACCCACAGGACTTCTAGTGTGTTAGTGGCATCACACAGAGCTCCTCTATTTTCTTTGCAGAAGCACCCATAGGACTTCTAGTGTGTTAGTGGCATCACACAGAGCTCCTCTATTTTCTTTGCAGAAGCACCCACAGGACTTCTAGTGTGTTAGTGGCATCACACAGAGCTCCTCTATTTTCTTTGCAGAAGCACCCACAGGACTTCTAGTGTGTTAGTGGCATCACACAGAGCTCCTCTTTTTTCTTTGCAGAAGCACCCATAGGACTTCTAGTGTGTTAGTGGCATCACACAGAGCTCCTATATATTCTTCTCAGCAGCACCCACAGGACTTCTAGTGTGTTAGTGGCATCACACAGAGCTCCTCTATTTTCTTTGCAGAAGCACCCACAGGACTTCTAGTGTGTTAGTGGCATCACACAGAGCTCCTCTATTTTCTTTGCAGAAGCACCCATAGGACTTCTAGTGTGTTAGTGGCATCACACAGAGCTCCTATATATTCTTCTCAGCAGCACCCACAGGACTTCTAGTGTGTTAGTGGCATCACACAGAGCTCCTATATTTTCTTTGCAGAAGCACCTATAGGACTTCTAGTGTGTTAGTGGCATCACACAGAGCTCCTCTATTTTCTTGCAGAAGCACCCACAGGACTTCTAGTGTGTTAGTGGCATCACACAGAGCTCCTCTATTTTCTTTGCAGAAGCACCCATAGGACTTCTAGTGTGTTAGTGGCATCACACAGAGCTCCTATATTTTCTTTGCAGAAGCACCTATAGGACTTCTAGTGTGTTAGTGGCATCACACAGAGCTCCTCTATTTTCTTTGCAGAAGCACCCACAGGACTTCTAGTGTGTTAGTGGCATCACACAGAGCTCCTATATTTTCTTTGCAGAAGCACCTATAGGACTTCTAGTGTGTTAGTTGGCATCACACAGAGCTCCTCTATTTTCTTTGCAGAAGCACCCACAGGACTTCTAGTGTGTTAGTGGCATCACACAGAGCTCCTCTATTTTCTTTGCAGAAGCACCCATAGGACTTTCTAGTGTGTTAGTGGCATCACACAGAGCTCCTCTATTTTCTTTGCAGAAGCACCCACAGGACTTCTAGTGTGTTAGTGGCATCACACAGAGCTCCTCTATTTTCTTTGCAGAAGCACCCACAGGACTTCTAGTGTGTTAGTGGCATCACACAGAGCTCCTCTATTTTCTTTGCAGAAGCACCCATAGGACTTCTAGTGTGTTAGTGGCATCACACAGAGCTCCTATATATTCTTCTCAGCAGCACCCACAGGACTTCTAGTGTGTTAGTGGCATCACACAGAGCTCCTCTATTTTCTTTGCAGAAGCACCCACAGGACTTCTAGTGTGTTAGTGGCATCACACAGAGCTCCTCTATTTTCTTTGCAGAAGCACCCATAGGACTTCTAGTGTGTTAGTGGCATCACACAGAGCTCCTATATATTCTTCTCAGCAGCACCCACAGGGACTTCTAGTGTGTTAGTGGCATCACACAGAGCTCCTATATTTTCTTTGCAGAAGCACCTATAGGACTTCTAGTGTGTTAGTGGCATCACACAGAGCTCCTCTATTTTCTTTGCAGAAGCACCCACAGGACTTCTAGTGTGTTAGTGGCATCACACAGAGCTCCTCTATTTTCTTTGCAGAAGCACCCATAGGACTTCTAGTGTGTTAGTGGCATCACACAGAGCTCCTATATTTTCTTCTCAGCAGCACCCACAGGACTACCGACTACAATGGCTGGAAGACCGCCAAGGGGAGGCAGAGCGTGCAGAGCCAAGAACACAGGGCAGGCAGGCTCTGTTTCTAGTGGACGTGGCCGTGGACGTGGACGTGGTCGTGCATCGTCATCAGCACGTGGCCATGGGACACGCGCGTCTTTGTTTTCGGCAGCTGGACATGTGGAGCCGCATCATGCTGAAGGCTTGGTAGAATGGATGACCAAGCCCTCCTCATCCTCCTCATCCTCTCTCACCCAGGCTCAGGGTACTGACAGAGCATCATCAGCCACCCCTTCCCTAGACCCACCATGTCCTCCTGAGGAGTCCCCCGAACTCTTTGAGCACAGTGTTGGGTACATGCTCCAGGAGGATGCCCAACGATTCGAAGGCTCGGATGACGATACCCAGCTTGAGGAATCTGGCAGTACAGTTCCACCAGCTGCAGCTTACTGCCAGGTTTGCTCTAGTGGTGAAGAGGGAGGGGATGATGAGGTCACTGACTCCACGTGGGTGCCTCAAGGGAGAGAGGATGAGGAGGAGGACGAGGAGGAGGAGGATGCGGCGTCACATGTCCAACGAGGCAGGATGCCCCCTGGAGGCCAGGTAGAGGCCAGCACAGCAACTGTACAACACCGCAGAGCTCCGCCTGTGCAGGGCGCTGCCTCTGCACGTTATCAGAAAAGTTCTTTGGTGTGGGCCTTTTTTGAGACGAGTGCAGCAGATCGCACCACTGCTATTTGCAATATTTGTCTCAAGCGTATCTCGCGTGGCCAAAACATCAGCCGCTTGGGCACGACAAGCATGACCAGACATATGGCGACCTGCCATGCAGCTCGTTGGCAGGCACACATAAAAGACCCACACCAAAGAACTAAGCGGACCTCTCCTTGCTCCTCCTCAGCTGGGATCTCCATCCCCACTACACCTTCAGTCCTCTCTGAAAGCTGCTCTGAGAGGACTGAAGGTGTAGAATTCGGTGTGTCACAACCAAGTACTTGCAGTACACCGACGTCCGAATGCAGCAGGCAAATTTCCCTGCCCCAGCTGCTGGACCGTAGAAAGAAGTACACTCCCAGCCATCCACATGCCCAGCGGTTGAATGCTAGCCTTGCTAAATTGCTAGCACTTCAACTGCTGCCTTTTCAGTTGGTAGACTCGGCCCCCTTCCGTGAGTTTGTTCAATGTGCGGTTCCTCAGTGGCAGGTTCCCAAACGCCACTTTTTTCTCGCGGAAGGCGATTCCGTCTCTCTACCGGCATGTGGAGGGCAATGTCCATGCCTCGCTGGACAGGGCGGTCAGCGGTAAGGTGCATATTACCGCTGACTCATGGTCCAGCAGGCATGGACAGGGACGGTACCTTTCTTTCACGGCCCATTGGGTCACTCTATTGGCAGCTGGGAGGGATGCAGGACAAGGTGCAGTAGTGTTGGAGGTTGTTCCGCCACCACGCCTCCAAAACGCGACTACTGCTACTGGTTGTGACACACCTCTCTCCTCCACCCCCTCCTCTTCTTCTTCCTCCAGTGCTCTGTCCTTGGAACCAGCGGTGCTCCGTAGGCGTACAAGGGGCTACGCAAGTACGCAGGCAAAAAGATGCCATGCCGTGCTTGCGCTGGTGTGTTTGGGGGACAGGAGCCACACTGGGCCAGAGGTTCTGGCAGCTCTGCAGGGGCAGGCCGAGAGGTGGTTGACGCCACGTCAGCTTAAGCCAGGAATGGTCGTTTCTGACAATGGCACCAACCTCCTCTCCGCCCTGCGACAGGGGCAGCTCACCCATGTGCCCTGCATGGCTCACGTCCTCAACCTGGTGGTGCAGCGGTTCTTGGGCAGGTTCCCAGGCTTACAGGATGTCCTGAGGCAGGCCAGGAAAGTCTGTGTGCATTTCCGCCGATCTTATAATGCCAGTGCTCGGCTGACTGAGCTGCAAAAGGAGCTGAACCTGCCCAAGAACCGCCTAATATCTGACATGCCCACCAGGTGGAACTCAACGTTGGCCATGCTGCAGCGACTGCACACGCAGCAGAGGGCCATCAATGAGTACCTTTGCGACTACGGCACCAGGACAGGGTCAGGGGAGCTTGGGTTTTTTTCCCCACGTCAGTGGAGCATGATCAGGGATGCATGCACTGTCCTCTCACCATTTGAGGAGGCCACGAGGATGGTGAGCAGTGACAGTGCATGCATCAGTGACACTGTCCCTCTTGTCCACCTGTTGGAGCATACGCTGCGTGGGATAATGGACAGGGCACTTGAGGCAGAACAGAGGCAGGAAGAGGAGGACTTCCTTGCCTCTCAAGGCCCCCTTTATCCGGACAGTGTTCCTTCTGTCCCACCCATCACACAGGAAGAGGATGAGGAGGAGGAGGAGGAGGAGGAGGAGGAGGATTGTGTGAGCATGGAGGTGGAGCCTGGCACTCAGCATCAGCAGCAGCAGTCTTTTAGGGATGATGTACAGTCCCAACAAGCCAGTGGACTTGTACGTGGCTGGGAGGAGGTGGCTGGCGATCATGTCATCCTCAGTGACCCAGAAGACTCCGGACCGAATGCCTCAGCTAACCTACGCTGCATGGCCTCCCTGATCCTGCAAAGCCTGCGGAAGGATCCTCGTGTTCTTCGGATCAAGGAGAGGGACCATTACTGGCTGGCCACTCTCCTTGATCCGCGGTACAAGGGTAAGGTTGCGGACCTTATCTTGCCGTCGCAGAGGGAGCAGAGGATGAGACATCTCAGGGAGGCCTTGCAGAAAGGTCTGTGCAACGCGTTCCCAGAAACTGGGAGGCTACAAACTCCTGGTCCTGGGCGACGAGTTGCTGAGGCTTCGGTCAGTGGCAGAAGGAGCGGTGGGGAAGGTGGACGTCTGACCGATGCGTTCAGACAATTTTTTAGTCCGCAGCCCCAAGGTATGATCGGTTCCAGCAACCATCGCCAGCGTCTGATATACATGGTGCAGGAATACCTTGGGGCAAGGTCAGACTTGGACACCTTTCCCACCGAAAATCCTCTGGCTTACTGGGTCCTGAGGATGGATCACTGGCCAGAGCTTGCACAGTATGCAATTGAGCTACTGGCCTGTCCTGCCTCCAGCGTTCTTTCCGAACGCACATTCAGTGCTGCTGGAGGATTTGTGACTGATCATAGGGTGCGCCTGTCCACCGCCTCGGTTGATCGACTGACATTCATCAAAATGAATCAGTCTTGGATCACCACCAGCTACCAGGCACCTGAGGCGGATATAACCGAATAATTTTTAATGTCACATCCCTTCAAGACTGCCTATGCTGATGCTGAGTGACTGTCCTCTTATGTTCACTGACTATCCTCTTCCTCCTCCTCAATGATCCATGCCACAGCACCAGTGCCTAAGGCACAATTTTTTCAGCCCCTGTTTAACAGGGGCGTGTACTTACAATTTTTTTAAAAAAATGCTTCGCAACACGTGTGACTGCTGTGCTCCAAGTACAGTCTCTGTGAGGGCCGTGTTGCAGTGTTGTGGCACCAGCACCAGTGCCTAAGGCACAATTTTTCAGCCCTGTTTAACAGGGGCGTGTACTTACAATTTTTTAAAAAAATGCTTCGCAACACGTGTGACTGCTGTGCTCCAAGTACAGTCTCTGTGAGGGCCGTGTTGCAGTGTTGTGGCACCAGCACCAGTGCCTAAGGCACAATTTTTCAGCCCCTGTTTAACAGGGGCGTGTACTTACAATTTTTTAAAAAAATGCTTCGCAACACGTGTGACTGCTGTGCTCCAAGTACAGTCTCTGTGAGGGCCGTGTTGCAGTGTTGTGGCACCAGCACCAGTGCCTAAGGCACAATTTTTTCAGCCCCTGTTTAACAGGGGCGTGTACTTACAATTTTTTAAAAAAAATGCTTCGCAACACGTGTGACTGCTGTGCTCCAAGTACAGTCTCTGTGAGGGGTTGCAGTGTTGTGGCACCAGCACCAGTGCCTAAGGCACAATTTTTTCAGCCCCTGTTTAACAGGGGCGGGTAATTACAAATCTTGATCTAATAGTTCACAGCAGGGCCCATTCCTGCGCCCACCAAGAGTAACTATGAGGGCCTACAGTCTTGTGGCAACACCGTCCACCACCACCGCCAAAGGCCCAATTTTTCTGCCCTGTTCATCAGGTGCTTGCAATTACAAATCTTGATCTAATAACTCACAGCAGGGCCCATTCCTGCGCCCACCAAGAGTAACTGTGAGAGCTTACAGTCTTGTGGCAAAACCGTCCACCACCACCACCACCACCACCACCCCCAATTTTTCTGCCCTGTTCAACAGGTGCATGCAATTACAAATCTTGATCTATTAACTCACAGCAGGGCCCATTCCTGTGCCCACCAGTCTTGTGGCTACACCAACATCTAATAGGGCAAATTTCTGCAGAGTATATACGCCAGGCCCCTACTTTCAAACATCCAACTTACAAACGACTCCTACTTGCAAATGGAAAGAGAAAACAGGAAGTGAGAGGAAATCTACCCCTAGGAAGGGAAATTCTATCCTGTTAGATTTAATTTGGGAAAAAGGTATCTCCTCTCTACTGATACTTTATCACCAATCCTTGTTTCAATTAAAACCCCACTTTTCCAAAAACATTTATCATTGGGACGGAAAGTGAGGTGACATGTTCTGAACAGATGTGCAAAGACAGCAAATGTTACAGGGGTGATAACCCCTCCCTATGTTCTCCAAAAAGCTTAAAAATAGATTTTTTTGGGATGGAGCTACACTTCATAATGTACCTGTTCAGATTCTACTTAAGATCAAACCTAAAGCCGCAAGTGGTTTTAAATGGCTTCTTTTTTTCCTTTACAAATGTCATTTTGTGCAAGGACAGTTCTAAACACGGGAAACACATGCCACTTCACAGGCATACTTTGGACACCCCCCAGGTACCATATTTAAAGGAAAATGTCACTTTTTTTTTTTCACTTTATGCATCATTAAAAATGACTGCTCCCGAAAAAACGTTAGTTTTTAAAAGTTCTTTTTGCATTGATATATGTCCCCTGGGGCAGGACCCGGGTCCCCAAACCTGTTTTATGACATTAACATGCATATTGGCCGTTGTAATTAGCACTTTTGATTTCGAACGTTCGCGTCCATTATAACGTATAGGGTTCGAAAATTCGCGCGAACTTTCGGTCCGTTCGAAGGTTCTGGTTCGAACCGAACCCGGGGGTGTTCGGCTCATCCCTACTCAGGACTAGATGGACAGAAACATAAATTTCTTTGACAGCTAAATCATATCTCGATACGTATATTCCAACTTTGTATGCAGCTGTTTGTTTCAGTTTGTTCCAGCAGGCTGAATCAGTCATTAACTTCACAAGGAATCCACAAGCTAATCCAACCAACAGCATCTATCTATATACAACATATTATCATTGGGCAGATCCTATTATTCACAAGACATACAAATAGATTAAAATTTTTACATATATGCGTTGTTTTTTTTTTTCTTCTTTTTACTACAAAACATTAAAACCTGTAAAGAGAGAAATAGGGGCGCTGCCACCGCTGATCTCTTCTGAAAGTGCTAGTTGCCTGCCTGCCACGATGGCACTCTTGCTTCAATTTTTTGAGTCACTGGCTTGGAAAAAGTATGCAGATAACTACTTCTCTCTGGCTTTTCTCTGACCATCCTGGTCTGCCTTCTATTTCCAGCTCATTTACTCCAAAAGGTTTTGAAGCCAGATGGTTAACACAGCAGCCAGGGAACTAGCATTTTAAGAAGGTCAACAATAGCATCCCCCATATTTTGCACATGACAATCTAGCCAAAACATAAACATGCATTGTAGTGCAACTTGTCTGTAAGAATGGGCTTTGAAAACAATGACAATTTTCTCCTTTTCATGCATTTCAGCTTCACTGGAAAATGCATTGTATTGCATTTAGTATAAATGCACCCGTTGTATATTCTTTTTTATTTGTGAAGTAGAGTAGTAGAATAATTAGCCAATATATGACAATCTCTAATGCCTTGTACACACGGTTGGACATTCCGACCACAAAATCTGTCAGATTTTTTCAGACTGATTATGGCCGAAACTTGTCTTGCTTACACACGGTCACACAAAGTTGTCGGAAAATGCAATCATTCGGAACGAGGTGATGTACAACACGTACGACGGGACTACGTAGAGGCCAGTAGCCAGTAGCTTTCATTTCCAATTTTTTTCTGAGCATGCGCGGCACTGTTCTAATCTTTCCTCATAGCTGAGCTCCTCCAATTTGCTACAGCAGGGGGAAAAATTCCTTCCTGGTCCCAGAGAGGCAATCGGATGCGTGTTTGTTTGCCCTTCTCTGCACTTTCTCCAATTCCCTGATATCCTTTTTTGAGAACTGGTTGTGCGTAAAGTGAATAACTCCAAGTTCACTATATGGATCCCTTATATATTTATACATGGTGATCATATCCCCCCTTAATCTCCTCTTCTCAAGAGAGAATAAATTCAGTTCCTCTAATTTATATTCCAGATGAGGTCTTACTAATAATTTGTACAGGGGAAAAATTATATCTCTCTCTCTGGAGTCCATACCTCTCTTAATGCAAGAAAGGACTTTGCTTGCTTTGGAAACCGCAGCTTGGCATTGCATGCTATTATTGAGTTTATGATCTACCAAAACCCCCAGATCCTTCTCCACCATTGATTCCCCCAGTTTTACTCCCCCTAGTATGTATGGTACATGTGTATTCTTAGCCCCCAAGTGCATAGCTTTACATTTATCAACATTAAACTTCTGCCACTTAGTCGCCCAATTAGACAGTGCATTGAGGTCAGTTTGAAAATTGGAGACATCCTGTAAGGACGTTATTCTACTGCATAGCTTGGTGTCATCTGCAAAGACTGAAATGGTACTTTTAATCCCAGATCCAATATAATTTAGTACCAAGTGTCTTGGTATTCAGCCATATTGTGGGTTCCAGATGCTACATAGCTACTCACAGCTTGATAGCCAATCACTTTGCTGCCGATATTTACTTTCCCTGTGCTCTCTGGTCACTCAGTCTGCCCACCAGCCTCCTGAAAAAAAGTCCTGTGTTAGTTTTAAGGCTGGCCATAGATGGGTCTCTTTTTTTTCAGCCAGCGATTTCTCATTTCACACAATCAAGGTGGATGGAGGAATCCTTCCTGCTGAGACATTGTATTTTGACAGCAAGGACTCTCCACTGTGAGAATACAGTGATCAGCGCCTGCAGCCTATCAATTGCAGCCACTGATCATGAAAAATTCTCCAACAAGCCCATTCGACAGAAGCCAATCATTAGATCAGATAGATTTACGTCAGCGGTTCCACTGAGCTAAGGACCTCCACCCAGGTGACAGCACCAGAGCCCAGTGTGAGGCTGCATTATTGGATAAACAGGAGAGCATCTTACTGTATGCTGCCCCATTTCCAGAAGTACTGGGTTTTTCATTGAGAACTGGCAAGTAAACAGGAGCACACAGCAAAGTACCAATTCACTTTACAGAGAAACATCATTCTTAACAACTAAACACAAACTCAACCAAGCACTGGAATTTTGGAAAGGGATTTTGTATTGTAATATTGTTACCTATGTGCTCTTTATTGTCATGTTACGAGATGCCTTTGAGAGGTATATTTTCAAAAGCTGTCCAAGCAACCCATATTCTGCCCTGGGATACTGGCTGCTTCATGATTTTTTAGGAAATATTTTTTTGATTATTAATACCTGAATGTCACTGTCACAGTAAGAGTAGTGAACATCATACTTCAATCCATCAGAATAACAGCGCCTTTGAGGCGCGATAAATAGACAGCCATAGAGAATACCTGGTCTCTTGTGGCTTTTCTCGGCTTCTCCAGTCCCTTTGATGATGTTACAAATGTCATGTCCTGGGCTGTCAAGACATTCAAAGTTCTGGTATGTCATCCACATAAACCAGTAGCGTAATAGCACAAGGAGAGGACTTTGTAAACCTCTATATACCCTATGGTTGATGCAAGCTGCACCCTGTGCAGGGCTGGAAGTTCAACTGATTAGACTGGTCTTTTTGGTCTTGATTTATAGAGATGCCTATAAATATAGTTTACCCATAGGACCAAAAAAATTTGACAAAGTGAATAACTTAAGAAAGACAGAACAAAGTAAAGCATTGTCAAAAAATAAGTAACTGAAAATAAGCGAAAAAAGTGAAGAATGTGTGTCAAACATTTTACAGCAAATGCCAAACTTAGAAAGAATGTGAAAGCTCTGAACTTCCTCTGGACCAAAAAGGCAGATTAAACAAAATCTTGAAAAATTCCCATTCCTTCTAAGTTTCAAGTTTGCCCGGCGGCTGTGTGTTGCCATTAGTTATCCATTCTACTGAAATGCCTGTTCGGTGCTGAAAAGAGATTGATGTGGGAGGTAGTTGAGACTGAATCAGTCCTAATGGCAAAAAAGCCTGAACAATGGCAACAGTAAAGACGAGCGTTTTTCACAGTGACATTAATAAATCCTCAGCATGCTCTCCAAATTGACACCATTTCACTAAGGATCAAATAGAGAAGCGAAGCTTATTAAAAAATAGACACTGGGAAAATTAGGCATAATTATAATCAATCAAAGACAAAACAAGTGCATTTTGCAAACAGACAGCCAATTGTATGCTTCCCCCAAAACCTTTTGCACTGCATGTGTTACCATGCCTATAATTTAGCGTGATACAAAATAATTCCCTATATCCCACTTGAAAGACTTTTTTCATATAAGCAAATTCACATTCATGAGCAGATTATTTTTTCCCTTTTAATTGTTCTCCAACTTAGTTTAACAAGTACAGATAATTGCAGATGTTGATTAATGATTCATAGATTTCATTATGTGTAAAAAATGCTAACAGAAGCTCCCACTTCACTAGTTTTGTCTGATTTCAGTTGCCTAGCAATGCTTATTAAGCAATAATACAATACCATGTATTTTAATTGTGCATATCAAAGCTAACTAGCAAGCAATACATAATTAAGTACATTTAGGTTAAACACTATAGAACACCTTAACGGTCATAGGACTGATGCTGGTTAAATAGTCAATAAAGTCTTTCGTACTGACTGATGGGTTACGTACTAACAGGGCTTATATTTTTATCAGTTGCTGTAATATATGATTTAGCTTTAATATGGCATGCATTACCTAATTTCCTTTGTGTTCATTTCACTGCATGTTTTTGTAGATATATTTTGCCCGTAACCAAACCCCTATTGGTGGAAGGGCCTGGGAAGTAGGAAAGCACCAATTCAGTGAAAGAGGTATGCACACACAACTGCCAGCATAACCTGATAATATTATGCTGTGCTTTTATATTGTCATGGGACTCAGAAATACTTGTGGACTTCTACACATCTAAGTTCAAATCTGTGTACTGTAGAAAACCTACCCATATGTTATGGAAATAAGGAGAGGTGGAGCTAGTCCAGTAGTCTCCAAACTGCGTCCGGGGGCCCTGTTTGCTTTTATCTGACCCTTGAGGCATTGTTCCTGTCACTGACGCCAACAATGGGGCACTAGTCCTTTTTCTGACACCAACTATGACAGACTATTCCTCCCATTTAAACCAATGATGGGGTACTATTTCTCTCATTCATACCAACAATGGGGCACTATTCCTCTCAATGACACCAACTATGGGGCACTATTACTTCCACTGACACCAATAATGGAGCACTATTCCCCCCCACTGACAACCAACAATGGGGCACTATTCCCCCCAATGATACCAATGATGGGACACTATTCCTCCCATTGACACCAACGATAGGGCTCTATTCCTCCCACTGACCCCAATGATGGGACACTATTTCTTCCACTGACACCAACGACAGGGCTCTATTCCTCCCACTGACACCAATGATGGGACACTATTCCTCCCACTGACACCAACGATAGGGCTCTATTCCTCTCACTGACACCAATGATGGGACACTATTCCTCCCATTGACACCAACGATATGGCTCTATTCCTCACACTGACACCAATGATGCAACACTATTCCTCCCACTGACACCAACGATGGGGCTCTATTCCTCCCACTGACACTAACAATGGGCACTATTCCTCCCACTGACACCAACGATAGGGCTCTATTCCTCACACTGACACCAATGATGGGGCACTATTACCCCCCTAATACCAATCATGGGGAATTGTTTAATCCCACTGATGCCAAGGCATTTTCTTCTCCCACTGGCCACATTGCATCCCCCGTAAAGATTGAAGGACAGTAAACCGGGCCTTTATTTAGAAAGTTTGGAGACCTCTGAGCCAGTCTGTAGTCCTATATAGGAGTGAGCAGCCTAGGATGACATTGCTCCTCCATAGATACAGATCTCGGAGATAGCAATGTCACCTTTGACAGGAAGTGTTTTACTGGCAGGATCAGTAGCTGAATATAAAAGAAAAAAAAAACCTAAGAAAAGTAATGCAACCATGACATCTAAGGTCTGGTATGCTGCAGTATGTTACATTTTTGTTTTTGGAGTTAGACTCCTTGGTCCATGTTATTCAGAAATTCCTGTGGACTTATACTCATCTAAGTTCAAATCTGTGTGCTTTAGAGCACCTCACCTATGTTATAAAGATACGGAGAGGTAGAGCAAATCTGTAGTCCAATACAGATGTGAGCAGCCTAAGATGACATTGTTCCTCCATAGATACAGAACTCAGAGGTACCCTAATCACCATAGAACAGGAACTATTTTACTGGCAGGATCAACAGATTTTATGTGCCCGTGGAACACAAACTTTTTGTGGACTTGTATTCCTCTAGGTTCAAAGCTGTGTATTGCATCTAAGGTTTGGTATGCTGCAATACGTTACATTTTTGTTTTTGGGTTTAGGTACACTGTATAGTCAAAGTTAATTTTAATACTTTTAAATCTGTAGCTTTCATTAAAACAATACCTGGCTATCCTAGCATAAAGATCCTTGTTTAGGCACTGAGAGGTTGATTTACTAAAGGCAAATAGATGGTACACTTTGTAAGTGCAGTTGTGCAAGGGCATTTGTTACAGAGCTTAGTAAATTAGGTAAAACTTTGCTTTGCAAAGAATACCCAATCATATGAAAAAAAAAAAAAACAGAAATATGGTTTGCGTATGATTGGATGATGTAAGCCAGCAGAGTTTCCCCTCATTTACTAAGCTTAGGAGCAACTGCCCTTGCAGAGTGCATCTACACATGTAACATGCACAATCGATTTGCCTTTAGTAAATCCACCTCCTAATATTATAGGGTGACAATGCTCTGTCCCTGGTTCCTAAATGTGCTTCTGCATTGTCAATACACATTCTCTCTTTATGGGACTGCAAGTGGCCTGTAGTGACTAAAGCAGGTCATACATTATGCAAATTTCTTTCCTTCCACCACAGGTGGACTCAACATAGTCAATGTTCATGGGGCAATCCCCCCTGCAGCGCGATTTGTGTTTTGCTGGCAAGGAAGGCTCCCTGCACCCCCTGCTGGCAGATCACATAAATTACTGTTGCCCGCTTATAGCCAGCAGCACTAATCATCTAGGAAAAAAAATCCAACAGGCTGGTTATACACAAGTCGATCACAAGCACCGAACCAGGGTGCCCAAAAATGGATCGAGTCCCTCCTGATCAGCCAAAATGTTTGATCCATCTGGCTTAACATTGCAAAGGCATGGTCCACTTCTCTCACTATCAGGAAATCTACTTTGAGAAATGTCATGCAGCCACCAATGGAGTATATGTAGACATGAAGTGACTGCAAAAATGTTAAATGAGGTCAGCAGTTCTGATAGGTAACAATAGACTACAAAAAGGTAAAAAAACTAAATTTTATGACAAAAAAAAAAAAAAAACGCATTTGGCCACGGAATTGTTTATGGCTCACAGTGCTATAGCAGTCTAAATATCAAGAGTTTACATTTACTTTAACTACTATTATCATTAAAGCTTAACATATAATGGTTAGTTACACATTTTAAGCAAAACCAGTGTTACAATGAAGTTGTCTGTTGTTCATTAATAGCTGCCTCCCCATGACTGCTGCACAAGTGAAATTATTCATTTTTTATAATTTTTTTCCCCTTTTTTTCTATTAAATTTAACACCCAACCTTGTACATGTTTTTAGCTACTTTATTCACCAACATGCATGCAGTGATGCAAAATCAAAATGGCATGATGCATTTCCATATATATCATCTTCCCATCATGTTTAAGTAAGCTGTCTTCATTAGTTGAAATGTCAAAATTCATTTTGGATGTGTGATAAGTTCATGGTTCTGGAAATTCATATCAGAATAATATTGGATGCCTTTATGTTTGACCTCCTGTGGCTTAATGTTTAATAGGCTGAAGGGTGCTACTGGTGTCAGAATGATTAATATACATGTGTCTTGAAGCATTTCTACTATACATAACACATGCATACAAAGGTAATGTAGATCTCAATTGTATGCCAGTCTAAAGGGAACAACCTAGTAGTTGTAACACATTTCTTAGCACTGTACTTATTTCAATAAATTCTCTTATAGTCCCATCAGTCTTTGCATTGCTGACCAGGACAGTGCTATTACATGCCCCCCATACAATGCTGTAGAAGAAACCTGGTATTGCCATTCTCTAGCTACAGTATAATGAATAAGGGGATTTAAAGCGAACATATTAAGTCACAAAGAATACAAATTAACAATGTTCTCCAACAACTGGAATTTTGTACTATCTGTAACTATCGTTGATCACTTTCTGAACTCTTAGGACTCAGATCACACTTCTATTATTTAACAGTTTAATGAAAGAGCTTCCGTTACCAACATTTACTTTGAAATTGTACCATTTTTGAATTCTCATGTGCTTTAGACCCCTTTCACACTTTTGTGGTTTTCAGGTGCTTTAGTGCTGGAAATAACCTCTGCTAAGCGCATGAAAACCACCTCCCGTTCATTCAAGTGTGACTTTTCACACTGGGGCGGTGTGCTTGCGGGACATTTCTGAAAAGTCCTCCAAGCAGCATCTTTAGGGCGGTTTTGGAGCGGTGTATTTAGCTCCCCCAAAACGCCCTGCACATTTGAATGAATGGGCAGCGCTTCTGAAGTGCCTGAAAAGCAATTCGGGAGTGCCGCAACATGGGAATTTTTAACCCCTTCTGTGGGGTTAAAAGCACCCGCTAGCGCCTGAAAAAGCATGCTTAAACAGCGTTAAAGTGCCGCTATAATGAGCGGCGCTTTAGCGCTAACGTGGCTGCAGCCTCAGTGTGAAAGGGGTCTTAGCGAACAGGTAGATGGCCAAATTGACTATTTTACCAGTTTACTGGTTGAAAGGTAGCAAAGGACAGACAAAGTCTTCACCTATTGCTGCATGTCATATGGGCTACAGAGGGAACCACGCATTCATCTAAGGCTCGCCAGTTCCTAAATGTCTTGCAGGACAATTTCATGGGTCAGATGGTAGACGCGCCAACTAGAAACAAGGTGTTACTAGATCCACTGATTATCAACAAGACAGACCTGATCACGGATGTGGAAATATGGGGAAATTTAGTAAACAGCGATCACAGGTCAAATACGAAACGCAAGGGAAACACAAGGACACTGAATTTCAAAAGAGCCAACTTCCCTAAACTACGAACCTTGCTAGAATGTATAAATTGGGATAAAATCTTAGAAACAAAGAACACAGAGGAGAGATTGGTTTGCTTTAAGAGCGTATTAAATAAGGGCATTAGCCAGTGCATCCCATTGGGAAATAAATGTAAAAGAGGGAACAAAAGTCCTGGATGGCTTAACTCTAATGTAAAAATGGATATAAAAGCAAAGGAGAAGGCCTTCAAAAAATACAAGGCTGGGGGATCATTATCAGCATCCAGACTTTACAAAGAATTCAACAAGATATGTAAGGGGGCAATTAGGGCGGCTAAGACAGAACATGAAAGACTCATAGCGGAGGAGAGCAAAAAAAAAAAAAATTCTTTGAGTGTTTAACCAGTAAAAAAGGGAGGACAGACCATGTTGGCCCCATAAAGAATGAGGAAGGACATCTGGTCACAAAGGATGGGTAGATGGCGAAGGTAATGAATGTATTCTTCTCCTCAGACTTCAGGAGGGAATCGGGGGCTTCAGTAACCAAAATTGCAGTGTTTGTCCTCATGACACATTACAGGAAGCACCTCCATGGTTAACAGAAGACAGAATTAGAAATAGATTTGGAAACTTAACATTAATAAATCACCACGACCAGATGACTTGCACCCGAGGATACTTAGGGAACTCAGTCAAGTAATTGCCAGACCATTGTTCCTCATTTTCACTGACAGTCTACTGACTGGAATGGCACCAGCGGATTGGAGAAAAGCCAATGTAACACCAATATTTAAAAAGGGCCAAAATACATCCCTGGGAATTACAGACCAGTTAGCCTAACATCAATAGTATGCAAGCTCTTGGAGGGGATGATAAGGGGCTTTCACATTCGGGCAGCATGGGAGGCAGTTTTCTGGCACTTTACAGGCGATATTTCTAGTGCTAAAACCCCTGAAAACTGCCTCAGTGTGAAAGGGGTCTAAGACAGAAAGACAGACAGGAAGATTGAGTGTATACTCACTGAGGGTGTAATGATAAATGGGTGCAGGAAACCTTTTTTTTTTCTTTTTTTTTAGGGTTTTTTACAACTTTAATAATATTTACAGCCAATTTATAAATGCATACTCGTAAAAATAAAAATAAAAAGACCAAATGCTACTATAGTTTTCCTTTCAATTAGTTCTCCAGTCAAGGTACCCTTCACTCATTAAAGATTGAGCAGCATGGGTGTGAGAATCTCTACTCTACACCTCAATATTCTTGGCTGGGATTTGACCAGTACAGAAGACCCAGATCAGAATCTGAAAGCCAAACTATATCAGCAACAGGGAGAAGGGAGACAAAGATGCCTACCAGCTTTGAGAACTGGTGTTTTGAGAAAGGTGACCTATCTTAAAGCTCTCTGTCTATTTCCTCCACTGCATTAATGTCTTCCATTGATCTAAAATGGAAGAATACCACATTTGGCCATTAGGAAGCACTAAGCTGATAGGAAATAGCTATGATACCTAGCGCCATCTACTGGCCAACATTCCATGTTTTCCATTTTAAATCAAAGAAAAACATGAATTCAGCACAGGAAATAGACTGACATTCAGTTTTTGCGCCATTTGCACAAACCAATGTACATGCACTTTTACTGGACACATTTCTATGATTTTTTTTGAAACTTTTCTATCTTTAAGGAGTTAGGTCTAGGTAAGTAATACTGCGACCTTCACTAGTCACTAATAGACATATGAAGAATGAAAAAAATAGTTTAGTTACATTTCATTTCGATTCCTTATTTACATAAATTATTATTTATTTAAATTTTGTTTAATTCATTTTTAGAATTTTTTTTGTTTATTCGTATTCAAATCGATTCGAAATTAAAAGGATTCGAAAAGTTTTCAAATCAGTTTTGAATAGTTTTTAAATTCAAATAGTTTTCCGATTTCCAAAGAGAATAAAATAGAATAGAAAATAAAGGAACAGAATAGAAAAAAATTAAATAGAATATAACAGAAAATAAAAGAATAGAATATAATTGACTAAAACAGAACAAAAGAAGATAGAAGTTAAAAGAACAGAATAGAATGGAATAGAATAGAAAGGAATAGAATAGAATAGACAATAGAATATAATTAAATAGAAAAATTATAACCAACTTCTGAAATGTAATCAGAATAGAAAGGAATAGAATAAAAAAAAAACAATAGAATAGAATAGAAATAACTGTTTTCCAAAATTCAAATATAATACATTTTGAATTCGAATAGAATATAATTGAGTAGAATAGAATCGAAAATAACACAATAGTATAGAAAAAAACAACAGAATAGAATAGAATCAATATAACCATCTTCCTATTCAAATCTATTCTTTTCTACTCAAATTGATTCTATTTGAATTTTGGGAAATGGTTATATTCTTTCTATTCTATTTTTTTTAATTATATTATTTTTCTTTTTTTGTTTATTCTATTCTATTATTTTCTTTTCTTTTCTATTCTATGCTATTATTTTCTTTTATATTCTATTCTTTTCTATTATTTTCTATTCTATTCTATTCTTTTCTATTATTTTCTATTCTATTCTATTCTTTTCTATTCAAATTTATTCTATTCGAAATTCGAATTTCGAAAGATGGTTATATTCTTTCTATTCTATTATATTCTATTGTTTTTCTATACTATTCTGTTATTTTCTATTCTAATCTATTCTGTTCTATTCTATTCAAATTTATTCTATTTTAATTTTGGGAAATGTTTATATTCTTTCTATTCTTTTCTATTGTATTTTTTAATTCTATTCTTTTCTATTCTGTTCTTTTATTTTCTATTCTATTTTTTTTTTCTATTCTTTCCTTTATTTTCTATTCTATTTTATTCTCTTTGAGCGGAATTCTGTCGGAAAAACCATCCAAGTTTTTTCCGATGGAAAATCCGCTCGTGTGTACAGGGCATAACACTATAAAAAAAGAACTGCAGCACATGCTAGCACTGTTTGAATATTTAAATGTTCTACACAGAATAAAGCACTCTCCAGGGAAACATCTGAAGTCCTGCACACACACACGTTAATCAAGTGTTAATGATCTTCTATATGCAAAAGGAAAAAAAAAAATCTATCTTGCTATTATCTACATTGCATTAGGGATTACTATACCAAAGTGGTACACAGACCCTAGTAGTCCATCAATGCTAGAAGTACACATTCTGGAACCATGGGAGTCACAGAAAATCTAGTCTTGTATGGAAGTTTGTCAAAGTAACCTCAATGAGGTCAACAGGAGCACAGCTCAAATCCCCTGGGCCCAATTCAGCCCTCCAGAACTAGTGGCAGTTGTGACCCCACTGATATCCATGGTTACATCACTGACAAATAGAAAAATTGAGTTGCCTAGAGGGGAAAAAAGCCTGTAATATTGAGACCAAGTCATTAAGACGGGAAGCTGCTTGAGGACACCAACATGGAGCTATGTCAATGTCATCACTGTTCACTTTTCGGATGGATAGGGATCTAATTTACTGTGAATAAAAATGCCACAGGGCTAATATTACAAGCTATAACAAATGAAAAGTGAGTATACAGCATTCTCCAGCCTACACTGGAAAATGTGATTGGGTACATAAGCAACACCCCATTTGTGATTTGTTCAGGAGAGTACCATATAAATATTATTATAGTTCTTTGCTAATATTAAGAAATCACTCCTTTGTGTTTTGAGCAGTCACACAGATCATTCTAGTGATGGATTTTTCACTTATGTTGTTTTTAAAGATAAAAGTTAAACCACACTACTTATGAGAGCTACTACAGTCATAAAAAACAGAAACTTACAGAGTTATAAGCTCAGGTCTATTTTTCCAATATTTGCAAGTTAGTTAACTAAAGTGAAAAGACATTAAACATGTGAGAATAAATAATGCACGGCAACTATCTTGTTTTCACTCCGGTCTCTCTATTATTCATAGAAAATGACAAGAAAAACAAATAACTATAAGTAAAAGCTGCCGTATTATGCAATAAATGAGTAGACAAAAACACAAACCTGTTTATACACAAATAAACAAGGACACATTTCTTTGGAATAACTTCCACATGCAAAGGTTTTATTTTCTGTAGTGGTTACAATATGCAAATTTGCTTTTCCTGCTGCTCTTCCAGTTTAGAATATTGTGCATTTTTTTCTATGTTATTGTCAATGTGTGTGGTGTGAAGGCCATTGGAAAGAAGAGAATTCTAGGAAGAAACTTTATGCTCCTATGCTCTACAATAGAGTACCATGAAATAAGTGATTGTCAATGTGGGACAATTTTTTTTCATCTTTTTAAAGCTTATTACTGAAACTGATTTTTGTATTCATTACTGTTTACATAAAACATCTATTGTACTATTGTACAAATTATTATTAATACAGAGTGTAACCCTGACACCACTAACACCAAGCATTATGGGTTATAGTGTAGTTTTAGTGTCGTGTTAGTGTAGTGTCAGTGTAGTGTGAATATAGTGTAGATTTAGTGTAGTGTCAGTGTAGTGTGAGTATAGTGTAAATTTAGTGTAGTGTCAGTGTAGTGTGAGTATAGTGTAGGTTTAGTGTAGTGTCAGTGTAGTGTGAGTATAGTGTAGATTTAGTGTAGTGTTAGTGTACAGTTTGTGTAGAGTTTGTGTAGTGTCAATGTAGTGTGGGTCAGTGGCGGCCCATCCATGCCCTCCCAGAACTGGTCACCAAAATAAATAAATAATTAATAAAAATAAAAATAAATTAAAAAACGGCCCTAAAAAAAAAAAAAAAAAGGTCCTGTAAGTGCGCCGGACACAGTGCACTATGGGTAGCGTGACGTCTATGCAAGCACATGATTGCAGGTGATATGCCTGGTTTTGGGAGTCCTTGTGGCACAAAGCAGTCTGCCACAACACTCCCATCTTGCAGGCATTCCCCTTGCTGTAGGGTTTTCTATTGGCACCGCCGTAAGACATGGGCGGTGCTTTCCCCGGAAGCACGTTGTCACTTACGGTTTCTCCAGGCCCAGTGTCTGCACTATGGAGGGGAGAGTAGATACAGGAGTATCTACAGCCCGGTAAGTGCCCGACCTCCCGCACAGGAAGGGGGTGATGCCATCAGTGCTACAAGCCCTGCATCTCTGTCAAGGCGCACGGGGGGGTAGAGCTGTCAGTGCCGCGAGTCCCACAGGGGGGTGCTGTCTGTGTTGCGAGCCCCGCACGGGGGGAGCTGTCAGTGGCGCGAGTCCTGCAGGGGGGAGCTGTCAGTGCCACGAGTCCCGCAGAGGGGGGTGCTGTCATTCCAGCGAGCCCCGCACGGGCGGAGCTGTCAGTGCCGCAAGTCCCACACAAGGGGGTGCTGTCAGTCCTATGAGTCCCTGCACAGGGGATGGAAGCTGTCAGTGCCACGAGCCCCGTATGGGGGAGCTGTCAGTGCCGCAAGTCCTGCATGGGGGTGCTGTCAGTCCTGCAAGACCTGCATGGGGGGAGCTGTCAGTGCCGTGAGTTCCGCAGGGGGGGTGCTGTCAGCCCTGCGAGTCCCGCACGGGGGGAGCTGTCAGTGCAGCAAGTCCCACGGGGGGGGTGCTGTCAGGCCTGCGAGCCCCGCATGGGGGGAGCTGTCAGTGTCACAAGTCCCACACAGGGGTGCTGTCGGTGCCGCAAAACCGCATGGGGCAAGCTGTCAGTGCCGCAAGCCCCACAGGGGGATGCTGTCAGTCCTGTGAGACCTGCACAGGGGGGCTGTCAGTGCCGCAAGTCCCGCAGGGGGGGTGCTGTCAGTCCTGCGAGCCCCGCACAGGGGTGAGCTGTCAGTGTATATCCCCCATGCAGGACTCATGGCACTATCTGTAATGCTGACCTATATACACCTATCTGTAATGCTGACCCATATACACGTTCTGTAATGCGACCTATATACCCTATCTGTAATGCAGCCTATATACCCTGATCTGTGAGGCTGAGCTATATACTCTGTCCTGTGATGCTGAGCTATATACTCTGCCCTGTGATGCTGGGGCTGTATACTCTGCCTTGTGATGCTGGGGCTGTATACTCTGCCCTGTGATGCTGAGCTGTATACTCTGCCCTGTGATGCTGAGCTGTATACTCTGCCCTGTGATGCTGAGCTGTATACTCTGCCCTGTGATGCTGAGCTGTATACTCTGCCCTGTGATGCTGGGGCTGTATACTCTGCCCTGTGATGCTGAGCTGTATACTCTGTCCTGTGATGCTGAGCTGTATACTCTGTCATGTGATGTCGGGGCTGTATACTTTGTCATGTGATGCCGGAGCTGTATACTCTGTCCTGTGATGCTGGACAGCTCCCTGCCAACATCATGTATACCATGTAGCAGCCAAGGAGAGGAGCATTGGACTCCTATCAAACCTGCAGGCGTCTGCTGCCCTCTGCTAAAATGTGGGATGTAAATAGCACGCTCTTGCACCACAGAGTCACATGGAACCGAGCATGGGGCGCACTTGCATGACGTCAATGAGCTGAAGTCTGACCCCGCCCCTGTCACATGGGAGAGATGAGCGGGGGGAAGGACCTGAGCTCATCGCAATCCCGGACCATGAGACGCAGTTAATCAGACCCACCGCCCATAACCTGGAAGGTTAATAAGGTGGAGTGCATGGTAGTACCCCTTGATGAAATGGTATCTTATAATGACTATTATGGGGAAATGGTGTATTAATTGATGATCAACTAAGAATATTAGTAAAAATAATAACAAAAAGTAAATTAATATAGAAATAATTGAAAAAATATGGGTATCAGGTAAAATCAAAAAAGGAGGAGAGAGAATTTTGCAAATGAATAAATGAAGGGAATTAATTAATATAAGGTGGGACAGATCAAGAGAGTCTTCCACCCTAAGTTACAGAAAACTAGAAATGAATGTGACCTGTCGCAACCTAAAACAACAACATCAGCATACCTCCATCCATATATGTCATGCAAGAACAAAAAGATGTAGGGTTGGGACTTTACATTAGGCATGTTGATGTGTATAATAATATAGGGAGTAAACATGAATAAATTGAATGTCACAATCCCCTAGGGGTAATTTATAATAATAATAATAAGCATAATATAACCGATAACGGTGAGACATTTATGATACAGAATGTAGTCATAAAGAATCAATGTATATAATAAGAGTACATTTAATAGCGAATAATTAATAAACATGATTTGTGACAGACAAAGTAAATGATAAACGATCAAATATATAAAAATATTTGATACATGATTTACATTATATGAAATTGAGAAAAGTTGTAATATGATACGTTATCAAGGCAAGCTTATACTTGGCACCCATAGACGAACACTTAACGCGTTTCATGGCCTGAAACGCATCAACTCCTGACAATTAGACATGTGCACACTGAAATATTTTGTTTCGGAATTTCGTTTTTGTCCGAAAAATACATTTATTTAGTTAATCCCGAAATGTGTTTTTATTTATTTTGTTTCGTTAAAAAATGCATTAGTCTGAAATAATAAAAAGGGTCTGAGAAAAACTTTTTGTTAACTTTGTCTCAGCTGGAGTGCAGCCAATCAGCTTTTCAATTGTCATTTTATAAACTGTGTGGAAAAAATGAAAGATATAGGCTGATTGATTTCTATGGGCAATGGCACCAGTTTAAATAGAACTTGTCTCAGATCCTTTTTCCCAATACAGCTACCACTAGAACTGTAACATTTAAAAACATAATGGAATTACTCAGGGATTAAAAACCTGTTTACAAAGCTGATTACCTTATTTTGTATTATAGAAGAATTCTTTAAAAACAAAAAAAAAAAATAGAGAAAGTTATTGTTACACTTTAAAAGAGAAGTATGGCAGGGCAGCGTCATGCCAGGCTCAAGAAAGATCATAACAATATTGTCAGGATCCACTGGGCTGCCTGATTGACAGATGGTTCTGCCTTTCAGCGTGCCATCCGCTGCTGCAGCTTCCTCAGTCTCGGAAGCATCAAATGAGTACTGGACGAGCAGAGCAGTGAGTGACACTCGCTTTTCTCCACTCGGAGCAAACCAAGAGCTGAGCAATCAGCAGTCATGTGATTTTTCAGTTCTCAGTTTTAGATGTGGTACAGCTGTAGTGCGACACTGACTCTACAGCACAGCATGGAGGTGAGTGTGTATGTTTGTTTATAATTCCATACTTATCACTAAAATCTGAACTTCGAGTATGATCTTTATTGCATACTTATGGTTTCCACAGTGTTCCCTCTGGTATGAGAGATACTACATACTATAGAGATACTATACTTACATTGTGTCAAGCTGGACCAATGTAACCAAATGTAACAATGCAAAATAAGATCGTACCTGGCTTTCAGCTTTAGGACATCCATGACCAACTACAACTTGTGCAAATGCTAAACTATCACCTCCAAAGCATACTGTGACTTAAAGAGGTTGTAAACCTCAGAAAAAAAAAACCCTGCAAAAGCATAATAAGCTAGTATGTATTGCATACTAGCTCATTATGAAATACTTACGTTAGCTCGAAGCTGTTGCAGTGGTCCCGCACCCCGATGACACGACCTACATCTTCCCCGGAGCTTCTTCCGGGTTTGCTGGGCTCCGGCAATGTGATTGTCTGGAGCCGCAATGACGCCACTTCCACGCATGCACGCTGAAGCCGGGAAGGAACGGCACCCATGAGCCGTTCCTTAAAAACGCATGCACCAGAGATGTCACTGGCTGCATGCAATGTAAATATCTACTAAACTGTACTGGTTTTGGAGATACTTTCACTGCCTATAGTTAAGCCTTATTATAGGCTTACCTATAGGTACATGTCAGCAGAGGAAGTTTACTTGAGTAGTGATACCAAAGTGATACCAAAATATATGTGCACTGTTCTATGCACATTACAAATCCCATAGTCCATAGTCCCTAGACCACCTCAGAAGTTAGCAATAGAGGGTGGCTATATCCCTACATAAATTAGGACAAGAGAGAATAAATGTAGCCACCCTCTAACAGGAAGTCGGATCACAGCAGCGCAAAATATTTAAGTTAGACTTACCGCTAACTTGTTTTCCAATAGTCTTTCAGGACAGCACCCAAGAGATTATGGCTCCTCCTCCAACAGGAAACACCTCATCATCCAAAGCTTTAACGGGAGGCATCCACGCAGCTGCCTTCAGTTGTTTCTAGAGAACCTCCAGCCTTGGCTGCAACACATGAGCGACAGTTATATCATAGTATTACAGCAACAAAAAAAAAGACGGGTTATTGCTGTCCTGAAAGACTAGTAGAAAACAAGTTACCAGTAAGTCTAACTTGAATTTTCCCAAAAAGTCTTTCAAGACAGCACCGAAGAGGATAATCGAGACTTACCCCATTTAGGGTGGGACAACAGCATGCAAGACTTTGCTTCCAATAGCCTGGTCCCCAGCCGTCAGGAGGTCTAACCTATAAAGACGGGCAAAGGTCATCAGACTCGTCCATGTAGCTGCTTTACAGATCTGTTCGGGGGTGGCACCAGCTCTTTCTGCCCAACTCACCGGCAAAGCTCTTGTAGAATGAGCCCGAATACCAACTGGACTTTCCTGGCCTGAAAGGAAATAGGCCTCTGTGATTGCCATTCTCAACCATCTGTCAATGGTTCCTCTGGTAGCTTGTCTTCCTTTCTTACTACCAGCATATGAAACAAATAATGCGTCTGAACACCTAAAGTCCTTAGTGGCTTCCAGGAAACTTAAGACTGCTCTCTTAACATCCTTCTTTCCCGATGGATTACAGCAAAACATAGGGAGTATCATCTCCTGAGCTCGATTGTGGAACGAAGCGACCTTCGGTAAAAAAAATTAGGATCTGCCTTAAGAACAATTAGATCTGAAAAGATAGAAAAAAATAGCTCATTGATTGACAAGGCTTGAAGCTTACTAATTCTTCGAGCTGTCTTTATAGCAACTAAAAAAAACAGTTAAAGTGATCAGTCTCAGGGAGGCTAAATTAATAGGTTCAAATGGTTCCCTGGTCAGGGCCTGTAGAACAACCAATAAGTCCCACTTTGGAAAGCTTCTGATCACTACCGGTCTGGACCGGGTGAGGTCCTTGAAGAACCTGGTCACTATGGGTTCGGATGAGATTGATTTTTCCAACTTTAAGGGTACTGACTGCTAAGCCCTTATCTGCTCCTTCTTTCAGGAATTCCAAAATAGAAGAAATATCTTTTAAGGATCTGCTAGATGCAGTGCACCAGTAGTTGAAAAATTTCCAAACTTTGGAATAAATTGCTCTGGTAACACTTTTTCTGTTAGATAGGAGGGTAGCAACCAATCTATCTGAAAACCCCTTCTTCCTTAGGAGCTGCTCTTCAGAAGCCAAGCTGTGAGCTTTAGCTTTGCTACTGGTGAAGTAAGGGACCTTGTATCAGCAGGTCTTACCTCAACAGAAGGTGCCAATACGGTTCGAGTTGCATCTGGAGAAGGTATGAAAACCAAGCTCTCTTGGGCCAAAAGGGAGTGATGAGGATTACTGTCATATCCTCCTTTTGGATTTTCCTTATGACCTGAGGGATAAGCTGGAAAGAGGGAAAGTGGCGTTTGTCACCAAGAATCTTTTTGGAGGTTTTTCCGTGAATTCAATCACATATCCCTGGGAGAGTATGTTTAGAGTAAATTGGTTTGGTGTAATGCCTCTCCACTGTGGAAGAAACCCCTGGAACCTTCCTCCGACTGGAAGGAAGGAATCACTGCGATTTTCCAGAAGTCGCAGGTTGATTGAAGAGCACCCCACTCCTACCTTTGGGCTTCTGGAAAGACCATGGCTTCCTTTTTCCCTGCGTTTTATCTTCCTGCTGTTCTTTCTGAGGCCAAAAAAAGCTTACGGGTCGGTACCTGCTTCCTCTTAACCGGAAATGATTTCTTGTTATCGGCCATTCGGTCAAGAATGGATTCTAGTTCTGAACCAAACAGCAAATCCCCTGCAAAGGGACTGCTACACTGCCTATTTTTTGATGCCGAGTCCCCGGGCGTAAGGCCATAAGGCCCTCCTAGCAGAGTTTGTTAATGCTGCGGACCTAGCCGACATGCATATGGATTCTCCCGAGGCATCTGCAATATATGACACTGCTGCAGATTGGGTTGTAAAGAAGTCCAAAATCTGCTGTTTCGGGGAATCCGGAGTAACATGGGCCTTCATCTGGTTAACCCGTGCTCTAAATTTCTGGCAACACATGTTGTTGCCATTGCTGGCTTCAGATTGTTTTGGAACCTAGTTCCAGATAGAGTCAGGATTTTCCTCAAATGGGAATCTTCTCTTGTGGGCCTGAGAAAAAATGCCTTCTTCTCTTGTTCCATCCATTCTTTTTTAATCATGTCTGTGATTATCGAATGGATCGGAAAAGTACGGCCTCCTGAGTCTCCCAGGCCAGCGTACATGCAATCGTGCAGTGACAGCTCCTTCTTTTCTTCCTCTATCCCCAAGGTAGCGTGGATTACTTTCAAGAGTCCTCCTACCTCTTCTAACGACAACCTTAGAGGCGGGATCTGCTTCATTTACCTCCTCTTCTGAATCTGTTCCATCTGGAGCGTGGGAAGCAGGTTCTTGGGAAATATCCTGGGAAACAGGACCTCCTGCCTGTATCAGAGAAACCCCTTGGGATTCTGAAGATGGCTGCAGAGCCCTAGGCTCCCCTGAGGGACCTGGCTCTTCTCTCAGGTTTGGCCTGAAAGCTTGAAAGGGGGCACGGAGCTCATCCTTAATGGTTGAAACCAGATTGCCACAAATGGATAGAGACTCCTTCCTGACTAAATCTGCAATACAATCTGAACAAAGCGATTTTTTCCAAGCTTTGCTTAATTTTTCTTTGCAGACAGGGCACCTTCTCTTGACTGGTTGAACAGAGCTTTTGGCCTGGACAAACAGAAGAAAAAAACAAAAAGGACCACGCTAAAGTGCTGCTGTACAGCACAAGTGAAAAACAAACACCCAGGTGCACTAGGAAATAACCTCTCACTTCCCTGTGCCCAAGCAAACCACCACCACCACCCCCACCACTTTGGAGTCTCTTATGCTAGGCAGTAAGAGCTAACCCACTGCACTATACATACACCAGGGATCGGGGGAGAGGGGGGTTCACACCCATATGAAAAAGGCCCACAGTAAATAGGAACACAGTCCCTTACCTTGGCCTTGCTGGTGCCTTGGCTTGCCCCCTTATCCGCTGCATCCTCCATTGCAGAGCGCACTGCGGGAGCGTGACTGAAATGGCTGGTTCCCATATTCAAAAATGCTGCTGCGCTGACCCAAAAGTGGAAGTTTAAAGGCACCAGGTGACTCTGCTCTCTCCCCCTGCACATTGCGGCGAAAAATGACGCTGCTTGCCCGACCCAGAAGTGCCGCCCCTTCCTGTGCATTGCACAGGACGTGACTGAGAGCATGATGGGCGGTGTGCGGAGGCACCCACTGGCCTCCCGCAATGTGGGGCCATGGCAGTAAAGGCTGAATCGGCCGCCATTATTCTGGTGGCAGAGGAGAGCTCGCAGACATTCTCAACAAAATGTATTGTAATGCTGTTGATCCATGTAAAGAGGTTTACCCTAGTCCTCTAGTCGCTAGTGCTAGGTGTACTGTGCAAGAGTAGGCAGACAGCATTTCTTGGTTGTTCATGTTGCCCTAGCTTGTTGGTGGCTAGCCAGCCTATTGGAACAGTAATATGTGAAATTTGGCTTGGTCGGGCAAGAGGTATAAATCTGGTACTGATTACAGTATGTCTGCTAGGGACATTTCCCCTCATATTCAGGTTGATTAACCAAAGACAAATAGGCAGGGCTTTTTTTCAGCTGGAACATGGCAGAACTTTATTACGCCTGCTCACTATTGTTACTGTTAGGACAGCCTGCCTCTCCTGGCAGCTCCCACAGATCCCTTCACTGAAGTCATAGCTGGGACAAGGGAAATGCAGGTGCAGTATGGTCATAGGGCAGGGGGAATCACATGATAGGCTGCACCCTCTGTGATCCCCATGTGTTCTCAAGTGCACAGATTCCAATGCCGAAGGATGATCACTGTAGGTGGATCGACCTACAGTGCAAGAAGGTACTAGAGCTAGGCAAGGTGTTTTTGGAAAAGAAAGATGTGTAGCAGCTTTGGAGGGGGAGAGATGAGTGCAATGAAGGGCGATGAGGGGGAGGTGTGAAGAGCTAAAAGTTGAGGAGGGGTGGAAGTGAGATGTTGATGGGGAATGCAGAGGCAGGAGCCTATGAAACTGTGCTGAACTCTTTACTCTGTATGCAGCACGCTACTGAACCCTGCACTCTGTATATAGCGCATCCCTCAACCCTGTACTCTGTACATACCGCACCCTCGAACCCTGCACACTGTACATAGAGCACTCCTGAACCATGCACACTGTACGTTGCACACTCCAGAAATCTGCACTCTGTACATAGCCTACTTCTGAACTCTGCACTCACTGCACCCCCTGAACACTGCACACTGTACATAGAGCACCCCTGAACCCTGCACACTGTACAGTGCACACTGCAGAAATCTGCACTGTACATAGCAGACCCCTGAACCCTGCACTCTGTACGTAGCACACCCCTGAACCTGGTACTCTGTACACAGCGCACCCCTGAACCCCGCACTCTGTGCGTAGTGCACCTTCAAACCCTTCACTCTGTACATAGAGCACCCCTGAACCCTGTACTCTTTACATAGTACACTCCTGAACTCTGCACTCTAAACACAGCACACTCCGGAACCCTGTACACAGCTGACCCTTGAACTCTGCATTCTGTGCATAGTGCACCCCAGAAACCTGCACACAGTAGGTAGCACACTCCTAAAATCTATATGTAGCACACCCCTGAACCCTGTACTCTATACATAGCACACCCCTGAACCCTGCACTCTCTACATGGTTGAGTTCCTGCACCTATTCTCAGAGAAAAAAAACTCTGCAAATAGGTCATCCACTTAACAAGGTAAGTGAATTTGCCCCAGATCTTAGCGCATGTGGTGAAATTTCACTTTGCAAAGAATACTCTTTCACATCCAAGGAAAATACAAAAGTAACCTTTTTTCTTGCACAATATTGGAGGATGGAAGTCAGCAGAGCTTCACTTTATTCACTAAGCCCTGGCGAAAATTCCCTTGCAAACTTAAAAGCCTTTTTGCTTGTAGTTAATCAAACAAAAGGCCCAAGGGCTGAATCCAGCCCGCCGGGTCATTTCATGTGGCCCTTGAACCCAAGGCTTTTTAACAGCTTGAAGGTGGCGGAACTCCAGGAACTTGCTCCCCACTGGCATCATGTGGTAAGCTGCACTCTGTACATACTGTAGCACACCCCTGAACTATGCACATAAAGCACTCCTGGTATGTACTGCCCCCTTAAGATCCTCGCACAATTTGGTCATACCCAGGATTCGATAGTGTTCGTTGGGGATCATGGTTGAGTTCCGGCACCTATTCTGGAAAAAAAAATGTATAGTCTTATGCCCAGTACACACGAGCGGATTTTCCATTGGAAAAAACTTGGATATTTTTTCCGACGGAATTCCGCTCAAGCTTGGCTTGCATACACACCGTCACACAAAAGTTCTCTGAACTTTCAACCGTCAAGAACGCGGTGAAGTACAACACTACGACGAGCCGAGAAAAAGAAGTTCAATGCTATAGAGCATGCGTCAAATTGTTTATGAGCATGCGTAGGAATTTTGCGTGTTGGAATTGGTACAGACGATCGGAATTTCCGATCGGACCTTTTTTCCGACCGAAAAATTTAGAACCTGCTCTCAATCTTTTGCTGGCGGAAATTCCGCCAGCAAAAAGTCTGATGGAGCATACACACGGTCGGAATTTCCGATCAAAAGCTCACATCGGACTTTTGCTGGTGGAATTTCTGATCGTGTGTACGGTGCATTACGGATACAACTGGCCCTTTGAGGGCGACAATAGTGCTGATTTGGGCCGCAATGAAATTGAGTTTGACACCCCTGCCATAGGTGAAAAACAAAACAAAAAAAAGCATACATATTTGTAAAGTAGAAAAAGGTTTTAATTTGATGTGCTCCTGTTTTTTTTTTTTTTAATCTTTATTTAGAAAAAAAAGGTTTTGTTTCACAAACAATTAAAATATACAGGTAAAGCAGAACAATTAATATATACCCCCCACCTTGCAATCCTCTTTAATGGGCAGTTGTTTTTTCCTATTCGTTTCCCATACTGTCTGCGCCTATTACCAAAATTATTTATCGTATGACCTCCTCAACGTATCTCCATGTATTTTTAAACTCCCTCCATGCTGTCCATTTGTCCCTTACTTCTCCATCTGCTTTTTTTTTCTCCCCTCTCTCGTCTAAGTTCTCCAGGTATTGTATTTTGCTCATTTGGAATATCAAATCCCTTATTTTAGGGCTCTCTCCTACCCTCCACTTTTTTGGTATTAGATTTTTCGCTGAGTTTAAGAAGATGGGAATCAAGGTATTTTTATATTGTTTAACGGGGAGATCTGTCCCATGAAACAGGCATACCCATGGGTAATATTACCTCCCCTGTAACTTCCTTTATTAGCTGACGAACTTCCTTCCAATACTTTTTAATAAAGGGACACTCCCACCAAATATGGGCCATAGTTCCCAGTTCTTTACACCCACACCAGCACTCTGAGGATTGATCTACTGTATATCTGCTGATTTTATCGGGTGTCATGTACCACCTTGCGAGGCATTTGAAGTTCGTCTCTGTCGACCTATTACCCACCACCGAACTGTGTAATAATTTAAAAATTTTCTTCACTTTCTGTGTACTACATCGTGTCCCTAATTCGCTTTCCCATTTTTTGATGTAAGGCGGGTCCTCCAAGTCGTCGCCCTCCATTTGAATTTTGTATATCCGCCCTATGTTCTTTCTTGAGTTTTCCTTCAGACAGAGCCTCTCTAGTGGTCTGTACTCATCTTTATCTCTTAGTGGGTGGGGCAAGTTCTCGATAAAGTGACTCAGTTGGAGGAACCGCCAAACATCCACTCTCATTAACCCAGTGTCCGTGCTTGAAACGTTCTAATTTTACCTCGGGTGTATTATATCCTTTAGTTGTGCATTTTCTTTTTTTATCCAATTACCCCCCACTTCCTTTTTCCCCGGAACAAAGTACTCATTTTCCCTCAAGTAAATCAGTGGAGAGTTATATGTCCATTTTTTTTGTGCGTGAATCCGATCCCATATTTTTTGTGCTGTATATGTGATTTCGTGTGTAAGATGTGCCCCTGTTGATCCCCCATTGCTTCCTATATATTCATCAGAATGGTTGGAAGTAGAAAACATGTCTTCAAAGGAGACACAGACAGGAATTAAAACACTTGTATCTTTCCAATTGTTACCCTCTCTAACCAAACTAAGAAAAAAATGTTTTGGCTTGAGTTCCACCTTAATTTGCTTGCTGTGGCACAGGGAAAGGGAATGCTAGGCTAGGTGTAATAATTTGTAGCTAAGCTGAAGGCCAAAAGGTACACGCTTTGTAATTCAGTTGTCAGTTAAGCAGAAAATGATTTGCTTCCCCGTTCACCTGCAATTCTAATCCTGTTTATTAATTGCTCACACATCAGCCAAAATGAGGTCTCAATTGAAATGTGAACAAATACTGCTAGATGATTGTTTATAAAGAGCATGGGAAGATGAGAGGCAGCCTGTCCTTTCATAATAGGAGAGCCTCATAGAATTTGGGGTTACTGCCGAATACAGCACACGCTTGTATAGATGAAAATGCCAGATGTAAACAGACAAATCTGAATGTCAAATTTCATTTGGTTGTGAGTTCTTAAGCATTTTAATTGGACTGCTTTTATTTATGCAGCGAAAAAGCAAAATGACACACAAGGTTCTCTTTTTACATTGTATTACACTAAAGATTTCTTCCCACAGTAGTTTTTGCTGCTCATGTCATCAACAATGTAATTGCTATTTTGCCTTTGGCAAATGTCCCCAGTGGCACTGTGAGAACCAGAGCTGAATTCTAAGCAGGTATAAATGCCTCAATCACTATTGGCATATTATACATGACCCAGTTGGTTCATGCAATTAGTAAAGTATACACGTGGTGACCTCTGCTGGCTAGTCAAAGAATTATCCTAGCTCTGCTGCACAGTAATGTTTTTTCACTTTATTCTTCATTAAGTTAATTTCAATATTCTATATTATACTAGCTGAATTTGTAGAAAAGTTTTATATTCTACATAGCAAACAAGTAATTGCATTTTGTTGGGTGCATTTTTTGGTTACAGATACTTACATATTACTAATTCTACAAACAGTAAAGATTAAAAAATAGAGAAAAAAGTTTATTCTATACTGTTGTCTTAATAGCATTGCTTTGGAAGAAAGCAAAACAAATCTGAAGTTTCTCGATTTTCAATGCAATGAATCTTAAAGCGGAGTTCCGCCGAAATTATATTTTTTTTTAAAGTCAGCAGCTACAAATACTGCAGCTGCTGACTTTTAAAATATGGAAACTCACCTGTCCAGGGAGCCCGCAATGTCCTCACCCGAAGCCGGTCTGTCCCTCGGCTCTTGGGTGGAGGCGCCGGCATCTTCGGTAAGGGAATCAGGAAGTGAAGCCTTGCGGCTTCACAGCCTGGTTCCCTACTGTGCATGCGCGAGTCGCGCTGTGCATCCTCACTGGTCCCTGCTGTCTTCTGGAACATGTGTGTCTCCCAGAAGACAGCAGGGAGGGGGACGGAGGAGGGGCCGAACATGGCGTAGATCACAGCAGAGCCTGCTGGCAGTGCTGTACTAATTGCAGTCATGTGCACTGCTCTATGCAAACTACAAATCCCATAGTCCATAGCTTGTTTGTTTTTTTGGGAGATTTGAAGGAGTCTGAAAGATTAAGGTATATTTCTGAGTTAGGAATACATACTTGAATATACACTTAACAATCAGTGACGTACCCATGCGATGCTGGATATTCTGTGGCTATACCGGAATGATGCCTGCAGCCGCAGGCATCATCCAGATCCATTTTGTAGAGCCTGTGGTCGGCTCCCTTGTAATAGCAATCGGAGTGGCTAACTAGCCACTCATTTGCTATTACAAGCAGTGGGAGGGGACATCCCCCTCCTTCCGCAGCTTTCTGCAACTCTCTCTGGCTCTCTTGTCCCTCCAGGGGACTCGAGCGACCAACCAGCATGTCCGCCAGCTAGCCAGACAGCCAAGCAAATCCGGGATCGGCTTTGCTTGGCTGTTCGTGATGGTAACCCAAAAGTCATCATTTGCGGTTTACCCGGATGTCCACAACAGCAGCATTTTGAAAAAATGTAAAGTATTCAAAAACACTAATCTTGGTGTTTTGAATGCTTTCAATGGCAGAGGAGGGATTTGGGGTCTTATAGACTCCAGATCCCTCCATAAAGAGTACCTGTCATGTGCCTATTGCTGTCACAAAATATGTTTACATTCATTGTGACAGCAAAAAAATAAATATAGCAACAGTGTAAAAATCCATGAACGCCCTCCCAGAATAAGCCGACCGCGCTGCAGCCGTCTTTCGGCTATGGCCCGGTCGGCATGTGGTTAAAGCATGACATGTTTGGTGTCTGTTTACTTGGCGTAACATCATCTTTTATATTTTACAAAAAAATTGGGTTATGTATTGTTTGCATTAAAATTCAAAAAAGTGTATTTTTTCCCCCAAAAAATACCAATTTATTGTCTAGAATATTCTCTGCTTTAAAACGTATATATATAATAATTGGGGTTCTATTTTTCTAGCAGAAAAAAAAAGATTTTTACATGTAAACAAAAGTGTCACAAAAGGCCTGAAGCTGAAGGATATATATATATTTTTTAACCAACTAGACTGCTCACCTGTGCCTCCTATACTGCCATTTCGTCCTGCCATTGTAACATGCCTCCACAATGTCCCTGTCAGTAGTTTATGACAGCAACACAGATATATTTTACAGTACTGTTGATTCAGAGAATAAGGTTAAAGTTTTGTATACACAAGGTACCAGGTTTCCACACTTTTAAGTCTTCATCCCACAGTATATTGAGCATATTGGTAATATGAACTCTATTTTTTCCTTTAGTGGCTAACAGAGTAGCTGCACAATATGATATAATAATTTGTTTTCTTTGCAGATAAGGTGTTACGTTATTAAAGTGACTAAAATCTTCGTGTCAATAAACCTTTTCTGTGCAAAGAAGATAGTAAACACTTATCTGTTTTCACTAGCATGTGCTGCCAAATGTCACTTTAATGAAGAAGATGGTCCTGCAGTTGGTCTGCTCACTCCTCATGAGCAACTAATGTCTCCAGAAAATTACAACTTCAGTGCATGAATAGCATCTTCCAGCAGAGATCTTCTAGTTTTTTTTTACATTCCCTTTAAGAAAGGAAACTAATGCTGGGATAATACATACATTAAAAAAAAAAGAAATTCTAGTCTCTCTGAGGACCAGCACATCCTAAACTCTCTAATTTGCACAAGATATTTTATGGGTATAGAAAAACATGAGTTACTGACATCTACAAGAGAGGAGTAACCTGAGAAGAGGTTCACACATGGGAACTGCCTGAGAGGATCACACATGGTAACTGCTTGAGAGCATCATGAAAGGGGATTTCTAGAAAGGATCACACATGGGAACTGGAAGACAGGATCACATATTGGAACTGTTTGAGAAGATCACACATGGGAATTGCTAAAGAGGATAACACATGGGGACTGCTGGAGAGGATCACTGTCAGGATCCAGATCTGAAACTCAGGAGCTCTGTTGCATCTGGCAGTAGCTCTTCTTACTGCGGCACCGGAGATACTGGACAGCTTCTTGCCAGATCCCTTCAATCTTGTTTCTAGTGAACCTTGAACTCTTTGATTCTCTGATGAACTTTCCTGTTCACCGGATTATTGTGCTCTTCTCCAGCCAATACTTTGCTCCTTACATTCCTGCTGCCATCTGTATCTTCTATTGCCTGAGACTTACACGTGGAACTGCTGGAGAGGCTCCCACATAGAACTTCTGGAGAGACCCACACATGGAACTGCTAAAGAGTCCCACATATGTGAACTGCTGGATAGGCTTAAACATGAAAACTGCTGGAGAAACTCACACATGGAGAGTTCCACACTTCTCAGAATGCTGGAAAGGCTCAAAAATGTAACTGGTAGAGAGGCTCGATAATGCAATTGCTGGAGAGACTCACACTGCTATAGCTACTGGCCTCTGAGCAATACAATTCCTTGAGTGACTAAAGCCTTGTACACACTATCGGATTTTCCGCAGAGAAAACCTCTGACTTTTGTCCTAAGGCCTGTGCCTGGATTTTGTCTTGCATGCAGATGGTACACAATTGTCGGCCAACAAACATGAACGTAGTGATGTACTAGACGTACTACGAGCCGAAAAAGAGGAAGTTTAATTGTCAGGCACCACCCTTTGTGCTCCTTCTTCTAATTTTGTGTTAGCAGAAGTTTGATTAGCTTTTCATTCGCGCTTTTCATTTCGCGCTTTTATAGTTTGTTTCTGAACGGCTGTTCGTCAACCAGCCATGTTGCGGAATCAGAGGAGCTAATGTGTTATTTATTATTGGCCTTGGAGTTACTGCTTTGACCCAAGTCCAGTCCAGGAACAGGAGGAAGAGTATTTCTTGGACCAAAATTTGGTTGCTTTATTCATCGTGATCCATAACGTCATATGCCTTTGCTGTGGGAGCTCCAGGAGAATAATCCAGATGTTTTTCGGAATTATCTCCAGATGACGGACCCCTGCTTTCACCAACTCATGGCATTGTTGACCCCCTATATTAAGAAGCAGGACACATGCATGAGACTTTTTTTTTATTTTTATTTTTTGGTTGAATAATGATTTGATTTGGTATATTTTCTATATTTTTGGATGCATAGAATGCAATTTTTGGTTAAGTTCTATTGGCAGATAGCATGTCTAATTTTCTTTTTTTTTTCTTTTTGTAATGCACAATAAAAAAAATGTGGAGAACAATACTTGGCTATGTGTTTTACTTCAAAAGACAGTTTGGGAGTAGGCAGTTACATTTTTAAAAATACAATGTAAAATTGACAAGGGACACCAACATAGTTGTATCTTTGTTCTTAAAAACTACGGGATAATGGTGTTGTGGTAACTTGCACAAATACAATTTTTAAAAAAACATAATAATATTATTCTTGATATCACTAGAAGAAAAAAGCCTTTGAAAATGTGTTTGCAATAACTCCATCAGTATCACCAGCAAAGTAGCTTCATTATTACCCCATTAAAAAAGAAGAGAATGTGCACTGCATTTGGAAATTTTATAATTTGCCACGTCACAAATGTAAATTCTCCATTACGACCGTTTCTGCTTCTGAGCATGCGTGTTTGTACTTTGGACTTTTGTCAGACAGGCTCGTGCACACACGATCGGAAAATGTCCGACAACACACATTTGTTGGCGGAAAATTTAAGAACATGCTAGCCAACATTTGTTGGCGAAAAGTCTGACAACAAATGTTCGATGGAGCATTCACACGGTCAGACTTACCGCCAACAAGCTCACATTCAACATTTCCCGTCGGAAAATGCGATCATGTGTACAGGGGGCTTTAGAGTTATAATCCAAGGCATGCCCTGAATGTAACTGTTTTGGGAAACAGTTAAATTGGTGGGTTTAGTTTTGTTTAAACTGGAAACGTTTCATGCAGTGAAATCTAAAATATGCTTTGCTGATTTGCTACATTGTGCTGACCACAATAGTAATAGTCATAGAATAACTGCATTCGACAAATGTCATTGTACGCGTATGTCAACTGTCACAGTCATTCAGTACCCAATCATTTCAAATTCATGATTAAGTAGAATCGGGAATTTTCAAATTATAATGAAAATGCTAAATTGGCTGTCATAAATGTTTTGGACTTGCTGGTAGGTGGTATAAAATGTTTTTTAAAGTATAGATTTCCTTTTATTAGCCTTAGCCTTAGCCATTGTAAGGTCAGGCAGTAAGAAAATAGTCTTTTCAAATAGTATTCATTACCAGGTTTTTCTCCTCAGTTGCAGTCTTTCAATGTATTTCCAATGTCTAGTGTAAGTGTTCAGCTTTCACTTGTTGTGTCAAAATTGTGAATACAAGAAATCAGATTGTTAACTATATTCTATGTATTCGATTAATATCTTTTAGTTTTGCAAATGTTGTTCCTTGTAAGTTTTACATTGTATTTTTTAAAATGTAACTGCCTACTCCCAAATGGTCATTTGAAGTAAAACACATAGCTAAGTATTATTCTCCACAATTTTTTTATTGTGCATTAAAAAAAAAGAAAAAAAAATTATACATGCTATCTACCAATAGGAAATAACCAAAAAGTGCATTCTATGCATCCAAAAATATGGAAAATTTACCAAATCAAATCATTATTCAACCAAAAAAATAATGTCAAAGCAATAACTTCAAGGCCAATAATAAATAACACGTTATCTCCTCCGATTCCGCAACATGTCTGGTTGATGAACGGCCATTCAGAAACGAACTGAAAAGCACAAAATGAAAAGCGATAAATGAAAAACGCGAATCAACGGTCACCAAACTTCTACTAACACGAAAATAGCAGAAGGAGCCTAAAGGGTGGCGCTAAAGAGCTGAAAAAAACGTAGTACGTCTAGTACGTCACTACGTTCGTAATTGTTGGCCAACATTTGTGTGACCGTGTGTATGCAAGACAAGTTTGAGCCAACACCCTTTTGATGTCGGAAAGTCCAATCGTATGTACGAGGCGTTAGCCCTCATTTACACCTGCTACAAACACGCAACACTCTTCAGATGCAAGCATATAAATAAAAAATGAGACCGCGCTACTCTCTAGAAACTAGCAGATATGTAGGCTGCTGCTCAAGTGGGATACACACACAGAAAACAAATAATATACAAAGGAGCAGCGCATATAGCAGCGCATATAGATCGAAATAGATGATAGCCAAACGATAAACTAGTAAGGGTATCCCCAGCTGGTTCCTCTCCCGGTCCCCATCAACCCACGATTGGGGTAGGGGGATAATTCCTACTTCTGTGCACTCATTGGGATCCCATTAAGACAAGAAAGAGAAAACTCCCATAGCATAATTCCGTATGGATTTATTTAAAATAGGTTTAAAATTGCACTTACATAGAGAAGCTCCGTTGGATGCCATCATTGTTAATGGCAACCAAGACATGGCTAGCAGAAGCGCTTTTTGTTGCGCAAAAAACATGCTACAAATGCACTGTAAAAAAGGAGGTCCGGAAGGGTGCAGGATCTTCTTTGGCTCATTCGTTGTGCATAGGGCAGCCTGGCAAGTGACCAAGCTGCCCGATGCATGATGCGTGGAACTGCACAAAAACATGCAAAAAACCCATGTGTGGGATAAATGAGTCTGTTGTATTTGTTCAACTGACTAGATTCCCCATCCACACACTCAAGGAGGATGAGGGAGTCCTCTGGTTTGAGCTATTGTATTCTGACAGCAGGGAGACTTCCCCGCTGTCAGAATACACTGTTTAGTGTTGCAGGGTAGAGCCTGCAGAGCTAATTGAGTGGCGAAAATTCAACAGGGCAGTTATACAGAACTTGATTGGTAGCTTAACTTCTGTACAACCTCCCTGCCCATGCATGGATTGAAATTCCACTGCTCCCTGCTGAACCTGCCAAATTTTTATCCATGTATTGTCAGCTTTAGATTTACTAGTGTGCTTACATTAGTGAAGCCATCAAATGGCTGGTGTCATAACTGAGCCCATGTGCAGCACCATGGTAGATCAAACAGAGGCTAAAATGGCAGCTTCCTTGGCTGTAAAGGACATGAAGGTTTCGTTCTGATTTAAGCATACCTAACAGATTTTTGCTCTGTCTACAAGCAGTTCAACTGAGCTGCTGCATCGGCTGCAATATGATTTAGAATATGCTTATGTCAGACTGGAAATATAATTATTTTTTTTCCCAATTGAATCAGCATTATCAAAAAGAACATATAAAATTACAGAACACCAAAAGATATCAATAATTCGTTTTCAGTATGCATTCAACAAAACAAAATATGTTATATATATATATATATATATATATATATATATATATATATATATATGTGCAGTCGTGCTCAAAAATTGCATACCCTGGCATCATGCTAAAAAACTGCCTTTTATTTAAGGATAGCAATCACATGAAGCCATTTATTATCACATGACTTTTGATATCATAATGATAACAGAAATCACTCAAATGGCCCTGATAAAAAGTTAACATACCCTGGAATGTTTGGCCTTGGTACAGACACAGAAGGTGGCACAGATAGGTTAAAATGGCAATTAAATGTTAATTTCCCACGTTTGTGGCTTTTTAAATCACAATTAGTGTCTGTGTATTAGTAGTCAACGAGTTTGTTAGCTCTCACATGGATGCACTAAGCAAGCTAGACACTGAGCCATGAGGAGGTAGAAAAGAACAGTCAAAAGACTGCATAACAAGGTAATGAAACTTTTCAAAGATAGAAAAGGATATAAAAGAAAAGATATCCAAAGCCTTAAATATGCCAGTCAGTACTGTTTAATCACTTATTAAGAAGTGGAAAATTGGGGGCTCTTTTGATACCAAGCCAAGGTCAGGTAGACCAAGAAAGATTGCAGCCACAACTGGCGGAAGAATTGCTCAGGATACAAAGAAAAACTCACAGGTAACCTCAGGAGCAATACAGGCTGCTCTCCAAAAAGACGGTGTGGTTGTTTATAAAGAGCACCAATCAACGATGCTTAAACAAAAAAGAGCTGCATGGTTGAGCTGCCAGAAGGAAGCCTTTACTGTGTCAATGCCAGAAAAAATCCAATGAGGCATGTCAAGGTGTTGTTGGGCATATTGTAACCAGGCATTTTTGTGGAACTTGTACAGTAAAGGCTTCTTTCTGGCAACTTGACCATGCAGCTCTTTTTTGTTCAAGTATCATTATATTGTGCTCCTTCAAAACAACGACACCATCTTTTTCCAGAGCAGCCTGTATTTCTCCTGAGGTTACATGTGGGTTTTTCTTTGTATCCCGAACAGTTCCTGTGGCAGTTGTGGCTGAATCTATATTGATCTACCTGACCTTGGCCTGGTATCAAGAGATTCCCAAATGTTCCACTTTTTAATAAGTGATTGAACAGTACTGACTGGCATATTCAAAGCACTGACAGGCTAACCCCCCCCCTCACCCCTTCAACCTCTGCAGCAATGCTGGCAGCACTCATATGTCTATTTCCCAAACGCAACCTCTGGATATGTCGCTGAGCACATGCACTTCTTTGGTCGACCATAACGAGGCCTGGTTCTGAGTGGAACCTGTCCTGTTAAACCGCTGTATGGTCTTGGACACTGTGCTGCAGCTCCATTTCAGGGTCTTGGCAAGCTTCTTATAGCCTAGTCCATCTTTATGTAGAACAACAATACTTTTTTTCAGATCCTCAGAGAGTTCTTTGCCATGAGGTGCCATGTTGAACTTCCAGTGAACAGTATGAGAGAGTGAGAGTGATAACACCAAATTTAACACACCTGCTCCTCATTCACACCTGAGACCTTGTAACACTAACCAGTCACATGACACTGGGAGGGAAAATGGCTTATTGGGCCCAATTTGGACATTTTCACTTAGGGGTGTACTAACTTTTTGTTGCCGGCGGTTTAGACATTAATGGCTGTGTGTTGAGTTATTTTGAGGGGTCTCTAACATCCACCAGCTCCATGATGTCACCATGGGGGAGTGGAAGAGGACTCCGGTATCAACCTGTGAAGCTCTGGTGAACTCCGTGCCCACGAGGGTTGAGGCAGTGTTGGAAAATAATGGTGGCCACACAAAATATTGACACTTTGGGCCCAATTTGGTCATTTTCACTAATTATTATACAGGATTTATATAGCACCAACAGTTTGCGCAGCGCTTAAAGGTGTACTCACAATTGTTGCCAGCGGTTTAGACATTAATGGCTGTGTGTTGAGTTATTTTAAGAGGACAACAAATTTACACTGTTATACAAGCTGTTCACTCGTTACTTTACATTGTAGCAAAGTGTCATTTCTTCAGTGTTGTCACATGAAAAGATAGAATACAATATTTACAAAAATGTGAGGGGTGTACACACGTTTGTGAGATACTATATATATATATATATATATATATAAAATATATATCTTTACATTTTATGTCACAGAACAACCAAGATCACAGAGTGTAAAGCAAACTGAACAGGAATTGTTTGTACTTTTGTGCTGTCATGGCAACCAGCTGTGGAAAATGAGCATTTCTGATGCCTTCTATTAGACTCTGTGGGCCTGATTTACTAACAGTCTGTAAAGGAACTCAGTACTGAGCCTGTAAGCTTCCCTCAGCAACCTTATTATGACTTAAATATAGAAGTAACGTAAAATGTATTGCAAAGTTGAGCTTCATCTAGAATCTGGGTTCCTAAAGTTTTTTTTTTTTTTTTGACAAATTTATTTATTTGTACTCATATAGTATGTATTTGGACATATTCCAATTTTGTACTGCATTATAGAATTTTTTAACTTTATATATTAGAAAACAATTTGCAGAACATGCTTGTTGGCAGTAAAAAATAAAAACAAAACATGAATCCAATTGGCCAAGTGATGAGTGATACCCACTATTTTGAGACTACAATAAAGTTATTTTCCATTTTTTCAAAAGGTATACCATTGTTGACCCTCCTTATTGCTTTCCAGGGGCATTTCTTAGCTCCATCCTACCCCATTTATTTAAGCTTGTGTAAACTGTCTATCTAGGCCAGTCTTTCAGCTCTGGTATATCTGAATATCTCAAACAATTCTAAAGCCCCATACACACGGTCGGACTTTTTCATGGATTCTGTCCGATCGGACAAGGTTGTTGAAAAATCAGACCGTGTGTATGCACCATCGGACAGTGTTCGTCGGACGGACAAAGTCTTATCTCCTGCTGGAAAGATTTGCCGTCAACACGGTCCGATCACACCAAATCCGATCGTGTGTACGGTTGTCCGACCGGACAAAGTGCTACGCATGCTCAGATCACATTACAAGACCAAAGCTATTGGCTACTAGCCTCTACGTAGTCCCGTCGTAGGCAACAAACGTCACCACGTTCAGAATGATCGGATTTTCCGACAACTTTGTCCGACCGTGTGTACGCAAAACCAACATCGGACAAAGTATGACGGACATGATCCGACGGACCTGGTCCGCGGATTGTCCGACCGTGTGTATGGGGCTTTAAAGTGGGACTTTACACTTTAGTACATGTTTCAAAAATAGTTGCTGTCATTGAGCTGATTAAGCTAGCCATGCATGGATCAAATTTTGACCACATCCTGATAATGCAGCTAAAATTCGCTCAGTGGGTGGCCCTGTCAGTCAACTCCCATCCAACATCCCTTGAATGAAAAATTGAATGAGCCAGGCTGTCAGTTGTTAGATTAACAGAGGATGCATTCAGTCACTTGCAGGCGCTGTTCAAGTATTTTGATAGCCAGTGGGGCTTCCTGTTGCAATATTGTAGCTGCAGTGGGAGATTCTTCCATACATGCCATATAGTGTAAATAGAATAATCTGTTAGGGCTCTTTTACACTGCTCCGGTGTGGTTTCCCCGTAGAATGGGTGCGGTGCACTGTACTTGTGTTTTTTGTGTGGTTCACTCACATTTTCCCATAGCATTCTATTAGATCGGTCATTTATGGTGCATTTTCTGAAAGCACACCAAAAGTCCTGCAAGCTGCATCTGTGGTGCACTTTCAGAAAACGCACCAAAAATGCAGACCTAATGGAAGACTATGAGAAATCATGGGTAACCTGCACGAAAATCGTGAGTACACTCTGCTGCGGGGAAACCGTACTGGAGCAGTGTGAAAGGGGCCTAAGACCTATTAGAATCTGCACGCTGAATGAAAAAAAAAATCTATATAATGCCCAGCTTTATAAATGTGTTTTTCAGTTCTGCAAACATTCTACAGTGCATTCATATACTTTCATTTGCAAACAAATCCTTAGCTCTGTGCATGTTCCGTCCCACCCCCCAGGCTCGAAATGCTTAGCATCAACTAGCTTCTGGAATGTGGTGTTCATAATGTGACATTCAGTGTTGGTCATCTTACTTTAAAAAAGTAATTAGTTAAGTTACAAATTACTTCTCCCAAAAAGTAATTGCGTTAGTAACTCAGTTACTACATTGGAAAAGTAATTAGTTACGCAGCAAAGTAACTGTGACTTTTTTTTTAATATTCTATACGGGTAACTAAGGGGCGGGTCTAGTATCACTGTAAGCAAGGGGCGCATTTATTATTATTGTTATATATCGTGTAACCAAGGGGCTGCTCTATTATTACTCTTACCAAGGGGCAGATCTGTTATAGCGTGTAAGCAAGGGGCGGGTCTATTATTATTATATCGTGTAAGGGGCGGATGGCTACAGAAGAGGGCGAATGTTAAATTAATGGGCAGAGCTCGATATATAATAATAATAATAAATGCGCCCCTTGGTTACAGTAATACTAGACCCGCCCCTTAGTTACACGATAGACGCCCCTTGCAGAGTAGCACGAGCATCAGGAGCGTGCGGCATCGCCTCGTACAAATACATGTTAACTGCGCCTGCGCAGTGTAGAGTTCACTCAGAGCTGTTTAGGTTTGGCAATTTTCGTAAGCTCCGTAGTCCTTCGTACTGCGCAAGCGCTGCGCAGTACAGGCGGTCCTTATCGGGCGGGGGAACTTTTTTGGCAGGACACCGGAATTACACTACTGCCATCTAATGGCAGTAGATGTAATTGAGGTAACTGAGCCCAAGTAATGGGAACTGCGTTACCATGAGGGGAAAAGTAATCAGTTAGATTACTCGTTACCCTCTAAAGTAACTGCGTTAAGTAACTCCGTTTATTTTAACTCAGTTACTTACATCACTGGTGACATTCATATATCCAGCATCAGGATATGATCCCATGATAGTTTGGGCTCCTAGTCACATCATAGCAACATAAAAAAGGACCCAAGGCAGTGTGCACATGTGCTGTCTTTCTTTTCAAACAAGCCATGGGCTGCTCTACAAGAACTGAATTGTGTACGTATCTAATGTAGCATGGTCATGTCATATCTTACGTCTAGTATGTGGGAAACCAGGACACAAAGAAGTATATTATGCTTTTGTTTCCCTTGAACTTCTGATGCAGTTCCACTTTAAGGGGTGCATTAAGTTTTAATTAGGTTTGAATTTTGCAAAAGTTACATTTTGTTTCCCAAATGTTTCTATTATAAAGATTTTGACCTGCAGCAAACAGATTAAAGTGATATTAAAGCTTTGGGTCTTTTGGATTAAAATATTAACCACTTGACCACTGGGCACTTAAACCCCCTTCCTAACCAGACAAATTTTCAGCTTTCTGTGCTCGCACAGTTTGAATGCCAATTACTCAGTCATGCAACACTGCACCCATATGAATTTTTTGTCCTTTTTTTTCACACAAATAGAGCTTTCTTTTGGTGGTATTTAATCACCGCTGGGTTTTTTATTTTTTGCGCTATGAATCAAAAAAGACTGAAAATTCTGTAAAAAATAAAAATAATTCTTTGTTTCTGTTAAAATTTATTGCAGAGTATTGACGAGTATTGGCATAGTATTGCATAGCATTGCATAGTATTGCAGAGTATTGCAGAGTATTACATATTATTGCAGAGTATTGCAGAGTATGGCATAGTATTGCAGAGTATTGCAGAGTATGGCAGAGTACTGGCAAAGTATGGGCACTGAGCAGCTCTGCTGGGCTGGATCTGTGGTGCCCACAGCGCTGAAAACGATCTCTCCCTCTCTCCTCTCACACTGTACCGATCAGTACAGAGAGGGGAGAGAAGAACCGGCGTTGTGACATGATGCCGGCTTGTTTACAAGTGATGCTCCGTCATTTGACGGAGCGATCACGTGGTAAACGGCCGATATCAGTGGCCATTTACCGTGATCCGTGATGCGCTGGGTCCCCCGGACCCCGTGGTCACAGATGTTCCCGGGTGCGCCCCCAGGGGGTGCGTGGGAGCGCGACTCTGTGAGGACGTCCCATGGACGTCCACCCAGAATAAGCCGACCGGCTGTAGCTGTCTTTCGACTATGGCCTGGTCGGCATGTGGTTAAACATGTTATTCTTACCTGCTCTGTGCAATGGTTTTGCACAGAGCAGCCTTTAACCTCTTCTTCTGGGGTGCATCGCCAACAATTCTGGCTCCTCCTCTTCGGTAAGTGCCCCCATAGAAAACCTCTGGTCTACGTTCATTGACACAGACAGTGCGGCTCAGTCCACCCCCACCCCCTCATCTCAGAATTTGATTGACAGTAGAGGGGGTCAATGGCTCCTGCAGCTATCAATCTGCCCAGTGAGGAGGAAGAAAGCTGAAAGAGATGCTGCTCTCATGCACCGTGCTGTATCAAATTTGGGCTCAGATAAGTGTGAGGAGGGGCTGAGGGGATCATGCAGCACAGAAGGTTTTTTACCCTAATTGCATGACTCCTGTACCTTTCTCTCACGCCCTTCCATTTTCTCTGGATGGAAGATAGGTAAACTATTGGGCTTCTTTACTAAAAGAGTTGATGCTCCTCACACAGTAAGTTGTGAGAATATTGACTTCAAATATCTAATCAAGTGCAGGTGAAATAAAGAAAACTATTTATTGTATGAAAATTATCAACTGCTTTAGTACATCATCCTTTATGTGTTGGGCTTGCCATACACAGATTCAATTTCATCCATGTCCTGCTTAATATCCCCCAATGTATTCCATCTGTGGTCCTGCTGGCACTAGCCAGCTCAATGCACTTTGATCTGAAGATTGAAGGAGCTGGGAGGAAAATTTGCAGCTCAACAATGGCGGCAGTCAATCATTCACTATTCCGGTATTCTGACAGTCATGAGTGCTGGCTGTCAGAACACAATAGCCGTCAGGGTTTAGCATGCATGGAGGAGAGACATGCAGCTGACAAATTATAAAAAACCCCCAGGTGACCACAAGTCCAGCTTGCTCTAAACCAGGTATGTTCTATAAATAAAGTCAGGCATTAACCACTTCAGCCCCGGACGATTTGGCTGCTCAATGACCAGGCCATTTTTTGCGACACGGCACTGCGTCGCTTTAACTAAAAAAATTGCACGGCCGTGTGATGCTGTACCCAAACAAAATTGTCGTCCCTTTTTTACCACAAATAGCACTTTTTTTTGTGGTATTTGATCACCTCTGCTGTTTTTGAACAAAAGAAGAGCGACAATTTAGAAAAAAACACAATGGGGGTTATTTACGAAAGTCAAATCCACTTTGCACTATAAGTGCACTGCAGGTGCACTTGGAAGTTCAGTCGCTGTAAATCTGAGGGGTAGATCTGAAATGAGGGGAAGCTCTGCTGATTTTATCATCCAATCATGTGCAAGCTAAAATGCTAAAATGTTTGGATTGATTCTTTTCAAATTGTCTGTATGCTTCCTTTTAATGTTAGTATTAATTTTCAGGTATTTTTAAATTGTCATTACTTTAGTATGCCCACCCCTCTACTTCTCCGGTTAGAGAATTGGATTGGGCGGGACACCATCTGTATTATGGGACCCGCGGGACGGCCCCGCCAACACCCCCAGGCTTAGCCCCCTCCCCCTTTCTTTCCTCTCATAAACACCCCATTAGTTCCATCCCTCGGCTTTCGTGACACGATGGCTGTTTGGACGGTAGGTGTGTCCACTTGGCTAGTGCCTCTATGCTTAGTATGGACACCCAAGGGCGGTGCTTCCAAGGCCGCCCACTTTAGCCTCTGCAGCGAATCGCCACTTTGTGACGATTACGTCATCACGCCCCTGACGCGTGCACCGCCAGGAATTATGGCCCTTGGAGGCTCCTGACCGAGGCACGTGTAATGCGCCTGCGCAGAGGCTCCTACGTCCGCTGACTGAGGGGCGTTCCCCACGCCTCCTCAGACTGGAAGGTGAGTTTAAAAGCCGGCTCATCAGTTCAGTCCACCACGGGACCTTGGAGGCACCTGACGCATCAAATTTCTCCTTAATCAAGTAAGCCGCTTCAGTTTACCCTATACTTACCTTTGATCTTTAAACTGGCTTTTTGCCACACTGATTATGGACTGTTCTGACTATTCATACTTTCAATTTATTAGGGACCTTTGGTTATTGTGGACACCGTTCTCATCTAAAGGTGCCCATCTATGCTCTCATCTGGGCAGAACTAGTTCCTAATTTACAGATTGACACAGGTATTAAACTATAAATTTGTATTTACTTTTAATTCATCCTCCTATGCTCAAGTTTTAGATTCTTACCCATGTCAATATATTTCAGGTGCCTCCTGCTTTTGACCATCCTTTCCCAGATTACCAGGCCCCTTTATTCCCATTATCAGTATTCTTTTAAATTATTTGTCGAAGTAAGTAAATATTTGAGACATATGTCCACTTTATATAGTGTTTGGTGTCATGTCCATGAATTAACCTATCATGGACTAACAACACTATATTACTTGACTTTTACATAAATTTATCACTTTTCTTATTAATACCCTTCTCTGATTAGAAAACTTCCTTTTCTGGCCTGGCTTGACTCACCTTCTGCTATGCATTGAAGGCACCCTTTAGGACCACCTCACTCCACAGCCTGACCCGTGTCCGATTTTCTTTTCCATCCACACCGATCTGGGTAAGTTTTGACTGATTTAAAGGGGACACCTCTGCTTCCATCACCAGGGGAATGGGGGTGGGGGTAATCCCTCTCGGATCCCAATCAGTGGGCTCTCTCCCTGGCTATCTTTGTCCCAAACCCCTCTATTTTGTAATCGGCAAGGGCTACTCTTGATCTAATTTAATAGTAAGTTATATTAATTATGAAATTTTTTTCCATATTAGATACATTTATCTTGTACAGTAGACCCACCCTGAGGAAGCCATTGTTATGGCGAAACATGTCGGAATTGTCTACTAAGGCTCGTTTAACCTACTACAGGCCATCCTATTTACAGTAACTTTGAACTTTCTCTAAACCTTACGTGTATTTTTGACACTGAACGGTAATTTAGGATTGATCTTTGTATAAATGGCCGTGTGCCATTCAGGACAAAATTCAACTATATAACCTCTGTCAAGATTTTATATGATTAAGTACTGTCTAATGTGTACCAAAAAATTTTTTTGTTCTTTTCATTTTTCCCTTTTTTTGTAATTGTTTATATGATTGTATTTATATGTAATAAAATTATTTTGTACTAAAAAAGTAAGTGTCTTGAGCATTGAACTGTGAGTCAACCCCGACTATTCTATACTAATCTTGCACCGCTATAATCCCTAGCCCACTACCCCCCTTCGTTTATACTCTAATACCAAGGATGAGGTGCTGTATTACCTAATGGATCCTCTCTGTCCTTTTATACATTACTTTCTGTCATAGGTGTTTTAATACACCATTTTTTCTGACAGACGATCCTATTACAATTTGCTTCTCAGAATTTTTTGGGGATACACACAGTTCAATGTCCATTTAAAAAACTGTTTTCAAAACAAAAATTCAAATGTTTTACTAATTGACTGTATATGAGTTTTGTAACAAATATTCATTTACAATTGAGAGCTTACAAACGCTTTGGCGCATGATGGTTGACCTCACCGGGGAGGCATGGAAGGGACTAATGACCAAAATACAACAGTCTCAAAATGCAACAAATATCTCAGACGCTGACCTCGATCGCGATTTTATGCGACTTCAACGTCTTTTGGAAAAAAAGGTACGAATATATTGGCATAAAACCTATTTTGAAAAATATGTTGAACATCAAATTGTCCCTTGGGGACTACGAATTCAAATATTTCCCAATGTCAAAAAAGTCAATGATCTTCTTAAGACTTCTTGGGAATTTAATCTCCAAGCATGCTCCTTTGGCATGATATCCATATTGTGTAAACAATATGACCATGAACTTGACCAACTTGACATTTCCATCTCTGAATGGTATGAAAATCATATTTCCTGTATATCGTCCCCTCGGTTTGCCCTAAAGGACAAGGACCTACGGGCACACCTTGAGGAATATACCTTAAATATCATAAGCAATAAAGAAAATAAATTTGCAAGAGACAAATCGGCACACCAAAATGGTTATGCCTATAAATGGGATAATCCCTCCTTTACTAGAGCATCGGCAAAACCATCCAATTTTCAACCACCTAAAAACAACCCTGACCCACCTAGTACTTCATCTAACTCCTTTAGTTCCAGTACAACTTATCATGAACTCTCACAGGACCCTATTACTAAAAAGCGAAAAAATGACCAACCCACTTCGTCCACAGAGCTAATTAAACGAGCCTTGGGCACCAGTTCTCTAACCAGACCCTCGGGCACTCGTTCTAAAATTTCTAGCATTTCCACTCCTTACTTCAAGAATCAACCACCTTTATCAAATATACCCCTTTCAACCACTCATATGTGTATTTTGGATTCTTCCAATCTCTCAACCCCTGCACTTTCATCCCCAATTAGAAGAGCAAGTGAACCCTCTCTATCTACTATGTTTCCTACATCATCTCAAGAACTTAAACTTGCACCTATTTTTTTAGGCCAAAATCTGGACCCACCTTCAACACCCACCTAACCTCACAATACAATACAGAACATACCAAAATAGCTAATCTAGATGTTATTAATCTTTCCTCCTCTCCACTTACATTACCTCAAATCCAGGTTCTACAACTAGGTCTCACCTTTTGCCCTTCTACAGATTTTGATTGTTTTCAACTAGTAAAGGATCTTCATCTCTTTGCGAGAAAATTACTTTATAAAACAATTTACCATAACAAAATAACATCTACTCAAATTTCCAACACAGACAATACTATTCCCACCCTAGCAGAAATCCAAGCTCTAGAGGACCTAATGACCCTCCTAGACGAAGCAGATCCTACTGACGATGACCTTTTGGATAATATACAAAACGAGACGACCACTCCCGCCACTACACCTCCATGCCCGATTTCTTTTAAATCTAAATCCAAAAATTTTCCTTCCTTAACCACCAATCCCTCCATTTGGGCATTCGTGGAACAAACTACAAAGGAACTAAAAAAACTTAATTTGGACGAATCAGGTATGACAAACTTAACTAAAGCTCAACAGAAAGCTCTTAAGTCACTTCAATCTAACCAAGATATAGTTATTAAACCCTCCGACAAAGGAGGAAACGTGGTTGTCATGGATGTCCTGGCTTACATGACTATGTGCCATGACATCCTTGACAACCACGATTGGTACAAACCTATCTGCCCCACTCGAATTAAATCATATATCTTGGAATATCAAAATTTAATTTTTCATGCAACCAGAAAGGGAATTATAGATACCAACACTTGGAAATTTTTACATGTAACTCAACCTAAAACCCTGACGTTTTATGCACTCCCCAAACTCCACAAATCTATGACTAAACCCCCCGGTCGGCCTATTGTATCTGGCTGTGAGGGACTTACAGAAAAAGCCAGTGAGCTTGTAGATAAACATCTTGCCCCCCTTGTTCTTGTACTTCCCTCCCACATTAAAGATACTATTCACCTGCTACGCATTCTCGAAAATAAACAGCTACCCAAAAACTCATACCTTGTTGCATTGGATGTCGAATGCCTCTATAACGCCATACCACATGAAAGAGGTGTGGAAGTTGTAGCCAAACAACTGGAAATACATGGCCCCATTGCACAACCCTATAATAATTTTGTTCTATCATTACTCAAGTTCATTTTAACCAAGAACTACTTCGCTTTTGGATCCTCCCACTACCTCCAGATACAGGGCGTAGCAATGGGCACTAAATGTGCCCCTTCCTACGCCAATCTGTATCTGGGGGGGTGGGAGAAGGAAATTCTCTCGGACCCTGAGATGAGATGTTTTACCCAACATATCTTCTCCTGGCTGAGATATATCGATGACATTTTGATTTTCTGGACCGGTACCTATTTGGACCTACAACAATTTTTCAAAAAAATTTCTACCAATGCATACAATTTAAAATTTTCTTTGGATTCCAGCCAACAAATGATCACTTTTCTTGATCTTACTATAACTATTGACAACGATGGAAAACTATACTCCTCGTTATATAGAAAAGCTTTGGCTGGCAATACCATATTGCATGCATCCAGCTCCCATCCAAAAACCCTGTTACAGAGTATACCGTACAGCCAATACCTACGCATAAGAAGAAATTGCACTAATGATAAAGATTTTTACCAATCCTCCTATGAACTATATCAGAGATTGAGACTAAGAGGCTACAGCCATAATTTACTTAAACAATCATTTAATAGAGTTAAACGTTTGGAACGAAAGGAATTAATCTTTAGAGACAAAAATCTTCAATCGATGCAACCTGTACGCCTCATTACCCAATACTCAAATCAATTCATTCAAATAAGGGATACTATAAATACATTCTGGCCCTTACTTTCAACTGATCCAATAGTAGGACAATATGTGAAAACATATCCGGAAATCACCTATCGGCGACCACTATCCCTTAGCGACAAATTAACATCCAGTCATTTTCATGCTCCCAATGACAAAAAAATGGACCATCCAGGCACATTTGCCTGTGGTCATTGTGATTCTTGTATATTCTTATCCAATTCCAATACCACTTTACTACCCAATGGTAACTTACACAAACTCAAATACCGGGTTACCTGCAATACCCTAGGAGTCATTTACTTAGCCACCTGCCGCTGTGGAGGCTTCTACGTCGGTAAAACAAAGAGAGCATTTTCCATCCGTATACAGGATCACATTAAACCCCTACTTAAAAAGAAAATTTCAACAGCAGTCAACCGTCATGTTGCCCTAAAACATAACTTTGATGCCACTGCAATTTTGTTTTCTGCCCTCGAACACATACCCCTCAATATACGTGGAGGGGATATTGACACTCGTCTACTCCAACTTGAGACCAGGTGGATATATACCTTAGATACCACTAGGCATCCTGGCATGAACGAATATATCAGTTTCAAATCATTCTTATAATCCCTTAATTTTCCCCTTTCCTTTCCCCCTTTCTCCCCCCCCCCCTCTCTTCTCTCTTCCCTTTCCTCCAGCCCATCCCTCCTCCTTCTTCTATCCTTCCTTCTATCCCTTTTATGTCCCTTCTCCATGCCCCTGCCCGTTGAGCTCGTTCCCAATATGCGCCAAAGCCCGCCTCCCTCCCGTATTCTTATTTTTACCAATCTTTCCATTAACTCAATGACTTGTTTTAACACATACTTAAAATAATCTAATCTACTGAAAAACTTCACCAAATACACTGTATGGGAATTTAACCTTACTCTTTCTCCATTCTATAACCCCTACCCAGCTCCTGAATTGCCCTTGTTGCACCTACCTATTTGTCTTTCTACAATTAAACCTTAACAGACATCTGATTAACATCAATTTGGATTGATTCTTTTCAAATTGTCTGTATGCTTCCTTTTAATGTTAGTATTCATTTTCAGGTATTTTTAAATTGTCATTACTTTAGTATGCCCACCCCTCTACTTCTCCGGTTAGAGAATTGGATTGGGCGGGACACCATCTGTATTATGGGACCCGCGGGACGGCCCCGCCAACACCCCCAGGCTTAGCCCCCTCCCCCTTTCTTTCCTCTCATAAACACCCCATTAGTTCCATCCCTCGGCTTTCGTGACACGACGGCTGTTTGAACGGTAGGCGTGTCCACTTGGCTAGTGCCTCTATGCTTAGTATGGACACCCAAGGGCGGTGCTTCCAAGCCTGCCCACTTTAGCCTCCACAGCGAATCGCCACTTTGTGACGATTACGTCATCACGCCCCTGACGCGTGCACCGCCAGGAATTATGGCCCTTGGAGGCTCCTGACCGAGGCACGTGTAATGCGCCTGCGCAGAGGCTCCTACGTCCGCTGACTGAGGGGCGTTCCCCACGCCTCCTCAGACTGGAAGGTGAGTTTAAAAGCCGGCTCATCAGTTCAGTCCACCACGGGACCTTGGAGGCACCTGACGCATCAAATTTCTCCTTAATCAAGTAAGCCGCTTCAGTTTACCCTATACTTACCTTTGATCTTTAAACTGGCTTTTTGCCACACTGATTATGGACTGTTCTGACTATTCATACTTTCAATTTATTAGGGACCTTTGGTTATTGTGGACACCGTTCTCATCTAAAGGTGCCCATCTATGCTCTCATCTGGGCAGAACTAGTTCCTAATTTACAGATTGACACAGGTATTAAACTATAAATTTGTATTTACTTTTAATTCATCCTCCTATGCTCAAGTTTTAGATTCTTACCCATGTCAATATATTTCAGGTGCCTCCTGCTTTTGACCATCCTTTCCCAGATTACCAGGCCCCTCTATTCCCATTATCAGTATTCTTTTAAATTATTTGTCGAAGTAAGTAAATATTTGAGACATATGTCCACTTTATATAGTGTTTGGTGTCATGTCCATGAATTAACCTATCATGGACTAACAACACTATATTACTTGACTTTTACATAAATTTATCACTTTTCTTATTAATACCCTTCTCTGATTAGAAAACTTCCTTTTCTGGCCTGGCTTGACTCACCTTCTGCTATGCACCCACCCTGAGGAAGCCATTGTTATGGCGAAACATGTCGGAATTGTCTACTAAGGCTCGTTTAACCTACTACAGGCCATCCTATTTACAGTAACTTTGAACTTTCTCTAAACCTTACGTGTATTTTTGACACTGAACGGTAATTTAGGATTGATCTTTGTATAAATGGCCGTGTGCCATTCAGGACAAAATTCAACTATATAACCTCTGTCAAGATTTTATATGATTAAGTACTGTCTAATGTGTACCAAAAAATTTTTTGTTCTTTTCATTTTTCCCTTTTTTTGGAATTGTTTATATGATTGTATTTATATGTAATAAAATTATTTTGTACTAAAAAAGTAAGTGTCTTGAGCATTGAACTGTGAGTCAACCCCGACTATTCTATACTAATCTTGCACCGCTATAATCCCTAGCCCACTACCCCCCTTCGTTTATGCTAAAATGTCCCCCTCAGATTTACAGTGACTGCACTTCCAAGTGCACTTGTAGTGCAAAGTGGATTTGCCTTTCGTAAATAACCCCCAATATCTTTTACTTTTTGCTATAATAAATATCCCACATTTTTTTATTTAAAAAAAAATATGTTTTTCCTCAGTTTAGGCCGATATGTATTCTTCTACATATTTTTGGTAAAAAAAAGCGTATATTGATTGGTTTGCGCAAAAGTTATAGCGTCTACAAAATAGGGGATAGATTTATGGCATTTTTATTATTATTATTATTTTTTACTAGTAATGCCAGCGATCTGCGTTTTTTTATCGGGACTGCGATATTGCGGCGGACACATCGGACACTTGTGACACATTTTTGGGACCAGTGATAATTATACAGTGATCATTGCTATAAAAATGCACTGATTACTGTATAAATGTCACTGGCAGGGAAGGGGTTAACACTAGGGAGCAATCAATGGGTTAACTGTGTTCCTTAGGTGTGTTCTAACTGTGGGGGGGGGTGGGACTGGCTAGGAGGAGAGAGAGATTGGTGTTCACACTTAGTATGAACACACGATCTGTCTCCTCTCCCCTGAGAGAACCGGGATCTGTGCGTTTACACACACAGATCCTGGTTCTCGCTCTCTGTTACGAGCAATCATGGGTGCCCGGCAGTCATCGTGCCCACTGGGCACTGGCCTCGGCTCCGGCGGGAAGCCGCGGGCGGGAAGCCGCGGGCGGGCGTGCATGTCCAGGTTTTAAGGCAACAAAACACGAAAAATGCCAAGGGGGTGAATACTTTTGCAAGGCACTGTAGGTAATCTAAATGTTCAATACATGTAACTTTACAGAATAGCAGACATTACTCTGTAATAATAATTCATAACTGCATTCATTAGCAAAAGAAGGAAAAAAAACTAGGAATACTATTTGCAACATACATCAATAGATGCTTACCGGCGCTATAGTAAATGACCCCCTGTGAGTCCAAAAAAAGCCTCAAAGCTTGTCAACTCTAGGACCACCACGCAGACCTCCACAGTGTGTAAAAAGTGATGGCTTACCAAATTCAAAGGACCCTCTTTTGGGAATCTTGCAAGGAAAGTACACCACGATGTGTCCTGCAATTCAATATGCAATATGCTCCATGTAGGGATAATATATACAGTTGGGTCCATATATATTTGAACACAGGCACAATTTTTGTTTTTTCAGGTATTTACCAAAACATATTCAAGCTGTAGTTATATAATGGATATGGGCTGAAAATGCACACTTTCAGGTTTAATTTGAGGGTATGTACATCCAAATCGTAGGAAGGGTTTAAGAATTACAGCTCTTAAGAATAGCCACCCCCCTTTTTCAAGGGACCAAAAGTAAGTGGACAAATTGAATCAAAAGCTGTTTCATGGCCAGGTGTGGGCTACTCCTTCATTATTTCTTCATCAATTAAGCAGGTAAAAGGTCTAGAGTTGATTCTAAGTGTGGTATTTGCATTTGGAATCTATTGCTGTGAGCCTACATCATGCTTTCAAATGAGCTGTTCATGCAAGTGAAACAGGCCATTGTAAGGCTTCAAAATACAAACAAATCCATCAGAGGGATAGCAGCAACATTAGGATTGGCCAAATCAACAGTTTGGTACATTCTGAGGAAAGAAGAACGCATTGGTGAACAATGGTGAATGATCACAGGATCCTCTCTATGGTACAGAAAAACCTATTCATAACATCCAGACAATCCAAAGACATGCAGGTAGGTTAATTGGCTTCTGTCCAAAAATTGGCCCTAGTATATGAATGGGGACCTTGGATTGTGGGCTCCTTGAGGGTAGGGACCGATGTGAGTGTGCAATGTACAGGGATAGGGACAATTGTAGACACTCACTCAGGTTGAACTGGATGGACTGGTGTCTTTATTCAAATTACTAACTATGAAACTATAAGTGAAGGATACTCTCCAGGAGGTGGGTGCATCATTGACAAAGTCTACAATCAAGAGAAGATTTCACAAAAGCAAATACAGCACACCACAAGGTGCAAACCATTCATAAGCCTGAAGAATAGAAAAGCCAGATTAGACTTTGCCAAAAGACATCCAAAAAAGCCATCCTTTGGACAGATGAAATTAACGTCATCTGTAAAACATGGTGGAGGCAGTGTGAAGGCATGGGCATGCATGTCTTCCAGTGGCACTGGGTCATTGGTGTTTATTAATGATATGACAGAAGACAGAAGCAGCCGGATGAATTCTGCAGTGTTTAGAGATATACTGCCAGCCAAGATTCAGCCAAATGCAGCAAAGTTGATTGGACGGCACTTCCCAGTACAGATGGACAATGATCCAAAACACACTCCAAAAGCAACCCAAGAGCTTTTGAAGGAAAAGACATGGAATATTCTGCAATGGCAGAGTCAATCACCCAATCTCAACCCAATTGCACATCCATTTCACTTGCTGAAGGGAAAACTAAAGACAGAAAGACCCACAAACAAAGAACAACTGAAGATAGCTGCAGTTAGAGGCAAAGCATCTGAAAGGAGAAAACCCAGTCTTTGGTAATATCCATGGGTTCCAGACTTCCGGCAGTCATTGCCAGTAAAGGATTCTCAACAAAATATTAAAAATGAACATTTTATTTATGTTAATATATATATGTGTCCAAATACATCGGATTTTTACAGTATGTTGATCCCCTTGAATTAAAACTGAAAGTCTGCACTTCAAATTAATTTGAATTGTTTAGTTTTGATTTTATTCTGGTGGCATATAGAGCCAAAAGTATGAAATGGTGCCTGTGTCCAAATATATATGGACCTAACTATGTTCCTGGATTGCACTGCAGCCTCAAGGCAGATGGTTCCCCCGCCTTCTCTTTGTGTGAGAGTTATCAATAAAACTGATTGACTTATTTCTTACTATTTACCTGGTGATCCTTCCAGTTCCTCTAGCTTCCATTATCAAACTGACCATGCCAAGCACAGAAGCAGATCTGTGTGGGTGTGGTCAGTTTGCATCTCTGGGATCACTGCTAGGATATACAAGTATGCCGTGCCTCTGCATGACACGTGTCTCCTGTAGTCGGTCCTGACGTGGTTTGTAATGGCAAACTATACCTGACTGCCTGCTGTGGACATGCCCTCTGCTTCGGTAAAGCAGGATACCAAGGAGGTTGTGTGGTAATGTTAATGCAAGATCAAAGATTTAAAAAAGGCACATTTTCTTTTTCATTTATAGCAAAAGCAAGCTCAGCAAGAGATTTGCTTGCCCTGTATTATTCCTACCTTTAAAACTTCTGGGATCACAAATACTTTAATGTTTTAGACTGGTGTAAATGATTTCAGATGCGGAGGCAAATCCTATCAACTTAAGTATGTCAATTTGGCAAGGACCATTTTTCCTTTATGTCACGCTATATTATATAATTTTATGTTTGCCAGTATGGGGTTAGCAAGGATTTCTGCACTGGCCATGCTCTACAGGAAGTCATCTGAGCTTTTGAGGATAAACTTGAAATACAATTTTTCTATCTAAGAAAACACATAGTGCTTTGCTGTTATATTATTTTGTTTACTATGAGACATACTTTATTTTAAAGCCTGTTATCAGGGCTCAAAATTTCAAGTCCTGAGCTACTAGCCAGGCCTTAAGGGTTACTCGCCACCAGTTGCCCCGCCCAACCCCTACCCTGCCCCGCCCCTAAACCCGCCCTCATAAATTATCTCATTAAATGACACCTTTAATGTTTTATGCAATTAAGTTATAAAAATATTAACAACCTTAATGTTAATGCAGCCTGTGTCCCCCCCATGTGCAGCCTGTGTCCCCCCCATGTGCAGCCTGTGTCCCCCCCATGTGCAGCCTGTGTCCCCCCCATGTGCAGCCTGTGTCCCCCCCCATGTGCAGCCTGTGTCCCCCCCATGTGCAGCCTGTGTCCCCCCCCCATGTGCAGCCTGTGTCCCCCCCCATGTGCAGCCTGTGTGCCCCCCCCCCATGTGCAGCCTGTGTCCCCCCCCCATGTGCAGCCTGTGTCCCCCCCCATGTGCAGCCTGTGTCCCCCCCCCCCATATGCAGCCAGTGCCCCCCCCCATGTGCAGCCAGTGTCCCCCCCTATGTGCAGCCAGTGTCCCCCCCTATGTGCAGCCAGTGTCCCCCCCCCATGAGCAGCCAGTGTCCCCCCCCCCATGAGCAGCCAGTGTGTCCCCCCCCCCATTTGCAGCCAGTATCCCCCCCCATTTGCAGCCAGTGTCCCCCCCCATTTGCAGCCAGTCCCCCCCCCCCCCCCCCCCCCCCCTCCCCCCCCCCCCCCCCCCCATTTGCAGCCAGTGTCCTCCCCCCCATGTGCAGCCAGTGTCCCCCCCCCCATGTGCAGCCAGTGTCCCCCCCCCATGTGCAGCCAGTGTCCCCCCCCCCCATGTGCAGCCAGTGTCCCCCCCCCATGTGCAGCCAGTGTCCCCCCCCATGTGCAGCCAGTGTCCCCCCCCCATGTGCAGCCAGTGTCCCCCCCCCCATGTGCAGCCAGTGCCCCCCCCCCCCCATGTGCAGCCAGTGCCCCCCCCATGTGCAGCCAGTGCCCCCCCCCATGTGCAGCCAGTGTCCCCCCCCCCATGTGCAGCCAGTGTCCCCCCCCATTTGCAGCCTGTGTCTCCCCCCATGTGCTGCCTACCTGGGGAGGAGAAGAGAGGAGAGCTGCCACTGGGAGATCACAGCAGGGAACATTCAGACTTTTGTTTCATAAGCTGTGAGTGTTCCCCCGCGGTGCGCCGTCCCATAAGCTCCTCCCCTTGTCCGGGGAAGTTTGATACAGGTCACCCGTCCTAGGATTGGACGGGTGATCTGTCTATCAAAGTCCCGGAAAAGGGGAGGAGCTTATGTGACGGCGCACGGCGGGGGAACACTCACAGCTTATTAAACAAAAGTCTGAATGTTCCCTGCTGTGATCTCCCAGTGGCAGCTCTCCTCTCTTCTCCTCGCCAGCCCTCAAAAATCACTCGCAAAATGCGAGTGTGCGAGTGTAATTTTTGAGGGCTGCTGTTATAATTTAAAATTATAATAGAAATCTAGAAATAAATACCAATACAATTGTAGCTGCATGACACCCAAAGCAACTGTACTGTAGCAGAGTAAGTCAAAGCTCCTTAAACAGTGAACATGAAGGTACCATCTTGAATTTTTATGTAGATCGGTACATTTCTTTCCATTTCAAAATACATATTTTTACATGTATAATGTGTATGTATACAGAGGGTCCCCTAATTACAAACATCCGACTTACAAACGACTCCTACTTACAAATGGAGGGAGAAAACAGGAAGTGAGAGGAAATCACCCCTAGGAAGGGAAATTCACTCCTGTAAGAGTTAATATGGGAAAAAGGTGTCTCCACTGATGCTTTATCACCAGTCCATGTTTCCCTAACAACCCAAAATTTTCAAAATCCAATTGTCATTGGGACACAAGGTAAGGTGAAATCTTCTGAACAGGGGCACAGACAGCAAAACAAATGTTACAGGGGTGATAACCCTTCTCTATGTTATCTAAAAAACGTAAAAATAGATTTTTTGGCTGGAGCTACACTTAAAAAATGTACCTGTTCCGACTTACAAACAGATTCAACTTAAGAACAAACCTACAGTCCCTATCTTGTTTGTAACCCTGTATAGAAGAGCACCAAGATAATAATGTATAGAGGAGTACATAAAGAGACAGATATGCAGAGTTAAAGATAATATAATATTATTACCAAGATTATTTATCTGATATACATTTAATTTTGGAAGCACGGCAGTCATAAATGTGTAATATTTGCATTTGTACTGTGTTTTTGCTCTGTGAGTGCCGGGAAGATAAAGTATATGTCGTTGAATGTGTCAAACTCTATTTAGCGCCGTATTTACCTGCAGTTTCTGAGTTAATGTCTCAGCACTAGATGCAGTGGACTAATTAACCAGGCTGCTAACCCTAATCAGGATGAAGCAGAGAGCTGAAAGCATGCGCTCTGCTTGGTTGCTTGTTTTAATGTCCTTTTATTGCATGTTGTGAGCTCATGACCCTGACGGCTGTCAAACTGTCCAATGATAATGAAAGAAATCAGATGATGGGTGGAGGATTCTTCAAGTCATCCTCCTTGTTCTTGTTTATGTAACCTAAGCTTATACCTAACTTAATGATGCGAATGAAGTGCTGTGAACTGGAAGTTCCTCTTAGCCATCTTCATGTTAGCTTGCCCTGTATAATCCTTATAAATATTTTATCCACCAGTGTTGACATTATACTTTGTAAATTGTACAAAACTCCAAAAAGAACCTAATTTCCATTTAAACAAACTGTATTTAAACTTGTATCATTTTGGCCATTAGTATTTACAGGGCTAACTTCCAGAATAGTGATTGGGGCTCATGCACAGGCATTTAATAAAGCATTTAATATAAACTCCTGGTAGAATAGTCGGTGTCAGCCGAGCTGTACTAATTGCGATTGACCATGGGCTGTATTTATGAAAGCGCCTGAAGGAAGAATGGTCTCATATAGTCTGTGGTGCCCATCGTATTCTACCCTTGCGGTATGTACGCATAAAATGCTGGCTGTGGTTGGTTGTTTTAGGGCATCAAGTCAATTGCTTCACATCTCTTTAAATTAAGCTCTGTATGTTTGCTTTCTTTTTATGCAATTTTGTGTGGCTATCCTCCTGCCCTTTCCCGATTTAAAAAGCCCTAAGGCTACATGCTCACGGGTAGTTTGGCCTGTCAAATCCCAGCGTTTTTGGGCACCAAGGATGCACAGGTGCAGCATTCAACCCCACTGCCAGCAGCCTGTCAAAATCTATGGCAGATTGAAAATAAGTGATAGCTGGACACAGTTGGGTGTGAATAGTAGTACTCACATCACAGAGCCATATGCATTCAGAGACCCTGAATGCGGAAGTCCTCCATTCAGGGCATATGTCCCTGAATGCATGCAGCCCTCAAAATGAGTTTCTCTCCAGACAGCAACCAGTCCCCACGTATTTCAACCTGACATACAGTTTGATGATGGCAAGTCAAACCACCCATGTGCATGAGGCCTTAAACTGACCTCGAAGTACACATATGAATACAAGTACACATGCTATATGAATACAAGTTTTAGAGAAAAAAAATACAACTTCCAACCAGCTATGAATTATGAACCCTTAAAATAGAGCAATCTATGTTACTTAAAGTGTTTTTAAAGCCATTTTGCTTTGTAGTGTGGAAGTGTTAGAACTTTTGTCAGGTTTCCCAACTGTGAAGATTCACCCTCTCTGTTTGCTCTGGTGACTAGGTGACTAGTATCATTGAGACTAAAAGTAAGGGAAAAATCAAACATTTTGAGTTGACACTGGATCAGGAATAGATGTGAAATCTTCCAAAGGGAACACTTGCAATTGCAATCTAACAATTGCAACTGAATAAGAGATTTTTGCCGCGTACACGCGATCAGAAATTCGGCCAGCAAAAGACCGATGGGAGCTTTTGGCCGGAAAATGCGACCGTGTGTATGCTCCATCGGACTTTTGCTGGCCGAATTCCAGCCAGCAAAAGATTGAGAGCATGTTCTCAATTTTTCGGTCGGAAAAAGTTCCGATCGTCTGTACGATGCGCAAAATTCATACGTATGCTCGGAAACAATTTGAGGCATGCGCGGAAGCACGGAACTTAATTTTCTAGGCTCGTCGTAGTGTTGTACATCACCGTGTTCTTGACAGTCGAAAGTTCAGTGAACTTTTATGTGACCGGGTGTACGCAAGCCAAGCTTGAGTGGAATTCTGTCGGAAAAAAAACATCCAAGATTTTTCTGACGGAAAATCTGCTTGTGTGTACGCGACATTAGAGCACTGCTGGGTGTTGCTGACATGGTAAACTAGCTAACTAGATGAGGTCTAAGCTATACACTCAATAATTTACATTGTAGCAAAGTGTAATTTCTTCAGTGTTGTCACATGAAAAGATATAATAAAATACTTACAAAGATGTTAGGGGTGTACTCACTTTTGTCAGATACTGTATATATATATATATATATATATATTTATATATATATATATTATATACACATATACATACACTATTATCAAACATTCCCCTAGACACACTGCTAGACCTTGTGGACAGCCCTCCAGAAGTGTTGAAGCTGTTATAGCTGCAAAGGGTGGGCCAACTCAATATTGAACCCTACTGACTAAGACTGGGATGCCACTAATGTTCATGTGCGTGTAAAGGCAGGCATCCCAATACTTTGCTAATATAGTGTGTGTATATATATATATATATATATATATATATATATATATATATATATATACACAGGGTATATATATATCCCATTTTAAAAAAATAGCAGCTCGTGGACTAATGGTGACCCTAAATAGTTGTATCAGATATCGGTAATAGGTACATTGCTTTTACCTCTGGCATGTTACCCAACAGTTTTTCTCAAGCGTATCCATTCTTGAATTTTTACTTTACTTAGCTATGTTTTTTGTCTAACAAATAGATGCAAATAAAGATACATACACTCTTCAGAATAATCTACATTATACTTTTAAAAACAAAGTGATTGCAATTCATAACTACTGATCAGTGCTGAGCCCTTTTTATTTAACAATGTCCATGAAACAAGAAAACAGATTAGGTCTGTACTTCTGCAAATACTAAAATCTATTTATATGCAAATAAGCTATCCATTATTATTAGTGGGAGATGAGATTTAGCCACAAAGAAATAAATTATCACTGGAAACCATTATCAAATTCCGTTTCAAAACATCACATTTTACAAGAGCCTGCTCTCATGTAGTTTTTGATTTAGTTTAAAGGAGAATTAGTAAATCCCACGCAAAGGTGATTAGGAACATTGTCCCCTGTCAAAACATTTGGCTTTCTAATACATGCAGGTTGTTGTCAATGCTACTTCATTAAACCATTATGGGGCACAGATTTCATGTATAAGCTATTCCACAGTCAAGGAACAGCAGCCAAAAATATAACTAAACACTTGGTAAATGAAAAGTCCATCCTACACTAATCTCAACTTGATCTCTATAAACATGAACAAGAGCCTAAATAAAAAGAAAAATATATTTTAGTTTCTCTGAAGGCAGTGATGAAAATGGCAAACATATTGGCTCAAGAAATGCTTTGACCAGTTGGGGGAAGGAACTATTAGGCACATGACCAATCTTAAAGATAAAATTCGTATTTTTTTTTTTTTGGGGGGGGGGGGTAGCATACAGCACCATACATATTAGTTATGTTTGTGTAATGCTGTGTATCCCATGTCCTGCAGGTGGCTTCTTCTGCTAAAAATCATTCCTGCTGTATCTTCATTACGGCCTCCAGATACTGTGGCTGTCTTCTGGCTCTGTGAAGGTTAACAGCAGCAGCTGCTGCAGAGAACAGTTACACTGTTCACCTGAAGAAGTCACGCGGGTGTGAAGTAACAGTAACGCTAGTAAGGATAGGAGTTCGGCACTCGTGGATTTAAATGGGAGTTTTAGCTGTTTTTTCTTAATAAACTTGTTTGAGCGTTAATGCGCTACAAGAGTATTCTATACATTGTAAAAAATATTGAAGTAGCGCTAATGGATATGAACCATCACTAACTTACCATTGATGAAGTCACGTGTGTTGTGACGCAACGCGTCGGGAGGAGCCTTGTGACATCACTTCCGGTTACGGCCGTGACCGGAAGTTTTTACATTGTTTGACACGTTTTTTTGCTGCTTGATCCAATGCCATTTTTATTGTGAAGGAACTTTTTTAGTGTTGAATAATTTTTTTAAAAGAAATCCAATAATATTATTCAAACTTACTATACTATGGAGACCCTTTTTTTTTACCTTTAATATTGTAGATTGGGAGACAACTTTCCCTCATTTGGTCATTTGACGCTCCAATAGACCCGTTGGGGTCTTTGCTTAAGGTGAGGGGCTAATACCACAGGGGGAGGATTGTAGCAAGTATTAACACCATCATTCATTGGGACTCCTACACCTTTCCCTTTCCCACTCACCTGTAATTTGTCTACATGGGATTTCATCTGTCTACATTGAAAGTTTGAAACAGACCATCTCTCTGATTACTCAGACTCCTCCGGATGCCGTTTCCTTTTTTTGATTGACTTTTATCACCTTATTATCCACACATTTTTTGAATTTATCACTGCATATTGATTTTTATTACACTTGTTTTCACAATTATTTCTTTCATTATTTGGATGTTGATTTTCATTATTTGGATGCACTGTTCATTATACTGTTTAGTATAGTGTATATTTATTTATTAGTCTCCCTTTACAAGGAGTTCTGAGAGACTTTCGTATTTATTTAAGCACGATAGTGATGGTTCATATCTATTAGCGCTACTTCAATATTTCTTACATTTCTAGGGGTGTTGGAGACACTATAGAAGTTTTAGCTGCTTTTTTGATTATATCAGCACTTTAATACGCACTTTATTGAAAAGCACTTTATTCTACTTATATTTATCAATACACTTGTTCAGGTAGCGCATTAGTAATCTTTATATATACTCTTCTATAAATTCATATCTGGAAGATATAGGAAAGGATCCCGTAGGAACACTGCAGAATCTACACTACCATTACAGAAAGCAGAATGTTGGGAAAATATACAGAGGACCTCCAGAGGCAACCCAACCACATTACATCTCTTCTGAGATATATCATTATATGCTGTATACCAAGCATCAGGGGCGTCACTAGGGGGTGGCTATTGGAGCCATAGTCCCGAATCTGGGGTCCATAGCCCCGAGTCTAGGGTTGCCACCGGTCCACTTGAGAGGTAGCTCTCCAGCCTGCAGGGGGTGGCAGAGAGCCGTCACAGCTCAGTGTGTCAGCGCAAGACTTCAGGGGAGTGATGTGTGGTCAATCTCTGATTATTAAGGCTCTGTGAGTAATCTTAATTCTTCCCCAACCATTGTTTGTAGAAGCCCCCTGTGTGTCTGATGCTCCCTCTACTCCAACCCTCACCACCTTCGGATTCTTCTATTCTGATCTTCCTGCTTGTTTAACTGTCTGATGTTTGATGACTCTCACCGTCCCCTCTCATTATTGTTCCCCTTGGAAGCGCTGAGCTGCCTCTTGACCCTGAGCCCACTTTGTCTGGCTTCTTCTGGAAATCGTCTCTTTTCATGCAAAGTGAACAGTCAGCTCCCACTGCAATAATGTTTTACAAGGCTTATGTAAACACTGTGAAGTAACAAAGGTGTCAGGTGGCATTTTTTTTCTATTCCAGGCAGAGAAGGTGCGCTCTGTCTTATGTGTGTTTATAGCAGGGGTAGATGTGGTGATTCTAAAGTCAGCAGAAATCAGAAAATCTGCAATAAGTGTATGTACAGTGCACCATCACAAGGGTCAAAGCAGAGCTGAAATAGCTGAGTGCAGAATTCACTAATGTGTGAGATGTCTACAAAATGAAATCACCCTCCACAATGATTGGGAATAGACCAGGGAATAACTGAGTGCTGTGCTCTGCCCACATCCTAAACCTCTGGTCTCCCTGCAGAGTGCTGCGCTCTGCCCAGCAGGGAGACTAGAGGACTAGGATGTGAGCAGAACACAGCACCCAGCAAGGAGACCAGAGAACTAGGATGTGGGAAGAGCACAGCACCCAGCAGGGAGACCAGAGGATTAGGACGTGGGCAGAGCACAGCACTCTGCAGAGAGACCAGAGGACTAGGATGTGGGCAGAGCACAGCACCCAGCAGGGAGGCCAGAGGTTTAGGATGTGGGCAGAACACAGCACCCAGCAAGGAGACCAGAGAACTAGGATGTGGGAAGAGCACAGCACCCAGCAGGGAGACCAGAGGATTAGGACGTGGGCAGAGCACAGCACTCTGCAGAGAGACCAGAGGATTAGGACGTGGGCAGAGCACAGCACCCAGCAGGGGGGCCAGAGGATTAGGATGTGGGCAGAACAAAGCACTCAACAGGGAGACCAGAGGACTAGGATGTAGGCAAAACACAGCACCCAGCAAGGACACCCATTCAATTTTCCACAATTAAGAAGGGACACCCATACCTCAGATGGGCACAACCTACAATTTTCCACAGTTAGGAAGGGACACCCATACCTCAGATGGGCCCAACTCACAATTTTTCACAGTTAGGAAGGGACACCTATACCTCAGATGGGCCCAACCCACAATTTTTCACAGTTAGGAAGGGACACCCATACCTCAGATGGGCCCAACCCACAATTTTTCACAGTTAGGAAGGGACACCCATACCTCAGATGGGCCCAACCCACAGTTTTCCACAGTTAGGAAGGGACACCTATAACTCAGATGGGCCCAACCCACAATTTTCCACAGTTAGGAAGGGACACCTATACCTCAGATGGGCCCAACCCACAATTTTTCACAGTTAGGAAGGGACACCCATACCTCAGATGGGCCCAACCCACAACTTTCCACAGTTAGGAAGGGACACCTATACCTCAGATGGGCCCAACCCACAATTTTTCACAGTTAGGAAGGGACACCCATACCTCAGTTGGGCCCAACCCACAACTTTCCACAGTTAGGAAGGGACACCTATACCTCAGATGGGCCCAACCCACAATTTTTCACAGTTAGGAAGGGACACCAATACCTCAGATGGGCACAACCCACAATATTCCACCGATATTTAACCAGCACCGCCTTCAAATACCCAATAGACCCCCTGCCTGCTGCTATGACAAGAAAATAAAAGGACCAAGAAATTGAATAGCAAGCTAACAACATAAAACCCCGAAAACCCACTACAAATACCCCAGCACCTTGAGAAAGTAGGAGGCTCCCCCAAACCAAAACAAGGGAGGGAGGGAGGGTGGGAGAAAACTGTCTGATGCTGTGATGAGCTCTGACTGAGCTGTGACACGACCCCCCTGTTAGCAGAGTATTGAAATCATGCTGGAAGGTTGTTGTATGTACTAATATGGCTTTACTTTCTTGGGGAAATATCAATGCATGTCTTTACAGAATGGAGAAACATGAACACAGGAACAAGGAGCATCCAAGTACATAGAGAAAAGATAGACACACATCCTGTTATATCATAGATAACATAACTATACACTATAATACTACAGTGCCACCTGCTGCTTAGACAGTCATAATGCATATGCAGTATATAGTCAGTTTATAAGCAACTTTTGCTGTTGTACTTTTTCAACCCCCCCTCCTCTCTACCCACTACAGGACACACCCTCTGCCTTGAACTCTTCAATATGCTAAGCAGCCTGCATCATATCAAAATCCCCTACTAATACTTCTCCTCTTCTGCAGGCCCCAGTCATGCTGGCCCTCCTCCTAGTTTCACGCAGCTCCAGGCCATATACTTTCTGTGCTACAAGCAGGGAACCAGCTTTTCTACTTTTCTTTAGCTGGAAAACAAAACATTAAGACTTTGCAAACCTTTTGTTTTGATTAACCTGACCTTGCAGATTAACCTGATTGGCTCTCACAGCGGTCACGCGTTTGGAAGCCAATCTCGCTAGTTTCCAATCAGAAGCCGTGAGGTGTGAGTGATAGTGGGGGTCAGTTTTCCCAGCACACACATATATATGCGTTATGTGGTCAGCAAGTCTGCTTGTTTTAGTTTATGTTTTTAAACTATTATTTTATAGCTGTTTTGTCATTACCCATACACTTTTTTTGAACAAATACTATTTAAATACATGGCAAATACTTCCCAAGACATTTTGGTTTAGAAGCTCTGAGAAAGCTTGCTTTGCAGCTCCATTTGTAAGACCTAAACCCCTGAAACAGCCACCTAACAAAGAATGAATGACTACACTCTGATACTCTGATTACTATTTTGGATTCGGCAAACAATGGGAAGAGCTGAAAAGAATATAAAGTTAATTATCTACAAAGCCTAGAGCTCCATCTACTGGCTGGATAAAGACTATATAATATGAATATGCATTTTTATATTTATTCATATTAATATGCATGTTTTATTTATTAATATACATTTTCATATTTATTTATTTAAAAAATTTACTTTTCTCTGCGTTCATTGAAAGACAGCCTTTGATCAACAGATGAACCAGAACAAGTGGTTTATAGTGTAGGCGTTTGTGACATGAAGTTTGCAAATTAACCACTTCAGCTCCAGAAGGTTTACCCCCATTCCCGACCAGGCCATTTTTTGCGATTTTGTCCTTTTTTTCCCACAAATAGAGATTTATTTTGGTGGTATTTGATCACCTCTGTGTTTTTTATTTTCTATAAACAAAAAAGACTGACAATTTAAAAAAAAAAAAACAATATTTTTTTACTTTCCGCTATTAAACATATCCAATAAAAGAATGGAAAAAATAAAATGTCTTCTTCAATTTAGGCAAATATGTATTCTGCTACATGTTTTTGGTAAAAAAAATCCCAATAAGCGTATATTGTTTGGTTTGCGCAAAAGTTGTAGCGTCTACAAACTATGAGATAGATTTATAGACTTTTTTTTTTTTTAAATTTTTTTACTAGGAATGGCAGTGATCAGTGATTTTTAGTGGGATTGCAACTTTTTGGAGACCAGTGACACTAATACAGTGAGCAGTGCTAAAAAAGATAAATGCACTGTCACTGTATTAATGACACCGGAAGGGGTTAACATCAGGGGCAATCAAGGGGTTAAATGTGTTCCCTGGGAGTGCTTTCTTACTGTGTGGGGGATGGTTTAACTGTAAGAAGACAGTTTCCTGCTTAGCAAAAACACAAGATCTGTCTTCTTTACTAGCAGAATGGCAACAAGTTTGTTGTACGACGTTCTGCCTCTCTCAGAACGATCGGGTCCGCCAAACACATTGATTGGCTCCCGCTGTGTCCAATCGCAGTGGGAGCGGGGCTCCGGCGGCGCAAGCACCCGCCCCCAGAGCCAAAGAAAAAAAATCACATACAGGTACGCTTAAAAAGGAAGTATATCCTGATGGGTTTTACTTCCTCCTTTTTGCCCCTGCAAAGTAAAAGCATAATGGGCTAGTATGCATCGCATACTAGCCTATTATGTTCCGCTTACCTGCAAACAAAGCCTGCAATGTCCCCGCTGGTGGCCGCGTCCATTTTCACCCCTCTTCCTTTCCGGGGCTGTGGACTCCTGCTCTGTGACTGGCCAGAGTTGCAGAAGCTGCCGGTCATGGCACGGGTCCTTTAGAAAAGGCACAATCGTACCCTTTCTTTAGTGCACATGCACCAATGACGCCGGCGCAAGCGCACATGGTAAATATGTCCTAAACCGTGCAGGTTTAGGAGATATTTCCAGTACCTACAGGTAAGACTTATTATAGGCTTGCCTGTAGGTAAAACCTAGGTTTACAACCACTTTACCACTACAGTCCCGGAAGAATGTACCCCCTTCCTGACCAGGCCATTGTTTGCGATCAGCATCAATTCTTATACCTTCACACTTTGTACACTTGAAAAAAGTCAAGGATTTTATAGGACTAGAGTCAAGTGTATGATTAATCAATTCTACCAAGCAGGTGATAATGATAATCAATTTTATATATAGGCTGAGCACTGTCATTAACTGAAACAGAAACAGCTGTGTAGGAAGCCTAAAACTGGGTGAGAAACATTCAAACTTCTACTAAGGGGAGGTTGTGGAAGACGGTTTCATGTCACACGTAGGGATGAGCTGAATACCCCAGGTTCGGTTTGCGGCAGAACATGCGAACGGACCGAAAGTTTGCGCGAACATTCGAACACTGTTAAAATCTATGGGACCCGAGCGTGAAAAATCAAAAGTGCAAATTTTAAAGGCTAATATGCAAGTTATTGTCCTAAAAAGCATTTAGGGACCCGGGTCCTGCCCCAGGGGACATGTATCAATGCAAAAAAAAGTTTGAAAAACGTCCGTTTTTTCAGGAGCAGTGATTTTAATAATGCTTAAAGTGAAAAAATAAAAGTGAAATATTCCTTTAAATATCATACCTGGGGGGTGTCTATAGTATGCCTGTTAAAGTGGCGCATGTTTCCCGTGTTTAGAACAGTCCCTGGACAAAATGAAATTTCTAAAGGAATAAAAGTAATTTAAAACTGCTTGCGGCTGTAATGTAATGTCTGGTCCCAGCAATATGGATGAAAATTATTGAGAAAAACGGCATGGGTACCCCCCCCCCCCCCAGCCCGTTACCAGACCCTTTGGGTCTTATATGGATATTAAGGGGAACCCCCGCACCCAATTCAAAAAAAGAAAAGGCGTGGGGCCCCCAGGCCCTATATACTCTGAACAGCAGTATACAGGCGGTGCAAACAAGACAGGGACTGTAGGTTTGTTCTTAAGTTGAATCTGTTTGTAATTTGGAACAGGTTCATGGGTAGTACCTGTGTATTGTGAGTACCTGAGTGTTGTCTGAGTAGTGTGTGTGGATCATTAGTACTTGTGTATTGTGTGTGTGTGTGTGTGCACACCTTGGTCTGCGAGTGCATGTTGGTCTGCCAGTACCTGTGTATTGTCTTGTTGAGTATCTGTGTATTGTCTTGTTGAGTATTAGAGTCAGAAGGCTAGTTGTTAGGTAATTTGGACAGGGTATAATCCCCAATTCTCATTAAATTCATTAAATTAGTAGGTATGATGCCCGGTGGGTGTGGAGATGCGACTCGGTATACATCTTACAGGATGTATGCTTTCCTTGATCATCCGATCAAGGGCGAATATACTGCTGTGCAAAATGTAAGCGCATTGTTTCCCTGGAAGCCCAGGTTCTGAATCTGGGGAAGCAAATGTTAGCACCGCTAGAGAGTGGTGGGCGGGACTACGAGCTCCAGCTGTGTTCAATGCTGCCTGGCGGTATAGAACCGTGTCAGTCAGTCTGAGCCTGACAATCCGGCGGTGAACAGCCTGAGCTCAGCGAGTGTCCAATGATCTATTAACCCTTGCTACAGCACTACACATGCTACACTCCGCCACTGACAGGGACATCATATTTTACACAAGAGGAGGAGGGAGGGGAGGACTCTGCACCTGAGCCTCCCAAGATCGCCCCGATACAGCCACAGCGCAAAGGGAACGTTGTTTGATACCTCACATGTGTGGTTTAAACACTGTTTACATATGTGGGGGTGACTTGCATATGCATTCGCTTCTGCGTGCGAGCTCAGAGGGACAAGGTGCTTTAAATTAAATTTTTTCGTTTTTCTACACTGTCCCTTTAAAAAATAATATATTTTTGATCACTTTTATTCCTATTTCAAGGGATGTAAACTTTCCTTGAAATAGAAATAAGCAGGCCAGGGCCTCTTTAACCACCTTGCGACCGCCGGCTGTCAAATGACGGCCAGGCGGCGCAGCTCTCAGCGCGGGAGGGCGTGATACGACGTCCTCCCCTTCAGTGCACTCCAGGGAGCGCACGTGCGCCCCCGGGAGCGCACGCACGCTCTCGCCGTGTGTCACTAGGCACCCGATGCGCGTGCCCAGCGGCCGCGATGTCCGCTGGGCACCCGCGATTGCCCGGTAACGAGGAGAGGAGCCGATGGTGTGTTCTCTGTACAGGGAAACACCGATCGGTCTCCTCCCCTTGTGAGTCCCCTCCCCCCACAGTAAGAATCACTCCCAGGGAACATAATTAACCCCTCCCCGCCCCCTAGTGGTTAACCCCTTCACTGCCAGTGTCATTTATACAGGAATCAATGCATTTAAACAGCACTGATTGCTGTATAAATGACAATGGTCACAAAAATGTGTCAAAAATGTCCGATGTGTCCGCCATAATGTCGCAGTCACAATAAAAATCGCAGATCACCGCCATTACTAGTAAAAAAAATTTTTTTCATAAAAATGCTATAAAACTATCCCCTATTTTGTAAACGCTATAACTTTTGCGCAAACTAATCAATAATCGCTAATTGCGATTTTTTTTTTTTACCAAAAATATGTAGAAGAATACGTTTCGGCCTAAACTGAGGAAAAAAAAAGTTTTTTTATATATTTTTTGGGGATATTTAGTATAGCAAAAAGTAAAAAATATTGTTTTTTTTTAAAATTTGTCACTCTTCTTTTGTTTATTGCGCAAAAAATAAAAAACGCAGAGGTGATCAAATACCACCAAAAGAAAGCTCTATTTGTGGGGAAAAAATGATAACAATTTTTATTTGGGTACAGTGTTGTATGACTGCGCAATTGTCATTCAAAGTACGACAGCGCTGAAAGCTGAAAAATGGCTTGGTCAGGAAGGGGGTGAAAATGCACTGTACTGAGGTGGTTAATGTTAGATCTGGGGTCAAAAGGACCTCAGATTTCACATTTACACTTAAAAGCAATCAAAAATAAATAAAATAATGTAATTTTATTTTTATACAAAAGAATTATAAAAAAATGGGCTCTTTAAGGCCTGAGGGCGGAAGTGACCACTTTCATGCAAAAGAGGATCACCCACTGTGGAAAAATATACCAGGGTAATGGCAGCTAGCAGCTGCTGCCATTACCCCGGTATTTAATGCCAAAGTAGCAACGTATATCCACAGTAGGCGGTCCATAAGTGGTTAAAATGGCAATTATTTATGATGCACCATAGCCAACGAAATGTCATCTAGTTAGAGTTTTCATCTATTATTATACGGGATTTAAGTATCTGGGTTGTTTTACAAGAGGTAAGGTTTGTATTAAATACAAAGAATTCATACTATATATTGAACTACTGAAAGCAAGCCTCAAAGAAAAAAAAAAAAAGTTGACTTGTATTTTGTATTTTTCTTTTGATATTTCTGATGTTCAGTTGGGCCAATTTCGTGTTCTTTTCTCAAAGTAGAAAGACTCTGATTAAAAGATAGGGAAGACAAATTTTTAAACACTATATTCAGGACACATTCCGTTCCTGTATGACAAATTGCACAAGGATGTAAGTGTTGATCAAACGTGGACACAAAACTAAAATTAAAGGTATTTTTTTTCGGTTGCCTTGGCTGCAAAGCAATTCTTCTCTTTAGCAACAGTTTGAATTTGCTATTGTCAGATGCCTGTGGTTATACTCTACTGCATACTTAGCAAAACAAGTCTAATTACCCAGTAATAATGTACTTGTCATTAATCTAACTATTGAAAGTGATCAGAATCCTGCAAGGATATAATTATTTTTATTATTACTGTTTATTTATACAGTGTCTGCACATTTAATCGGGCATGGAGGTTCGGAAAATGCAAAGAAACACATTGACAGTTATAAACACTAGGGATCATCATAATTGTATCCCTTTTTTATATGACATAATTATGTTGCAAGTAAGTGTTAAGAAAACCTGTTATGAGAGAAATAGGGGGGGATGCAGTAGTTGCCTGTTTATCTTGCTTACCTCTAACAGCTTCACAGCCGGGTGCCCACTGCACATGCATTAGTCGCGCCGCACATCGTGAATGGTAGATGCAGTCTTCTGGGACCTCAGTGTCCCAGAAGACCAGAGGGGGAAGTATTTCCATTCTCGAGTGCCGCGGAGTTAGGAACAGAAGTGGGAAGCAGGTACCTTTCAAAATCAGGTACCTGACCCCCCCCCCCCGCTATTTAAAAGTGCCAATTGTTCAAGAGGAGCGAGGAACTCCCCTGTACCTGCCCTTGCTGCTGTTTACACAAAGATAAACTTCAAAGGGCTGTGCAGGGAGATATGTAGATGAAAGCATGAGCAAGGACAGGGGAGCAGGGAACTCTCTTGTCCTTGCTTCAGAATGATGCTGGGCACTAAATAAAGAAAAATCCTCTTACTTTCAGCACTGCAATACTACAACTACAGTACTGCAAAATATTTTTGCTTTTGATTAAAAAAAAAAAACTTATTAACCACAGAGGAAAGTTAGAATGCTTGCTGAAGGGGCAGATAAAATATTGGTTAACCATGAGATGGAGAGCAGGCAGTGATGACTACCTGCCCATTGTTTACATTGCTTGGGGACTCAGATGATGAGTCTTCCCACCTTCTATAGAGATTATTTCTGGGTCTACTCATCTGTTAGGGTCAATTCTGGTGTCCCCATTCTGCCTAGATCTGTCCCACCTTCAGCGACAGGTCCCTAGTCTGCCTTTTATTTTTGTATTACAACAGGAGAAAATGCAAAGGTGGTTAGGAACATTTAAAATTCCCAAATTATCAGGGACTTGAGATATAGATTGTAACAGGAAGATTTTGTTGCTGAATTAGCCAAGGCATTCAAGGAATCTGAGGAGTCACTTGTCCCACCAGGCTCCAACTGTAACATTTTGGTTGGACTGACCCTTATTTTCTTTCAGAATCTAGAAAAGGATCTCCAGGTGAAAATAAAGGAAAGAAAGCCTTGAAAAGAAAACAAATGCAGCCATCACATCTAGAAATTGATAAGCTGCAGTATAATAAAAGTTTGCTTTTGGATTTGATGCTGCTTTAACCTACTAAGAATGCTAGCTAAGGCATAATTTGCAATGTGCATTAAATGTTCATGACAGTTGAAAGTGAATCGAAAGAAAAAACATTTGATTCATGTAGGATTTGTAAGCAAACTAACAAAAGTCCCATGTGTAGGCAGCCCTAATAAATGGTAACCTTGCACTGTAGATACATGTAAGGTTTACTACAAGAGCAGTGGAAATGGTGGGTTAAGTCAGGGCTGGGACAATGGGTCAACAAAAGGAACGACTGCCCTAGGTGCAGTGGTTTACTGTATGGATTGGGGTGCCAGTGAGCTCATTCTGAATACAAGGCATTTTGACAAGTGGATGACTGCTGGGGGTAGCATCCCCTAAGCTAACACATAATAAAGGGGGAGCAGTTTGGCTTCTTGTTCTCTGGGTGCTGTATGACCTCATCCCGGCACTGGGTTAAGCAGTAGACCTTTGAAAACAATGTGATGGAGCAGCTCCTGAATACACAAATCCTTAATAAAAATGCAAATTTTTTTCCCCATCATATACTTCCTACAAATAATTTTAAAACCTGTTGAAAAATCAGCATGAGAATCATTACTTTACCATTTTCTTGTAATTGGTGTGACCAACCTATTCGGGATAACACTGCTCAAACACAATGCACCATGAAACATGTTGGAAGGAAATATTAGGAATGACGAATTTAATCCCAGAAGGCAGGTTTTAATTAGAAAACACCATTAATTGAATGCTAGGGTCTATTATTAAAAATGGCATATTGATTGTACTTGATTAATTTGATTGCTGGTGACATTTCGGTGAAATATGAATAAATTAGAAAGGATTATTTTGAATGTGCACTTTCAGCAGCCTTACTTCAAGCTGATAACTGGCACAATTCAGCTAGAAAGTAATGTAAACTTCCAGCAATGTCTGCTGTTAACTTTTTCTTGTAAAAATTAGGTTGTACTGCAATGCATTATTTCATGATTCACTAGGAGAGCATTAATCAAATTATTGCTTCATCTTAGTTCTGAGTATGATGTCTGCAGCAAACAAACAAAACAAGGACCAATAATAATGATTTGGAATGACTGAAATCCAAGAATAATTTTCTAATAATCCTGTATACCACTTCTGCAACAGAAGCTTAAAGCAGAGTTCCACCCAAAAGAACTCTTTTTAGTGGGACTTCCTGTCCCACTTCCTTCTTCCTGTTCTGGGCCACCTAGGCGACTCCTCCTCTCCTATAGGCGGTCCCTCCCTGCCAGCGATCTTCTGGGACACAACACAGGTCCCAGAAGATCGGCTGGCCAATAGCAGAGCGCAGCGCAAAGCTGTCACGCCTGGGTGCCCACAGTGGCTATGACGGCGCCGGCGGAGAGGAGGGGGAGAGGAGCGAGGCTCCGGGCAGCCGCTTCACTGGACTATGGGACAAGTAAGTGTCAGTTTATTAAAAGTCAGCAGCTATGCTTTTTGTAGCTGATGACTTTTAATAAATGAAAAAACGGGTGGAACTCTGCTTTAAAGTGGAACTAAAGATGGAGCAAACAGGCAGGGATTTTAATGCAGAAGAGACATGTTTTATCTCTTCTGAAATAAAGTAACTTACCAGCCTGTCTGCCCTTGTACAGTGAGCCGCACACGTACAAATTTGGCAATGCACGGGAGTGATGTCATCCCCGCCTGGACAATGACAGTGGGCAGCAAACGAGGCCCAGAAGCCAGCCACCCGAAGATTTCAGCGGGCCGGGTGGGATGCTTGAAGACGCTGCATCACTGAAACCAAAGTGAGGTGAGTATTTTTCTGCTTTGATTTCTATCAGAAATACATTTTTCTTAATAGTACATTACAGGGCACAGAGGAGTTGGACAATGGCAAAAAAGGCAGGATTCCCCACCCACCTCCCAGTTCAGAAAAAACTCAGTTTTTAGCTAGTGTCCTTAGGTGATGGATGTGCCTCCCTGTGTCTCTCTGAAGATCTCTTTCATGGACTTTGCTTCTCTATCATGGCCTGTTCCTAACCCCCTCATGGGGAAGAATGTGGCTTTATCTGAATTGGTCTCTATGGCCAACCAGCCAAAAGGCTGTGCCTGGACCACACAGACAAAATCCGGTTGGCACTGGATCCTACGGGCAGCAAACTCCAGAGTACAATGTATCTGGTAAACCCCCTGGCAGACTGTTTAACAGGTCCAGGGCAGTGAACCCCTGGAGAAAGAAAAATAATCTGCTGGCCCTAGAGCTGGACTGGTCAGTGTGTAAAAGATACTAAGTCCAACAGGGATGGCCAGTTCAGTGTAGCTGTACTTATTAAACTAGGATCAGACTGATTAAGATTAAGTTTATTAATGCATACAACACCATTCCAACACCAACAGACCACAAGCAAAGCAAAAGTGAAAAAGCTGACATAAACAGGGCATAACCAGTACTGGGGCTCAGAACAAAGGGAGCAGAGACAGGGTACCAGGATATAGGGTACTGGATGGACTGTACAGGAGAGGGCAGGAATCAAAAAGCAGGTAACAGGCAAAACACTGAATCAATTATGCAAATTAAGGGATGGTTTATTTTCTGTATCTTCCCAGCAGCCAGCATCATGTGGAGCCTAATTACTGGGATATTCTTGCTCCTGGGAGGCTCAAGCTGGTGGCCACCGAAACAGCACTCTTCAACTTTGGGAACAACAGTGTCACCAGCAGGTGATCCAGGTCCTGACAAAGTGCTGAATTATGGAGGATTTCCCCTTTATGGTATTCCCTGCGCCTTGCAATGTTTTTCTGGGCAGTTTTCTCTTTGGGTGCCATTTAGCGGTGGCATGTGTGCACAATGATGTCATCACACATATCTGCAATATATTTTTAGCCGGTTCTTGGGCACAGTACATGTACATAGCAGATTCTAAGCCTACACAGCTTGGGATACTGACATACCACTCTGAAAGCAATTGGCTCAGTGCACTTTCTGCTTTCAGCCCTGCGCTGTAGTTGAAGCGTATTAATCCAGGCACAGCAAGTATTAGGACATTGTCTACTGGGGGTATTCTGGCATAGGCTGACACTCCTCTCAGCCCCATGGGCACTTCTCTTTCGGTCCTGGAAACCATAGATAAGAGTTTAATGGACCATTCTGCCAGTTGCAGTGGCTGCGGTGGGAATTTGTCAATGCCCTAAAGTCTGGGCAAAGAGAATTCTCCGTTCCAAAGAAATGGTTCCAAAAGATCCTGCCAGATTTTCCAAGAGCTTTGAATCTTGTGGTGAATGCGTTGGAATACTCTTTAAGGCAGCTTCCACAGGTAGGTACTACATCTTTCTACATGAGAAGTATCCTATGGCTTAAGAGTTAGTCAATGAAACTTCTCGATCCACAAATGCTAGATGGATTCATCAGATCATTTCTTAGGCCTTTGGTATCAAGAGCAAGGTTCCTCCATTCCCAGTCAAGACACATTCTACTGGGAGCTTTCTGAGCTTTTCAGCATCAAGCTTCTTTTGTTCAATTTTGTAAGGCTGCTACCTGATCCTCTCTTCACACTTTCACTATGTTTTTCCAGGTAGATGATCAAGCCTTTGGGGATGCCAGTTTTGGGTGGAAGGTCTTGCAAGTGTTCTAAAGATACATTTCACCTCCACTGACAATCAGACTCACACAAACACAAGAACATATTACACACTGAAAAAGGTAAAAAAAACTTAACATTGTAAACCCTGTGCTTTGCCTGGTAGATATAAAGAGATATTTTTGATCTGCATGTAGGCTGAAGTGTATCCACGCCCACAGCTTTTAGTTAATTTTTGGATAGAGAGGTGAAGGATTAGAACTCGGGTAACAATTTATATTGTTCACTTCCTGTCTGCTAAGCGGTGGTCCCCGGGAAAAAGCCATGCTCTAATAACAAGTTATGAAATAAGGTTTTTTGGGGGAACTGGTCCCCAAACCAGAACCCCCCAGGGGAGAGGAGCTGTCGGACTATCACGGTACAATATAGCAAAGATGGCAAAATTAATTTTATAGACCAATATATATATAAAAATACAAGGTTTTTTATTTATACAAAACAACTTTTCAAACATAAAAGCAGATGCATACGTGGGGTATTTCAACTAGTTTCGCTACAGATATATAGCTTCTTTAGGAAATACAATGTTTAAATCTGCAAAAGAAAATTTAAAACATTTTTTTATATAACCGTGTATACATAAATCATTAGGCATCCAAGTGGGGTAAGAGACTGTACACCCTTATACAATTTCCCCTCTATACCATGTTTGAACAATCGGCTGCTGAATGTTGATGCAGCCGATTGATTTATGTATACACGGTTATATTGCAGATTTAAACATTGTATTTCCTGAAGAAGCTATATATCTGTAGCAAAACTAGTTGAAATACCCCACGTATGCATCTGCTATATGTTTGAAAAGTTGTTTTGTATAAATAAAAAACCTTGTATTTTTATATATATTGGTCTATAAAATTCATTTTGCCATCTTTGCTATATTGTACAGTGATAGTCCGACAGCTCCTCTCCCCTGGGGGTTCTGGTTTGGGGACCAGTCCCCCCAAAAAAACTTATTTCATATCACATGAATGATGGTACACACACTCTATCAATATATATCTAAGAATTATTTAGAAAGTTAGGCCCAAAAATTTCTAATAACAAGTTAGTTGCTAAAGTTTATTCAGTGTAAAAAAATCTTACACAATGGCAATGCTAAGCACAGCAACAAGACACATGGTGGGTTTACTGTATCAAAAAGTCTCTCAACAAAGGCAAAAGTTGCAAGAAAGACAATTGTTTCATGATTTGCTACCCAGGCTATTTCACAGAAGCATGGAAATGTTGAGGACCAAGGAAACTTTCAGTACATGACAGACATACCATGCTGACTTCTGTTTGCAATCAGATGTCCTGTGGCACCATCAGCTTAGGCTTGGCAGATACCAATGGGGCATTGGTATACCTATCAACAGTCCAGAGAAAGTCAGAAGTGGTCTTTGCGGAAGACTTGAGGGCTAAAAGGCTATACGTTTGACGTTAAAACAAGCTAAAATGACTCACCTATGCACCTAAAAAACAAGAACTGGTGTGCAGAAAAATATCAGCAGGTACTGTGGACTGCAATATCCAAAAATTTGACTGGAACAAATCCAGTTTGCTCACTGAAGGCCTGAAGAGTGGTACAGAGATAAATGTCTGCAGGCAGCAGTGAAGCATGGTGGATGTTCCTTGCAGGTTTGAGTCTGCATTTCTGCAAATGGAGTTGGTGATTTATTCAGAAAATAATTGTCTCCTCAATGCTGAAAAGTACAGACATATACTTATCCACCATGCAGTACTATCAGAGATGCATCGGATCCATTCCAAATGTATTCTTCAGCAGTACAATGACTCCAAACATACAGGTGCATCTCATACAATTATAATATTATCAAAAAGTTAATTTATTTCAGTAATTCAATTCAAAGAGTGAAACTCATATTTTATATAGATGCATTACACACAGAGTGATATATTTGAAGCATTTCTTTCTTTTAATTTTGATAATTATGGCTTACGGCTAGTGAAAACCCAAAATTCAGAAAAATTTGAATATTACATAAAACCAATAAAAAAATTAAAATTTTAATACAGAAATGTTGGCTTACTAAAAAGTATGTCCATGTACCGTATAGTATGCACTCAATACTTTGGGGCTCCTTTTTCATGAATTACTGCATCAATGCAGTGTGGCATGGAGGAGATCAGCCTGTGGCACTGCTGATGTGTTATGGAAGCCCAGGTTGCTTTGATAGCCTTCAGCTTGTCTGCATTGTTGGGCCTGGTGTCTCTCATCTTCCTCTTGACAATACCACACAGATCTCTCTATGGGGTTTAGGTCTGGCGAGTTTGCTGGTCAATCAAGCACAGTGATACCATGATCATTAAACCCGGTACTGGTACTTTTGGCAGTGTGGGTAGGTTCCAAGTCCTGCTGGAAAATGAAATCAGCATCTCCATAAAGCTGGTCAGCAGAGGGAAGCATGATGTGCTATATAATTTTCTGGTAGAGAGCTGCGCTGACTTTGGTCTTGATAAAACACAGTGGACTAACACCAGCAGATGGCATGGCTCCCCAAATCATCACAACTGTGGAAAATGTAGCATTTCATTTGGAAATCAAGGTCCCAGAATCTGGAGAAAGAGTGGAGAGGCACAGAATCCAAGTTGCATGAGGTCCAATGTAAAGTTTCCATGGTCAGTGATGATTTGGGGAGCCATATCTTCTGCTGCTGGTGTTGGTCCACTGCGTTTTATAAAGTCCAAAGTCAGTGCAGCCCTCTACCAGGAAATTCTAGAGCACTTTATGCTTCCCTCTGCTGACCAGCTTATTCAATGCTGATATCATTTTCCAGCAGGACTTGGCACTTTCCAGCAGGACTCACGCTGACAGCGGAGGAGAAAAAAAAAGCCGATCACCAGCTTATCTTAAAGGGACATCGGTCCCACTTGCAATGCCCACAAGAGCCACCTGTCCATGCCCATAAGTGCCACCTGTCTATGCCCATAAGTGCCAGCTGTCCATGCCCACAAGTGCCACCTGTACATGCCCACAAGTGCCACCTGTCCATGCCCAAAAGTGCCACCTGTCAATGCCCACCAATGCCACCTATCAATGCCCACCAGTGCTGTCAATCAGTGCCACCTACAAGTGCTGCCTATCAGTGTAACCCATCAGTGCCCATCACTGCCACCCATCAGTACCCATCACTGCCACCTATCGGTGCCGTCACTGCCACCTCATCAGCGTACATCAATGACGGAAGAAAATTACCCATTTTTTTTATTTTTATAACAAAATTAAAAAAAAAAACATTTTTTTTTTTTTTTAATTCTGTCTTTTTAAAAATTTTTAACAAAAAATGAAAATCGCAGAGGTGATCAAATACCACCAAAAGAAAGCTCTATTTGGGTACAGTGTTGTATGACCGCGCAATTGTCATTCAAAGTGCAACAGTGCTGAAAGCTGAAAATTGGTCTGGAAAGGAGGGGGGTTTAAGTGCCCAGTAAGCAAGTGGTTAAATATATAACACATCTAAAAAAAATCCATGAGTTTCACTTTTTGAATTGAATTACTAAATTCAATTTACTTTTTGATGATATTCTAATTTTATGAGATGCGCCTGTACACTGAAAGTCATAATATATTATCTTCCGCAAAAAGAAGGAGCCCCAGAAGACATGTTATAGACACACAGAGCCTAGATTTTAACATCGCTAAGTCTGTCTGGTATTACATGAAGAGACAAAAGATAAAGAGACAATCTAAATTAAAAAAAGAACCGTGGTCCTAGAAGTTTGGAACAACCTACCTGCTAAGTGCTTTAAAAAACAGTGTGCAAGTATAACTAGGAGATTGATGACATTTTAAAGGTAAAGTTGACATACTAAATATTGATTTGATTTATTTTTTACTTTTTTTTTTTTTTGTCTATGCACTTTGCAGGTTATAACTATAAAACTTTAGGATCATAAGTATTGACAAAGTTTGAATTAATAAGCCCATATACGGAAATTAACAATTACTCTGGTCCAAAGCAGTAGAGAAGTGGTAACAAGAATAATACATGCTTATTTATTTGTCTATTTATTTATTACAGGTACACCGCATGTGCATAGGTACTGTATATAAGGGCACTGACTGTAACTAGCCTTTTAGAAAGAGAGGCAAACAGCAACAGCCTCTTCAACAGGGGTGTCAAACTGCGGCCCTCCAGCTGTTGCGGAACTGCAAGTCCCATTATGCCTTTGCATTTGGGAAGCATGCTTTTAGCGGTCAGTCTTGCAATGCCTCATGGTACTTGTTGTTCCGCAACAGCTGGAGGGCCACCAGTTTGACACCCCTGCTCTAAAGTTAGGTTTTCTTTAGTGGTTGTGGAGAGACCCATATGGAAATGGACCATATTACTCTAGTACAGAAGTAGTGTAAAGGTGTAGAAGTGTGCTGTTTGCGTGGTAACAAGGGTAATAAACACGTTTGCATATTTATTACAGGTATTTACACACGGTATGTGCACAGGTATAAAGGGGCACTGACTGTAACTAGACTTTTAGAGGTAAAGGTAAACAGCAACAGCCTCAGTTTAGGTCTTCTTTAGTGGATGTGCTGCAATCATTACAGACTTTCAGGACACAGGAGGACTTTCACATGCAATGATTTGAATGGATTATGTACAGATTTCTGATAAGGAGAGCAGGTGCTGAGCAGTTTCAGGAAATCTAGTAAAGAAATATTCACTAGAGGTCCTGAGAAATATAAGGGGGTAAATGAGCCCCCCAGCATATGCTATATATGATGTATTAAATATAATGGTCACCAGTTGCTATTTACTTGCTAATAGCAACTGGAGACCAACAACCACAGCCTTGGGAGACTTGATTTTTTTCAGATCATCCATAATGAACGTTTCTTTTAAGAATACAATTCCTAACAGTAAAAAAAAATAAAAAATAAACAGACTTATAAATCCTATGACCATCCTGGCTCTATATACACTGTCATGAAAAAAATGAAAAATAACTCTCATAGAATAAATAAAAGCAATGCCTGATGATCGACTTTCAAAGTAGGATTTACTTTCAACAATTTAACAATATTTGATTTAAAAGCCCCATAGCAATGTTCACAATTCATCAGGGAAATTAACAGTATACACTATTGCTAACAAATGGAATTAAAAATTCATTTAAATCCCACATTTCATACAGTGTTACATGTTGAATGTCAGTGAAAGTCACACATGAGTGATAGACAAAGCAGAATACTATGTACACAGCATTCACTCAGTGAACCCTACAATGTATAGTTATATATATAATCATGCCTTACATTTAGCATGGTACACACTGTTATAAAAAATACTGATTAGTAATAAGTGTTGCAATTACTGTGAGCTGGAAGAAAGCCCACCCACTACCCCTGGTTGCAGAGGACATTGTGATTGGCTGCAGAGGACATTGTGATTGGCTGCTGTGAAGCCTGGGAGGAAAGAGGACTGCTTGGAACCACCCGGGCCAATAAACAATATAGTCCCCAGGAGACACCTTCCTATTAAGCCAAAGATGGGACAGGACTACAAGTCCCAGGAGACCAGAGAACTGGAGCAGGAAAGGAAATGGAAGAAATCTCAGTGCTTGACATACTCTAATGATAAGCTGAGAGGTGATCACTATAGAGAGAGAGACTCTGCTGCAATGTCTACCCAGAGGTCACAGCTGTAAGGTCCTGAGTAGCTGCTGACATCACTGGTCCTGTAAGAGATCATCATGACCAGGTCCTGAGTCGCCACTGACATCATCAGTTCCACAGGAGATCATAATTGCTGAGCCCTGGGCAGATGCCAACAGACGTCACTGGTTCCAGACAAAGTCCAGGCTCTTTGCTGGCACTTTCTGTCTACATGCTTGCATTTTTGTGGCAGCTGCATCATTGACTACATGATGCTCATGAAGGTGAACCATTCTTGCACAAAGTTCATTGATATGGAGGCTTATAGTTATCATCATACCCAGAATGGAATGATGAGAAGGAATGCAGAGCCAGATTCTGGTGAAAAGAGAGAGGAAAACCCAATGTTTCAGCAAAGTAGATACCCCATTTGTCTAGAACCTCCTGCCCTTCTATTCTGGGTTTCAAATGCCTGTACGTATTTCTGAACATTAGCTGCTCATTCTGCCGATTTACTTGTATTCCTTTTTGGTTTTGGATTGGAATTAACAGTGGAGCAAATACATTATGGTTGATGTTATATGACGACATAGTGTACCTATTGTATAATTGTGCTTTTATGCTGAATACAATTGTATTCCAAAAGCATTATTGTTATTTGGTGTGCTTACTCTGTATATTTAAAATTATTGTTCTAGCAGGTTGATATACCAATGATGGTTGTAAGCATCCTAAAAAAAAAATATTTTTGGGGGGCAAAATAGTTCAGATAACAGTGGTTTATTGCTAAGTTCATGTATGTGTACCATAAACCAGCAGTTCTGGATGTTAATTTGGCCACATGGGAATAACGAAATTATTTCCCTGGCTTTGCCCACTGTCCCAAAATGATTTAGATCTCTTATAGAGGTATAACAAGCAAATATTATTTTTTGTTTTTATATTTTTATGTTTTAAGCAAGGCTCTACATTGTAGATGTGCACAGAACTTGAACTTTCCACACGGCATAGATATTTCTGAATGGTAAGAACAGCTATTTTAGATAAGCAAAATACGACTACCTTCATCACATACCACACATACAATTTCTATGTTCACTAAATTGTTTAGCCATACACTGATTAAGCCCACATTTGACCTTGTGACACCTCTACAGAGAAAAGCCCACGTATATTTATAAAAATACAGAAAATTGGTTTTCTTGCCTGGAAATAGCTTAAGTTACAAATACAGGTGTTTCCAGGGCAACAAAATGAAATGCAATATTGATCTACCATAAACCAGAAAAAAACTGCACCATATAAAATGATGTTCACTAACAGTATTCGGGTGAGCTAATATCTTCTGAATGTCCTAATTTATTAGATTTCATCTACGGTTTTACAATGGAACACTAATGAAGGGAACATTCCATCCATCCATACAGTGAAACAACCAGGCTGCACAACGAATGGAATTTCCATGTGTTCTGCACAACAGGGGAAGTCTGACTACCTGACATATTTAGATTTTATATGGGATCATAAACATGACTTAATTATCAGACATTAAATATATACTTGCTCACAAGTCTGGGCTTCTCGGAGGCAGTAAAATAAACCATGGGTGAAGTGAACAATAGGGAATTTAAGTTAGTGCTGATTCCTGATCTCACTTATAAGTGCACCAATATTTCATTTTGTTCATTCCGCAATAAACTAAAGAGAATCTAATTTTTTAACTCAGTGGAGCTGCATAGTAACTCTTGGAGATTTGCTGTGCCTCATTACTTTTAATTCGAAAATAGTGCACTGTTTCCTAAGAATCATAAAACAACTAAAACAAATACTGTTTAATTAATACAGAACAGGATTTCTCAGCTTCGATCTTGAATTAACTCCAACAGTTCATGTGGGAAAATGAGCTAAAAATGCTGTACAGATTAATTCATTTGTTCATGTATTTGATGTAACAATTGTACCACTTACTAAATTTACAAATCCTGGAAACTGAAATACAAGGGGCCTATGCAATTTTTCACCTAAGATTCCTATAGCTTTTACCCAGGATTCACCCATCAATTGGATTCGATCACATTTTAAATAAAAGTGTGAACCCTGGGTGAAAGTTGTTTGAATCTTGTGTGAACACATTTATAAATAGATTTGAGGGTTGATTTACTAAAACTGGAGAGCGCAAAATCTGGTACAGCTCTGCATGGTACCCAATCAGCTTCTAACTTCAGCTTGTTCAATTTGACAAAAAAAAATGGAAGCTGATTAATTTCTATGCAGAGTTGCGCCAGATTTTGCACTCTCCAGTTTTAGTAAATCCATCCCGTAGTGTACACATATTTTCTGACTATGCTAAAAAAAAAAATTTGTGCATTTCAAGTGCGAACATATTTTGAGTTGTCATTGTAGTGTTTATTTTAAAGTCATTTTTAATGTCACTTTTACATTTTTAATGCGACTACTTTTACATTTTTAATGCTTGCTCTTGTAAACCGCAGACATGGAATATGAACAAAGCATATCTATAGTGTGTACTAGTCTCCCTCAAGAGCACTAAGTTCTGCTTTGCTCCCCTGCTATCAGTATGAATCACTTCTGACCAGTTTTCCTGACACCAAGAGCAAAAAAATGTAACAGGGGAGTGACCTCCAGGTGATTGACAGCCTCAGCTCTGTTGCCCTGTGTGAAGGGGGGTGGGGTCCCTTCCTTCCAATCAGCTCTCAGAGCTCTCCTCACTGAGCTATGCAGAGTGTAACTTCCACTCCCTATCCCCTTTTTTCTAACAGCTAAGACAAGCTTTGTAAATTCTGGACTTTGAATGGCTGTAGAGATGAGACAAGCACAACTTATGTAGGATAATTAGTTTAATCTCTGTGAATCTGAGACCAGTCACTTCACTGGGTATATGTAAGGGCTTATCACCACTTTAAATATACTCAATGGTTATTGTTGCTCAGGGAGAGGCTGGCATACAAACATAGAAAAGCGATGGGCAAATTTGACCTGATATGGCAGCCCTGGCTGGAGGATCCCAGCCTGGCACCGCCACAGCTAGTTATGGACAGACTATTAATGTGAGGAGCCGGACACGCAGATAGGGGAGAGAGAGAGAGGGGGAGAGAGAGAGAAAGGAGATGGGTGAAATGTTGTTGTTATGGTTAGCACTGGACCACTGACAATCCGAAGTCTGAAGAAAGAGATGATTCGAAAAAGTATACATAGGTCATAAGTGCTGGTTCATGTTACAAGGTTCGGGGGGGGGGGGGGGGGGGGTTTACAGGGGAAAAATGTTATGTGATACTAATGTGCAGTGTTACCCTGTCATTGCTCGTTCTTTTCATGTAAATGGATATGATATGTCATCTTGATTGCACTATGTCACACTGTATGTCTACTGGATATGATTGTACTGTTTGAGCAACATAATAAATAAAAAAGTTTTTATTTAAAAAAAAATATACTCAATGGTTGATAGTGGTTTCATTTTTACTTCCTGTCTAGTAAAACATTGTCAGCAGAACAGGAAGTTAGGGTAAATCTCTCTAAAACAGCCCTGGATAGCACTAAAACCTATCATGGAATCTAGCCCACTCTATTCAAAATTTAAAAAATATATAAGAAATTTTGACTAGAAATGTACTTGTTTGGAGCGAGTGTTGGTAGGTTTACATTGACGAATTTATGCATTTTGTTTGAATATCTATTCTAAAGCCCCATACACACGGTTGGATTTTCCGATGGATTCTGTCCTATCAGACAATGTTGTCGGAAATTCCGACCGTGTGTAGGCACCATCGGACAGTTTCCATCGGATTGTCCGACGGACAAAGTCCTATCTCCTGCTGGATAGATTTTTTGACAACAAAGTCCGATCACACCAAATCCGATCGTGTGTAGCGAATTCCGACGGACAAAGTGCTACGCATGCTCAGATCACATTACAAGACCAAAGCTATTGGCTACTAACCTCCACGTAGTCCCGTCGTAGGCAACAAACGTCACCACGTTCAGAATGATCGGATTTTCCGACAACTTTGTCCGACCGTGTGTACGCAAAACCAACATCGGACAAAGTACGACGGACATGATCCGACGGACCTGGTCCTCGGATAATCTGAGCGTGTGTATGGGGCTTTAGTGTACAAAACCAAATTATTGCTGGCATCAGTACAGTTGATTATTAGACACCACCATTTTACCAACTTCAGGTGACTGTATATACTTTACAATTATTACTTGTTGATCATTAGCTTGTGGTTGTTTATGAACCACACTAAGAGTATCCCAATGTAAACTGTAATTATGATATGTGTTCCATTTTCATACTGGTTAAACTGACAAACATAAAATGCAACACACCCGCCACTGTGAGGTTCAAGGTATACATTGATTATTTGCTTAGTGATTCTGATTGAGGATAAGGATTATTTAGTATTCAATTTATCACAGAAGTTTAGCCATATTATGGTGCAAACCTCTTCATTTTTTTTTTTTTTTAATTTAAGGTACTTATATAGCGTTGTCAATTTACGCAGCGCTTTACATATACATTGTACATTCACCTCAGTCCCTACCCTCAAGCAGCTTACACTCTAAGGTCCCTAAGTCACATTCATACATACACATACTAGGGACAATTTAGACCGGATCCAATTAACCTACCAGCATGTCTTTGAAGTGTGGGAGGAAACCGGGGTACCTTGTTGTTGGTTGTTATGAGTCCATGTTTGAAAGCCATGTGGCTTCTAAAAACATGCATGCACCCTGTCTCTGCTGCCCATAAGACTCCTGTAGTCATCATTTATTGGTTATTGTATATATTTATATGTATATATTCATTTATACTGTGTTGTTACATCCTTATTTGGTCATGTCCTTATTTGGTCATTTCCTCTGTTGCCATTCATATACTGTGTTACATCCTTATTTGGTCATTTCCTGTTAGGTCACAAACTGTGTAGGAGGCGATTGGCTGTTGGAGGCACACCCTGAAGTTTGGGACTTCCTGTTTATGTGTAAATAAAAGCAGATGCACGGCTCAGAAAGGCAGAGATGCTGATGGAGTTGAGAACGTAAGAATGTGGTAATTTATGTTTACTGGGAACCAGGGGAGACATGGATCAAAAGGCTGCATTATACCATTATGGTGGAAGGACGCTTATTAGCGCAAGAGTGTAGTGGAATATCCACGAGACTGCCGTCTTATCAGGGCCAATCAGTGCTGTCTTATCAGTGCCTATCAGTGTTGCCTTATCTGTGCCTATCAGTGTCGCCTTATCTGTGCCCATCAGTGCAGCCTCATCAGCGAATATAAATGCAGGAGAAAAATTTGCCGTTTGCTAAATTTTATAACAAACTATGAAACATTTTTTTTTTTTTTTAAATGTCTGACTTTTTTTGTTTTGTTTAGCAAAAAATAAAAAGTGGTGATTAATTACCACAAAAGAAAGCTCCATTTGTGTGAAAAAAATTATAACAATTTAATTTGAGTACAGTGACCACGAAATTGTCATTCAAAGTGTGACAGCGCTGAAAGCTAAAAATTGGTCTGGGCGGGAGGGGGGTTTAAGTACTTGCTTAGTGATTAATGATGGTGTTGTAATGTGGACATTTGATTTCTTTTTAATATATAACTAAAAGCTGAAAAGATTATAAATTACCTTGTAATTACATATTCTGTATCTTCTACAGAAGAAAGAGAATATCCAAAGCTACTGTGTGTTTTTTTCTACATATGGAGACTTTTCCAATATTTGCCGTAATATGGCCAACCCATACATGGTCACATAAATATGTCCTGAATGAGCTACAAAACATTTACTGCATTCTTTCATAAACTCATTTACTGTATGTAAAAAGATTTAATAGGATTCATGGAAGTGTTTTTTTAAATATAGTTTCTGGAGACAGCTCATCAATTTTTAAATATAAGGCATTCTACAAGGTTGAATACAAATATAGTAGTATGTAGTATATGTTTTTGCTGGCCACATTAAAAAAAAAAAGAATTACTGTAGTAAAAAAATAATGTGTGAATGTGTCAAGCCTATGAAAAGCAAATATACATTTACCCTTCATAATGATTATGTTACTCTATATCACAACGTTGGATATCTCTTCTCCAAGCAATCCCTACTGAGTGTGTAGTCAATTTCCTATACAGAAAGGCAGTTTAATGATAGTTCAACCTTTGTATAAAATCAGAGAGTTATTGAAAGTTGGACACCCTGTTAGTTAGTGCTGCCAAAAAGTTGTCAGACAAGTAAAGGCTTAAAGATATTTTAATATGAAGGTTGGATAGGGACCCTGTTTTTATGCATTTTAAAACAAAAAGAGGAAATTAATAAAAGTCAATAATAAGATCTATGTGATCTTTCATGACCTATCTTCCTGTACTTGAATACCAATTTTTGGAACATTTATTGAGCCAACAGATTAACTGTTCTCCAGGTTTTGCCAGGTGATGTGAAGAGTGAATGGAAATGAGCATTAAATATATTCATTTTTTCACGCATTTATATATGAAATTTATTAAGAGGCATGAACAATATGCTCAAACAATAGAAGCTTCTGCATTACTGCTCCCATTTTGCACTTAGACCACATATAAATGAAACACTAACAAGATATCTAGTATCTTGCAAAGAGAAAAAAAAACCTCAGGAAATCTAATACATTTAAGTGTGTAATAAACTGAGGAAAATTACATTTAATTGAGCTGAATAATGTTTTTATTTGAAAAGAGATTCTCCCGTTTACTAAGCCAGCAGAGCAATACCAATAATTTTTGCCAAGACGTCTGAATTTTAAGTTGAATTAAATTGCCAATATCACTAAAGCCTCATACACACGATCGGGTTTTGTACAAACTTTTCCATGGATTTTTGTAGAAAGGGCGTTGGCCCTGAATTTGTATTGCATACACACGGCAGGACTTTTTCAGCCAACTTTCACCAAATCACGTGGTTTTTCTGCTCTTTACTGCCACCTTTGGTCAACTTCTGTATTGTTGTCTGATCTTTTGCATTGGTTCTGAGCAAGCTTGTTTGTACTTTGTACAAAAGTCCTATGGTTTTCTGTACACACAATCGGACTTTGCTCCATCTGACTTTTGTTGCCGGAAAGTTTGTCCGTTCGCACAGCCAACAAAAGTCTGATGAAAAACGAAAAAAATTGTCTGATGGAGCGTACACACGTCGGATGTTGCCTTAAAACAGCTAATTTACATGTTTGTTGTCAAAAAGTCTGATCATGTGTATGGGCCTTTTGAATGCTTGGATTACATTAAAACTATTATCATGTGGTCAGTACACTAAAAAAAGTTGCATATTAGTGCACTTGTACCAGGATCTCTGAGCAAACTAAGGGCCCTTCACAGCCCTACTCATTAATGTTTTTTTTTTTTTTACCTGTTTCAAACTTTATTTATTTTATCTGAAAAAGGATTCACTTTACAGGTGGTCTTGACCCCCAGGTCAAATGACCATGAATGATTGTAATTTGGATGCCAAATGTTATCTAAAGCATTTGGGTGGCAGTCAGACCTTGACAGCCAACTTTATCTATTGCTCCTCAACGCCCCCCCCCCCCCCCAGAAGAGCGACTGGAATGGAGCTAGACCACCACTCCAAAAAATAAAAGATGCTGGATGTTCTTCTGTATCAACACCCATTTAACTTCAACCTTCGTGTGTAAAACCAGTGCCGCAAATCACATTTTAAGTGGTTGGAGGGCAATCAGTGAGCACGTAAAATGACAAAATTTCCAGAAATGCACTCTTCCTGCATTTCTTCCAGAAATGTCACTCTTAAGTACAGTCCAGGCAACCAGTACTTCCCTCCAATGAGGGGCAATATACTGTCACCAAGGACTACTGAGAGGCCAAATTGTAAATTGTAATTAAGAAGGCAGCAGAACATAATACACAATACACTGCAGAAAAATATGGAAATATGGTCGGCCACCAGTATTGTTGGGAGTGCTTATCACTACACAGTCAGTCTACTTTAGAGTGTATCCAGACAATTGATTTTTTTTCTACCATAAAAACAGGAATAAAAACACAATGTAAAATGGTCAGCTGTTTCAATGCTTATTTAATTAATTATTTAGTTGTAGCGCCGACACTTGTGTGCGCTATCTTGTAAACTGAGTTTTGGGGTTAATTGTTCTAGGTTTTTACTTTGGCATCAGTTTGGCTGGGCTGTACCGGAGTTCTGCCTGGTCATGGGTGAGGTGAGCACCTGTGACAGGCTGAGAACGCAGTCTGGTTGGACGCATTAGGTCTGGCCCAGCTGTGTATTCCGGGAAGGGGTACTTAAGGTGCTGAAGTCACGTGATCAGGGTCTGTCGTTGGATCTGATTCCGGTCCGGACCAGCCCCGTGAGGGGTCTCGGTCCAGGAATGTCTGCTAATCCCATAAGCCTGGTCATCCTGACCAGTCCCTGAGGCCCTCATGGTCTGGGGTGGGGATCCATCCGTTTTCGAGCCTCGGAACTGGCTAGTTCGAGGTGCAGTAACTGAAGGAGGATTCTGAAGTGTCCTCTCAGGATTGGAGAGACACAGAAACTCGACAAGCGACCAGGGGAGGACTCTTCGGAGGAGGGCCATGAAGCTGGCTGCTCGGTAGGAGCCTGGGAGCTGAGCTGTATGGACACTAGTTCAATCCGCATTTCCTATGGTATCGCCACAACGGCTGAAAGATACAGGTACCATAAGAAAAGTTCCTAACCCATCCTACGATTACAACCTAGTCTGTGGCAGAGACATTTACATGTTCATCTGAAGTTTCACAACCTAGTCTGTGGCAGAGACTTTGCTAATTCGGAATCACTTGTTGGCTGCTAGATCTACAAAACAAGGGTTTATCCAACAGTGAAGTGTCCAGTTGTGAGTGGCTACTCCCTGGACTGTCTAGAGAGACATTTATTTGGATGTCAGCAGTTCTACAGTGCCTGAGCTTTATCACTCATGCCCTCTATTCCCAATTGAGAGACTGTGTTATGTTTCAATGTTTTTTTGCAAATAAAATTCTAAAAGGACTTTGAGGGTCAGTCTCAGCAATTACTGGGTACTAACCCTGGGAACCCATAGACATAAACGACGAGCTACAAGGAGGAGGTAATCAGTAAGCCCAGAAAATACATAGCCGCCCTGCACAGGGGTTAGGCTGCTACATAGTTATTATCTTTTATTTAACCGGTTCCCGATTGGCTCACGCAGATATTTTGCGGCAGAATGGATCTCCTGGGCAAAATATTGTGTATATATGGCTTTGTCCAGGAAAGCCACCTGAGGGTACGCGAGTGCCGCTGGAGGCACGCGTGCACGCCCGCTTCCCAGCGTGGGACCTGATGCACATGGCGGGCGGGCCCGAACGCTGCCAGCCACGTGCGACCGCGTGCACAAGAGCCAGCACGGGGATTCCTGTGCTGTCAGAGGAGAGAAGACAGATTGTGTGTTCCTACAAAGTATCAAGTGTCATCTCTCCTAGTTAGTCCCATCCCCCTACAGTTAGAACACAGTGAGGGAACACACAGTTAACCCCTTGATCGGCCCCTAGGGTTAACCCCTTCTCTGCCAGTGACATTTATACAGTAATCAGTGCATTTTTATAGCACTGATGGCTCTATTAATGTCTCTATAAATGTCAATAGTCCTAAAAATGCAAAACCGCTAAAAATCGCAGATCACCGTTATTACTAGTAATAAATGTAAACAATAAAAATGCCATAAAAATTTCATAAATCTTTCCCATCGTTTGTAGACGCTATAACTTTTGCACAAACCAATCAATATACGCTTTTTGTGATTTTTTTTTTTACCAAAAAATATGTAGAAGAATACATATTGGCCTAAACTGATAAAGAAATGTGTTTTTTTTATTTAAATTTGGGGGGTATTTATTATAGCACAAAGAAAAAAATATATTTTTTTTTCAAAATTGGCACTCTCTTTTTGTTTATAGCGCAAAAAATAAAAACCACAGAGGTGACCAAATACCACCAGAAGAAAGCTCCTATTTGTGGAAAAAAAAAAGGATGCAAAATTTGTTTGGGTACAGCATCACATGACCGTAAAATTGTCAGTTAAAGCGACGCAGTGCCAAATGGTAAAAAGTGCTCTGGTCAGGAAGGGGGTAAAATTTTCCAGGGCTGAAGCGGTTAATCAAAACTTGCAGCAACATTTTCAATACTTTTTCTCGTTAGTCTTTCATTGTAAAAATTTGACCCAAAATTTTTCATTTGACATATAGAAAAAAGACAGTTTTATAATCCAGATATTACTTCCAGACAATACAGACAGGTCCCTGACCCTTCTTTACCTTATGCAACCAATGCAATACAGTATGTTCAAGGACTATGACTGGAAAATTTAGAAGAAGAATCATACTGATGAGTTCATTGCTGTGCTTGCTTCTCCAATCAGCAAGCTCCATTAATTAGAGTGTGCAATGTAGTAAAACCTGACTGGCCTACAGTGCAGCCCCTTCCTGTTCCAGCCTGAATGCTGATGCTGAGGAGACTGCAGCAGGCTGATATCAAGATAGATTCAGATATTATCCAGAATGCATTTGAGTATTTAATAAATCCGTAGATAGATTTAATAAGGGTCTTTTTTAGGTTCTATGCATCCAACTTAAAAAAGAATTCCAGGTTTTTACATTATTCCAGCTTGAACTAATGTAGCTATGCATATACAAATAAAAAGTGCAGCGTATACGAAATGCGTTTGGACGGTACCAGACGTGATGTCACCATGCACAGCAGCCGCCGGGATTACTGTTTTGTTGATGCTTCGTTCTTTCTTGCAACTTTTACTTACAGAGTGCACTTTATGTTCTTGAATAAAGGGTTGTTATTAACCACTTCACGCCGGAGGGACGTCCTGGGGTATTATTGACCCCATATCTCACTGTAAATAGGTCCGATCATGCCATATTCCTATTACAAGGAATGTTTACATTTCTTGTAATAGGATTGAAAGTAATCAAATTTATATATATTTTTTTAAAGTGTCAAACTCAAAAAATAAAAGTAAAATTAACAATAAAAAAAAATAAAAATTTAAGCGCCCCTGTCCCCATGAGCTCGTGCGCAGAAGCAAACGCATACACAAGTCCCGCCCACATATGAAAACGGTGTTCAAACCACACATGTGAGGTATCGCCGCAAACGTTAGAGTGAGAGAAATAATTCTAGTCCCAGACCTCCTCTGTAACTCAAAACATGTAACCAGTAAAAAAAAACAAAGTTTGGCGCCATTCCACGAGTGCGTGCAATTTTGAAGCGTGACAAATGTCTATTTACTCGGCGTATCTTCATCTTTCACATTATGCAAAGAAATTGGGCAAACTTTACTGTTTTTTTAAAAGCTTGAAAATTGTTTTTTTTTCTGAAAAAAACGTGTTCGAAAAATTGCTGCGCAAATACCGTGCGACTGCCATTGTATTCTGTAGAGTATTTGCTAAAAAAAACATATATAATGTTTGGGGGTTGTATGTAATTTTCTAGCAAAAAAATTATGAATTTTACCAAGTAGGAGAGAAATGTCAGAATTGGCCCGGGTGTGAAGTGGTTAAGTACTACACTATGAGTATTTATATTTTATACACCCCCCTGGCATCTTGAGCAGAACCGTGGAGTGGAGGGACCTGAGACTGCTATAATCTATGTGGATATGTTTGGGAGATAATCCCTGAGGCGCTATTTGGCTTTCCATTTATTTAGAGGCCAACTTCTTCTGGTAAGCAGCCATCCTCATTGATTGTGTTTCCATTGGATGACCTTGTTTTTCTCTATGTACGTCTCCTACTTCACTTGGAGGTGCTTTTGGGAACACCACTATCCTTCTTGCACTTCTATGGATTTTGTCACTTGTGTATGGTGTTTGAAGACTTTGCCTGAGTTCTTTGGATTTAACCGCATAAGGACCGCCCCACGTACATTTACTGCGGCAGGGCGGCCCTTAAGAGCAAAATCACATACCTGTACCCATGATTGGACCAATCAGCGAGACCAGGGGTCACCCACGATTGTTCTGAGAGGAGGCAGAAAGGCGGTCTGCCTATGTAAACAAGGCAGATCACATTTCTGCCAGACAGGAAAATGGAGATCTTGTGTTTCTGCTAAGCAGAAACACGGATCTCTGTTTTCTTTTAGTGAAAGCACATTCCCTACAGTTAGAAAGCACTCATAGGGAATATGCTTAACCCTTTGATCGCCCCTGATGTTAACCCCTTCCCTTCCAGTGTCATTAGTACAGTAACAGTGCATTGAGCACTGATCACTGTATTAGTGTCGCTGGTCCCCAAAAAGTGTCAGTTAGGTGTCCAATCTGTCTTCCGCAATGTTGCATCCTACTAAAAATCGCTGCGTTTACTAGTAAAAAAAAAAAAATATGGCATAAAAATATCCCATAGTTTGTAGACGCTATAACTTTTGCGCAAACCAATCAATATACGCTTATTAGGATTTTTTTTTTGCCAATAATATGTAGCAGAATACATATTGACCTAAATTGATGAAGAAATTAGATTTTTTACATTTGTTTATTGGGTGTGTTTTATAGCAGAAAGTAAAAAAAATATTTTTTTTTTTTCAGAATTGTCGTTTTTTTTTTGTTTATAGTACAAAAAAAGAAAAAAAAACGTGATAAAATACCACCAAAAGAAAGCTCTATTTGTGGAAAAAAAAGGACATCAATTTTATTTGGGTACAGTGTCGCACGACCGTGCAATAGTCAGTTAAAATAATGCAGTGCCTGGTCAGGAAGGGGGTAAAACCTTCTGGATCTGAAGTGGTTAATATATGCTCAAAAAAAATATTTTTTTTTTTGATAAGCTCTGCACTTTTAATTTGAGTATACATTGTTTGAGGTCATTATCTACTGACCTGTGCCAGCAGCTGTCACTGTTGTACACACTTTGTGTTAGCGCAGAATTTTGCACAGTTTTTCTGGAAGTTTTAGAAGCTGGAAAACACTGTAATAGGCACTACTCAAGTGAGCTCCACTAGCTTCCACGTCTCGTGCCAAGTGGCTACTCTGCAGATTTGTGAACAGAGGAGACCGGCCACTCAGTACAGGTGCCACTCAGAGAATGCTTTGAATTTTCTCAATGAATGCAAAACATTCACAGATGGGACAAAGTGGAGAGTGTGACACCACTGCCCAACCTCTCCACCTTATCCAATTAGAGAATGCTTTGCATTATTTTAGAAAATGCAAAGCATTCCTCTAAAAGGAGCCTATGCCGAGTTGCTACCTCCTGTGTTCAGAATGCAGCAGGCCGACCACTCAGCCTGGGATTCAGAAGTAAGTGGAGATCACTGAAGTAGCGGTGTCTACTTCAGTGATTTCCAGCTTCCAGGGGCTTAAGGCAGGTATGGTATAGGCATAATTTCAGTGGTCCACGTTGGACCACTGTAACTATGTATGGAATTCTTCTTCAATGTTTTTTTTCCCTCTTTGCTTTAAAAGTTGAGTGAATTTTGTACCATGAAGAGACTTTTCTGTTAGTGAAGCACATGTGTTTATATCATTAACGCGTACAAATTCTTCCAGAACATGACATCAAATCAGTGTTTCTATTGTTTGGCACGCAAGACTTCATAGTTCAGCAAGAAGTCAACAGACATTTTTCATGACTGAAGGTTTTGCGATATCTGCAGAAGAGGTCAGCAGTGCAGTACAGTTAATGTTTTTAACTGACCTATGTATCAATTTCACATAAAACCATTGCTATGCATTTCCATCATGCATATCTGTATAAAATAAACGATTAACAAGAAACAGGTGCTGACTTCTTGACCTGCTTGGCATTCTCATATTACAGAAACAACGAACAATTCAGATTTATTAAACTTCAGCTTAACAACAAGAGGAAATTTAGCCCAATCTTACATTATCATTCATCTGCTTACCACGTGGTTAAAATATTATAACCTTTATTAAATTAAGTTAGCTATAGAATTTAACAGAATAGAAACAATATGTATGTTTTGTAAATAGTAACTTTCCACTTTTATTATGTGCTATGTAAGTAAAATAAAAGGAATAAAAATAAGGAATTGATGTTTCTGCATATAAAACACCCTTTATTGCAACAATAAATATCACAACATGACTGAACAAATTCCCCCATCCAAAAAGTTAAAACATTGTCGCCAACCATGCTCCGTTCACCCGTGCTTCAAATACACCAAGACAAGTACCGGTACAGTAACTGACAATAAAGTGCTAAATGTATTATGTGAAAATTGTGGGCTTGATTTACTAAATGCAAAATCTGGTGCAGATGTGCATGATAGCCAATCAGCTTCTAACTTCAGCTTGTTCAACTGAAAGCTGAAGCTGATTGGTTTCTATGCAGAGCTGCACCAGATTTTGAACTCTCCAGTGTTAGTAAATCAACACTTAACTTTGCTTTGTAAAAATGTCAATACAAATATTTTATTATTTTATTGCTTTATTTAATGTAGACCAGACAATATGTATAATGCTACAAAATGTCTTGCTTCTAATTCATTTTCTTATTTAGAACTTTGTCTGAATTAAGAAATAGATGAAAAAACAAGATTTAAGGCTAATCAATTTACCAAGGTCACAGTGCCCAAAGTTTTCTACAAATACTGTACCATTAATAGTGAAAGTTTTACATGCTTCTAGGTAAAAATATCTGTATAAATTATTATATTTTTTAAACTACACAATTTCACTGATCTCGTGAAGAAAGCTGGAGAACCTAATCAATCCACCTAAAAATAATAGTTTACTTATAGGTGGCATCTGGGAAGCTGAGTCGTATATGTCTTTGATATTTCAACAGAAGGCTCATACTGCAATAAATTTGGACTTCCTGTTTGATTGGGCCTGCCCACCTTTGCATATTCCAAGCCCTGCGTTCATTTAGGGACTCAACTGCAGACATCTCACCAGTAATGGTTCTTCAGAAATGGTTTGGGAAACAGTGTACTGGGCCTATAGAATTTTATTATAGGAGGATAAAGATGTGATAACTACCTTGTGGTGGACCGATGGCTTAGCTTGGATGAATAATTAATAAGTGGCAGAAGGGCTGCATATATTTTCTGGAGAAGACACTGCTCCAACCGCCTTTTTTATTTTAATGGTCAAAAGCCAAAGCATCTGGTCATGTGATCTCTGTTAAAGAAAATATGAGTTCAGAAGAAATAAAGTGGCCAAATGCTATGATCATATGGTCAGCACACGCAGGAACCTGAAGCAGTATTTTGCTACAGAAATAGTAAACATTAGGACCACAAAAACTAAGGCGGCGCACTACGGGCTTCAACTTAAGTGCAATAAAGTGTTTTTTAATTGAATCCAAGGTGTATATCATTTTACATATGAATACATATATGGATATATATTTTTGACTTTCTTTCTATAGAGCGATGCCTTTTTGTATGGCGGCCGCACTGGGTGTCAGTTTTATTTCTATACACCGTCCAATTCACGTTCAGGTTGAGTGCTTTAGGAACTTGGTGCTTAACATTAGGACCACATTCACACTTGTTAGATTTAACACACGTTTAGGGAGGTGCAGTGGTGTAGTGGTTAGCACTCTCACCTAGCAGTAAGAAGGGTCACTGGTTTGAATCCCAACCACGACACTACCTGCCTGGAGTTTGCATGTTCTGCCTGTGTGGGTTTCCTTCGGGTACTCCGGTTTCTTCCCACAATCCAAAGACATGCAGGTAGGTTAATTGGCTTCTGTCCAAAAATTGGCCCTAGTATATGAACGGGGACCTTGAATTGTGGGCTCCTTAAGGGTAGGAACTGATGTGAGTGTGCAATGTACAGGATTAGGGACAATTGTAGACACTCACTCAGGTTGAACTGGATGGACTGATGTCTTTATTCAACCTTACTAACTATGAAACTATGAAACGTGCATTAATTCACACCAAAATGCATGTTTTGGCCAAATAAACCTCAAAAACACGAAAACATAAAAAAAAACACATGAAGAAAGGAGAATTCATCAGGTACCCATTACAAATCCATCCAAGCAAAACTCTTCAAAGCTTTATTCTATGGTTTATCACAACTCTATATTACTTTTCTCACTTTAGTAATATTGCATTTAAATATTTTTCTTTTCAAGTATTTTATTGGTAACAATCAGAAAAATACAGGAACAGTTACTGTTACAAACAGGATTGGTGTGGACAACAGTTACGTACAGAGTATGTACAGAGTATATGCATAAGAATGGTACATAAGAACAAACAATAGTACATAATATACTTCTCAAGAGGGCAGAGCATTGTACAAACTAAACTAGATAGTGAAGATATCGGCTTTATTAGGGGCAAAGGCCCAACAAAAACAAGGTTTCGGGCCTATAGGAGAACTCTGTTACAGTGAAAACAGCAATAGTTACAGATACACAGATAACTATATTACCTTAATGGGGTTCCAGGTTAAAGGGAGAGATAAGGGGAGGAAACAGAAGGGTGGGTAGCAGGAAAAGAGGGGAATAGCGGGGATGAGTCAGAAGAGCTGAAGAGCACGGAAAGAGAAGCTAGGGGGAAGAAAGAAGGGCAGTGGTCAGGTGGCTCGTACTGGGTCAATGTCAATGTTGGGTGAATGCTTAGAGGAGTTTGGACGAGGAGCAGGGTTCAAGTAAGTGTTTATCAAAGTCAGGTGGGAGGAATTGTTCTATCCATGGGTGTCAAATTTTGAGATGTTGGGGGATTCTATGCATTTAAATATTTTTAATCCCAAAAACAAATAATCATGCTTTTGTTTCTTTTTCTTGGATTTGCTTACATTTATTTTCACTTTGTGATCCTGCCACTAATACTATACTATGTATCAATTGAAAAGCAGCATTGTCATCCCAGGACAGTAGTACTGAACACTTTCCCTCTCTAGGCAAGCTACTGTAAAAGGCATAGGAAGTTGGGCACTGTAATGGGGGACAGGTACCAATGCAAGCAGCTTCAGGGGCAACATTAAAAATACATAAATCCTTTAAATAACATGCTTTGTGACATGTGGTGACGTAAAGTTGAATATGGCGTTAGGAATTAGTAAAATTTTTACAGACAGTCACAGCGTGGGCATGGAAATTATTTATTTTTTTAATTTACAACTTGCTTGCCTCACATACAGCAGCACCCCAATCTGATTCATTTCAGTTAGATTTTTTTTTTCCAGGTAGTTTTTGCACCGAAATATTATTTTTTTTTTTTAATCAAAGCGGCTTGCTTTGACTGCCAGACAGAAATTTGCCAGTAGTTAGCAAAGGCTGTCTTGCTACTGCTTGCTTCTTGCTACTGCACAACTGTCCTGCCACTGGTCAAATCTCTATCTCACGTTACTAGGGACTGCAGATGATACAGCAGTGTGGCAATTGGCCAGCAGCAGACCATATTTAATGAAAATTGGCCTAAATGTACTAGGAAAAAAAAAACAAAAAGAGTACAAGAAGGTGTTTTACTACTAAAATTAAGTGGCTGTAGATGACACGAAGCTAGGCCAAATTTACTAAAGAGATAAAGTTTGATTTGAATTTTTACTTTTTCTATGGAGAAATAGTGAATAAATGCTTTGCTGTGTGAGAGTACTTTGTATTGCATGTATCTGGTGACTGAGAATGGTCCTAGTGCTGTGTGAGTTATATGAGGTCAGGGGTTCTTACCGTTCTTCTTTAACCACTTCTATACCATGCAAATTCCATCACTCCTCTCTTACATGGAAATATCATAATTTTTTTGCTAGAAAATTACTCAGAACCCCTAAACATATATATTTTTTTCTGCAGATAACTTAGGGAATAAAATGGCAGTCATTGCAACTTTTTTTGTCACACGGTATTTGCGCAGCAATTATTTAAACACAATTTGTTTTGTCACGCTTTAAAGTTGCCAAACTTCGGTACTTAAAATCTCCATAGGCGATGCTTTCAATTTTTTTACAGGTTACCTATTTAGAGTTACAGAGGATGTCTTGGGCTAGAATTATTGGTCTAACATTCACAGTGATACCTCACATGTGTGGTTTAAATGTTGTTTACATATGTGGACGCGACCTACGTATGCGTTCACTTCTGCATGAGGGCACTTTAATTTTTTATTATTGTTTATTTTACTGTTTTATTTTTTACACTTTCCCTTAAAAACATTTTTTTCATCACTTTTATTACTATTACAGGGAATGTAAACATCCCTTGCAATAGGAATAGGGCATGGCAGGTCCTCTTTATGGAGAGATGTGGGGTCTTATAGACCCCACATCTCTCCTCCAGGCTGGAAAGCCTGAGATCAAAAAATTGAAAAAATAAACGATCTCAGGCTTTCTAGCCGAGTTCCCTGCATTGTTTACTTCCGCTGGCCTGGACGTGACGTCATAACGTGGTGCCCTGGCTTCCAAGATTCATAGAGACTGCCGGAGACGTTCTGGTCCTTGGTTTTCTCTATGGCTAACTTCCGGCGGATTCCTTCTCCGGCTCGCCGACCGCATTGGCGAGCCAGTAGAAGCACCAGAGAGTGACAGGAGGGGATGCTATAATTGTTCTTATGGGGCAGGGAATCGCCAACTGAAAAAAAATATATCTGAGTGATGCCTGTAGCTGCAGGCATAATTTTGATATGCCCACTGAAAGCCCAGGACGTCATATGACGGCTTGCGGTATAGAAGTGGTTAATCAAGATCAGGGCTGTATACAGGTATTTTTTTTTTAAGATTTTTTTCTAACACTTTTTTGTCACCCATCCAGTTAATCTTTTTTGCACAACCTACGATGAAGAAGCAAACTTTACCTCTGATGGATTCCCTGATATTCTCTCAAGGCCCTGAGGCAGCAGGTTGAGTGTAAGCAAACTGCCCTTGGCAGCTGGGGCTTCACTTACAAACAGGGCTTTCAAGACTACTCCTATGGTAATCACTGCCCAAGCACAAGCAGATACCAGCTGCTTGGATGCTGGTCTGAGATCACCTTTCTGCATCTCCCTGATCATAGTCCAGATTTAGTTCCAAGACTCCAGATTTACCATGCTTCAAATTAGGGCTCTGGGAGTCCAACTGAACACACAGGGCTTGTGTTACATGGGGCCCTGGGTCTTCTGGCATGTGTTCTATGAGCTTAGTTAACTTTAACTGCCAGAAGGGTAACTCCATTTTCACTAATTATTGCCTGCTCCTGAGTCGATCAGGTTTTCACAAGTAATTAAATGAGGCTGGATGAGGTGGAAAGTATGATGTCACTGCCCTGCCTCTAGTCAGAGAATGTTTTGCATTCTTTCAGACAATGCAACGCATTCTCTGAATAGCATCTGTGCTGAGCAGGCAACCTCCTGGATTCAGAATACATTAGGAGCCGGAAGCAAGTAAAGATCAATGAACCACTGTAGCAGTGTCTACTATATTGATTTGCTTCCAGGCTGGACAAAAAAAAAAGTTAAAATAAAAAAAAAAGTTGTATAATAATTACAAACTTGTCTAAACAATGGTGCTGCACTCCATGACATATGAAGGACATAACCTACAGTCTCTTACCCCACCTGTTAACATAATCTCTAAACCCCTTCAAATCCCCCATAAATGACGTGACAAGGTTTTGGAGTAAATGGCCTTACGCCCTTTTTATTAACAATTACCATAAATTAAATAAATAACATTTTTAAATAACCATTAACCAACTTTTCTATATACTTTGGGGTCTTCGAGGGCACACAACTTGGTCACTGCGACCAACTTCTTTTAAACTTTAGGCCTCCGGTGGCAAGCCACCGACTCAGAGACGGTACTCAACCTCCGCAGTGACCTACCTTTTACCCCTTCCTGGTTAACCCCTCATTAACCAGAACTTACCTGAGAACCCTATACCACAGATGGGTCCCAACCATGTTATATATAACAGCCATCTTCTCTTCCTCCAAAGACCCACCACTGCCGGGCCCTTTTATACCAACCAAAACTCGAGAGGGTAGGTGGGAATCTCTTTTTCCACCGATCTCAAATTACGTCACTTCCCCCCTTCTCCTACTCTTCTCACACACCAGTGCCTCCCCTCTCCGGCCACCCCCCTTTTCTTAAAGGGGACAAATTTTTCTATCTAAAAGCATGACTGTGCAATGTCCACACTGTCATGCCATCCCTCCGTCCATCCCTTTCTCTCCTTTTCTCCGGGACTCCCTTTACACATGGAATTTGGAGGAGGATAGTCCCCTCCCCAAACATCACAATAATGGTGCATAACAGGAATTGGTCCACATCCTGGCTGTGCTAATGTAACAGCCCCAATATCTATACAGAAGGGGGTGCTGTGGTGCTACTCACTAAGCAGAGTTCCCACAGTTTACTCCCCAGGCCTCGGGCCACATAGTTTCCCCTTTCTCAAGCCCCCAGGGGGGGAGTACTTACTCCTAGCACTCAATCCTCTTGTTCTGCTGCAGACTGATGACCTCAATTAGCACATTCTCCCACTATATATACCGGGCTGGCTAGAATAGGACACACATCCTGTTCACACATTAAAGCGGAACACCTGCCAACATGCTGCTGAAGGTTCTTATCGGGGCACAAATACAAGGAACTTTCTGGGTGAACATGTGGGCACCAAGAGGTTAACATCCTGCTGATGATTTGCTGAGTGGTAAGAGAATAAAAAAGAAGACATTGGAGAAAATATTTTGATCTCTAATGCTTAGGGCAATAAATCTATTAGTTTATAGTCTTTCATAAACTTTATGAAGCATTGTAATTCTGATATTTCATTTTTATGGCAAACAATGTAATGAAAAAAGAAGAGTCATGTATGAGACATTAATCAAAGCTTATGACAAACACCACACAATGAATAGGTTCTGGCTCAACGTAAAGCAGTTCTCATTTAATTACACATCTAATTTAATTGCATTCATCAAATCTAGGGGATGTGATTATGTTTAACCAAACATCACCCACATATTAAGTAGATATGTAGAGAAAATGGCTCTGCCGAATTAATAATTTAACAACAGCCTTAGTTTACACAACAAAGCAATCTCATGTTCTTTTTACAAATTGAACCTGAGAACAACCCCAAGTCATACAACAATAAAAACTGAGTTTGTACACAGCAAATATATTCTGTAATTTAAAAATATATGTAGTACAGGGCTTCATTCTAAGGACTGTCTTAAATGAGAACTGTCTGTTGCTCTCTACAGGTTTGCAGGATGTAAGTTTATTTTTTCTTTACGCTATAATCCAGCAAAGAGACAGAAAAAACCCAACCCTTTCTTTATTTTCAAGCAGCAATGTTGATGAGCCTGGACATCATACACAGTTCTGATCTGATAAGAACCAGTCACAACTCAGATTATGCAAGAATCTGAATAATCAGTCTTTATGACAACTAGACTTACTGTTGAAAGATTCAAATGTTCTAACTTATTTAGCCTTATTTACTTTGTCTATGTCTGACTCTGCATGCAGCCTAAGTCGGGAGATGAAAGGTTCAAAGAAGTCTTAAGCTGGTCATACACTATTAGAATTTCATTAGAAAATTTGTGTTTTAAGAATGGTTGTTCTTTTTAAAATGGTTAGTGTGGCACATTGTCCCCCTAAAAAATGCAGTAAAATAGTGCTCAGGATTTTTTTTAAGGTTTTTTTGGCATTTGCAAAAAAATGCTACTAAAATACAACATGAGTTATTTTATGAAGTCTTGCAGTATTTTAGTAGTGAAAACATGCGTTAATTTAACGCCTGGCACTAACCGGAATATTTATTTATAATTAATTAGCATTGTTAAGGAGCAGGCGGCCGCCTGCATCCTTAACAACCGTTAAACAACATGGTTGTTAAGGAGCCAGCGGATGCTGCATCCCTAACAACTAATGAGTCATAAGTCGTCAGCGGGATCCTCCGCTTACAGCTGCATCAAAAAAAAAAAAAAAGAAGAATTGCCGGCAATAAAAAAAAAAATTAGGAAAAGACAGCATAGACAGAGCCCCCCCAAAGCACCTGCCATGTGCTTGCTCGTCCCATCCCTTTCCTGACCTGCTGGGCTGCATGCTTGGATAAGGGTCTGGTATGGATCCCGCCCCATACCCGAATGGCCTGGTATGCATTGGGGAGGAGGGCTGTCAGCGGGTTGCATTTAGTTATTTATTTCCTTTTGTGAATGGATTTTAACACTTGTTTTCAGCATTTATCTGTAAATACCACACACATGGTCTAGTGAATTGACAGTTTCAGGATCACATGAGATGTTTAGGGAAAATGTGTCCTGACACCTAAATAGCTCATGCGAGTCAATGGAGCCCATTGACGTTTGTTTATATTCACAGTGAAGAGAAAATTTAAAGGACCAGGATGAACATTTTTGAACAAATTACTTTCTAAAGCCTCATACACACGATCAGACTTCCATCTGACTTTTCTGTGGATTTTGGTCCGAAGGGCGTTGGCCGTGAACTTGCATACACACGGCAGAACATTTTCAGACAACTTTCACCAAATCACGTGGTTTTTCAGATCTTTACCGCCACCCTTTGGGCAACTTCTGCTATTGTTGTCTGATCTTTAGCATTGGTTCTGAGCATGCGTGTTTATACTTTGAACTTTAGTCATATGGACATGTGTACACACGATCGGATTAACCTCCATCGGACATTTGTTGCCGGAAAGATTGAGAGCATGCACAGCGAACATTTGTCCGTTGAAAAACCGAAAACAATTGTCCGATGGAGCGATAAAACAGGTCCGTCGGACCGTTGTTGTCAAAAAGTCCGATCGGGTGTATGGGCCTTAACAGTGAATGTGGTTTTGTTTGGGAAAGTCCATTCACACCAAAATCGAATGTAAAATACATTTTTTTGAAGTAGTTTTAAAATGGCATTCATCAAGTTATTGAATGTACAGGAGGATTTTTGTATGCATGCTTGTACAAACATTTTCTAAAAAATCTAATAGTGTACTCAAGCTTTAAAGTTGCCACCCAAATAATTGTTTGATCTCATGATCTCGTATGGTGTCTGATAGCTACTGAATTAGTGAACGAACAAGTGTAAGGTCAAGTTATGTTGGGCTTAGGTATCAGTCAGAAAACTCATCAATTATGCTAAATGTCAAGACTTACATATGAAAAAATTATATTTTCTAGTTTGTAAACAAAAAAAAGAAAAATTCATATTTTCTCATGTTCAAGCACGTTCTACTTTGTCCAAATTGTTATTTTTTTTAAAAACTGAAAAGAGCTGACTCATGAGATCTTTAGGGTGAATAAAGGTGTGGCTACAGTTGCGATCCTTGTTGTTCATTTTAGCCTGGTCGCCAACTGCACCCTGACCTTGATGTCAACCCCCTCCCCCTTTACTCGTCCTTGTTTATCCAGTTTTTACTGCCCCCTGCATAGACTTTTTATAATGTAGATCACGCCAAGCAGGTATGTCCTGCAGCAGAGCTGTACAGGGAAGCTGTTGATGGTTAGTATAGACTGCAGTGAAACTTTCCCATACTGTATATGCCCTGTTATGGTTCTGTGATTTATGATGTCCCATGGCAAGTACAGGGTATGCATGGGAAGCATGAATGTCTACATTTGACCTACAGTTGACCACCCTCTGAGCTGCATTTGACCTCCTTCTAAGCTCCATCATCTTGTTTCTTGATATTTTTGCATCCCCTTACATTATAGAGGAAGAGAAGCAAGTTTTGACAAAAAAAGCCATAAGACACATTTCGTAACTAAAACAAGATCATTTTAAAGCCAGCCCTTCGGTTATAAGGGTAATATACTTATATAAAAATTAAAAAAAAACACAAAGGCAAATGAACAAAATAAAAAAATAACTATAATAATAACTATGAATAACTTTGAATCATGGAAGAAAAATAGTTGAAAAAAAAAAAAAGAAGGCCCTCTGCATTTATAGTTGCGATGCTTTCAAAGCCTGTCTCCTGATTCATCTTCACTAAGTAGGTTACATTTTTTTCTTTAATAATTCATTTTCCTTTACCCCAGAAAGCAAGCATTGTTATTTGCTTTTATTTTCACATTGTTCAGTTGTAGGACCAAAAGCCTGTTTTAAGCCTTTGTCCACAACAAAGGTAAAATGCTCTAGGCCGTGGTGGTTTTCCTGTATAGCACATAGGGAAGATTATTGTATGTGTGTATGGCTTACAACAGAATGTACAATGAATCCACTTGTAAAAAAAAAAAAAGTCTCTACAGAAAATTATATAATTGGATTCATTATTTCCAATGTAATAGCGCATTTATTCATTTACTATAGTCTCGGCTACTATGTGGCTTCATTCCACTGCTTTGACTAATTGTAGATGAAATAAGGTGCCTGTTGTTTTTATTTCTCTCCACAGCTGCGTATATGAAAGCAATTTCGCTGTAGATGACACGGAGGGGACTTTGGCATATGGAAAAAAGGCATTATTTGGATATAACGTTTCCTGAGAAACTTACTGAAATATCCCCTGTGGAGCTTCTGTTTGTAAGAAGTCTCAAAGGTTGGGAAGATAAGAAAGAATCACTTTTATAAAGATGGTGTGTTTAGCTCTGCTACTTTACATACTCTGCAAATCTGAATTTTTCATAACAACATTTGTCTAAGCCCAAAAAAACCTACTGAATATAAATATCAATCTAGAAATATAACCAAACTAAAACAAAATTACGGTATAGCAATGCAGGTAAAATTTTTAATTATTGTTTTAAACCTGCATTATTGACGATGGATTTACATCAAGGGAGACAATGTTTTTTTTAATAAAGTATTTGGAAAAATGTTGGGTGAATGGGTACTATGTACCCCATACTCATTTGCATGGGAGGGGCCAGGATCTGGGGGTCCTCTTGTTAAAGGGGGCTTCCAGATTCCGATAAGCCCTCAGCCCGCAGTCCCCAACAACCAAAGCCCAGGGTTGTCGGGGAAAGACCCTTGTCCCCATGTTAAACAACATGCTTAGCTCCCTCTGCCCCAAAGCATGCGGCCTGGTATGGTTCAGGAGGGGGGTGCTCGCTCATCCCCCTCCTTTCCTGACCTGCCAGGCTGCATGCTCAAATAAGGGTCTGGTATGGATTTTGATGGGGACCCACGCTGTTTTTTTTTTTTATTTTGGCATAGGGTTCCCCTAAAATCCATACCAGACCTGAAGGGCGAACACCCTGCAAATTTGGGTGTACGTCGAACAGGCAAATGTTTGGCCCGAACTCATGCTCGGGCCGAACCGTTCGCCCAACACTAAATAAATATATAAAAGTTTCCTATATAGCCAAGTGCAAGCAGCAGTTGTATGTTATCAGTAAGGACAGGCTAGGACAGGAGCCATCTGAGCTGGCTGGCAATTTTTGTAAATATAACAGGAAGTGATCCATCTATAGCAAAATGATGCTTTTACTTGCTGTTTTAAAGTGGTTGTAAACCCTCACATATACCCAGTGAAGTGAACAGCCTCATATGATTCACAGGGATGAAACAAATCCTCCTACATTGGTTTTACTTGTTTACCTGCAGTCTTCTCTAGCCTACACCCCTTCAAAAGGACAGAAAAGTGTTAAAATCTTCATTTGTCAGAAGCACAGAGGAGGGGGCAGAGAGGCTGCAGTAACAGTGTGTGAGAGCTGATTGTAGGAAAGGCACACAGCCCCCGCCACATAGCGAAAAACTGTGTTTTAAATAGACAAGCTGTTGGCTGAGCCCCCCCCCCCCCCCACACACACACACATACACACACAAATTTGTCTCATGTGTTGGGAAAACTTCTCAGAAGTGACTCATGCTGATAACAGAGGAACGAAGCACCAGAGAGAAACAACACTTAGAGATTTGGAGAGAGATACGTAAACACTATAGATATATGTGCTTTGCTCAGATTCCATGACTGAGGTTTACAACCTTTTTAAAGTCAAATTTCTTCAGTTTTAACACATTCTTAAATTCAAATGTTTATGTTTTAGCACAGTCTTGAAAATTACAGACTTTGAATTCCTAGCATTCCAACCTAATTGTGCCACATCGGTGTGATAGAGCTGAATGTTTTCTTTTGCTTTCACCATTACATTAGCTTTCAACATGTAGATATCTATATTTAGGGTTTAGGGCAGGAAGCATTCTCGCAGTGCTTTACACTTCCCAGCATACAGCATGAAAGTGTAACTTAAAAGCTCTGACCATGGGTTGTCATAAACAAAGAAGGTGGAAATATATTTACTACAAGTGATTACAAACCTAATTATGAATGACAAGTCTCAAAGAAGTGTCCAGGAAATGTTACTTGCAGGTCTAGACAATTTACTGAAACAGAAAAAGATCCTTCTTTATCTTAACCCTGATGTAAAGATTTAAGATGCCTCTTGATGTGTACATCTTCTTCCTTCCACTCAATTTATATTGTCTCAGCACTGGTGCCACTTTTTGCTACTTTTTCTTACAATGGGCACTCCTGGCATGCAGCCATTTCCTGACTTTGTCTAACGTGGCAAGCCACTGCTTCTATCCACTCTGTGTCCTCCAATGCGCACAATCAGTGTGTGTCCTACCCAGATCTTCAGGGATGTGACACTCTCTGGCCAGAAGTGAGTAGTTGTAATAGGGGCGTGAAAATGAGTGTTGGCCACATTGGAGCTTTTACTTAATAAAAAAAAAAAAAGGTGAGGATTCAATTCTACTTAGATTTAAAGTGATTGTACAGTCTGTATTTAAAAATAAATAAATAAAATAAACATGTTATACTTACCTCCTCTGTGCAGTGGTTTTGCACAGGACAGCCTGGATCCTCCTCTTCTCGGGTCCCTCTTCTGCACTCTGGTCCCCTCCCTCCTGTTGAGTGCCCCCAACCGCAAGCAGCTTGCTATGGGGTCACCTGAGCCAAGCTGCAGCTCCGTATGTCCATTCAGACACAGAGCTGCGGTTCAGCCCCGTCCCCTCTCTCTTCTGATTGGCTAACTGACTTTGATTGACAGCAGCGGGAGCCAATGGCACCGCTGCTGTGTCTCAGCCAATCAGAAGGGAGGATGGCCAAGGGACCCGTGGACTTCGCTGGATAGAGATGGGGCTCAGGTAAGTTTTAGGAAAGCTGAGGGGCTGCTGCACACTGAAGGTTTTTTATCTATTCCGATCGTCTGTACCATTCCGACGCGCAAAATTCTTACACATGCTCGGAAGCATTGAACTTGATTTTCTCAGCTAGTCGTAGTGTTGTACGTCCCCGCGTTCGTGACGGTCGAAGGTTCAGAGAACTATTGTGTGACCGTGTGTATGCAAGCCAAGCTTGAGCGGAATTCCGTCGGAAAAGCCATCCAAGATTTTTCCAATGGAAAATCCGCTCGTGTGTACGCGGCATAAGTGCGTTGACACCACTGCACCTGTAGTTTATTGACACTTCCTCTTTGAACCAAAGGTCCATACTTTAATATGGAACAGCAGCTGCAGAAATAGTCTACAGGTAAACAACAGGTGTCAGGCAGGAGCTTACTTATTGCTCTTATCCAATGGTCATAGAAATCATTAGGGTGCCAATAAGCTGATTGCATAATACATTTCCAGTGTCAAGGTCTGCAGCCTTGCTTTGAGATATAGAGAATAGAGAACCCTTGGCTGCCTTGAGAGCCTGTCCATAACCATCATGTATCTCTTACCAGTTTACCAGGTTAGCTGCTCAACTAACAGCACAGTGTTGCTGTGAATGCTCTGAGCGATCTCAGGGTCTGGTGTGGTAGAGGTGCAGGCAAGGTCCGGGCACATGGTTCTGGCCTACTCATGATGGTCTCCTGATAGATGTTCTCTCAGCTACATGGAGGCTGGGATGCGGTTCAATTGTAGGCCTGAAGGAGCAGCAGGCGCACCCCTTCCAAGGGCAGAAGCTATAAGCAAGCAGTGTGTAGGGGAACTCCTGTATGGTTAGGTCGCCAAGCTAAAACAGAGCCAAGCTAAAATGCAGTTATACAAGTAGTTTTGCTGCCAGCAAGATCCTACATAAAATCTTGTCCGCACTCTGTACATTATATGCCCTGTGTGCATGGAGCCTTGAACTATTCATGGCATATAGATAAAAACTTACAAATAAAATGTTGCAGGTTTGAAACCGAGGCTTAGTTTATAAAACGTGCCTATTCTTTAGAATAACAACAATTGTAAGATTAGCCATATATGAACAGATTTTACAAGAGTAATGCCTTCATGCCCTTTTCATCCTTTAGTGAATTCCTACAAAGCTGAATGGTCTCCCAGTAGTCACAAGCAATGGCTATATCTGCTGATTTGTTAGACAATATTGGGTCGCTCAGGCATATTATATTCTTACCTGGTATGTGGAAGTCATTCTGCAGGGCAAGGGATCTGGGAACACCACTAAGAAAAGAAGATTGCTTTCTCTTGCCTTGGACTGTCCTTGGAGGCCTATATTTGCCCTTAGCATGCAGATTTTCATATGATTCACTCACATTGTAGGAACCAGGGGGTGGTGCATCCTAAAATAGAATTCAAAGAGAAAATTGTAAATAAAAATGATTTTATGTGTTCAGATTAAGAAATCTATAAAGCACATTGTTAATAACCTTTGCTGGCTGCTCTAGCAAATGCCCTAGGAGATTCATGTGTCAAAGTACCGTAGTTGTTGGCATGCCTGAGCCCAATGACCTGCTGAGCTTTTGTCAGTATTTATTAAATTTGATAGAATGAAACTAAAGGTAACTGATACCCATTTTTGCAATAGTCAGTGGCAGAATATTTTGCAGTATTAACAATGCAAACCCTTTTATTCAGAAGGCTCCGACAGAGTGTGGGGATACAGCTAAAACGTGAGTATGTCACATTGTCCCCATACCCAAAAGCACTTAGTATTTACTGATGGCTGCTATGGAGTAGTCAAAAAGTAAGCATCAGTAGGTGGTGAGTTTTTCTCACAGGGAAACCTGTCACTTTGCCCTGACTGAACTATTTCAGGGGGTTTCCCTCAATTACTGTCCTAGTGACCACAAGGACCACAGGGTGAGTACATGGATTGAAAACTGGCTACAAGGGCGAGTTCAGAGGGTGGTGATTAATGGGGAGTACTCGGAATGGTCAGGGGTGGGTAGTGGGGTCCCCCAGGGTTCTGTGCTGGGACCAGTCCTATTTAATTTGTTCATAAACAACCTGAATGAATGATTTGTATAGCGCTGCAAATGCAAACTGAATCGCCTCAAGGCGCTTGTCTGCTCTTGTTGTCCTGCGATATTAGAAGAGGTGGGTCTTGAGTTTTTTCCTGAAGGCCTGATGGTTTTCTTCCAAGCGGATGTTGTTTGGTAGAGCATTCCATAGCCGAGGTCCCTGTACTGCAAATCTTCGTTCTCCCTTCGATTTGTAGCGGGCTTTGGGGATGAGAAGGCGATTTTGGTCTGTCGATCGAAGTCTGCGATTCGGTATGTATTTTTCTATTTTCTCAAAAAGGTATTGTGGAGCATTTCCTTGTGTACATTTGTGGGTGAGGCAGAGGGTCTTGAATGTGATCCTATCTTTTACCGTAAAACAATGAAGGGACCTCAGGGATGGGGAGATGGATTCCCATGGTTTCTTTCCGGTGACTAATCTTGCTGCTGCGTTTTGGACTTTGTAGGCGTGCAATCTGGTAATCCGGTAATCCTATGTAGAGGGAGTTTGCGTAGTCGAGGCGCAAATTGATGATGGTTCCTACTACTACCTCCTTTTCTGGGATGAAAGGAATGAGTCTGCGAAGCATGCGGAGGAGATGATGGGATCCGCTGATTACTGCTCCTATTTGTGCATCCATGGTCATCTCTGAATCAAAGATGACTCAGAGGCTTTTGGCTTTGCTTGGGAGGATGGTCTGTCCCAGGATGGTTGGTGGGATCCATGAGGTCTTCGTATAGGAGGATAAACAGTTCAATCTCTGTATTTGCGGACGATACTAAGTTGAGCAGGCCAATAAATTCTACGCAGGATGTGGAAACCTTACAAAAAGATCTGAACAAATTAATGGGGTGGGCAACTACATGGCAAATGAGGTTTAATGTAGAAAAATGTAAAATAATGCATTTGGGTGGCAAAAATATGAATGCAATCTATACACTGGGGAGAGAACCTCTGGGGGAATCTAGGATTAAAAAGGACCTGGGGGTCCTAGTAAATGATAGGCTCAGCAGTGGCATGCAATACCAAGCTGCTGCTAACAAAGCAAACAGAATATTGGCATGCATTAAAAAGGGGATTAATTCCAGAGATAAAATGATTATTCTCCCACTCTACAAGAATCTGGTCCGGCCTCACCTGGAGTATGCTGTCCAGTTCCGGGCACCAGCCCTCAGGAAGGATGTACTGGAAATGGAGCGAGTACAAAGAAGGACAACAAAGCTAATAAAGGGTCTGGAGGATATTAGTTATGAAGAAAGGTTGCGAGCACTGAACTTATTCTCTTTGGAGGAGAGACGCTTGAGAGGGGATATGATTTAAATTTACAAATACCGCACTGGTGACCCCACAATAAGGATAAAACTTTTTCATGGAAGGGATTTTAACACGACACGTGGCCACCTATTAGAAGGAAAGAGGTGTAACCTTAAACTACGTAGAGGGTTCTTTACTGTAAGAGTGGCAAGGATGTTGAATTCCCTTCCACAGGTGGTGGTCTCAGTGGGGAGCATCGATAGTTTCAAAAAACTATTAGCTAAGCACCTGAACGACCGCAACATACAGGGGTATACAATGTAACACTGACATATAATAACACACACAGGTTAGACTTGATGGACTTTTTTTTCAACCTCACCTACTATGATATTGCTGCAATATGATTTGTACATTCCAGTGGCGGAAGGTGCTCAAAATGTTTGGGGGGCGCAAACAAACTGAAAAATTCTGAAAAACAAACACAAATTGCAGCCTTGCTGTACCCATCAAATGCAGCCACTGTGCCCATCAATTGCAGCCACTGTGCCATCAAATGCAGCCACTGTGCCCATCAAACGCAGCCACTGTGCCCATCAAATGCAGCCACTGTGCCATCAAATGCCGCCACTGTGCCCTTCAAGTGCTGCCACTGTGCCCATCAAAAGCAGCCACTGTGCCCCATCAAATGCTGCCACTGTGCCCCATCAAATGACAAAACTGTACCCATCAAATGCCACCACTGTGCCCATCAAAAGTTCCACTGTGACCCCCCCGACCGTTTGCCGTCTGCCCAGTCGTTATCCTATCTCAGTGGCGGGTCAGGCAGCGTGTGACAGCGGCGAGCTGTGGGACCTTGCAGCGGGTCAGACAGCAGCGATCTGTGTCCTCCATGCGTCTCATCCCCTCCTCCTGAAAGGCGTCCAATAGCAGCGCCTGTCCTTTCAGCCAGTGCCTGTCCTTTCAGCTGGTGACGGGTAATAGACCCGCACTTCCTGATTGGCGGAGAGGCGGTTCAGTGTTAGAAAAGTGAATATTCATTTGCTTTTCTAACACACCTGGGTGGACTCTGAGCGCAAAGCTTTGCGCTCTGAGTTCACCTTTTTTAAAGTCTATTAGAGCCTTTGGCTCTAATTAGGTGCTCCAAAATACACCCCCGCCACTGTAATTCAGGCGTCTGGTGTCCAAAAAGGCCTGACGCCTGAATAGGGGGTGGCAGCGGCGGCCATGGAAAGATTCATGCAATGCATGAATCTATCCATTGTTCATACAGGGGGGTGGCTGGAGAGAGGGGGTGACGCCCGTGCGCCCTTAATGGATGCACCGACACTTGTACATTCTTTGTTGACTGTCTTCACCATATATTCATGTGGAGGCTCCACTAGTGCCTGTAATACTATTACTGTGTAACCAGGAATTTAGTTTACAACAAAGGTTTGGTGACCAGGAGAGCAGGAAGTGAAATGAAAAATATCCCCAAATTTCAAAGGGGACTTAACCTATACCTAATGTATCTAAAATGACTGCCTGTTCCACAAAAGAAAAGATGTTCTCTGCTACAGTCAGGTTCTGCCTTATTACATAAGCAAAACTCCAGACTAACTTATAAATATGCAGATTACCTGTATATACAGTATCTCACAAAAATGAGTACACCCCTCACATTTTTGTAAATATTTTATAATATCTTTTCATGTGACAGCACTGAAGAAATTACACTTTGCTACAATGTAAAGTAGTGAGTGTATAGCTTGTATAACAATGTAAATTTGCTGTCAATTCAAAATAACACAACACACAGCCATTAATGTCTACACCACTGGCAACAAAGTGAGTACACCCCTAAGTGAAAATGTCCAAATTGGGCCCAATTAGCCATTTTCCCTCCCCAGTGTCATGTGACTGAAACTGAGCTGCAGCACAGTGGCCAAGACCATACAGCGGTTTAACGGGACAGATTCCACTCAGAATAGGCCTAGGCATGGTCGACCAAAGAAGTTGAGTGCACGTGCTCAGCGTCATATCCAGGGGTTGTCTTTGGGAAATAGACGTACGAGTGCTGCCAGCATTGCTGCAGAGATTGAAGGGGTGGTGGGTCAGCCTGTCAGTGTTCAGACCATATGTCACACACTGCATCAAATTGGTCTGCATGGCTGTCGTCCCAGCAGGAAGCCTCTTCTAATGATGATACACAAGAAAGCCAGCAAACAGTTTGCTGAAGACAATTACTGGATTACTGGATTACTGGAACCATGTCCTATGGTCTGATGAGACCAAGATAAACGTATTTGGTTCAGATGGTGTCAAGCGTGTGTGGTGGCAACCAGGTGAGGAGTACAAAAGACAAGTGTGCCTTGCCTACAGTCAAGCATGGTGGTGGGAGTGTCATGGTCTGGGGCTGCATGAGTCTCTAACATCCACCAGCTCCGTGATGTCTTCATGGAAGAGTGGAAGAGGACTCCAGTGACAACCTGTGAAGATCTGGTGAACTCCATGCCCAAGAAGGTTAAGGCAGTGCTGGAAAATAATGGTGGCCACACAAAATATTGACACTTTGGGCCCAATTTGGAAATTTTCACTTAGAGGTGTACTCACTTTCGTTGTCAGCGGTTTAGACATTAGACATTAATGGCTGTGTGTTGAGTTATTTTGAGGGGACAGCAAATTTACACTGTTATACAAGCTGCACACTCACTACTTTACATTGTAACAACTTAACATTGTAGCAAAGTGGCATTTCTTCAGAGTTGTCACATGAAAAAATATAATCAAATATTTACAAAAATGTGAGGGGTGTACTCACTTTTGTGAGATACTGTATGTGACCGGTTTTACCTATCAGTATTTTGAATGACACAACTCTGCCACACCTTATAACCGATAGGTTGATTTCTGGTTTAGCGTTACAGCTTCCTGTATTGACTTCAGCTATTTTTTTATTCAGCGCTCAGGTACAATCCCCCACCACAACTTGTGAAGCACATTAGCTTTTATAGTGATGGTGTTTTTTTTTTTTATATATATTCCTGTATTGACTGGATGGACAACCAATCAACAGTATGATGGTAAGTTACTGCCTAGTAAGCAGGCTGGAGGCAAATGCCGCGTACACACGAGTGGATTTTCCGTCGGAAAAATCTTGGATGTTTTTTCAGACGGAATTCCGCTCAAGCTTGGCTTGCATACACACGGTCACACAAAAGTTCACTGAACTTTCGACCGTCAAAAACGCGGTGACGTACAACACTAAGATGAGCCAAGAAAATCAAGTCCAATGCTTCTGAAAATGCGTCAAATTGTTTCCAAGCATGTGTAGGAATTTTGTGCGTCGGAATTGCTACAGACGATTGGAATTTCCAATCTGAACTTTTTCCGACCGACAAATTGAGACCCTGCTCTCAATCTTTTGCTGGCTGGCGGAATTTCCGATCGTGTGTACGCGGCAAAAGAGGTTACAGAGGAAGCTGAAAAGCTGAAGAAAATGGGGGAGAACAGGCATATTAAAGAAAACCTGTCATCAAAAAAAATATAAAAGGTTGCTGTTATGACCTTCATCTGGAGAAAAGACAGACATGCTGAACTTTGACTTCTATACTTTCTGAGTCAAAGGTCCAAAAGAAGATGACAAGAGGATAGCAAGTGAAGTCAGAACTCCTGATACGCATACTTGTTCCAGGTCAGTAACTAAAAGTACTGAAGACATTGGGTCAGCATGAAAATCAAGGTAGTGAGCATTTTCAGAGACAAGCTAGAAATGGCAAACTCTATATTTCTCTCGTGATTGCTTCCTTTAACCATTGCACATATAATTCTAGGACTAGAACTTCCACTGTTATAAATAATTCAGCACCATGGGGCACATTCGTATCATTAGTTAATTTCAACGTGAGAAAGTCAAAAGTTCTGAATTCCTAAATTATGTATCACAGACACTGGCTGGAAGTCAGATAGATGTATAATGTAATCTGGGCATTTCATTATATTAGTGTCACTATTTTGACATAATTCTTAATAATCAGAGAGAAAATGTTTCAGTTTTCAACCCTAATAGCTGACATTTCTGTATGAGTTGTCATTTTAATGCTTAGATACATGAGGTCACATTATAGGATGCCAGTACTCACTAAGATACACTGACTACAAAATGCTCATGTTCAATTTTCCCACAGTGCTAATGAACCATGTAATATTAATAGTTTAATCACAATGTATAAGCCACCCAGCATTTACTGAACTCAATAGAAGTCTATGTCTGCCATAGCTGTATAGAATAGAAAGGCACTGCAGGGTTCTGTTACACACTTCTGAGCTGAGAGTTTCTCTCTTTTTTTTGCCTTCCCCGATTGCACTTGCAGCGCACATGTCACACACACACACATCACTGTGCCCTCCTTCCTTCAAGAACTACAGCTCTGGCATTGAAGGTATGTGGGAAGACGTTGTCAGTCCTTCCTCTCCAGCAAAGTACCAGTGTGACTATGCCATCCTGCTGTGCTAACTGTAATTGGATGTTCTCTGCAAGGGAAAATACACCACTACAGCATCAACTGCAAAAGTATAATGCATATAGTATATTCATTATCTAAACTTTGCTAAATTTAAGGATTGCTGGGGGGTAAAGGTGATACTCCTGTTGGGAATTGGGAAGCCTTTTAGCAATAATTTAAAGCGGAGTTCCACCCAAAAATTGAACTTCCGCTTTAAGTGATGGTGGCCACAATTGGCATGTCTTCTTTTTTGGGGGGGGGGGGGAGCGGATACCCTCTTTTTAGAGGCACTAAGCTCCCACCTCCTCCCAGCACCAGAAGGAAGTTCACCTCTCCCTCCCTGCAATCTTCTGGGACACGTCACAGATCCCAGAAGATTGCCCAGTGTTCCATCAGATTAGGCAACCCATCAGAATGTGTAACGGAAGTGACGTTCATCGCCGCCATCTAGCTACACCCCGCATTCCTCCACAGTAAGGATACAGCTAGAAGGGGGCAACCGGAGTTTTGCATTTTACACTTATTTTTAACAGTAAACTGAGTTTATATAGTGAAATACAGTACTTAGAACTCAGTCTGACTGTTTAGATCAGGGATATGCAATTAGCGGACCTGCAGCTGTTGCAGAACTACAACTCCCATGAGGCATAGCAAGACTCTGACAGCCACAAGCATGACACCCAGAGGCAGAGGCATGATGGGACTTGTAGTTTAGCAACAGCTGCAGGTCCGCTAATTGCATATCCCCGGTTTAGATGTTGAATTTTAAAAGCAGCGGCAAGCCTGCTGATCTCACAGGTTTGCTAATCTGACAGAAGATCGCTGCTTTTAAAATTCAACATCTAAACATTTACACAGAGTTCTAAGTACTGTATTTCAATATATAAACTCAGTTTACTGTTAAAAAAAGTGTAAAATACAAAACTCTGGTGGGTGTAACAAGCTGTCCACTTGCCCCCTTCTTAGTGTATCCTTACCGTGAAGAAGTGCAGGGTGTAGCAAGATGGCGGTGACGAAACTTCACTTCCGTTACAAATTCTGACGGGTCGCCTAATCTGACAGAACAGTGGGCATTAACAGCACACGGCTCGCACAGTTTCAATGCCGGTGTCTTGACGAAAAAGGTCCCCCGGCGGATAATGCCCCCCCTGTACTGCACAGGCGCAGCGCTTGCGCAGTACGAACGACGACGGAGCCACCGAAAGTCTCCGAAGATAAACAGCTGATCGGCAGCTCTACACGGCGCCTGCGCACTACATTCTGCCCTGAGTCCAGGTTCAAGCCCCATCATCCAAGTGGACATAGAGTTAGAATATAAATATGCCGAGTGCAGCAATGCCGTGCCCGAAGTGTGGCAAGCTAAGCGAGCCCGTGAGGGGCCCTGTGTCTTAAAACAGTGTTGGAACGTAGGCGCCGTGTACAGCTGACTCACAGCTGTTCAGCTTCGGCTATTTTCGGCGGCTCCGTTGTGGTTCGTACTATTCAAGCGCTGTGCCTGCGCAGTACAGGGGGGTCATTATCCACGGGGGGGACCTTTCTCAGCAGAACACTGGCGATGCAGAGAGGAGGGGGAGAGGAGCGGGGCTTCGTTCGCCCGCATTGCTGGATCGCGGAACAGGTGAGTGGCTGTCTAATTATTAAATGTCAGCAGCTACACTTTTTGTAGCTGCTGACTTTTAAATGGGTGGAACTCCGCTTTAAGCACTCCAAAGAAAGTTATCCAGGAAGGGACTTGTTGGCAGGTTCAACAGGTAAGAAGTTGGGAGATGAAGAGGGAACAGAGCAATGGAAAGTATGTAAAAGTTCACATAGAGGGATGTACTATATACTATATACATTGACAAAAAATTATTTTGGACATACACTTTATATTGTGATGCGGAGAGAAGCTCAGTACTTACACCATGGCAACATGCTGAGTATATATATATATATGTGGTGGGTTTTGTTCAAGTGTAGTGCTTTCCCAGTGAGTTTACCCCAGCCACGTAATCCTGTAAAAAAAAAGTGACACAATACAAACAGTTGCTCTCACATGGGTTTCCACCATCACTTCCAAAACAATGTCCTTAAGCCTTCTGGCTTGCTTTTGCAGTGCTGTTGCTCAGGCCTTATTCTTAGGCCTCTGGCATGGTCCCTTAGACCAGTGGTCATCAACCCTGTCCTCAGGGCCCACTAACAGGCCAGGTTTGCCAGATAACTGAAATACATCACAGGTGGTATCATTTTCTGCTCAGTAATTGCAGTATTCTAGTCTGCATCTCCCCAAGGTAATACATTAAACCTGGCCTGTTAGTGGGCCCTGAAGACAGGGTTGATTACCACTGCCTTAGACCACCTCACAACACCCCTGTGCTTACATGCACCATCTCCACTTCTTGCAGCTCTCTCTGCACACTCACAGCTCCCTGGTGATCTGCCCCCCAGGCGTACAGCCTATGTCTGTTCACAGATCTGTATGATACAGACATGCACACCTCTGATGGCTCCCTTGCAGCCTCATGAACTTCTCGGAAGGGTGGAGGCCTGAGCTGCTGTCAAGCCTTTGAATTTAAAGGGTGTGCACACCCACACACACACACAGCCTGCTGGTTTCTGGTAAAACCTGGTCATGAGTTAAAGGCTTCATTCCACCTAAGACTCTTTGAAGCCTTTGGACTTCGGAACCCAATCCGGGAATTACAAAACCCCTAGGAAGCTGAAAAAACAACTTTCTCAACTCAGTACCAACATTCTGGAGCCCCTCAAACTTTATCCTTCAGAACTCTTATTATTTTTACCTCTCACACAGTGGCAGAGTCTAGCAATGTCACAATATACTGTAATTAGTGTTTAAATCCAAAATGTATTTAAATATATAACTGAACTTGTTCTTCCTTCCTGTGGAAAAAGGCTGTCCAATTTGCTTAAATAAGACAACTGCTTTCAAGTGCCGATATTTCTATGATTTTAGTCATTGAAAGGGATATTAAAAGAGAAAGTCTAGACTTGTGGTAAAAAATGCAATAGGGTTTTATTTTAAATGCAGTGTCAAAGTTTTAAAAGTGCTATTTCTTTTATTATAGCAGCAAAGCAATTATCTACAACAGGATTCATAGTTACTAGAATTGCGATGTGACATTTATAGTCATAAAAGTGTTTCGATGATATTGAATAAATACCCAAGTGCGAAATGAAAGAAAGAAAAAGTTCAGATAGACTTACGCAGAAGGCAGTATAAATTAATAAATCTGGGATATGGGAAATGATTAAAAAAAATTCCACTGAGAAAGTTCTGTGTTACCATGCTTTTCAAATAAATGGTGGCTGAATGAATGAAAATATATACAAATAGCAGCTGTAGAAAGATGATTATATTGATGAAGGCAGTATATTTGCTACACCAAAATCTTTTATGTGTCTTGTGAAATTCAGGTAGTATGCAGGGCTTTTCTACACGCGGGATTGCTAAATATTGATCAGTATGTGATTAACCCCTTCTTGATAGACACCATGGCCCTCAATTGTAAAGAATGCTGATTTTGTCAATACAAAGTTAAGTGTCTGTATAGCCAAAACTTTTTTTTTTTCAAAAACCTGCCAGGTTTGCTGCTATCCATGGGAGAGACTTATCCTTACTCATTTTCCCCAGGAACAATCTTTTACCAAACATGGAGTAAGGGAAACTCTCCAACAGCAACTCCGAAATAAAAATGTTTTTACTTTTAGTTAAGTAGGGGAAGACTAGAATGCCTGTGAGCTTATTAGGCCCTGTTCACATGGGCCTATTAGTTGCATGACCCATGCAGGGCTGTGTGTTACCGGCACGGGTATTTCATGCATCCCCTTTCCAGTAAGTAGTTCCATAGATGTGTATTGGGACACACGCCTGCACTGACACGGCCGCTGCGTCCCAATGTGACATCCATTTGGGTGCATGGCCCCGAATGCCTGTGCATCCCTGTGTCTGTAAAAGATGTCCCCGCATGGGGCCCATGGCTAATCGCCCTGTGTGAACAGAGCTTTATTGATGTTTCCCTGTTGTAGTTTTTTCCTCACTTTCAGTCTCATAAAAGTTTGTCCCCAGAACAGGAAGTGAGGGAAAACAGAGCCCTGGATAGCAGTAAAACATGATAAGCGGGTCTAACCCTTTCCATGCTTTTCACAACTAAAAATAAAAGAAAAGTTTTGTCTATTGATACACTTATAATAATATTTTGTTACTAATCAATTACAAATCTTCTGTAAACATGCAGCTCCAAAATATAAGTAATACGCATATGTAATAAATATTAATTATCAATTACATTAATACATATACACACACACACACTGCCTTACTAGGTGAAAAACTAGAGCCTAGTAAGACAAAATTTTAAATAAAAAATTGATTTTAAACCAGATCAGGACCACAGTTTTCCCAATACAGGCATACCCCACTTTTAAGTATGCAATGGGATTTATTTACTAAAGCTGAAAAGTGCAAAATCAGGCTCACTTCTGCATAGAATCCAATGAGCTTCTAACCCCAGCTTGTTCAATTAAGCTTTTGTAATAAAACATGGAAGCTCACTGGATTCTATGCAGAAGTGAGCCTGATTTTGCACTTTCCAGCTTTAGTAAATAAACCCCATTGTGTACTTAAAAGTGGGGTATGCCTGTACTAAGTATTATAATACTTTGAGTGATAAAACAGCCTGGTCTTCAAAGTCTGTAACTAGTGAATATATATATTACAGTATATATACATACTGTATATATATATATATATATATATATATATATATATATATTACAGTACATATATATACACGGTATATACTGTATATATACACCTGTATATACAGTATATATATATATATATATATATATAGAACATGCTTTGCAAGAAATATGGCACATATAGTCCAGTCTCAGAAACAAAAAAAATAGCAATAAGCTGCCTAAGGTCTATGAATCAAGAACCCAAGCAGCTTCCCAAATGAATGAGGAATAAAATGGAGATTGTGCCCCATGGATTGTATGGGCGAGGGATAAGGCCAAGTAGAGGAGTAAGAAACAGGTGTGAAAACACTTGTTTCTTACTCCTCTACTTGACCTTATCCCTCGCCCATACAACCCCCGGGGCACACGCTTCCATTTAGTCTCAGAAACAAAAATATGTATGGGAAAATCATAACATAAGAAACTTTAAAGCGGTTCTAAATCTAAACATTTTTTTACCTCGTAAAATGTAAAACTTCATTCCCTACTTAATCCAAACCAACCCACATACAACCCCCCACCCCTGGTCCTAAACACTTACCTGAGTCCTCTATCAACCCAGCACTGAGCCCAACTGTGTGTCTTCTCTCCAATTCCCTGCTTGCTCTCAAAGGCTACACTGAGAGCAGTGGAAGTCATTGGCTCCAGCTGCTGTCAGTCATATCCTTTGAGGAGGAAATAGGGGGGGCATGACTGAGCCGCGATGTGTGTGTCTAAAGCCACACAGCCTGGCTCAGGAGCTTACCTGCATGTGTGCCCCCATAGCACATGACTTGCTATGGGGGGAACACACAGAAGAGGAGGAGCGGAAAGCGGTAGAATATAAAAAATCCATTATCTAATGCAAAAAATTCACTCTAGGTAGTCCTTAGAAACTTAATCTGTAATAGTGGATCATGATGAAAACATGATGAAACAATCTGCCACTGTGTAAAGCAATTATCAGTGAAAGACATGATAGGCATACCCACATAGACCATCTGCCAAGGAGTGTTTCAATTATATAAACTGTGCCACAACTTCAGTGAAGTGCAATTGTGTTAGATTAGTCCAGTTCTGAGGCTGCAACTAGAAAGTAACAAGTCCCAGTGATTTCAAATCACATCAAGTAACCATCATAGCATTCCAAAAATGTCTCAGATCGCAAATCATGCGCAAATGGTATTGTAATGCCATGAGAGTCCAGAAGTCCAGAAAATTCCCAAGGTAGCAGAAAATAGGGGAATTAATCGCCACCGCCTAACCAGGTATAGAAATTTGTTATATGGACACAAGTGGATCTGAATACATAGTCTTTTTGATTCCAGTAAAATGTATACAAATATAGGAGTCGATTTTGGGGAATTTTTTTTATTAATATCTTGTTAAATTTTATATGTAACAATTTTATGTGTACTAAATTGTGTAACATGGTGTTACAAGCAGTTAGTTGTTGTATTGATTTTTGTATATTTTGACATAATATTGAGTCTTTATCAGGTTACTTTTTATATAACTTTTATACCAACTAAACAGAGCCTATGCTGTTGTTCCCAGCTTAATTCAGTTTTAGTAACTTTAGTAAAAAAACTATTATTACTTTCCAAGCTTTATTGTAAAATTAATATCTCCCAAATGTCCACCGTTTAGGAGATATTCCAGTGAGCAGCAGATGGTGGCATCACCGGTGCATTCACTTTGAAGCAACGGCATGCTCGTGCTATTCTTTCAGAGCTGTGTGCCCCGGCTGAGACTCCTGTATGCCTGCGTGGGAGTGACATCATCGCAACATGGCCACAGCCCACGAACCTGGAAGTATGACCGGGTGAAGATGAAATCCTCTGCAGCATTCACAGAGCCCTGCTGGAGGGCTTTCTGTTAAGGTAAGTTTTCAGGTAAGTCTTTCATAATGTGCTAGTATGCGATTTTTTTTTAATAGTAAGTTTACTACCACTTTAACAGATTCATTTGTTTTTCTTTTTGATAACCACTTGAAAGTGTGCTGGGGACTGCCTTTGTACTGCTTTAGGATACTAGAGACGACTTTTGAAAGTTTAATAGGATAATATACACTGCTCAAAAAAATTACAGGAACACTTTAAAAAAACACACCAGCTCTCAATGGGGAAAACTATCATGCTGCATATCTATACTGATATGGACTGGGTAATGGGTTAGGAATACAAGGATGCAATGTCGTTTTATGGAAATGAAAACTATCAACCTACAGAGAGAGGACTCAATTCAAAGACACCTGAAAATCAAAATGAAAAAATGATGCAGCAGGCTAGTCCATTTTGCTGAAATTTCATTGCAGCAGCTCAAAATGGCCCCCACGTGCTTGTGTGCATGCCTTACAATGTCGAGGCATGCTCCTAATGAGACAACGGATGGTGTCCTGGGGTATTTCCTCCCAGATCTGGACCAGGGCATCACTGAGCTCCTGAACAGACTGAGGTGAAACATAATGTCCTGGAGGTGTTCTATTTGATTTAGGTCAGGCGAGCATGGTATCGATGGTATCAATTCCTTCATCCTCCAGGAACTGGCTGCATACTCTCGTCAAATGAGGCCGGTCATTGTCCAAGAGGAATCCAGGACCCACTGCACCAGCGTATGGTCTGAAAATGGGTCCAAGGATTTCATCCTGATACCTAATGGCAGTCAGGGTGCAATTGTCTAGCCTGTAGAGGTCTGTGTGTCCCTCCATGGATATGCAACCCCAAACCATCACTGACCCACCACCAAACCGGTCATGCAGAACAATGTTACAAGCAGCATAACGTTCTCCGCGGCTTCTCCAGACCCTTCCACTTGTGTCACATGTGCTCAGGGTAGACCTGCTCTAATCTGTGAAAAGCACAGGGCGCCAGTGGCGGACTTGCCATATCTGGTGTTCAATGGCAAATGCCAATCAAGCTCCACGGTGGCAGGCAGTGAGCACAGGGCCCACTAGAGAACGTCGAGCCCTCAGACCACGCTCATGAAATCTGTTTCTGATTGTTTGGTCGGAGACATTCACACCAGTGGTCTGCTGGAGGTCATTTTGTAGGGCTCTGGCAGTGCACGTCCTGTTCCTCTTTGCACAAAGGAGCAGATACCGGTCCTGCTGATGGGTTAAGGACATTCTACAGCCCTGTCCAGCTCTCCTATAGTAACTACATGTCTCCTGGAATCTCCTCCATGCTCTTGAGATTGGGATGGGAGATACAGCAAACCTTTTGGCAATGGCATCCTGGAGGATTTGGACTGCCTGTGCAACCTCTTTAGGGTCCAGGTATCGCCTCATGCTACCAGTAGTGACACTGACCCTAGCCAAATGCAAAATTATGAAAAACAGTCAGAAAAGATAAGTTGGGGAAAAAATTGTCACTGGCCTCCACCTGTAAAACCATTCCTGCTTTGGAGGTCATCTCATTTTTGCCCATCTAGTGCACCTGTTGTTAATTTCATTAACACCAAAGCAGCTGATACTGATAAACAACCCCCTCTGCTACTTAACTGACCAGATCAATATCCCAGGAGTTTAATTAATTTGATGCTATTGTAGAGGGTGCTACACTATACTCTGATTAAAAAGTGTTCTTTTTTGCACAGTGTATAATGCCATATAATATATTGTATTTATTATGTAATGCCATTTAATGCAATTAGTCATTACTCCACATATTTCCAGGAAAAAACATTGAGTATGTAAAGCCCTGTTTTATTTTAGATAAAAAAAATGTATAAATATTATTAAAAAATATTTAAAAAATAAATCTTTATCTCCCTTTCTTTAGAAAACTACTCCACTCCAACCAAGAAGGACATCAATGGTACAATGTGGACTTCAGATGGAGTACCATAACTTATCTCTTTCTTGAAAGTGGCTTGTCCTATTATATGTACTTTATAAATACTAGCAAACTATGCTTTGCGGAAGTCACCTAGACAATGATATCAGTGAGACTATGTTAGTAAATAAGGCGATTCCTCAGTAAATTAAACAAAGGAAAACCACGTGTCCCTGGTCTAAATACAGTTTTTGAGAAACAGAGAATATTGTTGAAGTTGCTTTACTTTTCCCATTTAACAATTTCCTAGAGGCTTTATGGAGATAAGGATCCATAAAAAGTGTAAATAGTAGAAATACATAAACACAATTAGCACTTCTGCCTAGCAGCAGTCGCCGGTTCAAATCCCAAGTATGACACTCCCTGCCTGGAGTTTGCACGTTCTCCGTGTGTCTACGTGCGTTTCCTCCGGGTACTCTGGTTTCCACTCACACTCCAAAGACATGCTGGTAGGTTAATTGGATCCTGTCTAAATTGACCCTAGTATATGTATGTATGAGTTAGGGACCTTAGATTGTAAGCTCCTTGACGGCAGGGATTAATGTGAATGTACAATATATGTGTAAAGCACTACGTAAATTGATGACACTATAGAAGTACCAATAAAAATAATAATAATCCTAATAATTTTCAGTGGATATAATTGATAGATGATTTAGTGTGTTTATGGGGAGTTACAGTTAACAGAAAAAATATTGCACTAATGGGTGATGGAGAAACATCTTAATACACAGTGTTTAGGATAATCCGTGTTAATATTCTAGCAATGCTGACCAAATAGTACACAGAATCTTTGTATGATTTGGATTGCAAATACCAAAAGAGCATAGAAACCAATACTTCCAATATAATCTAATGGGAGATCTCAGCACTGAAGCCCTTAACGGGTAAGGTAACGTTCACACTGTTGCCTTACCCATTTCCCTCTACCCTACTAGGAAGCCCATTGGGCTTTGTGACTCGAGGACCGCACATGAGCACTTCTATACTCTATAGAAGTCTATAGGACCAGTAGATGAATAGAGGGGAAATCCATTCCCCAGTACTATAGAAGTCTACGTGGCCAACCTGTGCATGTGCAGACATCGGGTCAAGGCTGCAGGCCTGGTGGTGAAAACCAGGTGAGTATCGAGATTTGGGGAGAGAATGGGTTTCATATCTTTTGGAGCAAAATGGTAAGGAAACTTCATGTGAAAGCTTCCTTGCCTGTTAATAGTGGAAGATATAGGAAAACTGTGGCTTGTAGACATCATTTAAAGCTGCACTCTGGACATGTATTATTCATATTCCTGCCAGAAGTGCCATTGACATTGAGTCAGCCCCTTGTAATCCCCTGTACAGTAGAGCTCAGACTGGGAGAGGGAATGCAAAAAGCCAGTCAATTGTAATGGTCAGGGGGTGAACAGAAGCATGCCAAAAGGAGGCAGAATTAAGGAGCTTATCAGTCTGCTGCTTATCCTGTAAATGTTTAGTCACAGGCTGGGGGCAGGTACAAATGTTGCTTATCTGTCAGACAGGGCTGTGCTATGTGGCAGAGCTGTGTAAATCTCAGAACCGGATGGAACATATTGTTTGTCAGGTAAAACAGTCTCAAACATTCATTTAATCCAAAGTTCAACATTAAACTGTTACCATTTACCTGCAATGGAGTGTATCGCAACATGACAGCAAGACCAGTATTGGCCTGTAAAATCGAATACATTGATACTTAATTGTGCAAAAATTTTGACATGCGTGATTTTCAGCTCAACTATAAAAATGGGATGTTTTATATATTTTTTTTTATTATATGTTTACGTTGTAACCATACATCTCTATGTAATGTTCACCATACATAGAGATACAGTAGATTATACCCATTTAATGAATAATCATTATTGTATTGCTCATTTTCTTAACATTGTGTGGCACTACTGAATGTAAATATCAGAAAATTAGATTGTCAAAAAAATGACAACGTGGGTTTGGTGTGGTTATATAATAGGCATCAAGATAACCTGTTATCTCCATTACCGTGATATCAAAAGCACAAAATGAAGAGTCGGAAAGAATATTGTATTTGAATGTCAGCACAATTAATACAGCCTTTTTTGTTATCTGAAGGCCTTCAGATTGAAAAGCACAATGGGCTAATTTTTATTATGCATTTATTATTCAGTGTAATCTGTATATTAATACATTTTGGTATGCCTTACATTATTTTAGACTTCAAAAGACTACTAAAGCTATACATTACAAAGTCTATTACTGTCTGATGGTCTATAAATTTTAAAAATGCCTATATCAGGCTAAAGATTTGATGCCATGTAAAGACACTATTAGTCATTTATAACGTGACTGACTTGTCAGAATGAATCGTTAGCTCAGATGAATGCCATGTATTTTTAAAGATTAAATTAAATTATTCCTGCATTATTTAATATAAAATATCCGGACTGAACCATTAGAATCCATCTTACTATTAATTTTCAGATACAGTACATGGTACAAGAGGAGCAGAAACTACTTTTGCATATTAACATTGCATGTACTGTATCTACAGTAGAAGAAGGTATTTAACAAAGAAAAATATCATGTAGTTTACATTGTAATACTGAACAAGCATCGTATATTTCCTTTTAGTTCCTAATGATGTTGCTGGAAGCGGACTCCCCTTGCACACTTTTATTTAAAGTACCTTCATCGTTTTATAATGTGATTTCTCAAAGAAATCTATGTAGCAGCAGTTGTAGTTGCGCTGAATCAAACCAGGATTGGTATTGTTTGTAGCAGATTTGCAAGTTGTTCTTCATTCATAGCTGCTTTCAAAGACGGGCTGGCCTCACAGAAGGAGGGCCTTTGTTAGTATTATTATACAGGATTTTTATAGCACCAACAGTTTGCACAGCGCTTTACAACATGGAGGCAGACAGTACCGTTATAATACAATTCAATACAGGAGGGATCAGAGGGCCCTGCTTGTTAGAACTTACAATCTAGAAAGGAGGGTCAAGTGGAACAAAAGGTAATAGCTGTGGGGGATGATCAGATGGAGAAAATGAAAATACAGTTGTAAGGTGTGGGTAGGATAGGCTTCTCTGAAGAGGAGGGTTTTCAGGGATCGTCTAAAAACTAATAGAGTAGGAGATAATTGGACATATTGGGGTAAGGAGTTCCATAGGATTGGAGAAGCTCTGGAAAAGTCCTGGAGGTGAGCAAAGGAGGAGGTGATGAGGGAGCTAGAGAGCAGGAGGTCTTGAAAAGAATGAAGAGAACCATTAGGTTGGCATTTTGAGACTAGGTCAGTGATGTAGCTGGGGGCAGAATTGTGGATGGCTATGTAAGTAGTTGTTAGTATTTTGACATGAATTTGTTGGGTGAGCGGAAGCCAGTGGAGGGATTGACAGAGAGGAGTGGCAGACACAGAGCGGTTGGTAAGGTGGATGAGTCTGGCAGTAGCATTCATGATGGACTGAAGAGGGATAGACTATGTAGAGGTAAGCCAATGAGGAGGGAGTTGCAGTAGTTAAGGCGAGAGATGACCAGGGAGTGAATTAAGAGCTTTGTTGTGTCATTAGTTAGAAAGGGGTGTATTTTTTATTTTTTTGTAGCTCTGATTATGTCAAAGTGTAGGAATGTCAATCACAAAGACAGAGATCACTGAAGACAGAATGTATAAAGTTTGGGGTTTATTTTTGTTGACTGTTCTGTTAGGGAATTTTCCTTCCACTTCCTGTCCCTGAGCTTCTATTGGAAATCTCAAAAGAATTTAAGGAATTATCTTCTTAGACATTTTGTAATTCAAACAGGTGATTCCAATAAGAAGATTTCTGCTCACCTCTTGTTTTGTTGACAACTATAAAATGTTGGATTTCCCATTGCTTTGTTGGTGACCATTGTCACCAAGACAAATATAGAAGGCGGATCTACCCATCGGAGACAGAGAAAGCAAAAATGATTTGACAGAGATTCCAACCATATACCACTCTATCCCAAATTAGACAAAACATTTTGGCTACAGATAAAATTTAAGAAATCTTAGTTAAAGGATAACCTTGCACCCCGTATACCAGCATTGTATAGTATAACATGCTCATGTGATATGCAGATGTTCAATGTTTTTGCAGTGTGACCTACTTGGTACCATACAGCAACTCTTCAAACTCTTCCCAGTCCAGCAACTGGCCCCAGTAAAAGTGTAACTCTAAAGCCTCGTACACACGATCAGATTTTCCACAGACAAAACCTCAAACTTTTGTCCGAAGGCGTGTGCCTGGATTTTGTCTTGCATACAAACGGCAAGGAATTGTTAGCCAACAAACACGAACGTAGTGACATACTACATGTTTTTTTCAGCTCTTTAACGCCACCCTTTGGGCTCCTTCTGCTAATTTCATGTTAGTAGAAGTTTGGTGAGTGTCGATTCGCGCTTTTCATTTCGTGCTTTTCATTTCACGCTTTTCAGTTTGTTTCTAAACGGCCGTTCGTCAACCATCCATGTTGCGGAATCGGAGGAGATAATGTGTTAATTATTATTGGCCTTGGAGTTATTGCTTTGACCCAGTCCAGGAACAGGAGGAGGAGGATTTCTTGGACCAAAAATTGGTTGCTTTATTAATCATGACCATATATGTCATATACCTTTGCTGCGGGAGCTCCAGGAGAATAATCTAGATGTTTTTCGGAATTATCTCTGGATGACGGACCCCTGCTTTCACCAACTCTTGGCATTGTTGACCCCCTATATTAAGAAGCAGGACACATGCATGAGGCTTTTACTTTATTTTTTGGTTGAATAATGATTTGATTTGGTATATTTTCTATATTTTTGGATGCGTAGAATGCACTTTTTGGTTAATTCTATTGGCCGATAGCATGTCTAATTTTATTTGTTTTCTTTTTTCAATGCACAATAAAAAAAATTGTGGAGACTAATACTTGGCTATGTTTTTTGCTTCAAATGACAGTTTTGGAGTAGGCAGTTACATTTAAAAAAATGCAATGTAAAATTAACAAGGGACACCAACCAACATAGTTGGATACTAACAACTACTTAAAAACGACGGGATAATGGTGTTGTGGTAACTTGCACCAAAAAAAAATAACAAGCGTAATATTATTTTTGATATCACTAGAAAAAAAGCCTTTGAAAATGAATTTGCAATAACTCCATCAGTATCTCCAGCAAAGCAGCTTTATTATTATCCCATTAAAAAAGAATAGAATTGTGCGCTGCATTTCGAGATTTCATAATTTGCCACGTCACGAATGTTAATTCTCCATTACGAACGCTAGTTTACAAGACCGACCGCTCCCAGCTTGTCCTTGCTTCCGAGCATGCGTGTTTGTACTTTGAACTTTTGTCCGACGGACTTGTGTACACACGCTCGGAAAATCCGACAACAGACATTTGTCCGCAGAAAATTTTAAAGCCTGCCATCCAACATTTGTCCGCGGAAAATCCGACAACAATTGTCCGATGGAGCATACAAACGGTCGTATTTTCCGCCAACAGCCTGTCATCACACAATTTCCATCGGAAAATCCAATCGTATGTGAGAGGCTTAATTCAATTCCCATTAAAGGGAAGCTTACCTGCAGGACACTAAATAAAGTTCAGGGCTTGAATGTACTGGGAGCAATGTGCCAGGCTAGAAAGATTTTGAACGCAATCTGGATGACCGCACAGCAAAAAACAAAAGTGGGGTGCACTTTAGGTAAGTATAAAACAGACTTGTTTATTATGGACCAAGTAGTGGCCAATATACTTTCCATGGCAGTAATCAGAGTTTTCATTACTTTATAAATTTGAAATCGAAAATGGACATTCAAAGTTACTGCACATGATCATTGCACTTTGTGCTTCATAATATAAGCCTGTTGAGTCTCAGAAGCAAGCAAAGCCTACATACCTTATTTAGTTTTAGGATGTTGGGGAATCTGAAATGTAGCTACAACTAAGAGGTTCCCTAAAGCATTTTTCTTGCTTATTAATGTATGTCTATGTTTGTCTTGAAATATTTTGGAGTTCTGTGCATGTAAGGGCTCTGGATGACTACACCGTGTACATTGTAATGCATTTCTAACTCTATTTTCCCAGAAACATCCTTCTAAAATTTCCAAAATGATTTAACTTTAAAATGTTAGTTTTTTCCCACAAATAGAGCTTTCTTTTGGTGGTATTTGATCACCTCTAATGTTTTTATTTTTTGCGCTATAAACAAAAAGAGACCTACAATTTTGAAAAAAAAAACATTTTTTTACTTTCTGCTTTAACTACCTTAGACCCGCGCTATAGCCAAATGACGGCTACAGCTCGGATCTATTGTGCCGGGACGACGTCTATTGACGTCGTCCCGGACACTAGCTGCCTGCGCGCCCCCTGAAGGGCGCGCGCGCCGCGCTCTGTGATCAGCGAGTCTCACAGACTCGCTGGATCACAGATCCGAGTAAGGGGTCGATCCCGACTCCTTACCACGTGATCAGCTGTCAGCCAATGACAGCTGATCATGTGATAACAGAGCCGGTAATCTGCTTTTTTTCCTCCTCGCGCTGACAGAAAAAAAACAAAGCCGATCACCGGCAGCAGTGAGAGGGACATCAGTCCCTCTCACTGCAATGTGCCCAATCAATTGTGCCCACCTTTGCCCCAATAAAGTGCCGCCTACCAGTGCCCACACTGCCATCTCTCAGTGCCCACAGTGCCATCTCTCAGTGCCCACAGTGCCAGTGCTGCACATCAGTGTCACCTGCCAGTGCTCATCTGTGTCACCTACCAGTGCTCATCTGTGTCACCTACCAGTGCCCATCAGTGCCCATCAGTGCCACCTATCAGTGCCCATCAGTGCCCATCAGTGCCACCCATCAGTGCCACCCATCAGTGCCCATCAGTGTCATCCATCAGTGCCCATCGGTGCCACCCATCCGTACCACCCATCCGTGCTACCCAACGGTGCCACCCACCGGTGCCACCCATCCGTGCCACCCATCTGTGCCCATCAGTGCCATCTTTGCTGTCCCCATCAGTACCGACTTATCTGTCCCCACCAGTGCAGCCTATCAGTGCCCACCAGTGCAGCCTATCAGTGCCCACCAGTGCAGCCTATCAGTGCCCACCAGTGCAGCCTATCAGTGCCCACCTGTGCCGCCTCATCAACGCATATCAATGAAGCAGAAAAATTACCTGTTTGCAAAATTTTATAACAAACTATTAAACATGATTTTAATTTTTTTTTTAATTTTCCATCTTTTTTTGTTTGTTTAGCAAAAAATAAAAACCCCAGCTGTGATTAAATACCACCAAAAGAAAGCTCGATTTGTGGGAAAAAAATGATAAAAATTTCATTTGGGTACAGTGTTGTATGACCGCGCAATTGTCATTCAAAGTGCGTCAGCGCCAAAAGCTGAAAATTGGTCTGGTCACGAGGGGGGGGGGGGGGGGGGGGGGTTTAAGTGCAAAGTAATCAGGTGGTTAAAACATATCCAATAAAAAATTTTCAAAAATCAGATTTTTTCATCAATTTAGGCCAATGTGTATTCTGCTACATATTTTTGGTAAAAATAAATCCCAATAAGCATATAATGATTGGTTTGTGCAAAAGTTATAGTGTCTACAAACTATGGGATATATGTATGGACTTTTTTACTAGTAATGGCAGCGATAAGTGATTTTCAGTGGGACTTCGACACTGTGGCAGACAATTCAGACATCTAACTGACACTTTTGACACTTTTTGGGGACCAGTTACATTATTACAGTGATTAGTGCTAATAAAAATGCTTTCTTGTTAAAAAAAAATGCACTGTTGCTGCACTAATGACAATGGCAGGGAAGGGGTTAACATCAGGGGCGATCAAAGGGTTAGGTGTGTCCCTAGGGGGTCCTTTCTAACTGTGGGGATGTGCTTTTACTAAAGGAAAACAGAGATCCGTGTTTCTGCTTAGCTGTAGCTGAAAGAAAAAAATCACGTACAGGTATGTGATTTTGCGCTTAAAGCAGGAGTTCCACCATTTTTTTTTTTTTTACAAAGTCAGCAGCTACAAATACTGCAGCTGCTGGCTTTTAAAATATGGACACTTACCCCTCCAGCACGCCCGCGATGTCGGCACCCGAATACGATCTGTCTATCGGCTCTCGGGTGCTGTCCCTGCCATCTTCGGTATGGGAATCAGGAAGTGAAGCCTTGCGGCTTCACTTCCCGGTTCCCTACTGCGCATGCGCAAGTCGCGCTGCGCAATAAGGACGGTCCCTGCTGTCTCTGGGATCCGTGTGTTTCACAGCAGACAGAGGGGGCCCCACAGGAAGTGGCGTAAATACCCGCAGATTCTGCGGATATCTATGCCCGGAAGTGGGTGCAGAGGTATCTGTACCCCCTCCCCCCTGAAAGGTGCCAATTGTGGCACCAGAGGGGGGAGGGTTCCGATGAGCGGAAGTTCCACTTTAGGGTGGAACTCTGCTTTAAGGGCAGCCCTGCTGCAGTATATGTACCGTGGGGTGGTTAAAGGAAATATAGTAACTACCTGTAACAGTAGCACCTAACAAAGTATACTATTTACTTAGGCGTCATGTGGGGGTAAGAACAAAAAACAATCAGCTGCCCCTTTAAAAGTGACCAAATCACCAAAGTTGTTGATATGTAATTAAAGGATGAGGCGCTATAAATGTTTAGTGAAAACCACAAATGGCTGTGAAAAAAATGGGGTGAATACAATAATAATCATCCAAAATTAATATGTGACACAGATGAAATAAATTGCATGGGTAGCAAGCTAAAAGTCCATATGTGATATAATCCCAACACCAAAGTAGAATGCTCTCAATGGGAAGGTGGCCAATCACCAGAGATGTTTGACCCCTTTTTACAGGATGGTCAAAAAGCATTTTTGGAATACCAAATTGATTCCACTGACGTCACAATTCCACTCCACTGGCTGCTCGAGATGAAACTAGGATATGAAAAATGACTCCACAGGAGACAAGGATAAAAGTCTCATACTATTTTAATTTGTGTAATAAAAACAGCAACTCACATGTTGAACTGCTTGGCCTGACACTAGGTGTAATCAGCGTGTGCAAGTCGGCTAATCCCTTCGGGATGGCGTGCGTTCCGTGTCTCTCTCTGGAGGGCAAAGCCTTGTGCAGGGTATCAGATTAGAACCCGGAAGTGGCGCATCATAGATGCTTGACAAAGGAGCGTGGCTGCCGCAACACATGCTCGGAAACGCGTAGCACCTTAGTGACCTCATAGCCCCACACCGCTCTGCTTTCTGCACACCAAGCCACATTTGGGATTACCCAGAACACGACCGTTTCTACCATCAGCGTATTCCAATAAGGACACAATGCTCTGCAGCGCCATAATCGAAGGCATCTGACGGTTCACCGCCCTTACCCTTTTTCTCCACACACAGATGTGCCTGCTATACTTCAGTCACATAGACCAGCTATGTGATTAGAGGAACCTTGATCCGTTCACCTATCTTTCTCCTGGGATGCTTTTACCTACAGATGTGCCCGTTTTATCTTCACCCATGTGAGTTACCATTTGTATGTTACCATTTAAGTGCTTTTAACTTCTACACTTAGAGGCACCTCTTTCCCTTGTTTATACCTAGTGAAGTGAATGGCCTCAGGAGATACACAGAGATGAAATGATTCCTCCTACATAAGTAGTACCTGTCTATCTGCAGCCCTCTCTTCTCTACATCCATTCAAAGTGCTGAATGTATACATGCATTAAGGTGAAAAAACATCTGATGATTACTGGCCCCCCAGCCTCCCGGTTTACTTACCTGAGCCCTCGAAAGTCCCCTGCTCGATCGTTGCCCGGGCTTCTCGGCTCTTCATTGGATAGATTGATAATAGCGCAGCCATTGCCTCGCGCTGCTGTCAATCAACTCCAATGACGCAAGAGCCAGGGGCGGGGCTGAGTCCTGGATACAGGACTCTGGAGCGGGCCCGCAAGGTAACCCCCGGGAGAGCGCTTCCCAGAGGGGGGTTATCAGAAGCGGGTTAGGAGCTGAGACAGCCGCCGAGGGACCCCAGAAGACGAGGATCGGGGCCACTCTGTGCAAAATGAGCTGCACAGTGGAGGTAAGTATGACATGTTGCTTATTTTAAAAAAAATAATTGAAGCTTTAGTATCACTTTAATCTCTGCAGAGCTCAGTGAGGACAGCTGTGAGAGCTGATTGGAGGGAAGGGATGAGCCCCCTTCACACAGCACGCAGGAACAGAGCTGAGGCTGTCAATCAGCTGGAGATCCCTCCCCTGTCACCATTTTTTTCTTGGTGTCAGGAAAACTTGTCAGAAGTGATTCATGCTGATAGCAGAGAAGAGGCGGCAGACAGAAATTACACTTTGTTCAGCCAAAGCTTCTACTTACAGTAATTACATACTGCATAGAATGCATTAAGGTGAAAAACATTGATACTTTACAACCCCTTTAACTGAGACAAGTACATACTGTATAGGGATATGCTTTGTTCATATTTCTTGTATGGGGTTTACAACCCCTTTAATGTCAAAGTGACATCTCATTCATTTCTCTGCTATGGTGTAAAAATGGACTGTGACTTCAAGTAATTCTGTTGCATTGTGGAAAAATGAGGCATATCTGCATTTTTACGCAACGTACTGCAACCCACTCCAGGAAACAGTGTAGTGTGAACAGGGCACATACAAAACAAATGTTTTCTATGTGCCATTGATCAGGTGCAGATTACAGTTACTACATTTAGTAGGAACAAGCCCTAAAAGCTATATTGAAGTGACCAGAGCGCATCCTTGGAGTTCAGGCTTCCTGCTTAAAAGGGTCTTGCTGCAACTCTACTTAATCCCTTGTAGACAGTGTTATAATGAATCAATGTCCTCTGGCATTGGGCTTTGAGGTTAACTTAATATGGCATTGTTAGTAAGGGGGTTAAGCAGGTTAGCAGACTTTTTCCCCTACAGCATTATGCTCCATAGACAGCTCAGATATTAAGATGCAGGCTGCACAGTGTACAAAATATCACAGCTCATTTGGCATATGCAATTATAGCCTCTTTGTGGCTTCCAATCAGCAGCTTACAGCTGTGTATGGCCTATCCAGCCACCTATTTTAACCTTACTGGGACTGTACACAGAATAGCTGGGAGCATCTGAACTGCTGATGTCAAAGCCCATTGGGTAGTAAGCTGCCAGCATAAAGCCAATTATATTATACACCAATCAGCATTATGACCATAGACAGGTAGAGTGAATAACATTGATTATTGTGTTACAATGGCATCTGAAAGTGGGTGGGATATATTTGGCACCAAGTGTGAACATGATTTGCCTGTAGTTGATGTACTAAAAAGCCAAAAATGATGGTCAAGGAGCATTGATGCACATGGGAAGCGAAGGCTGGCCTGTGTAGTTTAATCCAATTGCAGAGCTACTGTAGCTTAAAGAAGATCTTCACCCCAATTACATTATCCCTCCTCCCCTCTGCTGCTTCGGTCCTCTGCACAAATACAGCGCTGTGAGTTATTAGATCAAGATTTGTAATTGCAAGCACCTGATGAACAGGCAGAAAAATTGGGCCTTTGGCGGTGGTGGTGGACGGTGTTTTTTTAAATTTACCTTTTTTTTATAAATTGTCGATCAACCGAGGCGGTGGACAGGCGCACCCTATGATCAGTCACAAATCCTCCAGCAGCACTGAATGTGCGTTCGGAAAAGAACGCTGGAGGCAGGACAGGCCAGTAGCTCAATTGCATACTGTGCAAGCTCTGGCCAGTGATCCATCCTCAGGACCCAGTAAGCCAGAGGATTTTCGGTGGGAAAGGTGTCCAAGTCTGACCTTGCCCCAAGGTATTCCTGCACCATGTATATCGGACTAAAAAATTGTCTGAACGCATCGGTCAGACGTCCACCTTCCCCACCGCTCCTTCTGCCACTGACCGAAGCCTCAGCAACTCGTCGCCCAGGACCAGGAGTTTGTAGCCTCCCAGTTTCTGGGAACGCGTTGCACAGACCTTTCTGCAAGGCCTCCCTGAGATGTCTCATCCTCTGCTCCCTCTGCGACGGCAAGATAAGGTCCGCAACCTTACCCTTGTACCGCGGATCAAGGAGAGTGGCCAGCCAGTAATGGTCCCTCTCCTTGATCCGAAGAACACGAGGATCCTTCCGCAGGCTTTGCAGGATCAGGGAGGCCATGCAGCGTAGGTTAGCTGAGGCATTCGGTCCGGAGTCTTCTGGGTCACTGAGGATGACATGATCGCCAGCCACCTCCTCCCAGCCACGTACAAGTCCACTGGCTTGTTGGGACTGTACATCATCCCTAAAAGACTGCTGCTGCTGATGCTGAGTGCCAGGCTCCACCTCCATGCTCACACAATCCTCCTCCTCCTCCTCTCCTCCTCATCCTCTTCCTGTGTGATGGGTGGGACAGAAGGAACACTGTCCGGATAAAGGGGGCCTTGAGAGGCAAGGAAGTCCTCCTCTTCCTGCCTCTGTTCTGCCTCAAGTGCCCTGTCCATTATCCCACGCAGCGTATGCTCCAACAGGTGGACAAGAGGGACAGTGTCACTGATGCATGCACTGTCACTGCTCACCATCCTCGTGGCCTCCTCAAATGGTGAGAGGACAGTGCATGCATCCCTGATCATGCTCCACTGACGTGGGGAAAAAAAACCAAGCTCCCCTGACCCTGTCCTGGTGCCGTAGTCGCAAAGGTACTCATTGATGGCCCTCTGCTGCGTGTGCAGTCGCTGCAGCATGGCCAACGTTGAGTTCCACCTGGTGGGCATGTCAGATATTAGGCGGTTCTTGGGCAGGTTCAGCTCCTTTTGCAGCTCAGTCAGCCGAGCACTGGCATTATAAGATCGGCGGAAATGCACACAGACTTTCCTGGCCTGCCTCAGGACATCCTGTAAGCCTGGGAACCTGCCCAAGAACCGCTGCACCACCAGGTTGAGGACGTGAGCCATGCAGGGCACATGGGTGAGCTGCCCCTGTCGCAGGGCGGAGAGGAGGTTGGTGCCATTGTCAGAAACGACCATTCCTGGCTTAAGCTGACGTGGCGTCAACCACCTCTCGGCCTGCCCCTGCAGAGCTGCCAGAACCTCTGGCCCAGTGTGGCTCCTGTCCCCCAAACACACCAGCGCAAGCACGGCATGGCATCTTTTTGCCTGCGTACTTGCGTAGCCCCTTGTACGCCTACGGAGCACCGCTGGTTCCAAGGACAGAGCACTGGAGGAAGAAGAAGAGGAGGGGGTGGAGGAGAGAGGTGTGTCACAACCAGTAGCAGTAGTCGCGTTTTGGAGGCGTGGTGGCGGAACAACCTCCAACACTACTGCACCTTGTCCTGCATCCCTCCCAGCTGCCAATAGAGTGACCCAATGGGCCGTGAAAGAAAGGTACCGTCCCTGTCCATGCCTGCTGGACCATGAGTCAGCGGTAATATGCACCTTACCGCTGACCGCCCTGTCCAGCGAGGCATGGACATTGCCCTCCACATGCCGGTAGAGAGACGGAATCGCCTTCCGCGAGAAAAAGTGGCGTTTGGGAACCTGCCACTGAGGAACCGCACATTGAACAAACTCACGGAAGGGGGCCGAGTCTACCAACTGAAAAGGCAGCAGTTGAAGTGCTAGCAATTTAGCAAGGCTAGCATTCAACCGCTGGGCATGTGGATGGCTGGGAGTGTACTTCTTTCTACGGTCCAGCAGCTGGGGCAGGGAAATTTGCCTGCTGCATTGGGTCTTTTATGTGTGCCTGCCAACGAGCTGCATGGCAGGTCGCCATATGTTCACTGTCCTCACTTTGCCTCCTAAGTCCTGTGTGTGCTTATGCAAAGAAAATAGAGGAGCTCTGTGTGATGCCACTAACACACTAGAAGTCCTGTGGGTGCTTATGCAAAGAAAATAGAGGAGCTCTGTGTGATGCCACTAACACACTAGAAGTCCTGTGGGTGCTTATGCAAAGAAAATAGAGGAGCTCTGTGTGATGCCACTAACACACTAGAAGTCCTGTGGGTGCTGCTGAGAAAAGAATATATAGGAGCTCTGTGTGATGGGACACTAACACACTAGAAGTCCTATGGGTGCTTCTGAAGATGCCACTAACACACTAGAAGTCCTATGGGTGCTTCTGCAAAGAAAATAGAGGAGCTCTGTGTGATGGGACTAACACACTTCAAGTCCTATAGGTGCTTCTGGGAAGAAAATAAAGGTCTGTGTGATGGGACTAACACACTTCAAGTCCTATAGTTGCTTCTGGGAACAAAATATAGGATCTCTGTGTGATGGGACTAACACACTTCAAGTCCTATAGGTGCTTCTGGGAAGAAAATATAGCTCTGTGTGTGTAATGGGACTAACACACTTCAAGTCCTATAGGTGCTTCTGGGAAGAAAATATAGCTCTGTGTGTGTAATGGGACTAACACACTTCAAGTCCTATAGCTTCTGGGCAAAATAAGCTCTGTGTGTGTGAACTAAAAATATAGGTGCTCTGGGAAGAAAATGTGTGTGTGTGATGGGACTAACACACTGTGTGTGTGATGGGACTAACAAGTCCTATAGGTGCTTCTGGGAAGAAAATATAGCTCTGTGTGTGTGATGGGACTAACACACTTCAAGTCCTATAGGTGCTTCTGGGAACAAAATATAGCTCTGTGTGTGTGATGGGACTAACACACTTCAAGTCCTATAGGGTGCTTCTGGGAAGAAAATATAGCTCTGGTGTGTGTGTGTAATGGGACTAACACACTTCAAGTCCTATAGGTGCTTCTGGGACTAACACACTTCAAGTCCTATAGGTGCTCTGGGAACAAAATATAGCTCTGTGTGTGTGATGGGACTAACACACTTCAAGTCCTATAGGTGCTTCTGGGAACAAAATATAGCTCTGTGTGTGTGATGGGACTAACACACTTCAAGTCCTATAGGTGCTTCTGGGAACAAAATATAGCTCTGTGTGTGTGATGGGACTAACACACTTCAAGTCCTATAGGTGCTTCTGGAACAAAATATAGCTCTGTGTGTGTAATGGGACTAACACACTTCAAGTCCTATAGGTGCCTCTGGGAACAAAATATAGCTCTGTGTGTGTGATGGGACTAACACACTTCAAGTCCTATAGGTGCTTCTGGGAAGAAAATATAGCTCTGTGTGTGTGATGGGACTAACACACTTCAAGTCCTATAGGTGCTTCTGGGAACAAAATATAGCTCTGTGTGTGTAATGGGACTAACACACTTCAAGTCCTATAGGTGCTTCTGGGAACAAAATATAGCTCTGTGTGTGTGATGGGACTAACACACTTCAAGTCCTATAGGTGCTTCTGGGAAGAAAATATAGCTCTGTGTGTGTGATGGGACTAACACACTTCAAGTCCTATAGGTGCTTCTGGGAACAAAATATAGCTCTGTGTGTGTGATGGGACTACACACTTCAAGTCCTATAGGTGCTTCTGGGAAGCAAATATAGCTCTGTGTGTGTAAATGGGACTAACACACTTCAAGTCCTATAGGGCCTTCTGGGAACAAAATATAGCTCTGTGTGTGTAATGGGACTAACACACTTCAAGTCCTATAGGTGCTTCTGGGAAAAAAATATAGCTATGTGTGTGTGATGGGACGAACACACTTCAAGTCCTATAGGTGCTGGAACACAACAAGTCCTATAGGTGCTCTGGGAACAAAATATAAAACCCTACAAGTCCTATAGGTGCTTCTGGGTGTGTGTGATGGGACTAACACACAATTCAAGTCCTATAGGTGCTTCTGCGAAGAAAATATAGCTCTGTGCGTTTAATGGGACTAACACAATTCAAGTCCTATAGGTGCTCTGGGAAGAAAATATAGTCCTGTGCATGGGACTAACACACTTCAAGTCCTATCTGGGCTTCAAAATATAGCTCTGTGTGTGTAATGGGACTAACCGGGCCCATCCCTATTGGGTAGTAAGCTGCCAGCATAAAGCCAATTATATTATACACCAATCAGCATTATGACCATAGACAGGTAGAGTGAATAACATTGATTATGTTGTTACAATGGCATCTGAAAGTGGGTGGGATATATTTGGCACCAAGTGAACATGATTTGCCTGTAGTTGATGTACTAAAAAGCCAAAAATGATGGTCAAGGAGCATTGATGCACATGGGAAGCGAAGGCTGGCCTGTGTAGTTTAATCCAATTGCAGAGCTACTGTAGCTTAAAGAAGATCTTCACCCCAATTACATTATCCCTCCTCCCCTCTGCTGCTTCGGTCCTCTGCACAAATACAGCGCTTTTTTAAATTTACCTTTTTTTTATAAATTGTCCACACCCACCCCACTTGCATGTCATTCGCCTGGACGGATGATGTTCACTGTCCTCACTTTGCCTCCTGGGATATGCAGATCACATATCCCAGGAGACAAAGCCTTACATTCAAGTAAAGGAGGAGGGGGCATTCCTAACGGCACATTATTGGGAGGCACACCAGACTGAACCCGGAATAGCTGGCAGCCTCTCAATGACGTCACACTAAAACATGGACCACAGAGCAATGGAAGAAGGTGTCTTTAAGGTGTTGACTACGCCTCCAAATTCCCCAGATCTCAATTTAATTGAGCATCATGCTGGGAAAAACAAGTTTGATTCATGGAGGCCCACCTTGCAACTTACAGAACTTAAAGGATCTGCTACTGACGGCTTGGTGCCAGATACCACAGCATACCTTTGGAGGTCTAGTAGGGTCCATGCCTCGATGGGTCAGGGTTGCTTTGGTGGCAAAAAGGAGGCCTTCACAATATTAAGTGGGTGGTCATGTTATGGTGGGTGTTCATAATGTTAAGTGTAAAGACAACTCTGATTTGAATGCCTGTTAGGAGTTGCTAGTGTTAGCCAAGGTTGCAGGTTACCAGCTGAATTTGCCCTCACTAATAGGGATGGGCGAACGGTTCTGCAGAACACTGAACAATATGAGGTGTTCAGGACAAATTCGAAAGCCGCCAGAACACCGTTAAAGTCTATGGGACATTAACATGAAAAATCAAAAGTGTTAATTTTAAAGGCTTATATGCAAGTTATTGTCATAAAAAGTGTTTGGGGACCTGGGTCCTGCCCCAGGGGACATGTATCAATGCAAAAAAAAGTTTTAAAAACTGCCGTTTTTTCAGGAGCAGTGATTTTAATAATGCTTAAAGTGAAACAATAAAAGTGAAATATTCCTTTAAATTTCGTACCTTGGGGGTGTCTATAGTATGCCTGTAAATTGGCAAATTTTTCTTGTGTTTAGAACAGTCCCTGAACAAAATGAAATTTCTAAAGGAAAAAAAGTAATTCAACCACTTAAGCCCCACCCCAATTTGCAGCCAAAGGACCAGGCCCCTTTTTGCGATTCGGCACTGCGTCGCTTTAACTGACAATTCCACGGTCGTGAGACGTGGCTCCCAAACAAAATTGGCGTCCTTTTTTTCCCACAAATAGAGCTTTCTTTTGGTGGTATTTGATCGCCTTTTTGTGAAATGGTAGGGGTACATTTGTACCCCGTTACCATTTCACACAGGGGGAGGCTGGGTTCTGTGGGTCCCCTTGTTAAAGGGGGCTTCCAGATTCCGATACGGCCCCCGCCCGCAGACCCCCACAACCACCGGGCAAGGGTTGTGGGGATGAGGCCCCTGTCCCCATCAACATGGGGACAAGGAGATTTGGGGGGCTACTCCAAAGCACCCTCCATATGTTGAGGACATGTGGCCTGGTACGGTTCAGGAGAGGGGTGTCGCTCTCTCGCCCCCCCTCTTTTCCTGCGGCCTGCCAGGTTACGTGCTTGGATAAGGGTCTGGTATGGATTTTTTTTATTTTGGTGCGGGTTTCCCCTTAAAATCCATACCAGACCTGGTGTTGAATTTGGGGGGACCCCCACATATTTTTTTTTATTATGGTTCGGGGTTCCCCTTAATATTCATACCAGACCCAAAGGGTCTGGAAATGGACTGGGGGAATCCCATGCCATTTTTTTTCAATTACTTTTATCTGTATTGCTGGGACCGACAATTCATTATATACTTTATTATACTATAATATAGTAATTTTGTGCAGGGACTGTTCTAAACACGGGAAAAATGTGCCACTTTACAGGCATACTAAAGATACCCCCCAGGTACGAAATTTAAAGGAATATTTCACGTTTATTGTTTCACTTTAAGCATTATTAAAATCACTGCTCCCGAAAAAACTGCAGTTTTTAAAACTTTTTTTGCATTGATACATGTCCCCAAACACTTTTTATGATAATAACTTGCATATAAGCCTTTAAAATTAGCACTTTTGATTATTCATGTTCATGTCCCATAGACTTTAACGGTGTTCGTGTGTTCTGACAAATTATTTGCCTGTTCTGGGGGGGGGGGGGGGGGGGGGGGGGGGGGTTCGGCCCATCCCTACTCACTAATATGGATTTATTCTTCAACAATGGTTTTAATACAATTTGGATCTAAAAGGATATTTTTTTATTTATACCACTGGCTGCAGGAAAACTATAAGTGGTTGCTGATAAGGTAATAATAACCAAGATTACCCATAATGCTGCGTACACACAGTCAGATATTCCGATTGAAAAAGTCGGATCGGATTATGTTGTTGGAAAATCCGATCGTGTGTGGGCTCTAGCTGACTTTTTCCGAAAATTTGAGAGCAGGATCTAAAATTTTCCGACAACAAAATCCGATCGGACTTTTTCTGATCATGTGTAGAGAATTCCGACGCACAAAGTGCCACGCATGCTCAGAAGAAATTTGGAGACGAAAGCTATTGGCTACTGGCTTCTACGTAGTCCAGTCGTGCATGTTGTACGTCACCTCGTTCAGAATGATCAAATTTTTTGACAACTTTGTGCGACCGTGTGTATGCAAGACAAGTTTCGGCCAAAATCCGTGGGACAAAATAAGACGGATTTTGTGGTCGGAATGTCCGGAATGTGTGTAAGGCAGTAACTTCCTTTCTAGTTGAGTTCAAGCCGTGTACCTTCCTAATGCTATATCCAACTCTCTGTTGTTCAACTGTCATTCTCATATCCTCAGCAGAGAGTAGAACTTTTTGGCCTAGGATCCAAGGCAGTACAATAGAATTGATTAGAAAACTAAGGCCGGCCATACACGGAGCAAATTTCTTTCAATTTTCACGGTTCCCCCATCACCCCAGTCAGTGTTAACAGGGGAATCCCTGCTGCCGAGCAATTGTCTTCTTCGCGTAGGGGAGCGGGCACAGGCGGGAGATGCAGTCCCTGCCAGGAGAAGGCATTGATTATCGCCATATAGCAGCCTCTTGCATATGGCAATCAATCGATCAACTTGGTACATTCAGCTTACCTAGTCATGGATCAAATCTCAGCTGGTTCCTGCTGAACCCGGCTAAGATTCGAACTGTGTATGGCCAATCTAACACAGGCACTTGTGGGCACCACAAGTTTCCTGCAATTTAACACTGTTGTTAAAGTGGTTGTAAACCCAAATAATAAAAAAACAAAAAACAAAGACATAATGAGCTAGTAAGCATAGCATACTAGCTCATTATGTATTACTTATCTTAGATCGAAGCCCTTGCATAGGTCCTCGTTCACCGCTCCAGCCGGCGACATTTCTCCCCAGAGTTACTTCCGGGTATCGCGGCTTCGGAGCTGCGATCGGAACGATGACGTCACTCCCGTAGACTCCCGGTAATGGCGCAGTCTATCTGAAGCAATGGCACGTATGTGCCGTTGCTTCACTGTGCATGTGCTGATGACGTCGGCACATGCAAATACAGGGGATATCTCCTAAACGATGCAGGTTTAGGAGATATCCTGGGTAGCTACAGGTAAGCCTTATTACAGGCTTACCTGTAGCAAAAAGTTTGTTGTAAGGGTTTACAACCACTTTAATAAATATTGGGTTCACTCAAATCCATTTTAATTTTTAACTTTGATTAAAGTGTAATGTTACGATCTGGCTACAAATTTCAGCAATATCAACATTTATCCTTGTTACGGTATATTGGAAACATTGCAAATTAATTTAAAAAAACATAAACACAATTCTATTGCTCAGGAGCACAGCATAATCACTGTATTTATAACATCCTATCTAAAGTTAAGAGCCATTCAAAGGCATAATAATAACCACATTATACCCAAATGTGATAAATCAACCCCAGGGAATAGTTTTTCTTGCTATATACATCACCCCAAGAAATCCCTTTTTAACGCATTCAAGTGTTGATAAGAACAGATGACATATGGCATTTATATGCTCAGTGATTGCACCAGGGAACCTTCCATTCAGATTAATATATTGTCACAAATCCAGTCAATTGTTTTCAGCCCCAACTGACTAAGGTAAACCACGCTTTGAAACCTTTAATGAACAAGAAATAAACCTGCAAAAAAAATGTTATTTGTTTTTTTCCAGGAAATCATTGACAAGTGAATGGGGATCACCATCTAGGGGGGGGACTTGAATAGGCACTGAGTGAGCCTGTCATTTTTGTCACACATGAAAGATGTTAAGCAGTTAATTCTAGGCTATTAGTCACAATTTTAATAATTCCCACTATGAAGCATAAGGAGATAGTAACGAAATCCAATACTGACTGCCACAACACCATGCTGATTTTCATTAAATTTGTTCAAAGGGGACCCAGCATGGAATTTCTAAACTACTTTCATAGGCAGATGACTAAAGAGGCTTGTCTATTTATGGAGATCACACTCAATCTTTATTCCCCATACACATGGGTGACAGGCAAAATTGAAATTCACCAACTCTTTACCCTTCTTTCTAAGCCCTGATAAATATAAAATTGTGACTGCAGCAGAATGATGAGAAGAAGGTGACATTATATGTTTATAAAATGACATTTTTTTCTTTGATGTTTTCTGTTTTGAGTTTGCATTTTTAATATAAGATCATGAATTATACTTTCTAATTACCTAATCCAAAAATAACTGGGTGAGACTTTAATTATACAGTTAGCAGTAGCTATCTACAGCATGAAAAGGAAAACTATAGGCTTCATGACTTTGTTAGTCTAGAGGTCAACTCATTTTCTGTAACATGCATTTACAGCTATCAAATTGATGTATTTGTATATTTATTATAATTGTGTTATTAGATTGTATTGTGTTTATCTTATTTCTAGTTATATTGAATTAAAGTGGTGTCTTTTTTTCTATTAACATGATAAGCTTGTTATACTTAACTGTAAGACCCCTTTCACACAGACGGTCCGTTCAGGTCCGCCTGTCAGTTTTTTTAGGCGGACCTGAACGGACGCTCCATAGACCCCTATGGAGGGACGGATGTCAGCGGTGACATGTCCGCTGACATCCGACCCGCTCCAATCCGAAAAAGTGTGACGGAGGAAAACGAAATTTTTCCATCCGTCTGCGGATCGGATCGGGTGACGACGGATTCTATGGTCCGTTGTCATCCGATCCACCATAGGGGAGAGCGGCGCTCTGACAGGTCCGTCCCTGCACAGAGTGCAGAGACAGACCTGTCATCTTCCTGCTCAGCAGGGGATCGACGGAGCGATCCCCAGCTGTGCAGGGTGGGCTCCGTACACGGACATGTCCGCGTGAAAGAGCCCTAATATTTTGCACAGAGTGGCCCGAGCCTTCTCTTCTGGGGTCCCCATTGGTACTCTTGGTTCCTCCTCTTCAGTGTCGGCTACTATATTAAGCTGCTTGCAATGGGGCAGATGAGCAGGCTCGCTTCTGAGCAGGGGCAGTGTGCATCTATAGACACACATAGCGTAGCTTGGCCCTGCCCTGCACCCTGCTCTTTGCTCCCAAAATATGATTGAGAGCGGCAGGAGACGATGGCTTCCACTGCTGCCTGTGAGAGAGGAGAGAGGCGTGGCACATGGGCACAGCACTGGATTAATACAAGACTCAGGTAAGTATTGGTGGGTGTACTACTCTTAGGACATTTTTATTCTTAATGCAGGGAATGCATTAAGGTAACAATTCTTTGCCTTTAGAACCACTTTAACCAGTTGCCGCCCAGCCACAATATGTCATCCAGCTAAGGGTTGCGCAGCGCACCGCTCCCACGATCGATGTGTCCACCGGAAACAGCGGATTGCGGCTCCCAGGTGGTACCCGGGTATCATGTGATCGCTATGTGATCGCTATGTGATCACATGATCACAATGTCAGCAAAGGTGTTATGAAAGAATTTCATAACACAGAGTGGAACCTGTCCTGTTAAACCGCTGAAGGTCAGTTTCAGGGTCTTGGCAATCTTCTTATAGCCTAGTCCATCTTCATGTAGAGTAACAATTCTTTTTTCAGATCCTTCTTTGCAGGGAGTTCATTGCCATGAGGAGCCATGTTGAACTTCCAGTGACCAGTATGAGAAAGTGAGAGTGATAACACCAAATTTAACACACCTGCTCCCCATTCACATCTGAGACCTTGTAATACTAATGAGTCACATGACACCAGGGAGGGAAAATGGCTAATTGGGCCCAATTTGGAAATTTTCACTTAGGGGTGTACTCACTTTTGTTGCCAGTGGTTTAGTCATTAATGGCTGTGTGTTATTTTGAGGAGACAGCTAATTTACTGTTATACAAGCTGTACACTCACTACTTTACATTGTAGCAAAGTGTAATTTCTTCAGTGTTGTCACATGAAAAGATAGAATAAAATATTTACAAAAATGTGAGGAGCTTTTGTGAGATACTGTTTATATTATACTTTTTTTTTTTTTTTTAAGTCTTTTATAGTTTGAAAAAAGTTGAATTACAAACTTTAGTTACCAGCACATTTACATTTCACAAAGAATGTCAGCAGTAGTAAAGTGTTTTATACTTTCCTGTATAAAATATAAAATATGACCTACTGGACTTAATGGTGTGCCTATTTCCATTTGAGTGAGGCTGAGTGCATGCTGTGAAATTTTCCACTACCTGTGCCAGATTGTCAGAAACAGTTTAATCATGTTTGTACCAAATAGAACTGTTCATAAATAGCCTTACAGCCTCAATTATATAATTGCTGCAATTGGTGACATTAGAGCTCATGTACTGTAGATGTGCGTCTAAAGTGCACATCAAATGCAGGTCAGTCGATTCCCAGTATTTTAATGGAGTAGTGTGGATGACAGTTGAGACTGTGTTTGACCTGCTTTGCATTTCTTTGTATGTAGCAGGTCCTACTGACAGGTATTTGCATTGCATCAAAGCAGGTCAAATGCAGCCCACTACTATTTTTACACTGAATCGCATGCGTTTGAGCAGTGCTGCTTTGAAATGCAATAGGCAGTGTGTGACAACAACGTTTTAAATGTAAATGAGTAGTGGTTGCTGACTGGGTTTCAGTGTCAACACTATAAAAAATGATAATTTTTCCATGAAATTTTCCAGTATGATTGGTTGTACAGTTTGCTTATGATCAGTTCATCCAATTTTGCTGAAAGCAGGGTGCAGTGTTGCCAACTGTCAGTATTTTTTTACTGGCAGCCAGCAATTTTCTCCTGCCAGTAAATGCCAGTGACAGAAAAAGGTTGCCAGGAAAAAATATGGCTGTGATGGTCAGCAGGTCCAGAGGCAGCGGAAACCATCCTAATGCCTGCTACAGTGTGCCGGGCGGCGCTAGCCAGGGGGGCAAGTCTGGTGGAGGCGGAGTCTGATCGGGTCACGTGATTTCATGGTGCAAGGGAGCAGAGCAGACTCGTGTGCGAGACAGGAGCAAGGCAAGTTGGGAGTGGGACTGTCAGTGCTATTTGGACTGGATTGGACCGAAGGGATCACCTGGTGTAGAGAGAGACTATCACTCAGGAGGGGACGTGTCGTGTCGGTGATCTGTTCTGCTGTACACTGCTGTCAGTGTCACTGTGAGAGACAATTTAATTTGGGTGCGTGCCTGCCCATTCTAATTTCTTGTCCTAGTCCTGTCCCTGAGCTACTTACTTACTATATCGAAAAACAAAATAAGAAATATGTTTTTTGCCTTAATATCTACCTTATCCCCTTCATGCCTAAGCCTTTTTCTGGCACTTGTTGCTTACAAGATAAAAATCTGTGTTTTTTGCTAGAACGATACTTAGAACCCCCAAACATTATATACATTTTTTTTAGAAGAGACCCTAGAGAATAAAATGGCGATTGCTGCAATATTTTATGTCACACTGTATTTGTGCAGTGGCCTTTCAAATGCAATTTTTTTGGAAGAAATACACTTTAACTGCTTTCCGCCCGCCTACCGTCAAATGACGGTGGGGAGGTGCGGCTCTACTTCTGGGATGACGTCATATGATGGCGTCCAAGAACGGCCACTCTCACGTGCCCGAGGGGGCGCGCAGTGCGGTGATCGCTGCCGCGCCGTGTTGCTAGGACACGGCGCGACCCCGATCTCTGTAAAGAGCCGCATCCACATGTAAATGCGGAGATGCCGGTAATCGGCTCTCCTCCCCTCACTCTGACAGAGTGTGTGGCGAGGTGAGCCGATCAGCGGCATCTCCACGCAGGGGGACATCTAGGAATGTAATTAGGGTACTGATCATCAGTGCCCTGATTACAATTTAGCAATATAGTGTCACAAATCAGTGCCCACCATTGCCCACCAATGCCAGCAATCAGTACCCACCAGTGGCAGCAAGCAGTGCCCACCACTGCCCACAAGTGCCACCAATCAGTGCCCATTAGCGATGTCAGTCAGTGCTGGCAATCAGTGCCGCCTATTAGTGCTGCCCATCAATGCCCATCACTGCTGTCAATCAATGCCCATCAGTAATGCCCATCAGTGTCACCCATCAATGCCCATCAGTGCCCATCAGTACCGCCTATCAGTGCCCGCCAGTGCCATCTATCAGTGCCCACCAGTGCCAGCTATCAGTGTCCATCAGTGCCACGTATTAGTGCCCATTAGTGCCACCTAACAGTGCCCATCAGTGCCGCCTATCAGTGCTCATCAGTGCCACATATCAGTGCCACCTATTAGTGCCCATAAGTGAGGCATATTAGTGCCTCCTCATCAGTGCCACATAATAAGTGCCCATAAGTGCCACCTCATCAATGCCCACCAGTTCAGCCTATCAGTGCCCATCAGTGCCGCCTCATCAGCTCACATCAGTGAAGGCAAAAAATTACTTAGTTACAAAATTGACTCAAAGAAAAAAAGTAAAGAACATGTTTTTTCAAAAATTTTTCAGACAGGAAAATACGGTGCGCATTTCTTTTCTGCAATCACGGGTTGGAGGAAAGAAATTAGCTTGATTAACCCATCAACACAGACAGTGCTGACAGGGAAATCAGCAACTGTCTTCTCCCGGCGGTGGAGGGGGGGGCCTTTTCCCGCTGAACCAGCCGAGATTCGTACCGTGTATGGGCGGCCTAACACTTTAATCACTAATCACTTTAAAAAACCCTTAACCGCGACCGTATGCACATATGCGGCTTTGGTTTTAAGGGGTTATACTGGGATTGAAGGCAGCAGCTGCATGCATCACCCCAGTACCGTTTTTTAAAGCGGGGGGTCGGCACTTTAGAGATAACAACCGATTCGGCTAAAAGCTGCTCTGTTGTTATCCCGGAGGAGCGGGAGGGGACCTCCTGTCCCACAGGCAGACCCGATCCATGATCTGGCACTTCTGCCGGCTAGAGAGAGACTATATAAAAGCCGGAAATGGCTTTGTTTCAGTATCTTATGTGTAAACACTGAAGCGACGTCACAGCGTCACTTCCGGTTTACTCAGCTGCCAATGGCGTCAAATAAAAAAAAAAAACAACAGTATTCAGAATTGCCGTTTTTGGCGATCTGAATTCTCTGAAGTGCAAAGGAGGGGTTTGGGTTTTAGACCCCTGATCCTTCCATAAAGAGTACTTGTCACCACCTATTACTGTCACAAGGGATGTTTACATTCCAGAGACAATGTAAAAAAAAAAATAATATATATTTTTTTAAAGTGCCCCCATCCCCGCAAGCTTGTGCAGCAAAGAAGACACATACGTAAGTTGCTCCCGCATATGTAAATGATGTTCAAATCACACATGTGAGATATCGCTGCGATCTTCAGAGTGAGAGCAATAATTCTAGCACTAGACCTCTGTAACCTCCTCTGAAGCCCTTCTAGCATGGCTATCATTGTAATGTAATATTATATATCCATGTTCACATCGCTGTATTATGGTATATGTATTTTTGCCTCTCCACAAGAGCTCATAATTTAATGTTAACAAGTGTTTCTAATTTTTCTTAATAAAGACCCTTTTATACATTCAATAAATTGTGCTATTTTTGCTGCTTAAAAACCCAGTGGGGGGAACCCCTCCATTCAATAGTTTTAATTATTAACTTCTGACTCATTGATACTCTGTATTTCCAAGTAGAACATATTTGAGACAATAAAATATGGCTTTTAAATAAATAATCAGACATTCACGTTTCATAATATTAAATTCCGAGCTGATATAACACAAAGAACCTAATTGTCACTAGATATTTTACTGGCACCAATAATGTTAGAATAATTCACAATCAAAACATGATGCAAACAAAACATTTCTAAAATAAATTCACAGAAATGACTTCCTGATCGCTAGATCTGTTATTTACACCACCTGGCAAAATGATATGGCACTGTGAGCAAGGTAAATTGTCCCATTTACAGACAGTCTTTTCATAGCTCCCAATGTAATACTGCATTGGGCAACTAATGGCTGTAGGAAGCAACACCTAAATCACTCATAGAAGCAAACATGACAGACAGCCTATATAAACATGCCATGGAGCTGATGTCTGCCAGCTGGAATGCCAAATCAGCACCATTCAAATGCTTTGAATAAGAAGCTGGTAATTTCACAAAACACTGAGCAGAGGCGAGTGGACAAAGCAACCTGAAATTGATGTTAGCCCATGCAAGATGTTGAAATCGGCGCTTTGTGCGTATCACAATGCATGATGTATAATTAAACTGAAAAAGACAAATTGTCAGTTGGGAAGCATTTATATGAGCTTCTACTAACAGCAGATTTAATAAGAATAGCATATGCAGAGGTGCTTCTCTAGAAAAGGTAAAGCAATAAAAATCTGCCTTTATATTTTCTGTTTCCTATTTTACTATTTGGTATGTATAAATCTGATTTCAGTATATTGATATAAACAGTTAGAGAAAAGGTATAACATACAACTGCTACCCTAGCCGTACAAGAGGACCAGTACTCTTTGGCCCCTTATGGTTTATCCAGGTAGCTCGGAGTGTGCACTCTCATAGCTCACACACAAACATATCATTTTTTTTTTCTAAGCAGAGTGGTAATGGGACCCTTCCTTTCACAAAGAATGAAGCCCATGCTCCAAGGAAGTGCAGGCTTTCCGTCCAATGGGTGACAACACAAGAGGTTATGGAGTGCAGGCTTCCCGTTCCATGGGTGACAACACATGAGGTTATGGTGTGCAGGCTTCCCGTCCAATGAGTGGCAACACAAGAGGTTATGGTGTGCAGGCTTCCCGTCCAATGGGTGACAACACAAGAGGTTATGGTGTGCAGGCTTCCCGTCCCATGGGTGACAACACAAGAGGTTATGGTGTGCAGGCTTCCTGTCCCATTAGTGACAACACATGAGGTTATGGTGTGCAGGCTGCCCGTCCAATGGGTGACAACACAAGAGGTTATGGTGTGCAGGCTTCCCGTCCCATGGGTGACAACATAAGTGGTTATGGTGTGCAGGCTTCCCGTCCCATGGGTAACAACACAAGAGGTTATGGTGTGCAGGCTTCCCGTCCAATGGGTGACAACACAAGAGGTTATGATGTGCGGGCTTCCCTTCCCATGGGTGACAACATAAGTGGTTATGGTGTGCAGGCTTCCCGACCCATGGGTGACAACACAAGAGGTTATGGTGTGCAGGCTTCCCATCCAATGGGTGACAACACAAGAGGTTATGGTGTGCAGGCTTCCCGTCCCATGGGTGACAACATAAGTGGTTATGGTGTGCAGGCTTCCCGTCCCATGGGTGACAACACAAGAGGTTATGGTGTGCAGGCTTCCCGTCCCATGGGTGACAACACAAGAGGTTATGGTGTGCAGGCTTCCCGTCCAATGGGTGACAACACAAGAGGTTATGGTGTGCAGGCTTCCCGTCCCATGGGTGACAACATAAGTGGTTATGGTGTGCAGGCTTCCCGTCCCATGGGTGACAACACAAGAGGTTATGGTGTGCAGGCTTCCCGTCCAATGGGTGACAACACAAGAGGTTATGGTGTGCAGGCTTCCCATCCCATGGGTGACAACACAGGAGGTTGTGGTGTATCCTGAGGTGACCCATGGGGAGATAACTTATGCTGTCTTTCAACAAGGGCTACCTCTATAGATTCCATTTTTAGTGAACTGGTAAGTGGCTCTTTGAACCCCCCCTTTTTGTTTTACTGGTGAAGTAAGTCATGGACTGTCAGAATAGGTTTTCTATTATTCGCTCATCTATTCTGTCCATTAACACAATTAATATGCAAGAACAGTTATTAGCTTTCAATTTTATCATCATGACTGCAATTGCCATTTGTTTGGGGCTAGGCATGCAAAGTAAGATTCTCATGTATGTTTGTATCATTTACTTTGAGAAGATTTAAAGTAGTTCTAAAGCATTACCTGCATTAAGGTAAAACATGTTTTAGGCCTTGCTGTGCCCCTCTTGCCCTCTAAACACTTACCTGACTCCTAGATCAATCCAGCACTGTGCCTGGCTGCAGTCTTCTCACCTACCTTTCACTTCACATAGGGGCTAACAGGCAGCACAAAACAATTCTCCTGCGCTCGGGTGCTGGGTCTAGGAGTGTGTAGTGCAGTCAACCCTTTTGTATGGAATGTCAATGGCCTTGCTGCCCTCCTCAGAACAATATGTGTCCTTGGAACTGAAACATATAAGACGAAGGCAGGGCGCACCGCCCTTGTGCATTACCAAAAATAATTTTAATGAAGGTAAAACAGCAATGGTTATACTCACATACAAACATGCATATCAAAGCAACAGCAATAGCGAGCGGTGACTCTTAGGTCTATTCTATGGCTGGAACCAAAGATGTCGGAGGACCTGACGGTATTGCAGGGTGGCTTAGGCATTTTGAGGGAGGACCTTACATAGTAGGTGAGGTTGAAAAAAAGACACAAGTCCATCAAGTCCAACCTATGTGTGTGATTATATGTCAGTATTACATTGTATATCCCTGTATGTTGCAGTCATTCAGGTGCTTATCTAATAGTTTCTTGAAACTATCAATGCCCCCCGCTGAGACCACCGCCTGTGGAAAGGAAATCCACATCCTTGCCGCTCTTACAGTAAAGAACCCTCTACGTATTTTATGGTTAGACCTCTTTTCTTCTAATTTTAATGAGTGGCCACGAGTCTTGTTAAACTCCCTTTTGCGAAAAAGTTTTATCCCTATTGTGGGGTCACCAGTATGGCATTTGTATATTGAAATCATATCCCCTCTCAAGCGTCCCCTCTTTAGAGCCAAAGCGATGAATGAGCGAGCCCATGAGTGTGTTGAGAAGTTTACAATCGGTACCACCAATTTGCGCTTATTACATTATAATTAATGAATGCTTTACCATCACTTACCATCAGTGGAGTTTTAATAGACCTCCCCTTATGGGGTTGTTCTAATGACATGGATTACAATCATTGTCTGTCACCTAGGGTTAGAATGAGGAGGCTCGGCCACTGGAGCTTATGGCACATAGGTCCCCTTGACCCTAGCAGACACAATTATTATCTCCATGTCACCAGACATTGGAAGTGAGGCTGCAGTTATAGGAGGTAGCGGGTGGACTATCGATACCCACGGACCTCCGTGCTGCAAGAGGGAGCTGTGTCTCCCACGCACATCAGCGTCAGTATAATATATTCTAAAGACGTTGCACCGGAAGTGACGTAATAATGACCGGAAGTGACACAGCAGAAACCGGAAGTAGCGGGTAGACCGCAAATCCACCCACACTTCCTGATTGCAGTGATGCTGTGTGCGTTCCATACTTGCCAGTGTGATGGGAATAGCGCTGGGCCCTTCCGGCAACATGGGTGACATAGAGTATGCCATTTATCAACGCTAGGTGGACACATCAGTAGCTACCCCACATCAACAGGTTAGATTCATCAGTACGATGGTCTAGTATTTATTTTAAAGCTTTACGAAGTGATGTTTTGAATTTTTGATTTTTAAATTTCTACATGCACTTTGAGACCTTCATGCAGAAACTGTCACTATGAGAAAGGTGGGCCACACCTTTCCTTTGTTGATAGGGGAGGTGGTACCTATGCAAATGGGTGGGGCAAGACCTGCCATCATGTGGGCATGTACTTAGGTGCATATGTGTGTATATATAGTGATGGTTAGAAGAGACCAGTCATTCATTGCTTTAGCTCTGAGGAAGAGGGTCCTCCCTTGAAACGCGCAAGCCACCCTGCAATACCGTCTGGTCCTCCGGCATCTTTGGTTCCAGCCATAGACCTAAGAGTCACCATTCACTATTGCTGTTGCTTTGATATGCATGTTTACCATGTTTGTATGTGAGTATAACCATTGCTGTTTTACCTTCATTAAAATTACTTTTAGTAATGCACAAGATCGGTGCGCCTTCCCTTCTTTTTATTTAACTAACAGGCAGCAAGAGCCATTGGCTCCTGATGCTGTCAATCAAATCCAGTGAGGAGGGAGAATAGGGTGAGGCCAAGCCACGCCATGTGCATCAATAGACGCACACATCCCAGCTTGGGAGCGAGCCCATAGGTGTGTCACCATTGGAAGCAGCCATTTATATTCCATGGGAAGACCCCCTGTGAGGAGGACAATGACCTTGTCTAATGTTTAGGCCACATACAAACCTCGCCCTGGCCAGGTATCAAATCATGATAGTAAAAGCCTCTCCAGAACACTGTAAAGGCCTCAACAACACTTCACAAAAAACAATACAAAATCCTTTATAAAAAAACATGCTCCATGGCACTTTGTGTGTTTTTTTTTTGTTTTGTTATAGGGCAGTTACAAATAATGTAAGATGAATTCTTATAAAAAATTTAGGCCAGCATGAAGGTAAACTCTAAAATAACATAACATGTTTTAGTGGGGCATCTTCAAGGTAAATGATAAATGGAATAAACCACGAATCAGCTATGCTCCACTGTAGTCTGTCAGTTTAAATGATCTGAGCTGGTTTTATACAGGTACTCTTCCTAATTAAGAGACTTATACTCTGACTGTCAGTTATGTTTAACTTTTAATAAATTGGGACCACAGCGACTATCATAAGTCATGTATGTTAATTTGTATACAGGCCAATTACTGGCAGCTGACTGCTGAGCTTAAATTAATTACTGTGACTTAATTCATGATTGTCTAGACTGTATTCATATAGAAACATAAGTTCTAAATAAAAATGAATTGTCTTTCTGAACAGCCTGATGTGTGGTACCCAAGCAGCTGGATGCTGGCGGTTCTTGCCAACTTGTTTAACTAAATATGCTGCATTAGATCTTTTGCATGGGAAGTGGCATGTGTTACGGTGTGGCTCCAGATGACTGTTGTTCCGCGTTATGTTAATATGTTGCCATTTAGTGTATATCACAGACACACTTTATTTTTAAGCATTCATGGAAGGGATGGATGGGGACAACAGAAGACTACAGAAAAAACATCACACTAAAATCTAGCAATTTAAAGGTAATCTGTAGTGTTTTGTATATTTTTTCTTTAATGTATTCAGGACTAAAATACTTTTTGTTGTTTATTTAATAACACAAATGTAAAATATTGCATATAAGGCCCCATTCACAATGTGCGTAGCAGGAACACATGTTTGTGCTTGCATTTTTTTTTTTTTGCATGACTTTAGCCTATTTCTGCACATCGTGCATGGGGCAGCCAATAACTTGGGTATGGAGCATTATTTCAGTGCAACTTTTGTCATGTTTGTAGCACAGAAAACATGCAACATAATGCAGGTCTGCTACTTAAGGCCCGTACACACGATCGGACTTTTTGACAACAAACATGCAAATTAGCTGTTTTGGACCAACATCCGGCCGTGTGTACGCTCCATCGGACCAACTTTTTCAGTTTTCATCGGACTTTTGTTGGCTGTGCGAACGGACCAACTTTCTGCCAACAAAAGTCCAATGGAGCAAAGTCCGACCGTGTGTACACAAAACCATCGGACTTTTGTACAAAGTACAAACACGCATGCTCAGAACCAATGCAAAAGATCAGACAACAATATAGAAGTTGACCAAAGGTGGCGCTGGAGTATTCGAACGTCCTCTTTTGAAGTGTCGTCAGTACGTTGAAACGTCACTACGTTCATGTTTGTTGCCTAAAAAGTCAGATCGTGTGTATGCAATACCAACTTGGGGCCAACGCCCTTTGTACAAAAATCCCTGGGAAAGTTGGTCCAAGGTCCGATCGTGTGTATGAGGCTTTAGATGTCAGATGCGCAAAGTGTGACAATTCTTTCCCATGAATACAGGACCCTGTGAAGATTCCGTTAGGTAGAAGGTACATAAAACAGCAGATACAGTATATGTTGGACTGTTTTCTAGAACTCTAAAGTAAAGTAATTTTTTTATAAACAAGATATTCTAGTTAATAAAAAGGGATAAGCTGCTGGTTTGATCCGAACTCATGTTCAAACTCAGTTGAGTCAGTTTGGATGTTTGGCCATTTTAACTGCAGCAGCAAGTGAAACATTTAGTAGCAGTATGACTACCACTTCTAAATGTAACAGTTTCCTGCTCCCGGTTTTTAGGGAGAGGCGATATCTGCCAGCATCCTAACAACTAGTAACATATCCCTGCCCAGCACATTCAGCTCCTAGTCAGCTTGCTGCTGGGGATTCCCTGCTGACAGGTGAATGTACACAAATGGGTGGGGATACTGTAAAAAAAAAGTGGAAGGCTCCCCTAAAATTCATACCAGACCCTTCAGAAAAGGAGAGGATGAGCCATATCAGGCGACATGCCCTCAACATGGGGAAGGTACCTTACCTGGGGACCCTCCTGGCAAAGTACATTGTTCCCTGATGAGAACAAGGTCTCTGATCCGGTAGTTGTGGGGGGTGTGCAGGCAGGAGGCTTTTTGGAATCTGGAAGCCCCTTTAAAAATAAGGAGACCCCAGATTGCCTTCCCCACATGAATGAGTAGGGCTCCATGTACACTAGCAGCTCCTAAACTTAAGTTTAGGAGCTTTTGCCATTTTTTTGCTAATGCTACTAAACTCAATTCCATTAAAGCCTGTGTCCATGTACACATAGACTTTTAGGATGGTTGAGGAGCTGCTGCGTTAACCTCCCTCTCCTAAACGTGAAAGGATAGGAATGTTTTGATCACCAGCCGCAAATTTGCAGAAAGATCGCTGTAAAATCCCCACACGATTTCGATATCTCTATGATTGGGAAGGTGGCAGAAGGTGGCGGAGGAGGGAATCATCCTCTGTCACATGTAAAAGCGATCCACCACCTGTATAGTCACTCAGGTCACTTTTACATTATTCAGCATTGCTGGTTGAAAAAGAAAAAAAATACCAGGGGGCAGCGTTGACCCTGGTATAACCACTGAAACCCAAGGACTTATGGGTAAGTCTTAAGGGCAGTACGTGGTTAAAGGGATTGTGCATTTTTAATTTTCACTTAAAACATTTTTAAAAATCACTGCTACCTGCCAAACCATTTTTGCTTTGGTATATGTTCCCCAGCCCCCTATGCCATTTGTTTAACAATCCCTTGCCTATTAGCCTAGAAAAAGGCCTTTACTTCTAAGATTCAGCACCCAATGACTTCAGCAGGGTAAGGATTCAGCAACTGAACTTCAGTAATGTAGATAAGGAATGGATCTAGGGTTTAACAATACTCTTCACACGTAATGTTCTTTAGGTTTCATCTAGCTGTAGATGTGTTTTTTTTTTTTGTTATAGGGCAGTTACAAATAATGTAAGATGCATTCCCATACTGTGCCATGCTTGGAAATGTAAAATGTATACAAAGGATCATAGAAAATGATTTTTCTACACTCACCTTCTGTCAGAAGTGTCTGCTCTGTTCTTGGAAATAAAGTACATTTCATACAGAGATGCTTGCACACCGGCAATGTGTTCACTGTTAAAATGTGTATAGAGCATACTGTACATACTTGAATAAGAAGGGTGAATAAGAACAGCAGACAGCGACACAATCATACTCAGAACTGCAGACTCTACCTATTAAGTATTGCAAAAGTGTAGACTATACTGCTATACTGTGCCTTGAAAAAGTATTCATACCGCTTGGAATTTTCCACATTTTGTCATGTTACAACCAAAAATGTAAATGTATTTTATTGGGATTTTATGTGATAGACCAACACAAAGTGGCACATAATTGTGAAGTGGAAGAAAAATGATAAATGGTTTTCAAATGTTTTACAAATAAATATGTGAAAAGTGTGGAGTGCCTTTGTATTCAGCCCCCCTGAGTCAATACTTTGTAGAACCTCCTTTCGCTGCAATTACAGCTGCAAGTCTTTTTGGGGATGTCTCTACCAGCTTTGTAGATCTAGGGAGTGAAATTTTTGCCCATTCTTCTTTGCAAAATAGCAAGAGATATGATCTATTATCGCCACCATGACATGCCTCCATCCCTAAATTACTTTGTATGTAAAGGGATTGGCCGGACGTAGGACACCGGAAGTGCTGTAGAACGGAGAGCATACTAACATCTGCCTTGCTGTTTGTACATCGTTTTAAATGTAAGCATTTATTTACTATTAAAAATCTGTAATATTGAGACATACTTCACGATTGGGCTCCCTTTGTTTTTGCCTTTACCCCCACGCTACCGTGAGTGAGTCACTACTGCGGGATCGCAGTTTCCATCGCATACAAGAACCTGGAGGGATATCCCTATGTCCAAGGCTAACAGGGAAGGGAGATACCGTGTAAGGAGCCAATCTAGCAGAAGCAGGGTCGGTTTGGGAGCCACCCAAGTGGGAATATTGAAGTGGAGCTGACTGCCTGTGCCGTTTTTGATGCCCATATTTATCATTTTGGAGGTGAGAGGCTAGAGAGCACTTTTTAGGAATAGGTCCTCAGTACCCAACACCCCACTTTGGAGAGAGAAAACCACCGTGTGTTATATTTTAAGAGACTACTAGAGCCTGCATTCCATTACCATCATTATATACCTCCATATGAACTTTACCTGTGGATATATTTTTATATATTATTTTATCCATTCCTTATCTGTGGTTCACATTTTGCACTTTAATATATCTATGTATAGACTTTTTTATGAGTTTTATTAATTATTTATTGTGATTATTTAAGAGCGTTGCCTTTTTAGCACTTGTTGCACTTTCAGTCACTTATATGTCACAATTTAATTTATTTATGCATATAATTAATTGATTACGTTCAGTGTATGCCGATTCATATATGTGTCACGGGACAGTGATCATCAGTTTATGATATATGCCTACACTTATATATATTTTTCACACATTTCACCTTTGGTGCACATTAGCGCAAAATCATCACCTATTATTATTTGCTATCACGGGATTGTGTTCACCCTTAGGTTTTGCTGCTTTTTTAGGAATTTTCTACATACAGCATTAGTGCTGGCACCTTACTTATTTTTTGTTTATGGAATTCATCTATTCACCTATATATAGCTTCTAGTTCATAAACAGCGCGAAGGACACCCACACCACATCTTATGATCTATTATCGCCACCATGACATGCCTCCATCCCTAAATTACTTTGTATGTAAAAGGAAACAGTGATCATGGGACTTTAAATGAGGGATGTCACGGAGTCAAAATAACATGAAGTTAATGGTATAGAAAGTTTATTACAATCCAAGAACCACCTTCCGTTGCAATTACAGCTGCAAGTCTTTTTGGGTCTATACCAGCTTTGCACATCTAGAGATTGAAATTTGTGTGATAGACCAACACAAAGTGGCACATACTGTAATTGTGAAGAGGAAGGAAAATGATAAATGGTTTTCAACATTTTTTACAAATAAATATCTGAAAAGTGTGGCATGCATTTGTATTCAGCCCCCTTTACTCTGATATCCCTAACTAAAATCTAGTGGAACCAATTGCCTTCAGAAGTCACCTAATTAGTAAATAAAGTCCACCTGTGTGTAATTTAATCTCAGTGTAAATATGGCTGATCTGGGAAGCCCTCAGGGGTTTGTTAGAGAACCTTAGTGAACAAACAGCCTCATGAAGGCCAAGGAACACACCAGATAGGTCAGGGATAATGTTAAGAAGAAGTTTAAAGCAGGGTTAGGTTATAAAAAATATCCCAAGCTTTGAACATCTCAAGAAGCACTGTTCAACCCATCATCCAAAAATGGAAAGAGCATGGCACAACCACAAACCTACCTACATGGCCGGAGAGCATTAATCAGAGAAGTAGCCAAGAGGCCCATGGTAACTCTGGAGGAGCTGCAGTGATCCTCAGTTCAGGTGGGAGAATCTGTCCACAGGACAACCATTAGTCGTGCACTCCACAAATCTGGTCTTTATGGAAGAGTGACAAGAAGAAAGCCATTGTTGAAAGTCCCATTTGCAGTTTTCAGCAAGCCATGTGAGGGACACAGTAAATATGTGGAAGAAGGTGCTCTGGTCAGATGAGACCAAAATTGTACTTTTTGGCCTAAAAGCAAAGCGCTATGTGTGGCGGAAAACGAACACTGCACATTACCCTGAACACACCATCCCCACCGTGAAACATTGTGGTGGCAGCATCATGTTGTGGGAATGCTTTTCATGAGAAGGGACCGCGATCTTAGAAGAAAACCTGTTAGAGTCTGCAAAAGACTTGAAACTGGGGTGGAGGTTCACCAGCAGGACAACAACCCTAAACATACAGCCAAAGCCTACAATGGAATGGTTTACATCAGTGTTTCTCAACTCCAGTCCTCAAGGTGCCCCAACAGGTCATGTTATCTGGCTTTGCATTATTTTGCACAGGTGATTTGATCAGTTTCAATGCCTAAGTAATTACCAGAGCCGTTTCATCTGAGAGAAATCCTGGAAAAATGACCTGGGGCTCCTTGAGGACTGGAGTTGAGAAACACTGGTTTAGATCAAAGCATATTCATGTGTTAGAATGGCCTAGTCAAAGTCCAGACCTAAATCCAGTTGAGAATCTGTGGCAGGACTTGAAAATTGCTGTTCACAGATGCTCTCCATCCAATCTGACAGAGCTTGAGCTATTTTGCAAAGATTTGTGATCTTTGTGATTCATTACCATGTATTGTATTTTTCTGCGATTATGTAAATTTATTCTTGGATTGTAATAAACTTTCTATACCATTAACTTCATGTTATTTTGACTCCATGATATGCCTCATTTAAAGTCCCATGACCACTGTTTCCTTTTACATACAAAGTAATTTAGGGATGGAGGCATGTTATGGTGGCGATAATAGATCATATCTCTTGCTATTTTGCAAAGAAGAATGGGCAAAAATGTCACTCTCTAGATCTGCAAAGCTGGTAGAGACATCCCCAAAAAGACTTGCAGCTGTAATTGCAGCGAAAGGTGGTTCTACAAAGTATTGACTCAGGGGGGCTGAATACAAATGCACACCACACTTTTCACATATTTATTCATAAAACATTTTGAAAACCATTTATCATTTTCCTTCCACTTCACAATTATGTGCCACTTTGTGTTGGTCTATCACATAAAAGCCCAATAAAATACATTTACGTTTTTGGTTGTAACATGACAAGATGTGGAAAATTTCAAAGGATATGAATACTTTTTCAAGGCACTGTACCAGTTCTAAGCAGCCCCAAAACTGCTAGCTCCATCTTTTTAGGTCTATAAACCTCCTATAAATATCTGAAGTTACTAAATGTTCAGCCAAGGAAACTTTGGCTCATTCATAAATGAAGGTCAGTCAAAGAGCTTGACTATAATATATTTTCACTCTGATCTCTTAAGAATATACATATTTCATTTAATATAAGAGCAGTCAAACAGTGTGATTAGGATAATTGGATAAGTTTAGCTAAACGTTTGTTTGGCTCCAGCAGATCCCCTAACAAAGTTTGACGGACACTCTGCTCAAGGGAGTCCACTGCAGGAGCAGGCTGGCGACACGACTGAAGTGAACAAGACAGCGCCAACGGAAGGCGTTCTCATCTGTTGCTTTTTAAAACTGTATGATCAATTACACAATTACATTTATCATAAGACAACATTAATCACACAATACACTGCTTTTTACAGCTAGCGTTTGTTTGTTTGGATATTCTGAAAGTGCTTAATTGTTCCTCTGAGCAAAGTACAAAAGCTGGTTTTGTTATTGCTTTTCTCCAATTGTACTATGTAATCTTTCACTGCAAAAACAGTCAGAATATGTTAGCAGTACAATACTATATAAATATAATGTAACTTTATATGTGATAAAACGTTTTCGCCTTCCAATAAACAATACCTTTTATTTATGTTTTTCAAAAGGTCCTGCTGCATACAGAATGTAACTAATCACATAGGCTATCGTGCATATTGGCATTGGGGATTGAAAGAAAAACCTCAATAACCCACTGAATACAGTATTCATTTTCAACCATATTCATAACTAAACCAGGTTCTGCAAAATGTTCCACTTTCCTATAATGTTCAACCTCAGCAAGGCATGCAGTGGTGCTTCAGTGGTCCTCTTTTCTCTTTAACAGCGTTGCAGTCACAACCCAGAGAATTTCTATTTTATATCATTGCTTTGCTCCTCGCACTATTATATTGAATAATCCTGATCATGTTCACTGTTCTCCAGGCCCAATAAGTAGTTATTAACCACTTGACCACTGGGCAGTTAAACCCACTTCCTAACCAGACCAATTTTCTGCTTTCGGTGCTCTCACACTTTGAATGACAATTACTCCGTCATGCAACACTGTACCCAAATGAATTTTGTGTCCTTTTTTCACACAAATAGAGCTTTCTTTTGGTGGTATTTAATCACCGCTGGGTTTTTTATTTTTTGCGCTATAAATCAAAAAATACTGAAAGTTCGGTAAAAAAAAAAAAATTCTTTGTTTCTATTAAAAATTATTGCAGAGTATTGGCGAGTATTGGCAGAGTATTGGCGAGTATTGGCAGAGTATTGGCGAGTATTGGCAGAGTATTGGCAGAGTATTGGCATAGTATTGGCGAGTATTGGCAAGTATTGGCAGAGTATTACAGTGTTGCACAGTGTTGGTAGAGTATTGCACAGTGGTTGCAGAGCATTGCAGTGGTGGCAGAGCATTGCACAGTGGTGGCAGAGCATTGCACAGTGGTGGCAGAGCATTGCACAGTGGTTGCAGAGCATTGCACAGTGGTGGCAGAGCATTGCACAGTGGTTGGTTGTAGAGCATTGCACAGTGGTGGCAGAACATTGCACAGTGGTGGCAGAGCATTGCACAGTGGTTGGTTGCAGAGCATTGCACAGTGGTGGCAGAGCATTGCACAGTGGTGGCAGAGCATTGCACAGTGGTTGGTTGCAGAGCATTGCACAGTGGTTGGTTGCAGAGCATTGCACAGTGGTGGCAGAGCATTGCGCAGTGGTGGCAGAGCATGGCAGAGCATTGCACAGCGGTGGCAGTGTATTGACCAGCGCTGTGGGCACTACACATCCAGCCCACAGGGCTGGTCCCGTCTCTCCCCCTCTCCACTTCTCTCCTCTCTGTACCTGAGAGGGGAGGGAGGAACCGGCGTCATGACGTGACGCCGGTTTGTGTACATGTGATCGCTCCGTCATTTGACGGAGCGATCACGTGGTAAACGGCTGCTATCATCGGCTGTTTACCGTGATCCGTGATGCGCCGGGTCCTCGGGACCCAGCGGTCACGGATGTTCCCGAGTGCGCTCCCCAGGGGGCGCGCGGGAGCAAGTTTCTGGGGGAAACCCGACCGCACTGTAGCCGTCTTTCGACTATAGCGCGGTCGGCATGTGGTTAAAGCAGAACTTCACCCAAAAGGTGTTGGCACAGGTGTTGTTTCAGTTTTGTAATTTTACATTTTTTTGGGGGGAGCAGGTAATTTATTTTAATGGGTACCCGCTCCCACTTCCGGTCAGATCACCACAGCGATCCAAGCAGAAGTTCAGCCTCCCCCTCCTTCCCTGTAGCCTTATGGGACAGATCACAGGTCCCAGAGAGCTGCTGGATCATTCAAAGTGCAGCATGGTTGCAGGGTGCTGGGCAGGCTAGTTTTGGCCTGGCATCGCACGGTCCAGGGGGCACCCCAAACCGCCCCCTTTTAATGATGCGCGCACCAATTAGTGTGCTGTCATGGATGGGGGTGACACCATTGCATCTGGATGTCTCTTCCTACTTGATGGTGTCACCCAGGCCCGCACTGGGACAAAAAAAGAGTATACAAGAAAAAGAACCACTGCTCCAGGTGTATAAAGATAAGGCTGATTAGAGTGTCTTGCAAAGTGCCAGGCCCGGCCCGCCTCCGTGGGAAGCTTGGAAAGAAGAAAGAAATGGCTGCACATCCAGAACTTTCAATTGGTGTTATCTTTGTGAAACAAAATAAAAGGCGAAGACACCAAACTGTGGTCACGTAGATGCATTTCACACATACATCTTGTGCTTAATCATTACCATTACCATTATTAATGATTAAGCGCAAGATGTATGTGTGCAACGCGTCTACATGACCACAGTTTGGTGTCTTTGGTGTTATCTTTGTGAAACAAAATAAAAGGCGAAGACACCAAACTGTGGTCACGTAGATGCTTTTCACACATACATCTTGTGCTTAATCATTACCATTATTATTATTAATGATTAAGCGCAAGATGTATGTGTGCAGCGTGTCTACGTGACCACAGTTTGGTGTCTTTGGTGTTATCTTTGTGAAACAAAATAAAAGGCAATCAGAAGTTCTGGATGTGCAGCCATTTCTTTCTTTTTTCCAAGGGACAAAAAATAGGCCTGGGCATTTTAGACTATACAGCCCATTTTTTTTTCTTTTAAACCAAATTACAAATAATGACAACTATTGGTTTCATGGGGAAGAGAGATGCCACTCTATGAAGGGTGTCTGAAAATGTAGTGCTCCTCAGAATAAGAACAGCAGGTGCTGGCTAAGCATAGGTAATTGGATGAAGGGAAGATTCAGGCGCTGACGCGTTTCATACTTTCAAAAGTGCTTATTCATAGCTATAGGCCAATGAGGAGAGGGAGTTAATGTACTCACATTAGTGACCAGTGAAAATTAATGACCCCTTTGTGCTGCATTAGTGGCACTAGTGTCAGTGTTTAACCACTTCAATACAGGGCATCTTCACCCCCTTCCTGCCCAGGCCAATTTTCAGTTTTCAGCACTGTAACAATTTGAATGACAATTACACAGTCATGCAACACTGTACCTATATTTTTATCATTTTTGTCCCCACAAATATATCGTTCTTTTGGTGGTATTTGATCACATCTGCGGTTTTTATTTTTGGCGCTATAAACAAAAAAAGAGCGACAATTTTGAAAAAAAAAACACAATATTTTTGACTTTTTGCTATAATAAATATTTAGTTATTAATTAAAAAAAAATTTCCTCTGTTTAGGCTGATATGTATTCTTCTACATATTTTTGGTAAAAAAAAATTGCAATAAGCTTATGTTGGTTGGTTTGTGCAAACTCAATATTGAACCCTATGGACTAATACTGGGATGCCATTAAAGTTCATGTGCGTGTAAAGGCAGGTGTCCCAATTCTTTTGGTAAGCTAAAACAAAAATCCATAAGCACTAAAGTTGTGTATAAATGTCAAAATCCAACAAGGTTTGATGGACCAAACCTAGTGCAGCCATCAACCACTGGAACAATGGATATACAGAAAAAAGACAATTTGAAGATGGCGCTCTATGGGTCAACTCCAAAACGATATATAAAAAACATAAATTGAATAAAATACTTGTTTATTGCAATCAAGCAGAGACTGAAGAAAAGTTAATACAACTTGGAAACTGTAATAGTCAAGGTATATGACACAATTGGAAAAGTTGTATTAAAAAGCAAACAATACGACTTGATGGCTTCCGGGTAGAGAGGGGTTAACACGATCCGAATAGCTTGCTGGTCAAACATGGGGAAAGGGTATTAGCCATGTTGAGCCTGACGGAAACCGGTTGGAGAGGTTGCAGCCCTCTGCCAGCAGAGTGAGCTGAAGCTGGACCTGTATAAAAAAAAGGGATGACACCGCCAACAGCTAAGGGTTCCTGGGTTGGTGACAGGAGGAGGGTGACTTCACCTGTGCAGATGGTATGAACACGGACGCTACTTGCTGTGGCCAGTGTCTGGGCTGATGGCACAGAGAAGCCAGGCTGTGCTGCAGATGACGGATGGTGTGTGTCTCAGCCTCCAAGCCGGGAGAATCAGGCAACACCAGACGGACCGGGCGCGCTGAGTGACGTCGCCACAGCGCCGGGAAACAGGAAGCTTGTGAAGCACTGTGGACCGCAAGCTGCTGGCTGCTGTGACTATATGTTTTGTGCTCCTACACTTTATCAAAGTCACGGGAAAGGCAACAGCAATATTTAAACTCCATCTTTCCTGTGACTTTGATAAAGTGCAGAAGCACAAAACATGTGCACGGGTGAAGTCATCCTTCTCTTGTCACCAACCCAGGAACCCTTAACTGTTGGCGGTGTCATCCCTGCCTTTTGGATACAGGTCCAGCTTCAGCTCACTCTGCTGGCAGAGGGCTGTAACCGCTCCAACCGGTTTTCCATCAGGCTCAACATGGCTAATACCCTTTCCCCATTTTTCACCAGCAAGCCGTTCGGATTGTGTTACCCCTCTCAAACCCGGAAGCCATCAAGAAAATCGATCAATCCTAAAGTAGTGGTGGCCTCATTTCCTGAGGCTCAAAAATGTCAGGGCGGTACAAATATCCCCCAAATGACCCCTTTTTGGAAATTAGACAGTCCAAGGTATTTAGTAAGAGGCATGGTGAGTTTTTTTTTAAGTTTTTTTGTCACAATTTTTTTGGAAAATTAAGAAATAAAATAGTTTCTTTCACAATGTTTTTTTTTTACATACTATCACCAGTGAAGTACAGCGTCATCTTATAACTGGTGTGATGGCACACGTTGATTGCTTATAACAGTAAATTTCACTGTTAAAAGCACCAATTTTTTCTGAAACAATTCATTAATTTAGTGTTTACTATTGTGATTAGCTGTGATTGGCCACATGGTATAGATGGGCTGTGATTGGCCTGTCTGTACCATGTGATCATGTGATCACTGTGACCAATCACAGAAATCAATACAATAGTACACAACGAATGGCACGAATGGAAGCCACCCATTGTGTACAATTGCCATGTGATCTGCTGTGATTGGTCACAGTGATCACATGGTACCGGGAGTGGGCCAGTACACTGATCTGTCATCCGGTGGACACAGCAGGTGACAGATCGCGCAGCCCTTGGGACACACCCCAGGCACGTTCTAGAGAGGACGTCATATGACATCCTCCCAGAACTAGAGAGCTCCTGCCTGGCTGTCCTTTTATTATAGGCCAGGAAGGAAGTGGTTAGGCATACTTCAAACTATTCAATGCAGAAGAAAAATCTAAATATCCCACAAACAACAGAATGCCCTGGAAGTTTGTTTATGGTTGGGTTAGGTGATATGGTTAGGTGAGATGCTTTGTTAGGTGAGATGCTCCATCCACACTTTACAAAGAGCTCCATTATAATTTAATATTGAAAAGCAAAGTTCCGGCCACAGAATTTATTTATTTTTTTAACAGGCATCCCATCATAATACATTAATAACAAAATCAAAGTATATATATATATATGTTTGCTAGTGGCTAAGACCTTTTTTTCTACTTACAACTAGGGATGAGCTTCGAGTTCGAGTCGAACTCATGTTCGACTCGAACATTGCCTGTTCGCCTGTTCACCGAACAGCGAACAATTTGGGGTGTTCGTGGCAAATTCGAAAAGCCGCGGAACACCCTGTAAAAGTCTATGGGAGAAATCTAAAGTGCTAATTTTAAAGGCTTATATGCAAGTTATTGTCATAAAAAGTGTTTGGGGACCTGGGTCCTGCCCCAGGGGACATGTATCAATGCAAAAATGTTTTAAAAACGGCTGTTTTTTCGGGAGCAGTGATTTTAATAATGCTTAAAGTTTTTTTAAATTTGACGCGGGGTTCCCCTTAATATCCATACCAGACCTGAAGGGCCTGGTAATTGAATTTGGTGGGAACCCCGCGCATTTTATGTTTTTTTATCAATGACTGTTCTCTGTATTATGGGGAGCCGACAATTCATTATAGCCGCGAGTGCTTTTAAATGACATTTTTTCCTGCAGAAATGACACTTTGTGCAGAGACAGTTCTAAGCACGGGAAACATGCGCCCTTTTACATGCATACTATACACACCCCCCAGGTACGAAATTTAAAGGAATATTACACTTTTATTGTTTCACTTTAAGCACTATTAAAATCACTGATCCCGAAAAAACGGCCGTTTTTAAAACTTTTTTTGCATTGATACATGTCCCCTGGGGCAGGACCCAGGTCCCCAAACACTTTTTAGCACAATAACTTGCATATTAGCTTTTAAACTTAGCACTTTTGATTTTGAACGTTCGAGTCCTATAGACTTCAATAGGATTCTAAAGTTCATGCAAAGTTTAGGTCTGTTCGCAGGTTCTGGTGCTAACCGAATTGGGGGTGTTCGGCTCATCCCTACTTACAACTTATAAAATCCTGTTCTGGCCATTGCCATGATGATTGTGGGCATGTGAAGCCCAATTGCATCCTCTTCCTGGATTAGCGATGGAGAGGAGAGATGGGTAACCAGCATGCACCTCTCAAACTTGCGCATGTGCGATGCGCCGGCGGCCCCAGCGCCGTTTATCAAGTTGCCATAACAGCGGGCGGCGACGGAGGAAGGTCCCGCCCCATTGTTATGGCAACCTAGATAGATCCGCCTTTAAATCATGTCATTTCCTGACAGTAAATAACCAGATTTTTTGACACTCCTGCCCATTGATTCCTGGGAAATGACTCGCATTTCCCAGGAGCACAGGCAAGGGAGGAAGTGATGCGGAGCTCGACGGACCCAAAAGTGGCAGATTAGGAGCCACCACATAGCAACAGGGCATTTCTGGTGAGTAAAACATTTTTTTTCAATCCAAATTTTTTAGTACTAGTAAAGGACTGTGAAAATGTAAAAAAAAAATTCAGGGTGGAAGTCTGCTTTAAGTCCCTTTCTATGTAGCTTTGTTAGCTTTTTCTTATATTTTGTAAGGCAACAGCCTCTCCATTTTGGCATTATAATATTTTTTTTTAATATTCCATTTTCTGTTAAATGTACATTTAAAAGGATTTTCCTCATCTATGTATCTTCCAGACTGTGTAGCCAGATCCTCAACTTCCACTGTACCAATAACACTGTTTAGCCAAGAACAATGGTCAAAAGACACCCTCAATCTTCTGACTGAACAATGGAGGTGTCCCAGCATACTGTGATGTCACACCTCTGCTCACTTTGTTCACTTTAGGGATGTGTGAATCTCGCAGATCCTGACTGATTTCTCTTGCTGGTTCTATCTGTCCTTGTATGAGTACTGCTGCACAGATGATTAAGGGAGATTTATCTCAGGACAAATTTAGGTACTGAGACTACTTCTATTCAATAATACAGCTACGGTAATTGTTTATTTGCTGCAGATGTGCATTATTTGTTTTTTTTATTTTATGTGTCTGGAGCTCTGAACTCAAGGTTTGCTATTATCCTGCTAATTCCATTCTCCTCAAGCCAAGAGGTGACCACAGTATGTCTGCTTATTTTTAAATTTTCTCCCGAGCATTGTGCACAGAGGTATCTTATACAAATTGAATTTTTGTTCTACATTTCATGTCTGTGATTTACAAATATTGATACACCATATGAAATATCTATTAGTTTATCCTTTGAATAGTACAGCACCAAAAGAAAGGAGTCTGGTGCCTTTTAAAGCTATTGATCAGTTTTGCTTCTCCGGGGAGATAGATACCTGAAGATGATTTTCAAAAGCTGGTGGATTTGCAGCAGAGGAGCAAATCAAAGCGCTAATGTGACATTCAAAGCTGAACTCCAGCCGAAGGAACATTTTATCCATTTGCATTGTAAAAATAAATGAGCTCTAAAGAAGTGTATTCAATGTGTGGCTGCTGCTGTGTTTTATAATACTCCTACTTTCAGTTCCCCCGTGGAGTACTGTCAGCAGCGAATGTGTTCTAGTTACATTTGAGTGCACAGATTACAGCTGGTCGTTCGCACTGCAGCTCATCCACTCAAAAAATGTCCTGCATTCTTTTCAGTGAATGTAAGGCATTCTGTAAATGGAGGAGGGGAGATCCTGACATTCATCTGCACCTCTTTCAATCACAGAATACTTTGCAGCCACGGAAAAGAATACTATGACATTTTGGGAATGGATGAGCTGCAGAGCGAACGACTTGCTGTGATTTAAAAGCATACAAAAATCATTGGGTGGACTGCGCTTCGTCCCCTCAAATAGAAGTTTGTAGCAGCGCTATTATTAAGATTTCTCAAATTGATGTGAAAAATCAGTATATACACTCTAAGTAAAGTGACCATATGCTAAAATAAATATATATAAGTTATATATAAAAAATAAATATATGGATCAGGTGAGAGTGATAAAAAAACAATGAGTGAATCAATAAATAAATTCATAAATTAATAAAAGTGAGCCATACATATGGTGAAAAAATATTAAATAAATAAAATAAAAATATGGAAATTCGTGTCTAAAGTCCACATATATAAAGTGCTTGCTAATCTGATCAAGCAAATTTGCAGGAATACAAGTGACAGTTCCCGGTTGGTGTAGAAAACAGTTCTAAATTGATAATCCTTGAGTGATCCGACCACCATACACTTTCACCTCGTGAGGGAATCGTCCCCTTATGGGGCTGCACTCACCAGAAATCAACTTTTAGTAAGCCTGTAGTTAAACCAATATGGGCCTTCTCCTCCAACATCAGATCATTAATCTCCACCAGCGCGGTTGTAAGACCAGATTTTCAGACCTTCAATCCTGCATCCCTTGATCAGTACTCCACCAGCGCGGTTACATAATGTGTGAAAAACAAATGGAGGGCCACATAGTGTAATACTGCTAAAAGATTTTTATTGAAACACTTTCCCTTTAAAAAAACAACGATCCCCCTAATATTATCTGCGTACCACACAATCAAAAGTAATGAGCATTGGTTAAATGTAGAGATCTACTGTGCCTGGGTTCCATCCACCTAGCAGGATATGGATAAACGAGTTCCGCTGTGTGTGCTGGCGGCGTCTCTCCTTCCTGGTGTCCGTGGAATGCACAGTGGACCGCAAGCGTAGTGACGTCACTTCCTGTTGACCTACGCACTGACGCGTTTCGTCATTTCCGACTTCTTCTCGAGGGCGTAGGTCATCAGGCAGGAAGTGACATATGTATGCACTGACTGATAGGGCGGTCGTCCAATGAGGAGGCTAGAATGCTCACACACTAGACGGCGGCGCCGTAGACCGGGCTTGCAGACACTAGAGGTCTAAACCAGACTTTATTATGGGACTTATAGCAAGCAGCTCTGGTGTCAGTGTATTTGTAGCAATGAAAGCACATCTTAATAAACATTTATCATAACATCATCGGGCACCAAAGTGTCAAGGTGATATTTATGATCTGGATATTTAAATAATAGTATTTACAGGGTGGTTATACATGTATTATATACCATATTAATTTAAGAGAAGTTTGGGCTGCTATTATCCGTCATAGATTACACATCTACTATATGCGGTGTCTAAACCCATATCATTATAGGGCTGTATATATAACTCACTTCCGCTGAATGTGCGGATGGGTAAATACTAATGCGTGTTCTACCTCGCAAGGTGTGAGGGATAATCCAGGGCGATATATCCAAAATACAATTAATAATAATAACCCATATTTCCTTATGCAATTAGATTCAATATTCAAGGAACGTGAATCTGAATATCTAAAATGGGAACTGAGGTCAATAATATATCTGCAAATATAAATATGCATAAATTACGGATAAATCCAATACCCTTTAAAACCTAGTTCTTAAAAGGGAGTGTATACACCCAGGAATAAAAACGACCAGAGATTTCCATATAAAATATAATAAAATAGAATAAATGGCTTATATTAGGATAAATTATATATATATATATAAAATATATACATAAAACATATAAGTATAAAAATATATATATATATAAAAGGTTTAGGAATAAATACCGCTACGGAATGTAGATATTAGATGTATTAAAACTAATTAGCATTTATTAATTTAGAGGTGGACAAGGATGTAATGAATAGATAAAAAGTCGATTAAGATATTAAATGTATTAAAACTAATAGACATTTATTAATTTAGAGATGGACAAGGATGTAATAAATAGATTAAAAGTATAATATGAGTGACTTAATGATCTATATATAGAAGGGGAAAGTGGCACAGGTGGGTGGCCACACCTTTATTGTTAAAACCAGAGTGTGTAAAGTCTCACTATCTCATATTCATGTTCCTTGAATATGTACATATAACCAGAAAAATAAAATCAATCAACAAATGTCATTGACCTAAAGATATCTGGTAACGTTTGTATAGGGACTAAGGTGTATTCCTGAGAGACTAAGTGTCGCTTATAAAGCAATTTATATCTAGCTCGATATTTAATCCTTTAGGCGAGAGGACGTCAACTAGATATATCCATTTAGTTTCTTGCTTTGAAAGTTCCCGAACCATATGCATACCTCTCCAGTGAGGTTGTATTTGTTCGATTCCCCAAAATTGAAGTCCTTTAGGATCCTTGTCATGCTTGAGTTTAAAATGCAGTGAGACGTTATGGTCCTTAAAACCAATTTTTATATTGTGTATATGCACAGCAATTCGAACTCGTAGTAGCCTTTTTGTACGTCCAATATATATTAATCCACATGGGCATTTTAGGGCATAAACTACATGATGTTGCACGTAATGAACTGTTTGATTGAAAAAATGTTATTATTAACTGTAGAGGTAAAGTTTTCTAGTTTTCTGAGAGGTTTCGACACTTCCCGGCATGCCTTACACTTCCTGCATGCAAAGAAGCCGTTCTGCTCCCAAAATGTAGATGTTTTTTTTGGGGGGTCGATTACCTTCTTCACTACTTGGTCATCAAAACTGGGTGCTTTTCTGTAGGTAAACTTAGGGACTGGAGGCAAAGCTGTCGTTAATTTCTTGTCCAAATTTAAGACGTGCCAGTGGTTTTTGAAGATTTGCTCTACCTCTTGGTACTGTGCATGGTAACCCAATATGAAAGACCATTCTAGGTTTTGTTTGCTGGTAGGTGTGCATAACTTCTTTTTTTCTTCTAAGATGGTAGACCTGGGTATTAGATTAACTTCTTCCACTATTTTCTGTAATCTCACAGGGTCATATCCTCTTACTTCAAATCTTTCTGTAAGGATTTTTGATTGTTCGATGTAGTTATTTTCTTCAGAACAATTTCTTCTCACCCGCATTAGTTGACCCTTTGGGATATTTTTTAGCCAGAGTGGGTGGTGTCCACTTGATGTCGGTAAGTAGCTATTTCGGTCAGTCTTTTTAAAAAATACTTTGGTTTCCAATCTATTTTGTTTACGATATATTGTAACATCTAAAAAGTTAATTTCATTAAAATCGCTGACCGATGTTAGTTTGATGTTGTTATAATTATTGTTAAGACCCTTTAAAAATTCATCAAGACTAAAAACAGACCCTGCCCAAATAAAAAACAGATCATCGATAAAACGTTTATAAAACTTCAGTTCTGGTCTCTGATTATTAAAAATGATCTTGTCTTCCCATTCAGCCATGAATAAATTCGCAATACTTGGGGCAAACTTAGCACCCATGGCAACACCTCTTTGCTGGGAATAAAACTCTCCTCCATACCAGAAATAATTATGTGATAGACAAAAATCTAGAGCGTTCCTTAAAAACATCTTCTGATTAAAAGCCAAATCTTCTAGTTTACTTAGGGCCCAATTTAGGGCTAGCAGAGCGTCGTTGTGCTGTATAATCGAGTACAGAGATGATACATCTTCTGTAACGAGAAGAATCTGTTCGTTATTCTCTAGATTGACTTCTTGCAGGGAGTTGAGGAAATTTTTTGTGTCTCTTAGATATGATTTTGTCTCTCTTACACTTTTCTGTAAGAAGGTATCCAAATATTGGCCCAGCCTGGATGAGACCGACTCAATGCTATTAACGATTGGTCTGGCTGGTGGGTTGGTTGGATCCTTATGAATTTTAGGGAGGGTGTATAGTGTGGGCACCCGGCTGCTTGTGGGTAGTAAGTATCTTCTCTCTTTGCTGGAGAGTACCCCAGAGTGAGTGCCCATCTCTATTAGTCTTTCTAGGTCTTCTCTATATACTTGTGTGGGGTCTTTTTTCAGTGTTTTGTAAGTTTCTTTGTCTGACAACATCTCCAAAATTTGCCCATGATAGAAATCTTTGGATAGTATTACTACTCCACCACCTTTGTCTGCTGGTCTGATTATTATATCTTTACGTTTTTCTAGAAGTTTTATGCCTTCTCCAACGTGTTTTATGTTTAGTTCTGTTTTTGGTTTTAATGTTTCTAGGTCTTGTAGTATCAGACTCTTGAAAACTTCCACATGGTGGTTCGGGTTGTTCGGTGGATTAAAAAGTGATTTATTCTTTAATCCACTATTAATAATCCCAGGTCTCTCATTTGTCGAGGTTATTTGGGTTGTTTGGGTGCTACTTATTATTTCATTAGTACTTGCATTTCCCAGAAAATATTTTTTTATATTAATTTTTCTAATGTATTTGTGTATGTCAGTATACACATTGAACTTATTGATGGTTTTTTTTAGGCCACATTTAAGACCCAAATTTAAAATGTTTAGTTCCTTATGGGTGAGATCTACTTCTGTGAGATTAAAAATGCCTCCTACTCCGATCCTCTTCTTCTTTTGTTGGACCTTGAGTCCTGCCCTGCATCCTCTATGTTTTATTTTCTTTGTGGTAGTTGTGTGCCTTCTCTGGGTTTTTGTAGATAGTCTTCCCTTTGATTGTACTCTTTGTGCTGACCCTGGGTAGATGGATACTTTGGATAAGGCGATGGATTCCTTAGGTGATGTGGGGGTTGGGCCTGCATTGGAGGGCGTCCCCTGCATGGGGGGTACCCCCTGCCTCTCTGCTGACCCCCCCGGCCTCTCCCTAAAAAAGGACGGGGCAACGGTCGAGATTCGTATTCCTCTTCATAATTATATATTGGCTGGAACCTGTTCTGTGTAACTATCCCGTTGGTTTGTTGTTGATGTTGCATCCTGTGATTGTTGCCTCTCGTTCCTTTGTTCCTCCCTTTTCCTCTGTGTATCGGAGTTGAATAGTAACTTGGAGAATTCATATATAAATTCGCTTTGTATTGATCTCTTTCCTCCATCCATGGTATATTGGGCTTTGGGACTGGGGTTAAGTTTGGGTTTCTTGCTGCTTGTGTAGCCGTTGCCCCTTTGGGTTTTTCCCTTCCCGTATCTGGATTATCTGGTCCTTGTTGCCAAGAATACATTTTGTTATTTTTAAAATCATCAAAATCCTTATGGTATTTTTTGATTTTCTTCTTCTGGGTGTCCTTGTCCACCTTTTCTAATCGTTTCTGTACCTTTAAGTTAAAATCAGTGATCTGTTGGGACTCCTTAATTGAATCTAATTGGAGTTTTAGATCATTAATCTTTATCTCAATATTTGCCATTTTACGCTTTTTCCTTTGTATAATTAATTGCTGTAATTTAAGACCAAACCCATTGAAGAAATCCAGCCATTCTTGGGTGGATTCGGGGTCGTCTAGACCATCATGGGGGATCACATCCCATCTTAGGCTCTTAATAATAATTTTGTCTTTCATATACTGCTCGAGGGTACAAATGTCCCACCATGTTCTCACTTGCTTCTCCAAAATATTACTTAGAGCTGCCATAGCTCCATTATAATTGGTTTCGATTGGTGAGGGTGTGTGATCCGAAAAAAGGGTATTAATATCTATGTGTCTACTATTTAAAAATTGCAGTACATCCATGGCTGCAGAGAAATTTTATATCGAATATTGGATAATGATGTTTAATAATACCGCCCTCCTAAAATAAACACCGCTCTGCGCTACAAGGATGTGTTACTGGCAAAAGACTGGACCGGTCTTTGGTGTACCTGTCCTGTAGTATGTAGACTTGTTGAATATATAAATAAATAAATAAATGAATAAATAAATATATATATATGTGCAAAAAATGATATATATAAAAAAATCAATAAATAAACTGATATATATATATATATATATATATATATATATATATATATATATATATATATATATATATATATATATATATATGTGCATAGATGTGGAAAAAATTATATTTGTGATGTGCAAAATAATCTTGGTATAATGTGAATGTACAGTGGTCCTTATACATACATTATTAACAGCTGCTGCTTAAAAACATAGAAATATAAAAGCATACAAAAATCATTGGGTGGACTGCGCTTCGTCCCCTCAAATAGAATTTTGTAGCAGCGCTATTATTAAGATTTCTCAAATTGATGTGAAAAATCAGTATATACACTCTAAGTAAAGTGACCATATGCTAAAATAAATATATATAAGTTATATATAAAAAATAAATATATGGATCAGGTGAGAGTGATAAAAAACAATGAGTGAATCAATAAATAAATTCATAAATTAATAAAAGTGAGCCATACATATGGTGAAAAAATATTAAATAAATAAAATAAAAATATGGAAATTCGTGTCTAAAGTCCACATATATAAAGTGCTTGCTAATCTGATCAAGCAAATTTGCAGGAATACAACAAGTGACAGTTCCCGGTTGGTTGACCTCAGTTCCCATTTTAGATATTCAGATTCACGTTCCTTGAATATTGAATCTAATTGCATAAGGAAATATGGGTTATTATTATTAATTGTATTTTGGATATATCGCCCTGGATTATCCCTCACACCTTGCGAGGTAGAACACGCATTAGTATTTACCCATCCGCACATTCAGCGGAAGTGAGTTATATATACAGCCCTATAATGATATGGGTTTAGACACCGCATATAGTAGATGTGTAATCTATGACGGATAATAGCAGCCCATACTTCTCTTAAATTAATATGGTATATAATATATGTATAACCACCCTGTAAATACTATTATTTAAATATCCAGATCATAAATATCACCTTGACACTTTGGTGCCCGATGATGTTATGATAAATGTTTATTAAGATGTGCTTTCATTGCTACAAATACACTGACACCGGAGCTGATTGCTATAAGTCCCATAATAAAGTCTGTTTTAGACCTCTAGTGTCTGCAAGCCCGGTCTGCGGCGCCGCCGTCTAGTGTGTGAGCATTCTAGCCTCCTCATTGGACGACCGCCCTATCAGTCAGTGCATATATATGTCACTTCCTGCCTGATGACCTACGCCCTCGAGAAGAAGTCGGAAATGACGAAACGCGTCAGGGCGTAGGTCAACAGGAAGTGACGTCACTACGCTTGCGGTCCACTGTGCGTTCCACGGACACCAGGAAGGAGAGACGCCGCCAGCACACACAGCGGAACTCGTTTATCCATATCCTGCTAGGTGGATGGAACCCAGGCACAGTAGATCTCTACATTTAACCAATGCTCATTACTTTTGATTGTGTGGTACGCAGATAATATTAAGGGGATCGTTGTTTTTTAAAGGGAAAGTGTTTCAATAAAAATCTTTTAGCAGTATTACACTATGTGGCCCTCCATTTGTTTTTCACACATTATGTAACCGCGCTGGTGGAGTACTGATCAAGGGATGCAGGATTGAAGGTCTGAAAATCTGGTCTTACAACCGCGCTGGTGGAGATTAATGATCTGATGTTGGAGGAGAAGGCCCATATTGGTTTAACTACAGGCTTACTAAAAGTTGATTTCTGGTGAGTGCAGCCCCATAAGGGGACGATTCCCTCACGAGGTGAAAGTGTATGGTGGTCGGATCACTCAAGGATTATCAATTTAGAACTGTTTTCTACACCAACCGGGAACTGTCACTTGTTGTATTCCTACAAATTTGCTTGATCAGATTAGCAAGCACTTTATATATGTGGACTTTAGACACGAATTTCCATATTTTTATTTTATTTATTTAATATTTTTTCACCATATGTATGGCTCACTTTTATTAATTTATGCATTTATTTATTGATTCACTCATTGTTTTTTATCACTCTCATCTGATCCATATATTTATTTTTTATATATAACTTATATATATTTATTTTAGCATATGGTCACTTTACTTAGAGTGTATATACTGATTTTTCACATCAATTTGAGAAATCTTAATAATAGCGCTGCTACAAAATTCTATTTGAGGGGACTATGTTTCTATGTTTTTCTATTTCTATGTTTTTCTATGTTTTTAAGCAGCAGCTGTTAATAATGTATGTATAAGGACCACTGTACATTCACATTATACCAAGATTATTTTGCACATCACAAATATAATTTTTTCCACATCTATGTACATATATATATATATATCTATATCAGTTTATTTATTGATTTTTTATATATCATTTTTTGCACATATATATATATTTATTTATTCATTTATTTATTTATTTATATATTCAACAAGTCTACATACTACAGGACAGGTACACCAAAGACCGGTCCAGTGTTTTGCCAGTAACACATCCTTGTAGCGCAGAGCGGTGTTTATTTTAGGAGGGCGGTATTATTAACCACTTCAGCCCCGGACCATTTGGCAGCCAAAGGACCAGAGGTCTTTTTTCAATTTCGCACTGCACTACTTTAACTGGTAATTGCGCGGTCATGCAATTTTGTAACCAAACGAAATTTGCGTCCTTTTCTTCCCACAAATAGAGCTTTCTTTTGATGGTATTTGATTGCCTCTGTGATTTTTATTTTTTGAGATATAAACGGAAAAAGAGCGAAAATTTTGAAAAAAAAAGAGATTTTCTACTTTTTGTTATAAAAAAAATCTAATAAACTCAATTTTAGTCAAACATTTGGGCCAAAATGTATTCAGCCACATGTCTTTAGTAAAAAAAATGCCAATAAGCGTATATTTATTGGTTTGCGCAAAAGTTATAGCGTCTACAAACTAGAGTACATTTTCTGGAATTTACACCGCTTTTAATTTATGACTGCCTATTTCATTTCTTGAGGTGCTAAAATGGCAGAGAAGTACAAAACCCCCCAAATGACCCCATTTTGGAAAGTAGACACCCCAAGCTATTTGCTGAGAGGCATGTTGAGCCCATTGAATATTTTTTTTTTTAGTCCCAAGTGATTGAATAAAGACAAAAATAAAAAAGATTTTTTTTTTTTTCAAAAAGTTGTCACTAAATGATATATTGCTCACACATGCCATAGTTATATGTGGAATTGCACCCCAAAATACATTTTGCTGCTTCTCCTGAGTATGGGGATACCACATGTGTGGGACTTTTTGGGAGCCTAGCCGCGTACGGGGCCCCGAAACCCAAGCACCGCCTTCAGGATTTCTAAGGGTGCAAATTTTTGATTTCACTCCTCACTACCTATCACCGTTTCGAAGGCCATAAAATGCCAAAATAGCACAAAACCCCCCCAAATGACCCCATTTTGGAAAGTAGACACCCCAAGCTATTTGTTGAGAGGCATGGTGAGTATTTTACAGCTCTCATTTGTTTTTGAAAATGAAGAAAGTAAAGAAAAAAAAAAAATTTTTTTTCTTTTTTCAATTTTCAAAACTTTGTGACAAAAAGCGACATCTGCAAAATACTCACAATACCTCTCAGCAAATAGCTTGGGGTGTCTACTTTCCAAAATGGGGTCATTTTGGGGGGTTTTATGCCATCTGGGCATTCCATGGCCTCCGAAACTGTGATTGGCAGTGAGAAGTGAAATAAAAAAATTACACCCTTAGAAAGCCTGAAGGCGGTGATTGGTTTTTTGGGGTTCCGTACGCAGCTAGGCTCCCAAAAAGTCCCACACATGTGGTATCCCCGTACTCAGGAGAAGCAACAGAATGTATTTTGGGGTGTATTTCCACATATGCCCATGACATGTTTGAGCAATATATCATTTAGTGACAACTTTTTGTAAAAAAAAATATATATATTTTTTTTTTTTTCATTATTCAATCTCTTGGGACAAAAAAAAAAAATATTTAATGGGCTCAACATTGCTCTCATCAAATAGCTTGGGGTGTCTACTTTCCAAAATGGGGTCATTTGGGGGGGGTTTGAACTGTCCTGGCATTTTATGCACAACATTTCGAAGCCTATGTCACACGTCACCCACTCTTCTAACCACTTGTAGACAAAGCCCTTTCTGACACTTTTTGTTTACATGAAAACATATTTTTTTTTTGCAAGAAAATTACGTTGAACCCCCAAACACTATATATATTGTTAAAGCAAAGGCCCTACAGATTAAAATGGTGGGTGTTGCATTTTTTTTTTCCACACAGTATTTGCGCAGCGATTTTTCAAACGCATTTTTTGTGGAAAAAATACACTTTTTTTTATTTTAATGCACTAAAACACACTATATTGCTCAAATTTTTGATGAAATAAAAAATATGATCTTAGGCCGAGTACATGGATACCAAACACGACATGCTTTAAAATTGCGCACAAACACGCAGTGGCGACAAACTACATACATTTTTAAAAGCCTTTAAAAGCCTTTACATGATACCACATTAGATTCACGGAGGAGGTCTACTGCTAAAATTACTGCCCTCGATCTGACCTTCGCGGTGATACCTCACATGCATGGTGCAATTGCTGTTTACATATGACGCCAGACCAACGCTTGTGTACGCCTTTGCGCAAGAGAAGGGGGGGCAGGGGTGCTTTTTTTTTTTTTTTTTGTTTTTTTTTTATTTATTTAGCTTTTTTATTTTATTTTTAAACTGTTCCTTCCATTTTTTTTCTTTGTTATGATTTTTATTGTTATCTCAGGGAATGTAAATATCCCCTATGATAGCAATAGGCAGTGACAGGTACTCTTTTTTTGAAAAAATTGGGGTCTATTAGACCCTAGATCTTTCCTCTGCCCTCAAAGCATCTGACCACACCAAGATTGGTGTGATAAAATGCTTTCCCAATTTCCCAATGGCGCGGTTTATATCCGGGAGGGGGGACATTCCCTCCCACTGCTTGTAAAAGCAGTCTAGAGGCTAATTACCCGCTAGAATTGCTTTTACATGAAAGCCGATCACTGGCTGAAAAGAATGATACCAAGATGATACCTAAACCTGCAGGCATCATTCTGGTATAACCATTCAAAGTCCAGCAACATACTGGACATATATTGTAATCTTTTTTTTTTCATGCAGCCTCTTGGCTGAACGAAAAAAAAGAGATTGATTGGTGGGTATGCCCACCATTAGAATACCTCCCTTCATCCACCCACTTCTAATGATGGGCATCCTCCCGCAAAAGTTATGCCGTGTACACACGGTCGGAATTTCGACCGTATGTACGTGGCATTAGGAGCCAATCGCTCCTCCCCCCCCTGCTGCCCCCATGCTTCGGCATATATGCTCTTTTTTTTTAACTGTGGTGGTGAAATCACCTCCTACAGCGTTGGAGTCGCGGCTTTATGTATCGTGGGAGCAAACGCTGTTGCTGTCAAGATAAATAAATCCGCGTTGCAACTGAATGGCGCACCTGAAAACAAAAAAATGCTCAACACTAAAACACAGTAAACAAAATTACATACCTGAAAAGCAAGCATGATAAAACATGATAAAACATAATAAAACATTGCAGAATAGAATGGAGTAAAAAAAAGAGCAACAATAGAGAGAGAATAGAGTGAGAGAGAGAACAATAAAACGACAACTATTTTATTTTTTTTTATTTTTTTGAGATTCACAGGTAAAAAAGCTCCTGACTGAAGCGACTGAATCAAAACGCTACCACAAAAAAACTGTTAGCGATCGCAGGGATCAGGCCTGACTCTGCGAACGCTGCAGTTATGTGTGCTTAGTGTTTTGTAAGTGACAGTGATCGATCGATACTGCACTTGGGTGGGCTGGGCTGGGCGGAGGGGGAAAACGCAGGTGCTAGCAGGTATCTGGGCTGATCCCGCTAACAATGCGTTTTTTTTTTTGGAACCCTAAACTGCTGGGACGCTAGTATAGATCTGATCAGATCAGATATCGATCTGTTCAGATACTGTGCCACTAAGGGAGGTGTATGCTTTGCGCGTGGGTGTTTGCGGTACTGGCACTAACCTGGGGCGACGCAGACCTTATTTGACCCTAAAACCTAATTGATATCACCCGCCGGGCGATCAGGGGGTTAAACCGTTATTGGGTAATAAATGGCGGGTGCCCTGACAGTATAAAAAACAAGCTAACTAACCAGCGTCACCCGTAACAGTAATACAAAAAAAAACTGGTTACCTAGCGACACTAATGCAGCGATCAGAAAAACGATCGCTTAGTGACACTGGCAAAAGGGGGTGAAAGGGTTAACTAGGGGCAATCAGGGGGTTAAACCTTTATTAGGTAATATATGGGGGTACCTGACGCTATATAAAAACCTGACGGGGAACCTAAATAACGAAATAACTAACTGGCTAACCAGCGTCACCAGTGACAGTTATACAGTGATCACTGGTGAAAGGGTTAACTCTAGGGGCAATCAGGGGGTTAAAACCTTTATTTAGGTTGTAATATGGGGGTACCTGACCTATAAACCTATTTATGAACCTATATAAACATGGCGGTTACCTAAAAAAAAAAAATGGTTACCTAGCGACACTAATGCAGCGATCAGAAAAACGATCGCTTAGTGACACTGGCAAAAGGGGGTGAAAGGGTTAACTAGGGGCAATCAGGGGGTTAAAACCTTTATTAGGTAATATATGGGGGTACCTGACGCTATATAAAAACCTGACGGGGAACCTAAATAACAAAATAACTAACTGGCTAACCAGCGTCACCAGTGACAGTTATACAGTGATCACTGGTGAAAGGGTTAACTCTAGGGGCAATCAGGGGGTTAAAACCTTTATTTAGGTTGTAATATGGGGGTACCTGACCTATAAACCTATTTATGAACCTATATAAACATGGCGGTTACCTAAAAAAAAAATGGTTACCTAGCGACAGCAGTGACACTAATAAAGCGATCAGAAAAACGATCGCTTAGTGACACTGGCAAAAGGGGGTGAAAGGGTTACCTGGGGGGCAATCAAGGGGTTAAACCTTTATTAGGGGGGGGTAGGGGGCTACCTTGGACCTAAAACTAACTGCCCTGACAGTTATTACAGTCACACTGACACTAAATGCAGTGATCAGTAAATAAATGATCACTGCAATTAGTGACACTGTGACTGGGGGGGGGGGAGGGGGTGATCTGGGGGGTGATCAGGGGGTGACAGGGGGGTGGAATATGTGCCTAACTGTACTGGTGTCAGTGTAGTGTTGTGCACTAACCTGTACATGTTCGCCGCTCGGCGTCTCCGGTCACATAGACCGGCGCACCGAGCGTGACATCACTTCCGCCTTCCTGTCTATACAATAGACAGGAAGGGGAAGTTTCTCATTGGCCAGGAGCGATCGCGAGGGGGTGGCCAGAAACCACTGGCCGTCCCCTCGTCCCGGATCGCTCCTGAAGCGATCCCGACCGTCCCCGCCGGCGGAGGGGGGTCCGATCGGACCCCCCAACCGCCGGAAGAATGTCACGTACAGGTACGTGATTCTGCCTGTACGTGCCATTCTGCCGACGTAAATATACAGGGGGCGGTCGGGAAGTGGTTAAACATCATTATCCAAGACTTGCTGTGATTGGTGTACTTCAACCAGAACAGTAAGTGTTAGCGCCAATTATTCACCGCTGACTGTGCTGCATAGGGGAATGAAAGTAAGAGTGAGTATTACATAAAACAGCAGCCAAATATTGCATGCCCATGTATATTTTTACAGTGCAAATGACCAAAAAATCGTTTTAAAAAGTTAAACTTTTAAGGTTCTATGTACTATATAGTGACTGGTCCTCTCCACTGACTGATGTGAAAATATTCCACCTGCAGGGGATTTTCAAACTCCATATCAGATACAGGGAAAACCTTAGTCATTTATTCATTGATGTTGGTGTCCTTTTAGGGGTGATTCCCCATCACTTTCTGTGTTGTCACGGAATATATAATATAATATTTATATATATATATATATATTAAAGCTGAAGTTTAATCTGTTTAGCCTTCCCTAAATCCCCACCACCACAACGTGCTAATGACATCTTTAAATAAAACCCCTTGAAGGTGAATGCAGGTGAATCATGGCTGGTGGGGAGGGCTGGGTGCTATAAAGAAATAAGAGCCCTTGATGCAAGCAGTGGACTTGCTCTTGGGAAAAGTTATGCAAATATCAGGTGTATGTCAATTAAGAAGAGTGACCATTTCTATGCAGGTTTAATTTGCATGCAGAGTTCCCTAGTTAAAGCCCACAAGTGATGCTAAGCCTCCATTAATGAAATAACTGAAATCCCATGAATAAATAAGGTGATTAGGCTGGGGACATCCTCCGGCCAAGAAATAAGGTGGGCTCCATCTGACTTGCGGCAGCTACATCTGTACATGTGTTTAAGACTTAGGTAATGCTGGAGTTCAGCATTAAGAAGAAATCTGCCCAGCTGGAATAGGGACAGCTATAACATTCAGAGAGCGGTTGTAACCTTCCTCACTCTATCCAAAACTAAAACTAAAAAATAAGGTCAAAATTTCCCCTTCAAACTTAGTAAGCTCTAAATTCTAACATGATAGAAGATGGTAAAATTTATAGACACATGTCATTTCTTAGTTTTATTTTTGACCACAGATGCACGTTAATTAATGTCACATTCTGTCATTCTGTCAAATATTAAATATTACTTTGGACTTCCACTCAAAACCTTTTTTTTTTCTAATTCTGGGCCAGGGTTATAATCTGCATGAAGTATTACTGCTGTCTGTGCTTCCACTGTGGAAGACTTCTCTCGCTTCCAGTGACAAATGGGAAGTTAATGCAGATATTTTCAATAGAGACTTTGAGGAGGATCAATACCAGGGGAAGAGTTGTAATCTGTATCAAGTTTTTCTGCTGTCTGTGTTTTCATTATCCTTTTTTTTTCTACTTTTTGTGTTTTTGTTGGAGGTTTTCCTTGACATCTTGTTCTAGTGACAGAAATTGACATCATCGCGCTGTGTACAATAGTAGACGGGTGTTCGCTTGCTGGCCGGCCTTTTTGAATCTTTGCAAGTTTACCTCTTACTATGTGTAAGTGCAATCTTTAATCTTAATAAATGTTCTTAATGCGATTTACACTATGGTGAGTTCCTTTTTATTCTGGGTTACCCTCTGGTTCTCAACCGAGATCACTGAATGATCGAGTCCCCCTGGCTGTTTGTTGTGTCTTCCTGCTTCATTACATCAAGCACTTGAGAGCTGTCATCGCCATTTCTTTGGAACAAGGCCCTGGCGGGGTTAACAGCCGCAAGCCCATTTTAGGTTGCCTCTGGTAAGCACGCAATCTATGTGGTGGAGAAGCACGAGTTTGTGGTGTTGTCACAAGTCATATTAAGATTTCACATGTGTGATTATGATTATGGACTAATTTTTAATATTTTGTGGTGTTGGGAGTAATTTCAACATATATGCACATTATTTGCACTTTTGTGTGTTGTATCAATTTGTGGTTAATATTTTTATTTTAGCGCAGCTCCATTTCTATCTTCAGAAATTGAGATATGTTCGTGGAGTGCTGGATAATGATTTTAGTAGGTATTTTGATCTGTTGATACTTTACTTTTGAATTTGTCATCAGAGTAAAAATTATATACAACAAGTTACGGGGCTTAACTGATACCCCTTCATTAGGGTTTTTGTTCCAGTGACACTGATCACCAAATAAGGCTGAAAGACCAGCAGACCCTTAATCCATGCTAGACAAATCTACTCCAGTACACGTGCTCTATTTTCAGCTTTTGTCAAACTCTCACTTGCATAAGCACTTATGAAGGCATATCCGCTAAGCCTTTGAACACGTTGGCTAACATTTTTGCCCTTTTGAGAAACAGAGAGCCTTCGTTTAACTAAATGTCAACATATCTAAATACCTACCAAAATCTTATTGATGAAAAAATGGGGAAAAAAGGGGAAAAAACTAAATTGGACTCTCAATTTGTATGGTACCCTTTTACCCCTACAAAACCAACTAGTGATAAGAACAGAAATCCAAGTAGAGGTATAATATCTCCAGTTGAGAAATGCAGAGCACCAAACAAAGTAAAATGTAGAGAGGGGAAGGATGTCCATTTTTTTTTTCTTACAGAATATTTTTATTTTAAACTTTTGCATACAAATGATTGCCATAAAGCAAGGAAAACAACAAGATAACAAGCAAAGCACGAATATTGTGCCACCTAGCCATCCCAACACACATTTAATAACATGCTCAAAACTAGTATATTTCAATGGTGTAAATTCCAAAACTATGAACCCAAGGTTCTCAGCAGAATAGCTGGTGACACATGAACAAAGATCAGGTTCAGTAAAACAATGACTGATCTTCTCATACGTCTGCACTCTATGAAAAACTAAAAAGAGCAGGTTTTGGCTGGATTTATACTTGAATACTTGAATACACATGGTTTGAATACACATAATATTTACAGAATACAGACTGTGACAACCAGAAGATAGCCTAACCACACAGCATTTTTCGTTTACAGCAGATTCCACATACATGTTTAGACTACCCTGTACATTCTCTGTTGCATTCAATAGAAGTGATATCTAGCTCCACTTAAAAATTTGCAAGAGCAAAAAGTAAACCTGTAAAAAAAAGTGTGTTAAAAGGAATCTCTTTGTCACTGTGCCCCTAGACCCTCTTGTCTTGCTATTGAGTTACATGGAGGATATTGAGGGTAACAGGTATACCAAGCTCTCTCTTACTTTTACTTTGTTCTAGGCGAGAAGGGAAATTCTGTTACAATGGAAATCCAATGACACTAATGCTTCCTGGTGGAAAGCAGTCAATTCGGTGTTACCATTATATAAAATAACATATGAGAGCAGAAATTGTTCTATAAAGTTTTGACAAGATTTGGTCCACTTGGATCAATGCGTATGGTCAGGATTCCTTGGTTGATGCTTGACCTCCTTATTGTGATACCTACTTTGAACTACTCCCATCTTCTCCATTTTTTCTTCCCTTAATACCCCCTCTCCCCCTATCCTTCTCCCTCCTGCAGTCCCATTCCTCTCCCCCCCCCCCTTATTTCTTCCTTTATCAACCATAGTTTGTCAATGAGCTAGGACTAACAACTCCTTTGGGGTTTAACCACTTGCTTACTGGGCACTTAAAGTGGTTGTAAACCCTTACAAACCACTTTGACCTACAGGTAAGCCTAGATTAAGGCTTACCTGTAGGTCCAAGAAATATCTCCTAAACCTACACGGTTTAGGAGATATTTGCCAAAAGACAGGCACCGCTGTCTATGGCGCATGTGCACTGAGCGCGCCGCTGTTAACGGCGATATGCCGCGAGTGGCGGCTCCCATGCGCATGCGCGGGAGTAACATCATGATGGAGGCTCCGTACACAAGGGGACAGCGGTGACTTTGCTGGCTCCTGTGTCAGGTATGTGACACATAATGGACTACTATGCGATGCATAGTAGTCTATTATGCTTTACCTTTGCAGGGAAATAAAGAGGAAGTAAACCCATTAGGGTTTACTTCCTCTTTAAACCCCCCTCCTGCCCAGACCAATTTTCAGCTTTCAGCGCTGACGCACTTTGAATGACAATTGCACGGTCATACAACACTGTACCCAAATTAAATTTTTATCATTTTTTTCACACAAATAGAGCTTTCTTTTGGTGGTATTTAATCACAGCTGAACAACAAACAAAAAAAGATGGAAAATGTTGTAAAAAAAAAATCATGTTTCATAGTTTGTTATAAAATTGTGCAAACAGGTAATTTTTCTCCTTCATTGATATGCGCTGATGGGGCGGCACTGGTGGGCACTGATAGGCTGCACTGATAGGCACAGTTAAGGCGGCACTGATAGGCACAGATAAGGTGGCACTGATGGGGGACAGATAATGCGGTACTGATGGGCACAGATAAGGTGGCACTGATGGCCACTCATAAGATGGCTCTGATGGGCCCTGGTAGGTGGCACTGATGGGTGGCACTGATAGGTACCACTAATAGATGGCACTGATGGGCACTGATAGGTGGCACTGATAAGCACTGGTAGGTGACACTGGTGGGCACTGGTAGGTGACACGGATGGGCATCACTGTTGGTGAGGCACTGATTGTGGGCACTGATATGTGGCACTGTGGGAACTGATAGGTGGCACTGTGGGCACTGGTAAGTGGCGCTGCTGGGCACTGGTAGGCTGCACAGGTGGGCACTGGTAGGCGGCACTAGCAGGCACAGATGAGCTTGGGGCAATCTCCTTGATTGGGACCGATGTCCCTAACATATCCGCCGGTAATAGGCTTTTTTTTTTCTCCTCGCACTGATAGCCGATTACTGGCTCTGTTTACATCACATGATCAGGACTGACCCCTTACTCCGATCTGTGATCCAGTGAGTCTCATAGACTTGCTAATCATAGAGCGCACCGCAGGCCGCTCGGGCACGGGGGGACGTCAATAGACGTACTCCCTGCAAAGCAGGTCCATGCTGTAGCCGTCATTCGGCTATAGCGTGGATCTGAACTAGTTAATGTCTTTATATTATGTTTACTATCATGCTTCCGTACTGTACTGTACTGTATGCCATCCAGGTCCTTTTTACAGGGGTTCGATGCATCATTCTTGTAATGTCCTTTATCGTGAAATGTTCTTTTTCTGGTTGCATTGCACACCTTGCTATTAAAAAAAGTTACTGTCAAAAAAAATAAAAAATCTCTTACGAACATTAGATTTTCTTTTCCTTAAAACATGTGGCTGGCCATGTAAAATATTCAATTTTTTCATGTGCAACAAGGCAGATAAAATGACTGATAACGTTAAGAGTATGGAGTCTTCCAAAGAGCCTTGAGTTTGATGTCATGTGACACAAAAGCCTCAGACCTTGAGAATGCAGTATGAAACTATATATACTTAGACAAGGCAGCCTTGACATATCTTGTACATTATTTTATTTTTAAATTGCTGTTTTTTAAACTTCAACCACAAACTCTTCCTCTCTGTTTTTTACTGATATTTCACATCACATAGAAGGTCTTTCATAAGAAACGTGTAATTTGTCATGATATATTTGTGACAAAGACACAAAACATCTTTCACCGAGGTAAAGAATACATAGCATTTTGATGCATTGTCAATTAACCTGCATAAGCACTAGACATTTTAAATCTCCAGCTGTGACTGGTATCGGTATACAAATACGTAAAACTTGAGCCATCTAAGTTAGAAATAAATCTGAAAACTTTGTCTTTATTCTCCAACTTACCTGTCAGTCTCAAATCTAAACATATCCACAGAGTTTTCTTTATTATTTATAACAGAAGAAGTTCTGTCAAACTACCATAGCTAACAAATGTCATATACTAGTTGTATTATTGATAGTACCATTGTAGATTTCATGCAATTCAGTAGAAAATAGAAAACAATACTTATGTATTAATCAAAAAAAAATAAAAAAAATTGTTAATAAGGTTTCAATTGAAGATTAAACAAACGCAACTCTGATATATAGATCTCACAATACATTCATTACATTTGCAAAAAATTATACTGTATATTAGGAACATTGATATCACAGATGATGGTCTCAATGTAAATGCCTTCAAGTCTGCTGTCAATTCTGATCTAAAATTGTCCCAGTTCATGCATTTCAGTGAAGTTTAAGTTAACATAGTCCAAAGAACTCCTGGATAGAAGAAATTCTGCAAATTATAGTGATTTCTTACATGATCATTTTAAAGTAGTTCACAAAAATGACTAAATGTAAAAGTAATTGGAATAAAATAAAGAAAATTTAACATACTGTACTAACTCTGGCAGAGTTTTTATATGTACAGATTAGAAATAAGACAAGATGACAATAGAAGACAGTACAGTATTGTCCAAAATGAAAAGCTCAGTAAAAAAAAAAATATTCTAGAGTGACAGCAAGTAGACAAGTAAAATTTCAAAAAGGAAAGCAAAAATTCAACCACTGTATGGCTGGGTCATTTAATGGCATGAACACCCTATTAGAAGAATGTGTTACACGAGGCAAGATAAATACTATGGGGGGAGACTTACTAAATCTGGGGCACACAGAATTTGGTGCAGCTGTGCATAGTAACCACGCAGCTTTTAGGCTTTATTGTTAAAGCTTAATTGAACAAGCTAAAGTTAGAAGCTGATTGGTTACTATGCACAGCTGCATCAGATTGTGCGTGCATTCGTTTTAATAAATCTTTTCCAGTGAGTATAATGGTCACAGATTTTTTTTTTGTAAGTGATTGTCTAATAAAGCCAGTGCCTAGTGTAAGAGGGACAGCACCAAGACACAAGATTTACAAACGATTTTTCTCTTTTGGACACCTTTCAACATTTGTGGCTAAATTCAGTAAATGAATCATGAACCAGAAGGTGTGCAGGAAATATTTAGAGTCAGAGGACTTACGTTACTATAATTTATTTACTACATATATCGCTGACAATTTACACAGCATTTTACGTATAATATACACGCGTTATCAGGCACATCTGTTCAATTGCTCGGTAAAAAAGGGGATTTAAGTGACTTTGAATGTGACATGGTTGTTGGTGCCAGAAGGGCTGGTCAGAGTATTTAAAACACTGCTGATCTATTGGAATTTTTAGGCACAACCATCTCTAGGGTTACATTTAGATAGTGGGGTCAGAATTTGGCGTAAACAACATGAAAACCATGGATCCATCCTGCCTTGTATCAACGGTTCAGGCTGGTGGTGTTGGTTTAATGGTGTGGGAGATATTCCATCCAGTTCAACCTGTGTGGGTGTGTGTATATGTGTTGCTGTTGTTGATGTAGATGCCCATCTAATAGTTTTTTTAAACTTTCGACGCTCCCTGCTGATACCACTGCTTGTGGAGGAGAATTCCACATCCTTACTGCTCTGACAGTAAAAAATCCATTACGCAAATTAAGGTTAAACCGCTTCTCTTCCAATTTCAGTGAATGGCAGCATGTCTTTTTAAACTCCATTTTTCTGAAAAGTTTTTCCCTACACTACGGTCACCAGTAAGGTATTTGTATTTTCCAGAGAAAATAAGTTGAATGCTTGTAGTCTTTCCCCATAGCTGAGGTCCTCCAGTCCCTTTATCAGCTTTGTTGCCCTTCTCCAAACTCTTTCCAGTTCAGCACACTGCCCAGAACTGGACAGCATACTCAAGATACGGCCAGACCAGAGTCTCGTATAGGGGAGAATTATTGCTTTATCTCTGGAGTGAAGCCCCTTTTTAATGCATGCTAATATTCTGTTGGCTTTGCTTGCAGCAGTTTGGCATTGCATGCCATTGCTGAGCCTGTCATCTACTAGGACCCCCATGTCTTTTCCATCTTGGATTCCCCCAGAGGTTCTCCCCATAGCGAGTAACTTGAGTTCATATTTTTAACACCCAAATGCATTACCTTACATTTTTAAACATTAAACTTAATTTTCTGTGTAGTTGCGCACCCTATGATTTTATTTTGGTCTTCTTGTAAGGTTTCCACATCCTGCTTAGCTTTGTATCATTTGCAAACACTGGGATTTAACTATTTATACCAACCTCTATATCATTTATGAATAAATTAAACAAAATTGGTCCCAGGAAACTGCCATGTGCCTTTTGAGGTCTATTGTAGTTGCCCTGATTGCACTCTTACATTTCTTATTGCATTCTTTGTATTGTTGGAATGCTGACAATGACTCCTCAGCCTTTTATTTTTTCAAGGCCTTTTCTTTTGCTTTCAAATGCATTTTTACGTTAGAGTTTAGCTACACAGGTTTAATTTTAGCTCTTTTATACTTATTGCTCATTGGGATGTACTGGCCAATACCTTTATTTTGTATGCTCTTCAAGAACTCCCATTTTTCCTCAGTGTTCCTTGTTCCTAGGACTTTATCCCATTTAGTATCATGTAGCAACAAGTGCAGTTTAGGGAAGTTGGCTCTTTTGAAATTCAGTGTACTTGTATTAATCTGGTGCTTCTTATTTCTGTAATTTTTGCTGAATTTAATTAACCTGTGATCGCTGTTACCTAAGTTGCCTCGAATTTCCACATCCGTGATCATGTCTATGTTGTTTGTACTCAGTAGGTCTAGTAATGCATTATCTTTTATTTGTTCATTCACCAAGTGACCCATGAAATTGCCCTGCAAGACATTTAGGAAATGGCGAGCCTTTGATGAATGAACGGTTCCTTCCGCCCAGTCAATATCTGGATAATTAAAATCCCCCATTATAATGACATTGCCCTGTCTTGCTGCCATTCCTACCTGTGATAGGAGGTCAGAATCCTCCTCTTCCCTCAGGTTAGGGGGCCTGTAGCATGCGCCCACTTATTTTCCCATTATTTTCCTTCCTTTGGAGCTCCACCCACAAGGATTCCACCTCCTCCCTTCCTCCATTAGTAATTTCATCCCTTGCATTCACTTGAAAATCATTCTTTATATACAGGCATATCCCTCCTCCTTTCCTACCCTACTTGTCCCTGACAATCATGTGAGCTGTCAAACCCAGTTTCTGAAATTCCCACAAAATTAAAATCCTACTCGTACATTAGCAGTTCTGTGTTTCCAACACCTTGTTGAATCTATGCCACGAACAATTAAGGCAGTTCTGAAGGGGGTCCAATCCGGTGTGTGTGTGTGTGTGTATATATATATATATATATATATACTATATATATATATATATATATATATATATATATATATATATATATATATATATATATAGTACATTTACAGTAGTCCTTGTCCTCAAGGAGCTTACAATCTAAAGTCCCTTACTCACATTCATACATACACATACTAGGGCCAATGTAGACAGGGGACAATTAACCTATAGTTCCAGCATGTCTTTGGAGTGTGGGGGAAAAACGTAGTACCCAGAGGAACACCTGTTGTGGTTGGGATTTAAACTGATGACTCTAGTGCTGCCAGGCAATGGTACTAACCACTAAACTACTGTACTGAAGAAACATGAAACTAGCTCATAGTTTCTACCCCTACAGCCAGTTGACATATAGGAAAGGCCATAAAAGTGAAGGTGCTGTTTTTAGAACTGGCATAGTTGTTAGCAATATATAAAAAGTCCCCGAAAATAGGAGAGAACTTCCATGCAACTGATCTACAAACCTACCATGGACAGAAAAATAAACTCTTGATTTATCACAGAGTATGTGCACATAAATCTCAATTTAGAAAGAGCTTCCAGCAAAAAGCCATCTCTTCGTAATCTTTCTCTAGAAAGTCAACCAGACCAGCATGTTAAAGAAAGCAAACCCATTTTTCTTTTGCTCATAAATAAATGCTGCCATTTGCATTTCCAGAATCAGCATCCACCACATAGACTGCTGTAACCAGAACCATCTGTTTGTCATTGGTTTCTTTGGTTATAAATAAAGCAAGTGGCTTCAACGTTGTCTACATTTACACCAACCTGCTGTCACTGGCATAGTTAATCCACTCAACCATTTCACACCACCAGAAGCCTACATTTCTGAGCATCTGGTCATCATTACATTGTAAAGTTATCTCTAACGATCCTTCTGTTGAGAGTTTTAGATAAAACACAAATTTAACAGGCAGTGTACCAGAATAAAAATAGATTACTTATGCTACGTCAATACAAAATGGAACAACTCAAACAAACTCTAGCTCAAGTGAAAATGGAACATAAAAAGACTAATATAGTTAATATAATACTACAGCAATGTTCTTCTGTATCTCTTATAAAGATTCTTATTTTATTTTAGTGCTTTGACATGCCTCATAAAACATTTGCAATAACAGAGAGAAAGAGTAAATTCTGTACTAAAACTGAAACAGGGAGAATGGTGATATTGCCAGTTTGTAGACAGTCTATGGGAAAAACTAATGATCATGTTAATGTAAAAGATATTATTCCAAAACAACAAACTTCTATAGAAGATGCCTTGAATTATTCAAAAATAGGTAATGTATATGGAACACAAAAGTCCGTTTTTTTTTTATTGTTTTGCGTAGATGATAGCATATTCGAGAAAGATATGTTTTTATTCATAAGCCTAGTGCTATGTCAGATAAAGGCCAATTAAAGAACCCTTGTCTTATGGGAGCGGTATGCATTATTTTAAAAGCATAATCCGAAATCATAACCTACTGAATTTACTAATTATAACAGTTCAGCAGTCTTATTGTATAATAAGAAAATCCAATAATCAACACACAGTAACACTATTTGCTTGTGGTCATTACCTCTATATATACACAGATCGTGCAGATGTAGACTAGAAACCAACGTTTGCTTTATTGCAGTTAAATTGTATTTCTAATTAAAGCCTATTCAGCTATAAATTACTAAATTGGAGTAGTGGTCATGCACTGGGGCTAACTGTCAATGATTTGTATATTTTGTTTGCATGAAAAGTATGTGGAATATAATAATAATTTTTCTCCACTTGCAATGCAGTTATGTTGTGTGGCCATTTTACATATAATACAGCTTACTGAAGGTCTGTATTGAGATATGGGGCTAAGCATACAGTGCCTTGAAAAAGTAATCATACTCCTTGAAATTTTCCAAATTTTGTCATGTAACAACCAAAAACATGAATGTATTTTATTTGGATTTTGTGTGATAGACAAGTGGCACATAATTGTGAAGTGGAAGGAAAATGCTAAATATTTTTAAATTTTTTTTTTACAAATAATTATCTGAAAAGTGTGGTGTGCATTTATATTCAGTCCCCCTGAGTCAATACTTTGTAGAACCACCTTTCGCTGCAAGTACAGCTTTTATAAGTCTTTTTGGGTTTATTGGGTGTGTATGCTTTGCACATCTAGAGAGTGAAATTTTTGCCCATTCTTCTTTGCAAAATAGCTCAAGCTCTGTCAGATTGAATGGAGAGTGTCTGTGAACAACAATTTTCAAGTCTTGCCACAGATGATTCTCAAGTGGATTTAGGTCTGGACTTTGACTGGGCCATTCTAAAACATGAATATGCTGTGATCTAAACCGTTCCACTGTAGCTCTGGCTGAATGTTTAGGGCCATTGTCCTGCTGGAAGGTTATCGTCTGCCCCAGTCTCAAGTCTTTTGCAGACTCTAACAGGTTTTCTTCTAAGATTGCCCTGTATTTGGCTCTATCTATCCTTCCATCAACTCTGACCAGCTTCTCTGTCACTGCTGAAGAAAAGCATCCTGCTGCCACCACCATGTTTCACGATGAAGATGGTGTGTTCAGGGTGATGTGCAGTGTTAGTTTTCCGCCACACATAGCGTTTTGTTTATAGACCAAAAAGTTTAATTTTGGTCTCATCTGATCAAAGCACCTTCTTCCACATGTTTGCTGTGTCCCTCACATGGCTTCTCGCAAACTGCAAACAAGCTTTCTTCTTGCCACTCTTCCATAAAGGCCAGATTTGTGAAGTGCTCCACTATTAGTTGTCCTGTGGACAGATTCTCCCACCTGAGCTGTGGATCTGTGCAGCTCCTCCAGAGTTACCATGGGCCTCTTGGCTGCTTCTCTGATTAATGCTCTCCTTGTCCGGCCTGTTAGTTTAGGTGGATGACCATGTTTTGGTAGGTTTGCAGTTGTGACATACTCTTTCCATTTTCGGATGATGTATTAAACAGTGCTCTGAGAGATGTTCAAAGCTGGGGATATTTTTTATATAACCTAACCCTGCTTTAAACTTCTCCACAACGTTATCCCTAACCTATCTGGTGTGTTCCTTGTCCTTCATGATGCTGTTTGTTCACTAAGGTTCTCTAACAAACCTATGAGGGCTTCACATAACAGCTCTATTTATACTGACATAAAATTACACATAGGTGGACTCTATTTACTATTTACTAATTAGGCAATTGGTTCCACTAGATTTTAGTTAGGGGTATCGGAGTAAAGGGGGCTGAATACAAATGCACACCACACTTTTCAGATATTTATTTGTAAAAAATTTGGAAAACCATTTATCATTTCACTTCCACTTCACAATTATGTGCCACTTTGTGTTGGTCTAGCACATAAAATCCCAATGAAATACATTTATGTTCTTGGTTGTAACATGAGAAAATGTGGAAAACCTCAAGAGGTATGAATACATTTTCAACGCACTGTATAGGAATAGATTCACTTTACCAGTCATATGTGGTCTGCCATTGAGAAAGAGATTAGTGGATCATTCATTCCTGGTTTAGTATACCATGGGGACTAATGGAAATATAATGTTCCCTTTGCAAGTGATGTTGCACTCTGCAAGGGATTTTTCCCTAAGAGCTTAGTGAATGTAGTAGAATTTTAGTTTGCAAAGAATATGCCATCATGTGCAAAAAAAACAGCATTTTTGCTTATGACTGCTGATGAGCATCTGATTTGTACATAATTAGATGGTGGAAGTCAGCAGAGCTTCACCTCATTTACTAAGCTCTCGGGAAAATTCCCTTGCAGAGTACAACTGCATTTGCAAAGTAAACTGTCTATTTGTCTTTAATAAATCAACCCATTGATCTCATATTGTGTCAACAGTTTTTCTTTTCTATATAATGATATACAATTCTGGTAATTCTCTGTAGATATATGTATTACAATTGTGTACATATACAGTATAAGAGTTTGCTGAGCATACAAATGTGATTATATTTTTGGTTGATTATGCTTTTATTGTTTTTATTATTATTTTTAATGACTCTACCTGCCTGGAGTTTGCATGCTCTCCCTGTGCCTGTGTGGGTTTCCTCTGTGTACTCCGGTTTCCTCCCACACTCCAAAGACATGCTAGTAGGTTAATTGCATCTTGTCTAAATTGGCACTAGTATGTGTATGTATGAATGTGAGTTAGAGATCTTAGATTGTAAGCTCTATGAGGGCAGGGACTAATGTACAACATATATGTAAAGCGCTACGTTAATTGACGGTGCTATATAAATACCTTAAATAAAATAAATAAACATTTTATAAGAAAGCAATCGTAGAAAAACACAGGTAACTCCACATCCCAGAAATGAGGCTCCATATAAATCCATAATGACAAACAAATAATCAAAAAAGCATACAGTATCATTCTGAGGTGTAGAGAAAACCTTATAATTAGTTTATTTTTTTATTGCACTTGTGTATATCTATTGTATATCCTGCTTATATCTATTATGTCTCAATAGTTTGATTTTCATAGAGCATCGTGTTAGTAAAGCGGAGTTCCACCCAAAAGTGCAACTACAGCTTATATATCTCCTCCCCCCTCTGGTGCCACATTTGGCACCTTTTGGGAGGGGGAGGGAGGAACGTGTACTTGTTTTTTACAGGTACCCTGTCCCCACTTCCGTCGGACCTCATCACAGCGATGTACATCAGAAGTTCGGTCCCCTTCTCCTCCTCTCCTCCAGAAGTACAGTTAAATCACGCTTGTTTAATAATAAAAGTAAAAAGAACAAACGTAGTCAAAACAAAGCCAAAGTTCAGTAACCGGAACGGATAGTCAGCCAAACCAGAAGTCAGGGATCAATGTAGAGGAATAGCAAGCAGGATCTGGAGCCAGAAGGGATGTCAGATAAGCCAGTCTTTAAACAGGAACGCAGGAGATGGTTTCTTGTGATGTTGACCAAGGTGAAGGCAGAGCTCCTCTGGACTGGACGGTTTAAGTAGGCAGGACTGACAAGCAGGATCATCAACAGCTGGGTAACTGTGACGAGAGATGGGAGCTGGCCAGCTCAGAGAAGGAAGGGCTGAGCCCAGCCCTGACAGTACCCCCTCCTCAACGACCCCTCCCCCTCGGAGAACCACCAGGCTTGTGGGGAAAACGTCTATGGAAATCATGAAGGAGGACAGTCCGAGGATGAGACCCAAGTGCGTTCCTCAGGACAGTACCCTTTCCAATGCACCCGGTACTGTATCCGCCTAAGGAACCTACGGAAGTCAACAATGGACTGTACTTCATACTGCTCATGGTTCTCAACCTGCACCAAGATGGTAAAGTGGTTGCAGACCAAAGGTTTTTATAAGGAGACATGAAATACAGTTGAAATGCGTATATTAGAAAGAAGGTCTAATGTGTAAGCCACAGGTTAATCCTGCGAAGAATACAGAAATGCCCAATAAACCGAGGTACGAACTTCAGTGACGGAACACGAAGTCAGAGGTTGCGAGATGACAGCCAGACCCTGTCCCCAACCTGGTAGGAAGGCGCAGGCAGGTGTCTGCGGTCAGCATGGAGTCTGTACCTATCATTAGCATGACGCAAAGCCTCCTGGACTTGTGCTAGTGGAATGAAGACCACAGAGATGCTCCTCTAATGCAGGAATACTCTGCGGAACAAACGAGTCAGGCAACATGGAAGGTTGGAAACCATAATTCGCCATAAACGGGGGAAATCGGGAAGCAGAATTCAAGGCACTGTTGTGAGCAAACTCTGCCCACGGTAATAGGTCTGACCAGTTGTTATGATGGTCAGAAATATAGAAAAGTAGGAATTGCTCCTAGGACTGATTGTCTCATTCTGTGGCCCCATTAGACTGCAGGTGATACGCAGAGGAAAAAACAAGCTGAATTCCCAACTGTGCACAAAAGGCTCGCCAGAACCGGGACACAAACTGACTACCCCTGTTCGAGACAATCACCTTGGGTTGCCCATGTAAGCGAAAGATCTCCCGAGCAAATATGGAAGCCAGTTCCTTAGAAGTGGGCAACTTCTTAAGTGGAATACAATGACACATCTTTGAGAACCGGTCGACCACCATAAGGATAACTGTGTTGCCCTGGGAGTTGAGTAACTCCACAATGAATTCCATAAACAGGTGGGTCCAGGGCCTCTCTCCATTGGGTATGGGTTGTGTGACGGACCTCGTACCCAAGATGTCCGCCGTAAATGCTTCCTCTGTCCGGTACCATACAATCCAAGACCCCTTAGCTCACCCAGTCACCAGACAACACCAGTGTAGGGTACATCAGGAATTAATTTTATTTGACATGTCACACACATATATACAGCCAGATGACTCACACCTAACCTAATTAGCATGAGCTAATTATCTTAATCAACACTGGACTCCTTCATTCAATTGCAGGGTTAATTAGCACACACAACAATAGGGGAAACACTCCTACAAGCCAGACTATACTCATTTACACAACAGACAGGCTGACTGGAGATCATGACATTAGCATCTCTTGCTAATATGCCAAATACACATACAGAGTCTGTGTCCTGGGGGCCAGCATGGACCTGAATCCAAGCAACACCAGCCCAGGGGTCCCCAGGCATGCAACCCAAAGAGCACCGTTCCCCCAAATGCCAGGGCCCATAATCGCAAGGCAATAGGCTCGCATTCAGTCCCCTCCAACAGCCCCTGTCCCGGCCAGGTCTGTCACATTTCTCCCCTTTCGGCAGGAGACTAACACAGGAGGAGACCCCAGACGGGTTGACTCCGAAGTTAGTCCATAGTTCCAGTCCTCTAATGCCTGTACCCACACAGTACCCCAAACAAATTGTTCCAAACAGAGTATTACTCTCCCAGCCAACCTCTGCCTCTCTCATAGAACATATCCGCCGCTGGGGAGAGGCCTGGACTGGCCCTTCTCCCTGGAGTCTTTTCAGCCGCTGGAGAGAAGACAGGGTGACTGGGCTCACTCCATCATGCTGTTGGGGATCTGGGCCAACCGCCCAGCATCCCTGGGGTATACCAGTGGAGACTGAAGTCCCATCCACCAATATAAGCTCAAGCTGCAGTTGTGAAGGGCAGATTGCATTCTCTCCCTGGGTCCAGATTTGCTGCTCAGGAGTGACCACCACCTGGGCCTCCAGAACTGCCACAGGTGTGGGGCAAAGGTCTTGGACCCTCTGTCCAGTTGCCAGCACTTTAGCTGGGTTGGAGTCATCATTCTGGGGCGCCGTCTGCTGCTGGACAGTGTGGCCGATTGCCCCAGCTTCCTGAAGCTGTGGAGACATTGTAGGTGCTAGGCAGAGGCTAGCGGCGCTCTGCCCTGTTGCCAGTGATTCAGCTGGGAGTAGCAGCTTTACTACCTCAGCTTGTCGCTGGAGAGAGGGGCCAACTACCCCGGCTCCCTGGAACTCCACAGTTGTTGCTGGTGCTGGACAGAGGTGGGTAGCACTCTGCCCTGTTGCCAGCACTTCTGCTGGGGACTCCACATCCTCCGCTCTGGTTAACCGTTGGGGCAGGAGGCTGGCTTCCTTTTCCATTCCCTCATCTGGCTGCTGGGACAACATGTCTCTGGTACTGTCTCCCAGGTGCACAAATCTTTGCTGGGGAGGAAAGATCGCTTTCTCCACCCTGGCCAACTGTTGGGGAGGGATGACAAACACCTCCTCTCCCTTCTCCCCCTGTATCTGCTGCTGGGAAGTGATTGCCACCTTCTCACCCTGAACCTCCATAACTGCCACCGGTGTGGGGCAGAGGTCTTGGACCCTCTGTCCAGTGACCAGCGCTTCAGCTGGGGAAGTTCCTTGTAACTCCACGGATACTGCTGTTGGTGCTGGGCAGAGCTCAGTGAAGTTTGGCCCTAATACCAGCTCTTCTGATGGAGGCTCATCAGGTTGTTTTTCCTCAGCAGAAAGGTCTATTAAATCCCCTGTCTCTACAACTGATGTCTGGGGATAGAGGTTCACCATCTGTCCGTGGAACCTAGAAGATGCCATCGGTGCTGGGCAGAGGTTAGCAGAGCTCTGCCCTGTTGTCAGCACTTCAGCTTTGGGGATGGCAATCTCCAGATTTTCCACTGCCGATTCTCTGGCATGCTGCTGGCCAGGCATATTCCTCCATCCAACCTCGTCTTGTGCAGTAACAGGTTTGTCAAGGTCAGTCAGCACCTGCTGCATCCGCCATAAGACCTCCGTGTCCATAGCTGTGGGGGCAGGTGGGCAAAGCACTCTGTTACTATGCCACATTGCTGACTCTTCAGCCAGGATTTCAGAGCTGTCTGCTGGTATTTCCTGATAGTCCCAGGCAAAGGGAGCCCCACCCTGCTGCTGAGCAGAGTCTAGCAGCTATCTGTAGGTGATCTCCAGCTCCGATTCCTGAGCGGCCAGGAACTCCAAATCTTCCTGTGCCCAGAGCACTTCCGAGACATTCAATCTTTGCTCTCTGTGCTCCATTATTTCCTCCAAACGCCACTCCAGATCACTCCCAAAGTCGGGGTCCTCGGACAGCCTCCAGTACAACAAGCCCAGGCCATTATAATCAAAGCCTTCCGTGGGCCTGTCATCCACTGTCCACGGGCACACTTGGGCTACATACCACCGGAGGGCTCTGTAGCTCTCGTCCAAACGCATTTCTGCCCGGATCAGCCTGCTTAACTCAGCTGTCCACTCCTGCTTCGGTTGTTCCCCCAATAACAACATTCGTACTTCATACTGCGACCAGTACCTTACATGGATCGAGGGGAGAACTTTTCCCTGGTGTCGCTGCTCACAGGCTAGCGCTTCCTTCCAGAGTTGTAGGTGGACAGAATCATACCATCCCAGCAGGACCTGCACCGATACTGGTCCTCTGTGCTGTATCCGCATCTCTCGCAACCTCCTTCCGAATTCCTCTTCCATGACGACGTATCTGTACCTCTGCTATCCGGGCCTTGGATCCAGGTGATGGTTTGGATGTGTTCACGACAAGTAAGCACAATCCCACTGCTGCCACCAATTGTGACGGACCTCGTACCCAAGATGTCCGCCGTGAATGCTTCCTCTGTCCTGTACTATACAATCCAAGACCCCTTAGCTCACCCAGTCACCAGACAACACCAGTGTAGGGTACATCAGGAATTAATTTTATTTGATATGTCACACACATATATACAGCCAGATGACTCACACCTAACCTAATTAGCATGAGCTAATTATCTTAATCAACACTGGACTCCTTCATTCAATTGCAGGGTTAATTAGCACACACAACAATAGGTGAAACACTCCTACAAGCCAGACTATACTCATTTACACAACAGACAGGCTGACTGGAGTTCATGACATTAGCATCTCTAGCTAATATGCCAAATACACATACAGAGTCTGTGTCCTGGGGGCCAACATGGACCCGAATCCAAGCAACACCAGCCCAGGGGTCCCCAGGCATGCAACCCAAAGAGCACCGTTCCCCCAAATGCCAGGGCCCATAATCGCAAGGCAATAGGCTCGCATTCAGTCACCTCCAACAGCCCCTGTCCCGGCCAGGTCTGTCACAGGTTGTAAGAAGCCCACTGGAAGGTGTCGTGGAGTCTTACTCTGAGCACACACGGAACAGGCAGCTACGAAGGCAGTTACATCAGCACATAGACTGGGCCACAGAATTGTTGGGAAATGGCCCAAATTAATTGATTCTTCCCAGGGTGGCTAGCAGCCTTGAGAAAAGGGTAAGTCTGGAGCACGGCAATACGGAAACTCTCTGGGACAAAACAGCGGTCACAGGGTTTCTCAGGAAGCGAATGGAACTGAGCAGCAAGAATTTCGTCACCCAAAGGAGAAGTGAGACTGGTGCGAACCGTAGCCAGAATACGATCAGGAGGAATCACGGGAACCGGAATCGGCTCCAACTTGCAAGTGGAGGAAAATTGTTGTGACAAGTCGTCAGCCCTTACATTCTTAGTACCGGGTAAGAATGAGACAATGTAATTGAATCTTGACAAGAAAAGAGCCCATCGCGCCCTTCTGGAATGTGAGATTCTTTTGGTCAGTAAGAATGAGAACCGGCACAGTGGTACCTTTGAGAAGATGTCTCCATTCTTTCAGGGTTAAAATGATCGCCAACAGCTCTCTGTCACCAATCTCTTAATTGCCCTCCGGAGGTGACAATTTCTTGGAAAAGTATCCACAAGGATGCATAGCGTTGAGACAGAAGGGCGCCAACACCAGTCTCAGAAGCATCAACCTCAAGGATAAAGGGTAATGTAGGATCAGGATGTGCCAACACAGGAGCAGAAACAAAGGCAGCTTTGAGACTCTCAAAGGCCTTAATGGACTCCGGAGACCAACACAGTGGGTCATATCAGTCAGGGGCTTGACCAGAGACGAGAAGTTATGAATAAACTTCCGATAATAGTTAGCAAAGCCCAGGAAACGCTGCAGAGGATGTAAACCCACGAGTCAGGGCCACTGTAGGACTGTCGAAAGTTTCTCTGGGTCCATCGAAAAACCATCAGTGGAAATGACAAAGCCCAGAAATGTAACCTGTTCACAATGGAACTCGCACTTCTCCAGTTTTCAATAGAGATTGTTCTCTCTTAGTTTCTGAAGCACACAACAGACATCTGTGTGGTGGCTCTCCAGGGACTTGGAAAATATGAGGATATCATCGAGATAAACCACCACACATAACTGTAACAAATCTTGAAGGACATTGTTAATAAATTCCTGGAAAACTCCCGGGGCGTTACAAAGGCCAAAAGGCATTACGAGGTACTCATAATGGCCTGTTCTGGTAATAAACACAGTTTTCCAATCGTCGCCCTCCTTAATCCTCATGAGATTGTATGCCCCTCTCAAATCAAGCTTTGTGAAAACTGTTGCTCCCTTGAGGCGGTCAAATAACTCTGTAATCAATGGAATCGTATAGGCATTCTTAATCGTGAAGCGATTGAGACCCCTATAATCAATACAAGGTCTCAGTTCACCACTCGTCTTCTTCACAAAGAAGAAACCAGCACCAGTAGGAGACGAGGATTTGCGGATAAAACCTTGAGAAAGGGCGTCTGCAACATACTCCTCCATGGCCTTATCCTCCAAGACCGACAAAGGTTAAACCCGGCCACGAGGGGGTATGGAACAAGGTTGAAGGTCAATTGCGCAATCATACGGCCGGAGTGGAGGCAAAGTACCGACTTGACCTTTGTCAAAGACATTGCCAAAATTGCGGTACTCCTCCGGCAGGGAGGAGAGTGAAGAGGTGCACAGGACCTTGGCTACCTTCTGGAAGCATGTCTCACTGCATTGTGGTAACCAGGAGAGAAACTCAGCATGGAGCCAATCAAAAGAGGGGTTGTGCCTCTGTAACTAAGGATAACCAAGGATAAACAATAACCAGCGGAAACTTAGGTGAGTAAATAACTTGAATATGGATCTCATGGTGAAGAGCCCCGATCTCATGAGTAACATGGGCAGGCTGTAGAGGTCTCCTGTCAAGAGCCTCAATGGCAAGTGGAGTGTCACGCAGCTGCAGTGGAATCGAGTGCTTCGATACAAAGGCAGCATCAATGAACAGGCCTGCAGCCCCAGAGTCGATTAGAGCCTGTATCTCGACGGACGACTCAGCCCAAGAAAGGGTGACTGAAACCAGGGGCCTATCCTTCTAGATAACTGGGGATGAATCAACGCCACCTAAGGTCTGGCTTAGGTTAAGGTTCGGGCGTTCCCTGGACGGGTAGGACAAAATTTTAAAAAGTGACCTGCCTGGCCACAATAAAGGCACAATCTCTCCCTCATCCTAAAGGTTCTCTCATCCGCAGAGAGACGCGTGAAACCCAAGTACATGGGTTCACCTTCACTGCCCGACTCGGTACCAATAGGCAAAGGAGGCATGGGTGGGACTGCATAGCTCGGAGACAAACGTATAGGAGGCTTCCGCAAGCGCTCATTAAAAGAGAGTCTTTCTCTGAGTCTGGAGTCAATGAGGATGGCAAACATGATCAACTTCTCCAGCTCAGTGGGTATATCTCGATACCTTGATGGTATCTGAGAGACCATGAGAAAAAGTAGCCACGAGGGCCTCATTGTTCCATGCAACCTCTGCTGCCAGAGTATGGAATTCAATGGTGTAGTCGGCAACAGTTCTTGTACTCTGTTCGATGGACATGAGGCACTTGGCAACAGAAGTGGAGAATGCAGGAACATCAAATACCCTTTTAAACAAAGTCACAAACTCAGGGTAACTCAAGACAACAGGTTTTTGTGTCTCCCATAGAGGGTTTGCCCAGGCCAAGGCTCTCTCAGAAAGCAAAGATATCATGAAACCTACTTTGCTTCTGTCCCTGGGAAATGCCTGGGGTAGCATCTCAAAGTATATCTCAACCAGGTTGAGAAACCCTCTACATTGGACTGGATCGCCCCCAGAGCCCGGAGCGGAACCAGACATACCTCTTATAGAGGTAATACTCGAGGCGGGTGCCTGCACAGAGACTGGAGCAGCAGCAGGGTCGGCCTGCCAAATAGGTTGTACCGGGGCGGCCACAGTTGGAGATTCCAGGTGAGCCGTGCGACTGAGGAGCGTTTGTTTGTAACATCATGGCAAAATGATCCATGCGGTGATCCAGTTCATCCAATCTGGAAAAAATATTACCAACAAGTGTATTGAATGCATCTTCTGAATTCATGGCCTTCGACTACTGTCAGAAACCATGAAATCAGACCGAAAGTAAAAAGAACAAATGTAGTCAAAACATAGCCAAAGTTCAGTAACAGGAACTAATATTCAGCTAAGCCAATAGTCAGGGATCAATGTAGAAGAACAGCAAGCAGGATCTGGAGCCAGAAGGGATGTCAGCAAAGCCAGTCTTTAAACAGGAATGCAGCAGATGGTTTCTTGTGATGTTGACCAAGGCGAAGGCAGAGCTCCTCTGGCAATTAGCCGACAGCTGAGCAGCCAGCTCAGCCCTTACATTCCCCTGCTGCTGGACCAGGAAGAGAGTGCAGCACTCTTCACTCATTCACAGTAGGGACCCAGCCATGAAGCCGCGTGGCTTCACTGCCGGGTTCCCTCACTGACAATAGTGGCGGCAGCACCCGACAGCCGATGGAAACATTGGCTGCGGTGATGACATTGCTGGTTTCCAGGACAGGCAAGTATCCTAATATTGAAAGTCAGCAGCTACAGCGTGTGTAAAGTGGCCAGTCTTGAGGTGGTTAAAGCTAACCTGACCTAAAACATTTCTAGGGTAAAAACAGTCCTGAAGGCAGATACCATGTGGTGACTGCAAGCATCAGTGTTAGTTCTCAGATCAATCACTGTGTCCCTTTGGAACCCTTAGCTGTTAGGCCCAGGCTATACATGGGGTGCAAGGACTTGCATGCACCATAATAAGCCTGTACTTTATCACTGTTATACAAAATGTTTTAGGTAAGGTCAGGGTCACTTTATGGTTGAACCATTACAGTAGCCCCCATATAGCTGTATGATAAAAAAAAATATTGGTGTGCATGTCATATCAATATCGTATGAGAATGTCATATCCTTATTCTATGAGGTCTAAAATAATTTGTGGCCAGTTCATCTGAGGGGCGTCCTTCTGGTTGGTGATTGGTGGGATTGGTGGGATAAAGTGGAAATTTGCAATGAACTACTTTTCATCGCTGATCAGTCCTATCCAACTCACGGAATTATATTCATATATCATGGTTTAATTTATTATATTATATCGCATTGCTTTCTGCCTATGGCTTCAGCATAGATCAACAGGTCTGAAATAAGCTCTATACAGCATTTGAGTGCTGCCATTGAGAAAAATCCAAGAGCTACAGGTAACTAAGGAAGCCGGCACTGGTTACAAACTACTGTTGTATTATTTCAAGCAGCAAATGAATATTGCATACTTGAATATACAGTATGCTTTATTCATTGTAATAATGTCCTAAGAGATTCATTAAAACAACAGAGAGGAGTTAATCTTCAAAATTCCCTTCTGTGCTCATTCAGTGTCCTGCGGGAATAAGATGATCTATGATAAGGCCATACTTACAACAAGCTTTCTTACAAATTTCATTTACTAGTATACAAATTATGATACACTATTATGCTAATCATTATGAATCTTATATTCAACTTTTATAGTAAATCAAATACTTGTTTATAAACATATACAACGGTATATTCAGACTGTAATAATACACATTCAAATTAGACTTTTGGGAAATTTGACTTTGAAAATGTCTCATTTCATGAGAAGTACCTAACATACCTGTACACATTAGCTTCTAAAATTAGTTAAAAGAGACTTGTCAGTATAAGTGTGGGGTAAAGCAATATAGGAAATGTAAGAAAAAAAACAAACAAACAAAGTTTGTCAGGACTAAGGCATCCAGCACAGGTTAAAGGTTCCTTCTTTTACCTAAAGAAGCAATACCGCTAAGGCTGTTGGCGTGTTTGGTCTGAGAAAGGCGTTCTACTGCCAAAAGGTTTAACTTGTGAAAGTAGATCTGTGTATGATGGACTGTTCACTTTGCAAGCGAAGTTGCACTTTGCAAGGAAAATTTCCCCAGAGCTTAGTAAATGAGGTAAAGCTCTGCTGACTTCCATCATTCAATCATGTGCAAGCCATGGGGACCATTCCTTTGCAAAATGCAACTTCACTAGCAAAGTGAAAAGTCCATTTGAATTTAGTACATCAGCCCCAAAATGTGCTCACAAAGCCTTTCATGTAAGGCAGTTCCATGAGCCACTATAAAATTAAGCGAAAACAATGAAAGAAAAAATAAATAAAGCAGTGCATCTGACGGATACAAAACATTCACTGAAGTTAATCATCAAAGTTAATGTGTTTTAAATGACATTAGTTAATTCGCCACCAGTGAATGCTTAATGAAAGACACTTTCACTGCTTTATAAATATCCCCCTGAACGTCTGTGAAAACATTTTAAATCAAAGTGGATATGTTTTTTTTTCTAAATAATGGCATAGCTCAATTGCATACTGTGCAAGCTCTGGCCAGTGATCCATCCTCAGGACCCAGTAAGCCAGAGGATTTTCGGTGGGAAAGGTGTCCAAGTCTGACCTTGCCCCAAGGTATTCCTGCACCATGTATATCAGACGCTGGCGATGGTTGCTGGAACCGATCATACCTTGGGGCTGCGGACTAAAAAATTGTCTGAACGCATCGGTCAGACGTCCACCTTCCCCACCGCTCCTTCTGCCACTGACCGAAGCCTCAGCAACTCGTCGCCCAGGACCAGGAGTTTGTAGCCTCCCAGGTTCTGGGAACGCGTTGCACAGACCTTTCTGCAAGGCCCCCTGAGATGTCTCATCCTCTGCTCCCTCTGCGACGGCAAGATAAGGTCCGCAACCTTACCCTTGTACCGCGGATCAAGGAGAGTGGCCAGCCAGTAATGGTCCCTCTCCTTGATCCGAAGAACACGAGGATCCTTCCGCAGGCTTTGCAGGATCAGGGAGGCCATGCAGCGTAGGTTAGCTGAGGCATTCGGTCCGGAGTCTTCTGGGTCACTGAGGATGACATGATCGCCAGCCACCTCCTCCCAGCCACGTACAAGTCCACTGGCTTGTTGGGACTGTACATCATCCCTAAAAGACTGCTGCTGCTGATGCTGAGTGCCAGGCTCCACCTCCATGCTCACACAATCCTCCTCCTCCTCCTCCTCTCCTCCTCCTCATCCTCTTCCTGTGTGATGGGTGGGACAGAAGGAACACTGTCCGGATAAAGGGGGCCTTGAGAGGCAAGGAAGTCCTCCTCTTCCTGCCTCTGTTCTGCCTCAAGTGCCCTGTCCATTATCCCACGCAGCGTATGCTCCAACAGGTGGACAAGAGGGACAGTGTCACTGATGCATGCACTGTCACTGCTCACCATCCTCGTGGCCTCCTCAAATGGTGAGAGGACAGTGCATGCATCCCTGATCATGCTCCACTGACGTGGGGAAAAAAAAAACCAAGCTCCCCTGACCCTGTCCTGGTGCCGTAGTCGCAAAGGTACTCATTGATGGCCCTCTGCTGCGTGTGCAGTCGCTGCAGCATGGCCAACGTTGAGTTCCACCTGGTGGGCATGTCAGATATTAGGCGGTTCTTGGGCAGGTTCAGCTCCTTTTGCAGCTCAGTCAGCCGAGCACTGGCATTATAAGATCGGCGAAATGCACACAGACTTTCCTGGCCTGCCTCAGGACATCCTGTAAGCCTGGGGAACCTGCCCAAGAACCGCTGCACCACCAGGTTGAGGACGTGAGCCATGCAGGGCACATGGGTGAGCTGCCCCTGTCGCAGGGCGGAGAGGAGGTTGGTGCCATTGTCAGAAACGACCATTCCTGGCTTAAGCTGACGTGGCGTCAACCACCTCTCGGCCTGCCCCTGCAGAGCTGCCAGAACCTCTGGCCCAGTGTGGCTCCTGTCCCCCAAACACACCAGCGCAAGCACGGCATGGCATCTTTTTGCCTGCGTACTTGCGTAGCCCCTTGTACGCCTACGGAGCACCGCTGGTTCCAAGGACAGAGCACTGGAGGAAGAAGAAGAGGAGGGGGTGGAGGAGAGAGGTGTGTGTCACAACCAGTAGCACTAGTCGCGTTTTGGAGGCGTGGTGGCGGAACAACCTCCAACACTACTGCACCTTGTCCTGCATCCCTCCCAGCTGCCAATAGAGTGACCCAATGGGCCGTGAAAGAAAGGTACCGTCCCTGTCCATGCCTGCTGGACCATGAGTCAGCGGTAATATGCACCTTACCGCTGACCGCCCTGTCCAGCGAGGCATGGACATTGCCCTCCACATGCCGGTAGAGAGACGGAATCGCCTTCCGCGAGAAAAAGTGGCGTTTGGGAACCTGCCACTGAGGAACCGCACATTGAACAAACTCACGGAAGGGGGCCGAGTCTACCAACTGAAAAGGCAGCAGTTGAAGTGCTAGCAATTTAGCAAGGCTAGCATTCAACCGCTGGGCATGTGGATGGCTGGGAGTGTACTTCTTTCTACGGTCCAGCAGCTGGGGCAGGGAAATTTGCCTGCTGCATTCGGACGTCGGTGTACTGCAAGTACTTGGTTGTGACACACCGAATTCTACACCTTCAGTCCTCTCAGAGCAGCTTTCAGAGAGGACTGAAGGTGTAGTGGGGATGGAGATCCCAGCTGAGGAGGAGCAAGGAGAGGTCCGCTTAGTTCTTTGGTGTGGGTCTTTTATGTGTGCCTGCCAACGAGCTGCATGGCAGGTCGCCATATGTCTGGTCATGCTTGTCGTGCCCAAGCGGCTGATGTTTTGGCCACGCGAGATACGCTTGAGACAAATATTGCAAATAGCAGTGGTGCGATCTGCTGCACTCGTCTCAAAAAAGGCCCACACCAAAGAACTTTTCTGATAACGTGCAGAGGCAGCGCCCTGCACAGGCGGAGCTCTGCGGTGTTGTACAGTTGCTGTATACTGTTATAGCTATGTGTGTGTGTGATGGGACTAACACACTTCAAGTCCTATAGGTGCTTCTGGGAACAAAATATAGCTCTGTGTGTGTGATGGGACTAACACACTTCAAGTCCTATAGGTGCTTCTGGGAAGAAAATATAGCTCTGTGTGTGTAATGGGACTAACACACTTCAAGTCCTATAGGTGCTTCTGGGAACAAAATATAGCTCTGTGTGTGTAATGGGACTAACACACTTCAAGTCCTATAGGTGCTTTGGGAACAAAATATAGCTCTGTGTGTGTGATGGGACTAACACACTTCAAGTCCTATAGGTGCTTCTGGGAACAAAATATAGCTCTGTGTGTGTAATGGGACTAACACACTTCAAGTCCTATAGGTGCTTCTGGAAGAAGAAATATAGCTCTGTGTGTGTAATGGGACTAACACACTTCAAGTCCTATAGGTGCTTCTGGGAACAAAATATAGCTCTGTGTGTGTGATGGGACTAACACACTTCAAGTCCTATAGGTTCTTCTGGGAACAAAATATAGCTCTGTGTGTGTGATGGGACTAACACACTTCAAGTCCTATAGGTGCTTCTGGGAAGAAAATATAGCTCTGTGTGTGTGATGGGACTAACACACTTCAAGTCCTATAGGTGCTTCTGGGAACAAAATATAGCTCTGTGTGTGTGATGGGACTAACACACTTCAAGTCCTATAGGTGCTTCTGGGAACAAAATATAGCTCTGTGTGTGTGATGGGACTAACACACTTCAAGTCCTATAGGTGCTTCTGGGAACAAAATATAGCTGTGTGTGTGTGATGGGACTAACACACTTCAAGTCCTATAGGTGCTTCTGGGAAGAAAATATAGCTCTGTGTGTGTAATGGGACTAACACACTTCAAGTCCTATAGGTGCTTCTGGGAAGAAAATATAGCTCTGTGTGTGTAATGGGACTAACACACTTCAAGTCCTATAGGTGCTTCTGGGAACAAAATACAGCTCTGTGTGTGTGATGGGACTAACACACTTCAAGTCCTATAGGTGCTTCTGGGAAGAAAATATAGCTCTGTGTGTGTAATGGGACTAACACACTTCAAGTCCTATAGGTGCTTCTGGAAGAAAATATAGCTCTGTGTGTGTAATGGGACTAACACACTTCAAGTCCTATAGGTGCTTCTGGGAACAAAATACAGCTCTGTGTGTGTGATGGGACTAACACACTTCAAGTCCTATAGGTGCTTCTGGGAAGAAAATATAGCTCTGTGTGTGTAATGGGACTAACACACTTCAAGTCCTATAGGTGCTTCTGGGAAGAAAATATAGCTCTGTGTGTGTAATGGGACTAACACACTTCAAGTCCTATAGGTGCTTCTGGGAACAAAATATAGCTCTGTGTGTGTGATGGGACTAACACACTTCAAGTCCTATAGGTGCTTCTGGGAACAAAATATAGCTCTGTGTAATGGGACTAACACACTTCAAGTCCTATGTGCGCTACATTTTCTTTTTTTATTGGCAAACGTACATATCTAGCATCTTGAAGGACTGGCGTACAACAGTAAACAGCAAAGCAGTAGATTTATTTTAAAACACAAGAAAAAAAGGGTACAGTTGGCCCACTATAACCAAAGAAAGATTATACCCTATTTTATGCAAGCACTTTGTGACTTTGGGAAGGTTTAGTGACAGTATGTTAGTGGTTGCCCAACCAATAGCCCTGGGCAACATTTTGTCTAGTTCACTTGACTAAAGCACTGACAGCTTCCTGCATGCTAAGTAAGAAATCAATTATCAATTCTGTTAATCTGCTAAAATGTATCTGTCATTCTCCCCTTTCCTCACATAGGTTGATATTGATCATAGAATTGATGTGTGCATCAACTCTGATCAATGTACTCCTTATTAGCCAAACGATTGGCTATCAGCATTAACAGAAATAAAACCTCCAAAGGAGACAGAGAAGAATATACTGTTGCTCGAAGTTTTACAGTATGCGTGACCGCAAGCATCTAGCTCTCTTTTACATTGAAATTTTGTAAAATTACTACACTGCATGCGGCTAATGTCTTCCAGTCTTCTGTCTGCCTACCTTTTGACATTTATCTGAAATTAACCAAGAATGAGGAGCCACAAATAGTTCTCCTAATAATAGTTCAAACTGATTTATTATGCGCAAACAAAAGCTGTATGACATGGTTGGCACTGGAAGTTGAGATTTACAGTTGACAGTTTTAAGGGCTCAAGGCTGGCCTTAAGAAAAAATGCAATGTACTGTAGAAAATCACTAATGATAAATTATAGACGTATTAGCTTTGATACCCAGAAACAGTGTTCATGTGTCTATATAGTTGTGGAATTTAATAAGTAAAGTAGTTATATTATGCTTAAGACATTTATATTGTCTTTTTTTTATATTATAAAGTTTTTTTTTTTGCTTTTTTTTTGGCCCTGCAAATCTGTATTAGTATGATCCCCTATGTTAAACGGTAACTCTACTTGCATGATGAAAAAAAAAATGCAAATAAATAAATGATGTAACATATACAATTGCGACACAAGCAATATTGTAATATACCATTAATAAAAATTCCTTTTCCTTTTCAATCTGCAGCACCATAATTTTCTGTAAAATGAAATGCAGAAATGCAATATGGCAACCTGGATTCATTCTGTACAGATGGTGTACAGAACGCCCCCAAAAATGTAATTTCCTGATCTTCCCAGAAGTCTGCATTAATCACCCTTGCGGTCAGATTTTTGAAGCTCAAAGCGGTACATTGTTTTGCATGGAAATTTGGTGTTTTATAATATAGGCCTGTAATTCTTAGGAATAACTCACTTAAATCTGTCCAAACAAGAGTCTAGTAGATATCCCAGGTATGATAAAGTTTGAAACACAAAATCATAAATGATAATATAATAAATAACTATAAATAATTATAAAAAATAATATATAATAATAATAATAATAATAATAAAATACATTTCCCCACGATTCACTTTTGCTCAATTCTGGAAGTGTTCTAATTTACTATTGCTGTTTTCTATCTGGTCTAAAACCACTTTTGATGTAAAGGGACAATTTTTGGTTGTCATGGGCAATCTCAAGTTTCCAGACAGAAAGAACAGTATATGATATAAAACTGCATACAGTGTACTGGACAAAACACTAGGCACAAAAGGGTTGTAAAATGATTTGATACAGTAATGTAATCTGTAAGATTGCAGTGTACTGTATGTGTTATGTTTTGTCTACTTTTTGAATTTGACGCCATGCCTCGCCCCGCGCAACGCTCGCAGGCAACGGAGCCCGAAACACAGAGCATCGGGCGGAGAACACAGCCCGCAGACACAGCGGGGGGACATCGCAGGATCCTGGGGACAAGGTAAGTGACCAGGATTCTGCAATGCAATCCCGAGTGTGGCTCGGGGTTACCGCTAATGATACTGAAATTTAACCCCTAACCACACACAGGATTACCGCCAGGGAGGTAAAAGAGAAGTATGGGAATTTTTTTACCTAAGTGGATGCAGCATCGGTCAAATGCTACATCTGTTCCCTGCTGGCTCTAAGGCTGAGAAGCTGGAGTCTGTCAGTCACTGGCTGTCTGTTCTGCCCTCTGCCATGCTCACTGGAGCGCTGGGCTGTGGAGGGGGCGGGATCGGCTGGCTCTGGCTATCAGCGGCTTGCTGAGAGGCTGAGTAGGGTGCCGGTGCAGGCAGGTGGGCGGATACCAACCATATGGTTGCGATCTTTCCCCAGCCTGGACCAACTCTGTGATGTCAGCCAACAGTGGGCTTCAGCCCACTGTCTGCTGAAAATGGGTCACAGGAGTGCAAAACGATCTGCACTTCTGTGATCCACAGGAGCATTACAGCCAAACAAGCTTTGGCTGTACTTCTCCTTTAAGATACAAATCAGATTTTATACATCCTCGCATCCTCTACTACAACAAACATTTCAGTTTTGGTGAGATACCAAAAGGTTATTCACGTCTAAAGGGATTCAGACCCTCCCATTTTCCTCCTGTAGCAGCTGATCACTAATAAAAAAAGTCACTACCATTCACATTCACTTGTGGACACAGACAAATAAACAGCTTTTTCTCCAGAATAACAAAAGTTAGGAATCTGCAACAAAGTTTGTTAAAATACCTGCAATGTATATAGATCACCCAGAGGGGAATGTTTTTTTTTCTCATTTAAAAGTAGAGTTACTCTTTAATGAACAACCCAGCTTCAACAGTAGGAACTGATTTTTTAATTCAGAGTGCAGCCAAACTCCAATCCACCACCTCCGTCTCTGACCCCATAATTCCCACTCATCACTGTCACTTGTAAATACAGAAGTGACAGCGGCTTCCCAGTGGCCCCCACAGATCTGATCTCCTCAGGGGTTCCCACTGAGTGCAGGGTGGGGACAAGGGAGATGCAGGTGCCTGAAGTGCAGTGCAGTTGTGGATGGAAGGGGGGTGTTGTAAGTTAGACTGCATCCTCTGAGATCCCCATGTGTTTCCTGGTGACCAGATGTCAGTGCCTTCTCTACATGATCTCCCTGCTTGTGAAAGAGGAGGAACCGCCTACAGTGTGTGGGGAAGTACTACTGTAGAGCCAGCCGGTGGGATTCTGCTTAACAGCAACAAAAGTAAGACATTTAGAAGATGGTGAAGCTTTTAAGGTGGGGAGTGAGAGGGTGAGGGCAGTGGGGGATAAATATGTGCACTCTCTATATAGCGCACACCTGAACTCTACACTCTGTACGAAGCACATCCTTGAACTCCGCCCTCTGTATGTAGTGCACATCTGAACACAGCATTCTGTATGAAGTACACCCCTGAACTCTGCACTCATTGTATAGAGCACCCCTAAACTCTGTACTCTGTGTGTAGAGCACCTCTGAGCTCTGCACTCTGTACCAACACACCCCTAAATTCTGCACTCTGTGTGTAATGCATCTCTGAATTCTGCACTATTTTTTTTTTTTTTTGTATTTTTTTTATTTACTTAATACATTTACAACAATACAAACATATTATACAAATATCCCATAAAACAAACCAAATAATGCATAGAAAAACCCAGAAAGAAAAAAATAGAAACAAAATGGAGTTCTATATACCCTATGAAGGATAAAGATCTGAGTCAGTCTATGTGATAGAGAGAGAGAAACAAGAGGCAAAGACCGAAGGATGTTGTCCCAAACCTCTTCAGAAATAGGGCCAATATTTTATTCACACCCAGCCCTAGAGTGAACTGGGGAATTCAGTAGGAACTTATCTAACAGCATCCGATATGTCACAGTGGTAAGACCCTTGGTTGACCTTGCTTGTACTATCTTATCCAAAACAGGGGTGGGAGGAAAGAATATCTCGACTGAAGAGAATTGAGCACGTAAAGCATGATGCAGTTGGAGGAATTGATAAAACCAAGTTGAAAGAAAACTCTCCCCTCAAATCTTCAAAAGTTTTGAGGAGGCCATTCTCATACATTCTCATACAACTGTATTCTAATACAAAAAAATCCCCCATTGCCCCCTCTAATACATATAGTGGTGACCGACCATTAAACACGTGAGAGAATAGAAACTGAGCAGAAGAAAATAACTGCTCAGAGTCCCATCCCGCACAGTACTGTAGCCGAGCTGCAAGGAAATAAATCCTCGGGTTGAGAACTGCCAATCCTCCAGAATTTGTGGGGTATTGCAGAACCTCCAGTTTAATGCAGGGGGTTTTATTTCACCATAGTAAATTTCTAAACATACTGTTAATCTTAGTGAAAATCCGTAGGGGTATCCAAATAGGAGCATTGTGTAGAAAATACAAAAGCTGAGGCAACCATATCATCTTAATTAGGCACTGCGTTGCTTTAACTGACAATTGCGCAGTCGTGCGACGCTGTATCCAAACAAAATTTATGTATTTTTTCAAACAAATAGAGCTTTCTTTTGGTGGTATTTGATCACCTCTGCATTTTTAATTTTTTGTGCTATAAACAAAAAAAGACAGACAATTTAAAAAAAAAAAAACTATATTTTTTACTTTTTGCTATAATAAATATCCCCCAAAAAAATCAGTTTAGGACAATATGTATTCTTCTACACATTTTTGGTAAAAAAAATGCACTAAGCGGATATTAATTGGTTTGCGCAAAAGTTATAGTGTCTACAAAATAGGGGATAGATTTTTGGCATTTTTATTATATATATTTTTTTTTTACTAGTAATGGCGATGATCAATGATTTTTAGCGGGAATGCAACATTGCAGCGGACAGATCGGATACTTTTGACACTTTTTGGGACCAGTGATATTTATACAGCGATCAGTGCTATAAAAATTCACTGATTACTGTATAAATGACACTGGCAAGGAAGGGGTTAACACTAGTGGTGATCAAGGTGTTTCTAACTGTGGGGGGAGGGGACTGATTGGGAGTACAGAGAGATCGCTGTTCCTAATCACTAGGAACAGACGATCACTCTGTACTTCCCTGTCAGAACATTGACAGATCCTCGTTCTGGCTCTCTGTGGACATCAGCTCCCCCGCTGTGCGCGTGCTCACTATAGCTCTTAAAGGAGCCGATGTACCAGTACAGTGATTTGCAGGAACGAGGCGACCTGACACAGTATAATGACGGTGGCTGGTTAAAGTTCTAACAAGTACAAAAATACCTGTTGATCTGTCAGAAATGCACTCAGATAGTCAGTCTTTTTGTGGGCTTACAACACAGCATTTTTGTGGACTAAATAATATTTGCCCTGCTCAGTGCTCTTTTTTTTTTCGAAATTTTTTTTTATTGGGATTTTCAACATTATACATATATGTATATAGTAAATTTAACAACTTTTTACAACATTTAGTGCCTTCAGGAGTGGAAGCAACGTTTGAAAGGTTAAGTCAAGAAATCTATACAATAGCCTAAATAGGGAACAATGCCAGACAGATTTTTCTAGTGTCGGGGTAGGCTAGTTATGGACGTCAGAGAGTCTCCTAGTTTCTTTTTTGTGATTCCAGTGCTCTTTTACTAAACAACTCAAACCCACCTGTCACAGCACACTGGCTTTCCACTGGCTTTCCCCTCTGCTCCCTGCCCATCACCCACCACCCCACATATGTGCGGATAGACATGTAGCCAGCGCCTGGCACCTCCTGTGTGCAGGGCCCCATGCTGTGGCTGGTGTGTTGATCTCCTCATGCTGGCCACAGATTTCCTGCCCTCCAGGCACTGTGCTGTGCCTTGCTGGAAATAAAAAGCCCACCCCTGGCTACGCACCTGATGTGGCCGAGTGGGAAGCCTGTTGTCCAGGCAATCCGATGCTAGGCATCAGGCTGTCTGGGTCACAAGATCACGCCCTGACTCAGGTATAACTACCTGGGCTAAGGGAAACAGTTCACACTTTGCCTCCTGCCAGCCCCTGTATGCTTGTGCCGTTGAGGAGCTAAGACTAAAGTCGGGCCTCCAAGAGTTACACTTCACTTCCCCTTGTCCAGCTGCCTCCCTGCTTGCACCTCTGGTTTCCCTTGCTCCCTCTCCAGACCAAGCACCTGCCCAGGACCCTGTCTCTGTGGACCCCCTAAGAAAAGCCATCCGTCGCCCAGACTATCTTGTTAAAGGCCCATGGCCACCAGGCACCCTCAGAGTCTTGGCACCCTCCTGTAGCTCCCTTTTGCTGTGCCATATTTCTCCTCCATGGACTGTTAACCCTTTGGTGTGCCATATTTCTCCTCTATAGACTGATAACCCTTTGCTGTGCCATATTTCCCCTCCATGGACTGTTAACCCATGCTGTACCCTAATGTCAACCTGAGGATCAGTTTGAGGTTAATTTCCTGTTGCTGTGCCCTGTTACCATCCTATGAACTGTTAACCCATTGCTGTGTCATATTTCCACTACATGCCATGCCATATTACTGCCACGTGGCCTTTCTTCCTTTGCTGTGTCCTATCACTATCCCATGGACTGTAAACCCTGTTGCTGTGCCATATCCCCACTCTGTGCCATAAGGCTGCCCTGAGGATCTTTACCCCTTGCTGTGCTCTATTACCGCACTGAGGAGCATCTCCCCTCGCAGTGTAGCTGTCTGTCTGTACTGTGATATATAAATGCCCTGTGGACTATTTCTTTGGGTACCCCTCCTGTACGCCTAAGCCTCACAATAAATGCTTGCCGGTTGGGTTCCGTGTGATCCGCCTCCATGTGCTCACTCTCAGACCACCCCCAGACCTCTAGAACATGAATGCTATTCATTCTGTAGTCCAATATAAGTGCTAATTACTATCCTTGAGATAGCATAGGAAGTGTTCACAAAACACAGGACAGCTCTGAAATTCTGACGTGATCAACAGGTATTTTTTGAACTTATCAAACAGATATAACATAATGCTTCCACTCGTATTTTTAATGTTGTTAGGGTTTACATAGACAGCTTATGCCATAAATAAATAGAAAAGAACAGGCTCAAGTTTGAAGATGTGTAAACTTTGCAACTCAACATAATCAGTCATATTCAATTTCTGATGCGTTTGGATTAGCTAGTAAGTCACAACAATGAAAGAAGAATGAAAACAGATGAATGCTAATTTCAATTCATTACTTTGGAGATTTACCTGCACTTCTATTTATTAAGCAAGCATCCTTTAGACTCAGGGATCCAGATTTAGCATATCAGCTACAGATATGATAGAATGAGAGTCTTTCCAATACTTAGCAACATATGCTCATACTTATATATACTTATATATCTAGTATGCAAATTGTTATTGTCTTATCATGCATACGCTGTTTAAATATGTATGCATTACATATATTATTGTAACAAGCAGATCCAAGGCAAAGTATCATAAGATATCGTTGTTAGAGGGTGCCCTGCTATGACACATCATACTTTTAAAAGGTTCCCCTTAAAGCTGAACGCCATCTTTTCATACACTTTACATTGGGCCACCTTGGCCCAAACAAACAATGCCCCTCACTAACATGTGAGGCCCCTAGACGTGCAGTATAAACTGTATGTAGCTGAGGATACATACAGCATAGCACGCTGTGTTCTGGGTTGGAGCCGAGACTTCCTGTCTCATACCCGGAACACAGTAGAGTCTATCACAGTGGTGCTCAGCCATTCAGAGTAAAGCCTAGTACACCACCAGCCGAATGTCAGCCGGCATTGGCCAAGTCAATAGAAACGCGTCAACATTCAGCCCATGTGTATGGCAGCCGGTCCGAGAGAAGCTGGCCATTTGGCTGGCTTCTGTCGAAGGCTCATTACCAAAAAAGGTCTGCTGACCAGCTCCCTAACCTGGGTATGGCAAAGAAGCTTTATAACCCATAGTTTTTTTGGAGGGGAGATTTCCCTTCACTTCTTATGCACCATCATCACCAGAACTAGTATCCCCACTGGAAGATTTTTTTATTTTTATTTTTTCTGGTGACAACCCAAAACTTGCCATTTTTTTTGCTTTCGCTCTTGGTGGAAATGGTAAATAGGACAAATAGAAAGGCGAGTCTCCCTAATATGGGGGCAATCAGCAATACAAACCTGACAGGTGTTCTAATATCTCTCCACACTATCCAAAACAAAAAAAAAAGTTTTTCCTTTAGTTATACTTTATATTATATCATTTTTTTTTTTTTTAGGGGGTTAGAGCAGCACACCAGAAGGAAGGCAGGCATTGTTAAAGGTGATGTTGGGTAGCAGGGTGTAGGTGTGCTAGGTATCTGCTGGGTAACTTGGCTTTGCATCACCTTGTTACAGTTTTACCTTAAGCAGAAAAAGAACACAGCATATGTAGACTTATAAGGCTGTTACATAACTTTGCCTGTAAAAAGAAAAAGCAACTATTCCATTAGAGATTGACGTTGCAGCAGCAGGTCAAATAACACTCTACACAATGATCAAGAATGGCAGCCAAAATAATATATAACTGCTAGTCTGCTACCCATAACTGAGTCAGAAAGACAGAAAGCAAGGAACAAAGCAATGAAAAACAGCTTCAAAAGAAAAACTTACAAATTTGTTCTTGCTTCCACAAAATCATATTTGGGTCATTTGGGGGGGTTTTGTACTTCTCTGCCATTTTAGCACCTCAAGATGAAATGAAATAGGCAGTCATAAATTAAAAGCGGTTGTAAATTCCAGAAAATGTACTCTAGTTTGTAGACGCTATAACTTTTGCGCAAACCAATAAATATACGCTTATTGGCATTTTTTTTACTAAAGACATGTGGCTGAATACATTTTGGCCCAAATGTTTGACTAAAATTGAGTTTATTAGATTTTTTTTATAACAAAAAGTAGAAAATCTCTTTTTTTTTTCAAAATTTTAGCTCTTTTTCCGTTTATATCGCAAAAAATAAAAATCACAGAGGCAATCAAATACCATCAAAAGAAAGCTCTATTTGTGGGAAGAAAAGGACGCAAATTTCGTTTGGTTACAAAATTGCATGACCGCGCAATTACCAGTTAAAGTAGTGCAGTGCATACTTTTTTATCATAACTGAGTCAGAAAGACAGAAAGCAAGGAACAAAGCAATGAAAAACACAGAACAAAAAAAAAAAAAAAGTCTGACAGTGTTTCAAGGGAAATAACCTCCCTATTGAAATGCTAAATGTTTTTACATAAGCCAGCTACTTCTGAAGTGCAAAAAGTTGGTATGAATATAGTTTTATAAAATATTGAACTATATTTATTCATACCAGTCTGTAGAGTTAACCTTTATTTGAAAAAATAAAAGCAGAACGGGACACCTTTTGTTTGCAAAATGACCCATATAAATTTGTAAAACAGGAATCACTCAAAAACAGAAACTGTAAAGAAAAGGCAACATACCATCTACATTTTATTCATTGTTCAAAAATTGTATTGTATATTAAAGGAGGCCATGCACACTATACAGCACAGATTAACACATTTCCCATTGTTCCAATTGTATGTAGCGCACCCCCTAAGGAGCCGCAAATAAACCAGGATCTCCTACCCTGCACAGCCAGGCACACCAAATTTCACAGGCACTCCAGAGTCAGAGAACAAGTTTCTGATTGTGGGGGCACTCAACAGGAGGGAGGGGCCAGGAGCACAGAAGAGGGACCCGAGAAGAGGAGGATCCGGGCTGCTCTGTGCAAATCCACTGCACAGGGCAGGTAAGTATAACAGACAAAAACTACTAAAAAAGACTAAAACAAGACAATAACTTCAATGCTCAGTATGAAAATAGCACATCCCAACTCATTTAGATCTTCTAGTGCAGTGATGGCGTACCTTGGCACCCCAGATGTTTTGGAACTACATTTCCCATGATGCTTAACTACACTGCAGAGTGCATGAGCATCATGGGAAATGTAGTTCCAAAACATCTGGAGTGCCAAGGTTGGCCATCACTGTTCTAGTGCATTGCTTTGATCTTTGAGCTAAGTGCCAAAGACTTGGGGTTTTACAGGAGAGCTCAGAGATATAAAGAAAATATGAGCAAACTCAACCTGCCTTGACTGCTTAGTTCAACTGAATTGGTACTACACTACATAATGATGGCCCAGGAAGTGGTTGCGTCATCCTGACTGGGCGTCATATGACGTCCAGTAGGATAAGCAGCTAGCGCCCCAGCGCGGCGATTGTGGCTGGCTTGTGTCCCTCGGACACAACTTGTCCCCGATCACGGTAAAGAGCCAATGAAATTGACATATGTTCGGCTGTGTCCAATCAAAGCCGGTCACTTCTGTCACAGCCCACGTGTCACATAGCTCATCTAGATCTGTCACACAGGCCCACCAGCAGTACCGCCATCGGTACAGCTACACAGGCCCGCCATTAGTACTGCCATCAGTACCATCACACAGGCCGCCAAAAGTACAGCCATCAGTACCACCATAAGTACTGCCATCAGTACCGGCATAAGTACTGCCATCAGTACCGCCACACATCATGATGGCATAAGTACTGCCATCAGTACTGCCATCAGTACTGCCATCAGTACCGCCATACAGGCCAACCAAAAGTACTGCCATCAGTACCGCTGTATGTACTGCCATCAGTACCGTCACACAGGCCCTCCATAAGTACTGCCATCAGTACCGCCACAAAGGCCCACCATAAGTACTGCCATGAGTACCGCCAATAATCATTATGGCCAAAAGAGTGTACACAGCTGAGGAGGCATATGCCATGCTTACCATGTCGGTTGATGAGAGCAGCGGAGAGCTCCCATCATCCCATTCTGGTTCAGAATACGAGCAAGTGGAGGGTAGTGGATCAGAGTCAGAGTTAGAGGAGGAAACCGTCCCTCCTAAAAGGATAAGGAGATCAGGACCAAGATCAGGACAAAGATCAAAGACTACCACCAGCAACGCCAGCCCCCAGTACCAGTACTGAAATTACACGCCCAACCTGAAGAATCTAGGCCCAGTCCTACCTTCCCGATGCCCTGGAAAAACCCTTATGGTCTCAGGATCCAACTCAGGATCTGCTATAATCCCGCCTTTCACTGCACAGCCAGGTGTGCAGCCGAACACTACAAATTTTTCACAATTGTATTATTTTTATTTATTTTTCCCACTAGATTTGCTGCAGAATATGGTGGACCAAATCAATCTGTATGCAGAGCAATTTATTGCTGCCAACTCCAATTTGTCCTACATCCGCATGTTCCAGTGGCAATATCTCCCACTGGACGAATTTAAATTGTTTTTGGGCCTTAGGTTCAATATGGAGATTACAAAAAAGAACGAGCTCCATGCCTACTGGTCCACCAACCCCATCCACCACATGCCGATATATCCCGCTGTCATGTCCAGGACACGCTACGACATAATTATGCATTTTTCCTATATTTTAAAGTGGTGGGACACCCTGAAAAAAAAAACTTAATAAAATGTTAGTAACCATTTAAAATGTTTTTTTAACTTACCAGAAATGGCTGTTGCTAGGCAGATCGTCCTAATCTGCCTCCTCCAGCGCCGCGGTGATGTTCTCTTCTTCCGTCTTCTGGTGAATGGGGCGCGGTGTGTTATGGGAACTATGTCCCACAACACATCGTGTTCCCCATTCACAAATTAGAGTCGCGCATGTGCAGTAGGCCGCGCACCGACTCGCGCATGCGCAGTAGGGAACGTGAAGCCGTTTCCCTTACAGAGGATGGCGGCGTTGGAACCGGATCGCCGAGGGACAGCTCGTCCTCCACGACCGACATCGCGGGCGCCCTGGGAGGGTAAGTGTACTTATTAAAAGTCAGCAGCTACTTTTTTTTTAGCTGCTGACTTTTAAAAAAAAAATTTGTAAGGTGAAACACCCCTTTAATGATAATTTGCAGTGCCCGCCCCGAGATCACCCTAACCATGACAAATTGTACAAAATACGCCCCCTAATAAATTATTTTTCCCAGCGATTTGTTGAAGTATTTATGCCACATCAAAACATTTGTGTGGACGAATCCTATACATTTTACTGGCAAACTGCACTTCGAGCAGTATATCCCAAGTAAGAGAGCCATGTATGGGTTGAAATTAAAAAAATTGTGTGATCGACCCACTGGATATGTGTACACATTCCGGATTTATGAAGGCAAAGACTCCTAGCACCAGCCCCGTAAGTGCTCCACATATAGTTGAACCAGTGGGAAAATTGTCTGGGAGCTGGCATAAATGGATGGCTACCATTTATATGTGGACAATTATTATATATACAATGTATATATATTCTACACTGAATGCAGAGTGTATATATATATATATATATATATATATATATATATATATATATATATATATATATACACACACACTGCCTGCACTGTATATATAGTCTTGACTACACTGTGTGTGTATATATATATATATACAGGGCTTTTTTTCAGCTGGGGCCAGTGTGTGAGACATTCTCACCTCTCCATCTTCGTAATGGTAAATATACCACCACACACATGGAAATGTACTTTTGAACACTATGGAATGTCCAAGAATGTTTTGTATACTGCAAAATGTTAACAATGTTGTCTAAAATTTGATTTTTTTAATATATTTCTTAGAATTAAAAATCTCCTTGAAGAAGACAATAAATGAAATGGGTCGAAATGCATTGGGGTATTCATGTGGATAGTAACGTCATAATGTAATTGGCATATCATATATTTATTGGTGCATTGTTTGCCATTGGTGATGGCTTATGTTGTTGTTTGTGTCACCAACCACAATTTATATTTTAAATTTACTGTATAATTGAATTAATTTGTTGCCTGAATTAAAGATTTCTAATTAATTTTTTTTCTCATCAAGTTTTCGCTGCCTAAAAACCCCCCGGGGAAATTCTTCCATTATCTGTACTTTTTTGGGGTGTGCAGCCTGGTCGACTCTCATATATGTCTCTTTACATTTTGGCTAATAGCAGTGTTCTCAGCAATGTTAGCAGTACATTGGCAAAAACCCAGCATAAATGTTGTCACTTTGGTATAGCTTACATTGCCGGAGCGTCACCTGCATAGGGGATGGCTGATAGACAGAGTGGTGGTGCAAGCAGCACTTAGAAGAGCGGTGCACCTTTGGAGTCTGCAGGGGAACAATGTTCCTCTCCTTCACCACTCCCTCTATACAGCCTGCAGCACAGCACCACCTACAGGAGGGAAGGTAAACTGAACCTGCCTACATGTTGATATACTTCCAAGTGCCATACATATACGCACAGAGGCACACCTCCAGCTCTGCAGCCCTGCAGCTCTCATGGGCCCTCTTATGACTCACCCCCCCTACCTTCCTGGCAAACTCTCATGAGAGTGAGAGAGAGATAGCTGTGCATGATGCCTTAAGCCTAGGCTAATGACCAGACAAGAAATAGGAAGTGGGCTGTATAAGGTATTTACTGTCCAAAGAAAAAACAAAAAGGGCAGAAGATTTAATAGATGAAAAGTTTAAAAAATGACTGAAGGTCCGCTTTAATAACAGTTAAATTATAATTGCTATGAAGCAAAAAATAATTACTGTGAATGTACTGCAAATGTCTACATCAGTTACCCTAAAATGGTCAAACCTTCAATATGTGCACTGTTGTAGTTAACCTTTCTTTACAATAAACATTTAATAAAGTGGAAGGCAAGCCTTAACTTAACTAAGCCTAAATCTATTCACACCCCAATGCTAAGCCTATTCTAGCTACCTTGTAAAAGGAAAGGAGAGATTAATCACCAACATCGGCTGCAGAGCTTGGGTAATGATGTCACCTTTAGGTTTACTATACGACATCCATTGTTGTCTGTCCCTCCTCTTCATGGAAGCCAACGTTAAAAGCTGGCCATGCGACTAGCCCAACTTCAGAATAGGTGAGTATAGACATCTTTCCTTTTACAGGGTAGGTAGATTAGGCTTAGAATAGGGGTGGGGGTAGATTAAGCTTAGTTTAGGTTTTGACTTGCCTTCCAATTTAAGTTTTGTGACAGCTATAACAGGTTCCACCTCTGTACATTTAATGACATAATGCTGTCATTTTACAATGTTTGTTCTTAAGACTTTAGATGTATTTTCAAGACATGCATGTTGTAACACTGTGGGGGATCTAGAACAGCTGTGCATAGAAACCAATCAGCTTCTAACTTCAGCTTGTTTAATTAAGCTTTGACAATAAAACCTGGAAGCTGATTGGTTTTTATGCAGAGCTGCACCAGATTTTGCACTCTGCAGTTTTAGTAAATCACCCCCAGTGTGTTTGTTGCTTTAGTTCCCCTTTTATAGTTGAGAAGGATGTAGGTGTGGCGCTGTTCACATGTTTTAAAGTGTATGAGTTCCCAAGGTGCTTACTATAGTTGTGTTAAATAAATTTGAGTGTATAATAAATACTGTATAGGTAAACACTACTCATGGTGGTGGTGACCCAGACGAACCTGATCACGTGATAGCGGGCATTTTTGGTTGGTCAGAGAAACAAACAGGCTTCCTATTTATCACATGTACAGCAGGATTGCCCGTTTGGACTTATATACACAATATTAATGGCCTAAAGTCCGTGTATCACCTCATACCCATGCTGATATGCTGCCCCTGCATCACTGCACATGCCTCACTGTATTTTCCTGAGTGGGTGTATTTAATCTATTTGTTATCTTAGTCAATCTGTGATTGTTCTGACCGGAAGTTTATTGAATTGGTAATACGGGGTCACCACATGTTATAAATATACAGCCAAACACCGGTATGCAATATTTATAGGAAAATATTCCTGACATTCCAAAAAAATTGAATATACGGTATATAAAAATAACATCATGCTATTAGAGCGGTCCCATGGAATGTATATGAAAAATAAAAATTCTAAATTAAAAGCAACACCATGCTATTAGAGCGGTCCAATGGAATGGGACACATAGTATAATAGAAGGTAAGAAGGTGCATGGATAGATAGTGTTCTATAGCAGCCCTCAAAAATTACACTCGCACACTCGCATTTTGCAAGTGATTTTTGAGGGCTGGCGAGGAGAAGAGAGGAGAGCCGCCACTGGGAGATCACAGCAGGGAACATCACAGCTTTCGTTTCATAAGCTGTGTGTTCCCGCCGCGCGCCGTCACATAAGCCCCTCCCCTTTTCCGGGACTTTGATAGACAGATCACCCGTCCAATCCTAGGACGGGTGACATGTATCAAAGTTCCCCGGACAAGGGGAGGGGCTTATGTGACGGCGCGCGGCGGGGGAACACACAGCTTATGAAACGAAAGCTGTGATGTTCCCTGCTGTGATCTCCCAGTGGCGGCTCTCCTTCTCAGGTAGGCAGCACCATGGGGGGGGACACACAGGCTACACCATGGGGGGGGACACACAGGCTGCACCATATGGGGGGACACACAGGCTGCACCATATGTGGGGGGGACACACAGGCTGCACCATATGGGGGGGCACACAGACTGCACCATATGGGGGGGGACACACAGGCTGCACCATATGGGGGGGGGACACACAGGCTGCACCATATGGGGGGACACACAGGCTGCACCATATGGGAAGGGACACACAGGCTGCACCATATGGGGGGGACACACAGGCTGCACCATATGGGGGGGACACACAGGCTGCACACACCGGGGGGGGACACACAGGCTGCACACACCGGGGGGGGACACACAGGCTGCACACACCGGGGGGGGGACACACAGGCTGCACACACCGGGGGGGACACAGGCTGCACACACCGGGGGGGGACACACAGGCTGCACACATGGGGGGGACACACAGGCTGCACACATGGGGGGGGGACACACAGGCTGCACACGGGGGGGACACACAGGCTGCACACGGGGGGGGACACAGGCTGCACACGGGGGGGACACACAGGCTGCACACGGGGGGGGACACAGGCTGCACACGGGGGGGACACAGGCTGCACACGGGGGGGACACAGGCTGGACATGCGGGGGACACAGGCTGCACACGGGGGGGACACAGGCTACACATGGGGGGGGACACAGGCTGCACACGGGGGGGCACAGGCTGCACACGGGGGGGACACAGGCTGCACACGGGGGGGACACAGGCTGCACACGGGGGGACACAGGCTGCACACGGGGGGGACACAGGCTGCACACGGGGGGGACACACAGGCTGCACACAGGGGGGGACACACAGGCTGCACACGGGGGGGGCACAGGCTGCACACGGGGGGGGACACAGGCTGCACATGGGGGGGGGGACAGTCTGCACATGGGGGGGGCACAGGCTGCATTGGCAGGCATGGATAAAGTTGTTAATGTTTTTTATAACTTAATTGCATAAAACATTAAAGTTTCATTTAATGAGATCATTTATGAGGGCGGGTTTAAGGGCGGGGCAGGGTAGGGGTTGGGCGGGGCAACTGGTGGCGAGTAACCCTTGAGGACTTGAAATTTTGAGCCCTGTTCTATAGAGTTATAATGAATTAATGCCTAATGGATTAAATATAAACCGAGTTAAAAAATCGGAGTATGTTCTTAAAGGTGTATTACCCTAAAAATATCTTTGAAATAAAAGACCATACATGATGGGTCTCTCTTGTGATAATCACTAAAGTGCCTGGATACCTTGTGTTTATTGAATCCCTTTTTCATGTTGTTGATGTGTGCTTGGCTTCTGCCAAACTGGGGTCTCGTTGTTCTGCCCGCATACTGTTTGTGACATGGGCATTCTATAATGTACGTTACATGGGTGCTAGTACATGTTATCAATTCCCTGATTTTGTATTCTCTTCCTGTGACTGTAGATGCAAAGCCTGTTCTTTTTCTGTCTGTTTTCTTACTGACCCTTTTAATTCCTTGAACATTTTTATCTGTCTTAGTGGGTCTAGGGCATTATGGACCAATCTATATCTTAAAGAAAGTGCTTTTCTATAAATGAAGGTGGGTCTTTGTGGCAGTATTGTTTTTAGGACCGTATCTGATTGCGGGATGGGCCAATTTTTGACTACCTTCTCCAAGGATTCGTACTGTTTATTGTAGCCGGTAAGAAAAGCCATATCCATGTATTTTCTCTTCTTCTTATCCTTTCTTCCGTCTCTCATCGTATCCCTGTTCATCAATTTGACTTTTTCTTTTAGAATCAACAGTTCTTTCTTTTTATATGCTTTTTCAATAAACCTGTTTTTTAATATGTTTTATTGGTCTTTATAATCTGTATGGTTGCTACAGTTTCTATGAAGATGCATTAATTGGCCTTTGGGTATATTCCCTATCCATTGCGGATGATGACAGCTGTTGGTGGAAATATACCCGTTTCTGTCAGTTTTTTAGAAAAAAGGCCTAGTACATAGGTTGCCATTATCTTTATACACTTGTAAGTCTAGATAGTTGATACTCTGTTTGCTCTAACTTCCTGTGAAGGTTATCCCATAAATATTTTGGTTAATTTCATCAAAAAAATTCTAACTCATCTTCAGTACCTCACCATATTATCACGATATCCTCAATGTACCTACGATACAGTTTACGATTTTCTCTTCTTACACTATATATCTGTTCTTCTTCCCACCTGTTTAGGAATAAATTTGCTACGCTGGTTCCCCTTTTGACAGCATGGTAATTTCTTCTTTTTTTTATATTTGCTGCTGTACAGGGAGGGTTCTATGTGTAAGTAAACAGAAGAACAAATCACAGAAAATAGATTATAAGGATGGTGGGTGGAATTAGTTGAGAGTATGGCATGGGGTTTGGGTATAGGCAATATTGGGTGAAAATTCATGCCTGGATGGGGAATTAAGGAATGCTATTCTCTAGGTATTCTAATGTTCAGCATCACTTATTATGGTGAGAAGTCTTCCACTGAAATTAATCTGGACTAGGGAAGCCTTGTCTATTAACGTAACCATCATTTTTGCTGTAATCGTTTTTCAAGTAACGTACGATTTTCCCCCTGGACAAAAAGGAAGGGGTTGGTCCATGGTTATGCTCTACAGTATGTTTTGGTAATTAATCAGGTTTCTTTTTTCTTTCCCTACTACTGTAAGCTGAAGTTAACTTTTAAGCCTTGTGTTAAAAGTACACAAATAAATGTGTGATGAGTGCGCTTGTATCAACCTTAAAACAAAATGCAAAAAACCTGTACAACACTTAGAATATATAGTGTATACACCGTGATTAATAAAAACCTGTGTAGTGCAGTGATTTAAAATACGCTTTTAGACCTCCAATTGTTGTTTGGATAGAGGGTTAAAATAATGGATATAAATGTGTCAAGTTTCTCCTATAGATCCTGAAACATTTTTGGTGATTATCCTGAGTTTATTTAATGAGGCACTTGAATGATTGCTGGTGAGAGGTATCAATTACCTATTGCTCAATGTAGAGCTGGTGCCAATAAATGAACAATTATTTGAGTATATAAAAATAGGGTAAATTAATGCATAAATAACTGCTGTCTTTGTTACAGCCGCCGATGCTCAAATTAATGAAGAATATTTCTATGCATTTACCCGGTATCCTACCAGGCTGAATCAATCTGTATCATTACATGCAGAAAAAGGAGATTGAATGCAGGAAGTTGCTGCTCACAATATGAATGGTGCACAAGTAAAAGGAGAAAAAAAGACAAAAGGAAAAAAAACTGACACTTTCCTTTTCTGCTGACACCTCCAGGTGCTGTTCGTTTTCTGTCTTGTACGCTGTGCTTACAGGCACTTCCAGTCAGTTTGCATATGGGGAGAGAAAGAAACATACACCATTGCGCAGTATTTCCTAAAAAGAAATGTGTGTGTGTGCTGTGACCAGTGAGCGGTAATCTACTCACATACACCCGGTAATGGTACAGCGATATTCGGCTATCGCTGTACCATTACCGGGTGTATGTGAGTAGATTACCGCTCACTGGTCACAGCACACACACACATTTCTTTTTAGGAAATACTGCGCAATGGTGTATGTTTCTTTCTCTCCCCATATGCAAACTGACTGGAAGTGCCTGTAAGCACAGCGTAAAAGACAGAAAACGAACAGCACCTGGAGGTGTCAGCAGAAAAGGAAAGTGTCAGTTTTTTTTCCTTTTGTCTTTTTTTCTCCTTTTACTTGTGCACCATTCATATTGTGAGCAGCAACTTCCTGCATTCAATCTCCTTTTTCTGCATGTAATGATACAGATTGATTCAGCCTGGTAGGATACCGTGTAAATGCATAGAAATATTCTTCATTAATTTGAGCATCGGCGGCTGTAACAAAGACAGCAGTTATTTATGCATTAATTTACCCTATTTTTATATACTCAAATAATTGTTCATTTATTGGCACCAGCTCTACATTGAGCAATAGGTAATTGATACCTCTCACCAGCAATCATTCAAGTGCCTCATTAAATAAACTCAGGATAATCACCAAAAATGTTTCAGGATCTATAGGAGAAACTTGACACATTTATATCCATTATTTTAACCCTCTATCCAAACAACAATTGGAGGTCTAAAAGCGTATTTTAAATCACTGCACTACACAGGTTTTTATTAATCACGGTGTATACACTATATATTCTAAGTGTTGTACAGGTTTTTTGCATTTTGTTTTAAGGTTGATACAAGCGCACTCATCACACATTTATTTGTGTACTTTTAACATATCACTCACGTGTGGGAGCACTTTCTTATGGGTTTGCAGCTGTATCATTTGGCCATCTTGAAACACTAATGGTCCTCTGATTTTAATCCTCACTAGCGCTTAAGTATTTTAATATTTTATCAACTTTTAAGCCTTGTTCACATTCATGCGATTAAGTCTGTGAGTCAGTCATGGTTTACACAAATCTCCTGCAGCAGGAAAAAGACATTCTTAAAGCGGAGTTCCACCCAAAAGTGGAACTTCTGCTTTAAGCATTCCTTGCCCCCTTACATGCCACATTTGACTTGTAATTTTTTTTGAGGGGGGAGTGGGTACCTGGTTTTTACAGGTACTTCCTGTCCCACTTTCTTCTTCCATCTTCTGGCCCCCTAGGCGACTCCTCCTCTCCCCCTAGGAAGCCTCTCCCTCTGCAATTTTCTGGGACACGTCACAGAGATTACATGAGAAGGGGGGACCATGCTACAAGCAGGTCCTCCAACAAGAGCAGAAAGGGGATGGGGTAGAAGAAAAAGTCTGCTACACATAAGAAAAGGGTCAAAGGTCCACATGGAGTTGACTTTGTTAGTGAGGACTTGAACTGAACAGCCCCACTCAATGATGACCTAAAGCTACCAATGCTAGATATCTGCCAATATGCCTCTAGACAAGGTTTGCAGACTGACTGGCCTTACTGACAAAGTCTGTATTCAGAGAGAGGGCCAGATAAAAGGCTGTGCCATGACTCTGAATCAGGATAGCACTCTGTGGCTTGAGTGGGTAGAACTTAAAGCGGAAGTAAACCCATCGATTTAACAGTCTAAAAAAAAAAGGCATGCCGTGAATGCTAACTGCACATTGGCTGTGCTCTCAACCAAACAGTCAAACCATCCAATGGCTGGTGTCATAACGGATCACATGTGCAGCACTGTGGCAGTTGAAGATTAAACAGAGGCAAAGATGGCAGCTTCCTTGGCTGAAAACGATAGGGGGGTTTACTTCCACTTTAAGGATTTTTTTCTTACAGTCCTGCTGAGGAAACTAAAACAAATATGTTGGCCTAACAGTAATTCATTTAGGAACTTGTTTTAACTTTGACATGGATGGAAAATACTGTAGTATAAAAAAAAAAAAAAGCATTTTACTACCGCCATAAAACATGAAATCATGATATTCAGTAATTACCACTGGGTCTTTGAAGACATTCAGTAGGCTTTTGATATTTAGACTCCTTTATATCTTATAGATCACATGTACTCTTTCCAATGAAAGGGATTATTAACAATGGCTATAAAAGACAGAAGAGTCATACAGTGCCTTACAAAAGTATTCACCCCCATTGGCTTTTTACCTATTTTGTTACATTACAGCCGTTCAATGTTTTTTTAATCTGAATTATATTTGATGGATCAGAACACAATAGTCTAAGTTGGTGAAGTAAAATTAGAAAAATACATACACAAAACTATTTTTCATAAATTAAAAACTGATAATTGGAATGCGTGTATGTATTCACCCCCTTTGTTATGAAGCCCATAAATAGCTCTGGTGCAACCAATTACCTTCAGAAGTCACATAATTGGTGAAATGATGTCCACTTGTGTGCAATCTAATGCCTCGTACACACGCTCGGACTTTCCGGCGGGATTGTCCGCAGGACCTAGTCCAGCGGACAAACCGCCGGACCTTCCAGCGGGACTTCGCCGGACTTTCCGAGCGTGTGGACTTGCCCACACACGCCCGGACTTCTCCGGCGGACAATCTGCGGGAAAAAGTCTGCGGGACTTTTGAAAATGAACGGACTTGCCCACACACGGAGTAAAGTCCGTTCATTTAGAACGTAACTGCAGGTAGACGGGACTAGCGAAGGCAGTGAATGCCACCGCGCTAGCCCCGTCACCTGGCATGGATTTAAAGGGAATGCCTACGCCGAAAAAACGGCGTGGGGGTCCCCCCCAAATCCATCTCAGACCCTTATCCGAGCACGCAGCCCGGCTGGCCAGGAAAGGGGTGGGGACGAGCGACCGCCCCCCCTCCTGAGCCGTACTAGGCCGTGCGCCCCCCCCCCCCACCCCAAAGCACCTTGTCCCCATGTTGATGAGGACAAGGGCCTCTTCCCGACAACCCTGGCCGTTGGTTGTCGGGTCTGCGGGCGGGGGGCTTATCGGAATCCGGGAGCCCCCTTTAATAAGGGGGCCCCCAGATCCCGGCCCCCCACCCTATGTGAATGAGTATGGGGTACGATGTACCCCTACCCATTCACCTAAGGTGTAAAGTGTAAATAAAAAAAAAAAACACACAATTTTTTAAAAATATTTTATTGCACTGCTCTGGGGGTCTTCTTCCGTCTTGGGGGGTCTTCTCGCCGGACTCCTCCGCTATTTTACCTAGCTCTTTTACCGAGCGGAGGAGCCCGGCTTCCTTCATCGTCGCCGTCATCTGGGGGTCTCGATCCGCCTTCGGGGGTCTTCCGGGGTCTCTTCTGTTCTTGCCGCTGTCGTCGCTTTCAGCGCCGCCGCCTTCTTCTTCTTCTTCCTCTTCTTCTTCTTCTTCTCCTTCCGATGTTGACTCGTCGCTCTCTCTGGCCGGAATGGCAGAGCCGCGCTGTGTTGTGACTTATATAGGGACAAGGAGGCGGGGTCACATGCTCATGTCACATGGTGACCCCGCCCCCCTATGATGTCACAGTCCTGGAGGATGCTGGGTGGGGGGCCGGTATCTGGGGGCCCCCTTATTAAAGGGGGCTCCCGGATTCCGATAAGCCCCCCGCCCGCAGACCCCGACAACCAACAGCCAGGGTTGTCGGGAAGAGGCCCTTGTCCTCATCAACATGGGGACAAGGTGCTTTGGGGTGGGGGGGCCGCACGGCCCCCCTTTCCCCAGGGCACCCCCCATGTTGAGGGCACGCGGCCTGGTACGGCTCAGGAGGGGGGGCGCTCGCTCGTCCCCACCCCTTTCCTGGCCGGCCGGGCTGCGTGCTCGGATAAGGGTCTGATATGGATTTGGGGGGGACCCCCACGCCGTTTTTTCGGCGTGGGGATTCCCTTTAAATCCATGCCAGGTGACGGGACTAGCGCGGCGGCATTCACTGCCTTCGCTAGCCCCGTCTACCTGAAGTCACGTTCTAAATGAACTGACTTTCCGATGATCGGCAAGTCCGTTCATTTCCATTTCCGGCGGACTAGCATACTAACCGCGGGATTGTCCGCCGGACTGCCGAGTCCAGCGGACAATTTTAAAACAAGACTTAAAACCTAGTCTGCCGGACTTTTGGCGCCAAAAAGTCCGCCGGCGCCCACACACGGGTGGATTGTCCGGCGGACATTCCCGCAGGAAAGTCCGCTCGTGTGTACGAGGCATGAATGTCACATGATCTGTCATTACATATAAACACCTTTTTGAAAGGCCCCAGAGACTGCAACACCTAATCAAGAGGCACCACTAACCAAACACTGCCATGAAGACCAAGGAACTCTCCAAACAAGTAAGGGACAATGTTTTTGAGAAGTACAAGTCAGGGTTAGGTTATAAAAAAAATATCAAAATCTTTGATGATCCCTAGGAGCACCATCAAATCTATCATAACCAAATGGAAAGAACATGGCACAACAGCAAACCTGCTAAGAGACGGCCGCACACCAAAACTCACGGACCAGGCAAGGAGGGCATTAATCAGAGAGGCAGCACAGAGACCTAAAGTAACCCTGGAGGAGCTGCAGAGTTCCACAGCAGAGACTGGAGTATCTGTACATAGGGCGACAATAAGCCGTACGCACCATAGAGTTGGGATTTATGGCCAGAAGAAAGCTATTATTTTAAGCAAAAAACAAAATGGCACATTTTTTGAGTTTGCGAAAAGGCATGTGGGAGGCTCCCAAAATGTATGGAGGAAGGTGCTCTGGTCTGATGAGATTAAAATTAAACTTTCCTCAAACAATCCATGTTAATTCCAGGTTGTGAGGCAACAAAACATGAAAAATGCCAAGGGGGGTGAATTAATTCTGCAAGGCGCTGTATTCTGAGGATTCCAGCGGCGGCTATAGCTCTACAAGATAACAAAGATCAGCTACAATAGATTACGTACTAGCAAGTATTATAAATTTATTTTAAAAGACTATCTTTGCTTTTAAGCAAGATTTCAGCCAACACTGTTTGTTTTTTTAGCTTTGGGCAATTTGTTTGATCCTCACTCCAACCTAATTGTAACATTAAGATTTCTGCTGTGAGATGAATATCCTGATTCTTTTCTCAGTGCATTCTTCATGTTTTAGTATGGAAGGAACCAGCATTGTCACTGGCTTTTTTATATGATATACTACAAATAACATTTTTGTCTTCATTTTCTATTTTCTATCTTGATTTTCCTTTTTATCTGCTTTACTGCTACAGTGTGGGCCGGCTGTGTGATTCTGCAATTCCGAGTAGGGGGCATGTGTATACGCGACTGCCAACCCGAATTTGCTGTCACTGCCTTCAGCACATGCTGATCAGCGGGTCTCGGCCCATGGCCTAGACCCACCAATCAGTGGAGTGTATGACAGAAGAGAGATCTGTGTATGTAAACAACACAGATCTCTCTACTGACAGCGTGGATGTGTCGGTTTTTGTCTCCCTGCAAAGCAGAGAATAAAAACCGTCACATTCCTGAATAAAACAGGACACAGTCAATACATAAACACTTGCTAGGCACACAGTTAACCCTTTGGTTGCCCCAGATGTTTACCCCTTTCTATCCAGTGTCACTAGTACTGGGACAGTGCATATTAGCACTGGTCACTGTATACCAGTGTCACTGGAGATGTCAATGCCAGTTAGTCACAGTCCCACTAGAATTATCTTATCATTACCATTACTAGTGAAAAGTAAATAAACAAATAAAAATTTCAGTATCCATACCATTGTTTGCAGACGCTATAACTTTCACACAAACCAATCAATATACACTTATTAGGATTTTTTTTTTACCAAAGACATGTAGCAGAATACATTTTGACTACGTTTATGAAGAAATTTGTTTATTTAATTTTATTATTGGATATGTTTTATAGCAGAAAGTAAAAAATATATATTTTTTTCAATTTTGGGATTTTTTTGTTTATATAGCAAAAAAAAAAAAAGAAAAACCTCAGTGGTGATCAAATAACACCAAAAGAAATCTCTATTTGTGGGGAAAAAAATGTATAGAAATTTTGTTTGCGTACAGCATTGCATGACCGCGCAATCGCCAGTTAAATTGGCACCAAAAAAATGGCCTGATCATGAAGGGGTAAAATCTTCTGGAGCTGAAGTGGTTATACACTATATGTCTTATAGAGTGGTTATACACTCTATCTTTCATAAGCCAGCTGTCTGATTTATATTGGTCTCCTTACATCAATTTGTCACCCAGCTCTTTGTGACATCATTACTTATAATTTTCTGCCCATACTCGGTGGCCCTGTCATAATAATACAAACACATACGGTTAGAGATTACCCCACATGCCACTATCACCCAGGCCACAGGAACATGGTCATCCATGGTTTTCACATATTTGTTTATTCCACCCTTAAGCTCCTCTCAGAAGCAGAGAACTATAAATATGTTTCTATCCCTATGTGTGTGTATATGTATATACTGTACAGTATATGTGTACACAGTTGGTCAGAAATGTTTTAGTTTTTTATACTTTATTATATGTTATATGTTACTTGTTTTAATTCCAGACAATAGTGCCCAGTTTTTTAAGTCCTTTTGATTTTTTAAACAATTTTTTTATGATTAAACAACGACACAGCCACAGCTTTATTATTTGCTCTTATTAGGGTGTATGATATGTGATGTAGTTCTTTCCTTGCTCCTACACTCTGCCATTTGTGGCTTCAACCGGCTCCTGTCACCAGCACCTGTGGCTTTTTGACCCTCCTGGCGATCAGTTGCAGCCCCGCCCCTATAGTGCTGCATTTATTTTCGGCGGGTAGACACTTTTAAGCTGAGGAAGAAGTGACATGCTTTGAAACGCGTCCCTATCTCCCAGCGGTGTCAGGCAAACTCTTTTCATCTGGGCTTCAGGTTCCATTTCTGGTTGGGTTGCCTCTACGTGGCAGCGTCTCCCTCCTGCCTGTGCTCTTCGACCCCTGCTCACGGTCAAAGCAGGGAAATTCCACAGTGGTTTGGGCTCCCTTGTATTTTTTCTGCTTTGCACAAGCTCCTCTTTTGTGAGTGCGTTTTTAAAAAAAAATTTGTTTTTTTGTTCTTTATCCACTCCCCCCTAAAAAAAACATGTATTCCAAATCACAGGGGTCAATTGACAGTGGATGTCTACAGAAGCCAGTCATATGCATACTACTAAGGATGGGCCCGGTGCTCGATGCGAACCCACGTTCGCATCGAGCACCGGGCGTTCGCTCGCTCGGCGAGCCCAGAACTATTTTGGCCGCTCGCATCACGTTCGTGTGATGCGAGCGGCCCCGCAATGCATTGCGGCCGGCGCGGCCGACGCAGTGCATTGCTGGCTGATGATTGGCCAAGCATGCACTGTGACCCCGCATGCTTGGCCAATCACAGCCCCGGAAACTCGAAGAGCCATAATTGGCTACAGGCAGGACGCCTGTAGCCAATTACAGCTCAGGGGCTGTAGTACACGCCCCCCCCTATAAAACGCCGCCACGCCGTCTGCGCCGGTCACATGCTGTTCCGGCGCAGATTGAGCAGGCTGTTTCTGTGACACTCTGCTGCATTTAGATAGTTAGAGAGATTCACTTACAGAGATTGAGTTAGATAGATTCAGTTACAAAGATTGATTGACAAAGAGGGGCTTGTAGTGTGCTCGTGGCAGGCAGGCAGAGCTCCTATATTTTGTTACCAGAAGCACCTATAGGACTTGTAGTGTGTTCGTGGCAGGCAGGCAGAGCTCCTATATTTTGTTACCAGAAGCACCTATAGGACTTGTAGTGTGTTAGTGGCAGGCAGGCAGAGCTCCTATATTTTGTTACCAGAAGCACCTATAGGACTTGTAGTGTGTTCGTGGCAGGCAGGCAGAGCTCCTATATTTTGTTACCAGAAGCACCTATAGGACTTGTAGTGTGTTAGTGGCAGGCAGGCAGAGCTCCTATATTTTGTTACCAGAAGCACCTATAGGACTTGTAGTGTGTTCGTGGCAGGCAGGCAGAGCTCCTATATTTTGTTACCAGAAGCACCTATAGGACTTGTAGTGTGTTAGTGGCAGGCAGGCAGAGCTCCTATATTTTGTTACCAGAAGCACCTATAGGACTTGTAGTGTGTTCGTGGCAGGCAGGCAGAGCTCCTATATTTTGTTCCCAGAGGCACCTATAGGACTTGAAGTGTGTTAGTCCCATTACACACACAGAGCTATATTTTCTTCCCAGAAGCACCTATAGGACTTGAAGTGTGTTAGTCCCATTACACACACAGAGCTATATTTTCTTCCCAGAAGCACCTATAGGACTTGAAGTGTGTTAGTCCCATTACACACACAGAGCTATATTTTGTTCCCAGAAGCACCTATAGGACTTGAAGTGTGTTAGTCCCATCACACACACAGAGCTATATTTTGTTCCCAGAAGCACCTATAGGACTTGAAGTGTGTTAGTCCCATTACACACACAGAGCTATATTTTCTTCCCAGAAGCACCTATAGGACTTGAAGTGTGTTAGTCCCATCACACACACAGAGCTATATTTTCTTCCCAGAAGCACCTATAGGACTTGAAGTGTGTTAGTCCCATCACACACACAGAGCTATATTTTCTTCCCAGAAGCACCTATAGGACTTGAAGTGTGTTAGTCCCATCACACACACAGAGCTATATTTTGTTCCCAGAAGCACCTATAGGACTTGAAGTGTGTTAGTCCCATCACACACACAGAGCTATATTTTGTTCCCAGAAGCACCTATAGGACTTGAAGTGTGTTAGTCCCATTACACACACAGAGCTATATTTTGTTCCCAGAAGCACCTATAGGACTTGAAGTGTGTTAGTCCCATCACACACACAGAGCTATATTTTCTTCCCAGAAGCACCTATAGGACTTGAAGTGTGTTAGTCCCATCACACACACAGAGCTATATTTTGTTCCCAGAAGCACCTATAGGACTTGAAGTGTGTTAGTCCCATTACACACACAGAGCTATATTTTCTTCCCAGAAGCACCTATAGGACTTGAAGTGTGTTAGTCCCATCACACACACAGAGCTATATTTTGTTCCCAGAAGCACCTATAGGACTTGAAGTGTGTTAGTCCCATTACACACACAGAGCTATATTTTGTTCCCAGAAGCACCTATAGGACTTGAAGTGTGTTAGTCCCATCACACACACAGAGCTATATGTTCTTCCCAGAAGCACCTATAGGACTTGAAGTGTGTTAGTCCCATCACACACACAGAGCTATATTTTCTTCCCAGAAGCACCTATAGGACTTGAAGTGTGTTAGTCCCATCACACACACAGAGCTATATTTTCTTCCCAGAAGCACCTATAGGACTTGAAGTGTGTTAGTCCCATCACACACACAGAGCTATATTTTCTTCCCAGAAGCACCTATAGGACTTGAAGTGTGTTAGTCCCATTACACACACAGAGCTCCTATATATTCTTCTCAGCAGCACCCACAGGACTTCTAGTGTGTTAGTGGCATCACACAGAGCTCCTCTATTTTCTTTGCATAAGCACCCACAGGACTTCTAGTGTGTTAGTGGCATCACACAGAGCTCCTCTATTTTCTTTGCAGAAGCACCCATAGGACTTCTAGTGTGTTAGTGGCATCACACAGAGCTCCTATATATTCTTCTCAGCAGCACCCACAGGACTTCTAGTGTGTTAGTGGCATCACACAGAGCTCCTCTATTTTCTTTGCATAAGCACCCACAGGACTTCTAGTGTGTTAGTGGCATCACACAGAGCTCCTCTATTTTCTTTGCATAAGCACCCACAGGACTTCTAGTGTGTTAGTGGCATCACACAGAGCTCCTCTATTTTCTTTGCAGAAGCACCCATAGGACTTCTAGTGTGTTAGTGGCATCACACAGAGCTCCTATATATTCTTCTCAGCAGCACCCACAGGACTTCTAGTGTGTTAGTGGCATCACACAGAGCTCCTATATATTCTTCTCAGCAGCACCCACAGGACTTCTAGTGTGTTAGTGGCATCACACAGAGCTCCTCTATTTTCTTTGCATAAGCACCCACAGGACTTCTAGTGTGTTAGTGGCATCACACAGAGCTCCTCTATTTTCTTTGCATAAGCACCCACAGGACTTCTAGTGTGTTAGTGGCATCACACAGAGCTCCTCTATTTTCTTTGCAGAAGCACCCATAGGACTTCTAGTGTGTTAGTGGCATCACACAGAGCTCCTATATATTCTTCTCAGCAGCACCCACAGGACTTCTAGTGTGTTAGTGGCATCACACAGAGCTCCTCTATTTTCTTTGCAGAAGCACCCATAGGACTTCTAGTGTGTTAGTGGCATCACACAGAGCTCCTATATATTCTTCTCAGCAGCACCCACAGGACTTCTAGTGTGTTAGTGGCATCACACAGAGCTCCTCTATTTTCTTTGCATAAGCACCCACAGGACTTCTAGTGTGTTAGTGGCATCACACAGAGCTCCTCTATTTTCTTTGCATAAGCACCCACAGGACTTCTAGTGTGTTAGTGGCATCACACAGAGCTCCTCTATTTTCTTTGCATAAGCACCCACAGGACTTCTAGTGTGTTAGTGGCATCACACAGAGCTCCTCTATTTTCTTTGCAGAAGCACCCATAGGACTTCTAGTGTGTTAGTGGCATCACACAGAGCTCCTATATATTCTTCTCAGCAGCACCCACAGGACTTCTAGTGTGTTAGTGGCATCACACAGAGCTCCTATATATTCTTCTCAGCAGCACCCACAGGACTTCTAGTGTGTTAGTGGCATCACACAGAGCTCCTCTATTTTCTTTGCATAAGCACCCACAGGACTTCTAGTGTGTTAGTGGCATCACACAGAGCTCCTCTATTTTCTTTGCAGAAGCACCCATAGGACTTCTAGTGTGTTAGTGGCATCACACAGAGCTCCTATATATTCTTCTCAGCAGCACCCACAGGACTTCTAGTGTGTTAGTGGCATCACACAGAGCTCCTCTATTTTCTTTGCATAAGCACCCACAGGACTTCTAGTGTGTTAGTGGCATCACACAGAGCTCCTCTATTTTCTTTGCATAAGCACCCACAGGACTTCTAGTGTGTTAGTGGCATCACACAGAGCTCCTCTATTTTCTTTGCAGAAGCACCCATAGGACTTCTAGTGTGTTAGTGGCATCACACAGAGCTCCTATATTTTCTTCTCAGCAGCACCCACAGGACTACCGACTACAATGGCTGGAAGACCGCCAAGGGGAGGCAGAGCGTGCAGAGCCAAGAACACAGGGCAGGCAGGCTCTGTTTCTAGTGGACGTGGCCGTGGACGTGGACGTGGTCGTGCATCGTCATCAGCACGTGGCCATGGGACACGCGCGTCTTTGTTTTCGGCAGCTGGACATGTGGAGCCGCATCATGCTGAAGGCTTGGTAGAATGGATGACCAAGCCCTCCTCATCCTCCTCATCCTCTCTCACCCAGGCTCAGGGTACTGACAGAGCATCATCAGCCACCCCTTCCCTAGACCCACCATGTCCTCCTGAGGAGTCCCCCGAACTCTTTGAGCACAGTGTTGGGTACATGCTCCAGGAGGATGCCCAACGATTCGAAGGCTCGGATGACGATACCCAGCTTGAGGAATCTGGCAGTACAGTTCCACCAGCTGCAGCTTACTGCCAGGTTTGCTCTAGTGGTGAAGAGGGAGGGGATGATGAGGTCACTGACTCCACGTGGGTGCCTCAAGGGAGAGAGGATGAGGAGGAGGACGAGGAGGAGGAGGATGCGGCGTCACATGTCCAACGAGGCAGGATGCCCCCTGGAGGCCAGGTAGAGGCCAGCACAGCAACTGTACAACACCGCAGAGCTCCGCCTGTGCAGGGCGCTGCCTCTGCACGTTATCAGAAAAGTTCTTTGGTGTGGGCCTTTTTTGAGACGAGTGCAGCAGATCGCACCACTGCTATTTGCAATATTTGTCTCAAGCGTATCTCGCGTGGCCAAAACATCAGCCGCTTGGGCACGACAAGCATGACCAGACATATGGCGACCTGCCATGCAGCTCGTTGGCAGGCACACATAAAAGACCCACACCAAAGAACTAAGCGGACCTCTCCTTGCTCCTCCTCAGCTGGGATCTCCATCCCCACTACACCTTCAGTCCTCTCTGAAAGCTGCTCTGAGAGGACTGAAGGTGTAGAATTCGGTGTGTCACAACCAAGTACTTGCAGTACACCGACGTCCGAATGCAGCAGGCAAATTTCCCTGCCCCAGCTGCTGGACCGTAGAAAGAAGTACACTCCCAGCCATCCACATGCCCAGCGGTTGAATGCTAGCCTTGCTAAATTGCTAGCACTTCAACTGCTGCCTTTTCAGTTGGTAGACTCGGCCCCCTTCCGTGAGTTTGTTCAATGTGCGGTTCCTCAGTGGCAGGTTCCCAAACGCCACTTTTTCTCGCGGAAGGCGATTCCGTCTCTCTACCGGCATGTGGAGGGCAATGTCCATGCCTCGCTGGACAGGGCGGTCAGCGGTAAGGTGCATATTACCGCTGACTCATGGTCCAGCAGGCATGGACAGGGACGGTACCTTTCTTTCACGGCCCATTGGGTCACTCTATTGGCAGCTGGGAGGGATGCAGGACAAGGTGCAGTAGTGTTGGAGGTTGTTCCGCCACCACGCCTCCAAAACGCGACTACTGCTACTGGTTGTGACACACCTCTCTCCTCCACCCCCTCCTCTTCTTCTTCCTCCAGTGCTCTGTCCTTGGAACCAGCGGTGCTCCGTAGGCGTACAAGGGGCTACGCAAGTACGCAGGCAAAAAGATGCCATGCCGTGCTTGCGCTGGTGTGTTTGGGGGACAGGAGCCACACTGGGCCAGAGGTTCTGGCAGCTCTGCAGGGGCAGGCGAGAGGTGGTTGACGCCACGTCAGCTTAAGCCAGGAATGGTCGTTTCTGACAATGGCACCAACCTCCTCTCCGCCCTGCGACAGGGGCAGCTCACCCATGTGCCCTGCATGGCTCACGTCCTCAACCTGGTGGTGCAGCGGTTCTTGGGCAGGTTCCCAGGCTTACAGGATGTCCTGAGGCAGGCCAGGAAAGTCTGTGTGCATTTCCGCCGATCTTATAATGCCAGTGCTCGGCTGACTGAGCTGCAAAAGGAGCTGAACCTGCCCAAGAACCGCCTAATATCTGACATGCCCACCAGGTGGAACTCAACGTTGGCCATGCTGCAGCGACTGCACACGCAGCAGAGGGCCATCAATGAGTACCTTTGCGACTACGGCACCAGGACAGGGTCAGGGGAGCTTGGTTTTTTTTCCCCACGTCAGTGGAGCATGATCAGGGATGCATGCACTGTCCTCTCACCATTTGAGGAGGCCACGAGGATGGTGAGCAGTGACAGTGCATGCATCAGTGACACTGTCCCTCTTGTCCACCTGTTGGAGCATACGCTGCGTGGGATAATGGACAGGGCACTTGAGGCAGAACAGAGGCAGGAAGAGGAGGACTTCCTTGCCTCTCAAGGCCCCCTTTATCCGGACAGTGTTCCTTCTGTCCCACCCATCACACAGGAAGAGGATGAGGAGGAGGAGGAGAGGAGGAGGAGGAGGAGGATTGTGTGAGCATGGAGGTGGAGCCTGGCACTCAGCATCAGCAGCAGCAGTCTTTTAGGGATGATGTACAGTCCCAACAAGCCAGTGGACTTGTACGTGGCTGGGAGGAGGTGGCTGGCGATCATGTCATCCTCAGTGACCCAGAAGACTCCGGACCGAATGCCTCAGCTAACCTACGCTGCATGGCCTCCCTGATCCTGCAAAGCCTGCGGAAGGATCCTCGTGTTCTTCGGATCAAGGAGAGGGACCATTACTGGCTGGCCACTCTCCTTGATCCGCGGTACAAGGGTAAGGTTGCGGACCTTATCTTGCCGTCGCAGAGGGAGCAGAGGATGAGACATCTCAGGGAGGCCTTGCAGAAAGGTCTGTGCAACGCGTTCCCAGAAACTGGGAGGCTACAAACTCCTGGTCCTGGGCGACGAGTTGCTGAGGCTTCGGTCAGTGGCAGAAGGAGCGGTGGGGAAGGTGGACGTCTGACCGATGCGTTCAGACAATTTTTTAGTCCGCAGCCCCAAGGTATGATCGGTTCCAGCAACCATCGCCAGCGTCTGATATACATGGTGCAGGAATACCTTGGGGCAAGGTCAGACTTGGACACCTTTCCCACCGAAAATCCTCTGGCTTACTGGGTCCTGAGGATGGATCACTGGCCAGAGCTTGCACAGTATGCAATTGAGCTACTGGCCTGTCCTGCCTCCAGCGTTCTTTCCGAACGCACATTCAGTGCTGCTGGAGGATTTGTGACTGATCATAGGGTGCGCCTGTCCACCGCCTCGGTTGATCGACTGACATTCATCAAAATGAATCAGTCTTGGATCACCACCAGCTACCAGGCACCTGAGGCGGATATAACCGAATAATTTTTAATGTCACATCCCTTCAAGACTGCCTATGCTGATGCTGAGTGACTGTCCTCTTATGTTCACTGACTATCCTCTTCCTCCTCCTCAATGATCCATGCCACCACACCAGTGCCTAAGGCACAATTTTTCAGCCCCTGTTTAACAGGGGCGTGTACTTACAATTTTTAAAAAAAATGCTTCGCAACACGTGTGACTGCTGTGCTCCAAGTACAGTCTCTGTGAGGGCCGTGTTGCAGTGTTGTGGCACCAGCACCAGTGCCTAAGGCACAATTTTTCAGCCCCTGTTTAACAGGGGCGTGTACTTACAATTTTTAAAAAAAATGCTTCGCAACACGTGTGACTGCTGTGCTCCAAGTACAGTCTCTGTGAGGGCCGTGTTGCAGTGTTGTGGCACCAGTGCCTAAGGCACAATTTTTCAGCCCCTGTTTAACAGGGGCGTGTACTTACAATTTTTTAAAAAAATGCTTCGCAACACGTGTGACTGCTGTGCTCCAAGTACAGTATCTGTGAGGGCCGGGTTGCAGTGTTGTGGCACCAGCACCAGTGCCTAAGGCACAATTTTTCAGCCCCTGTTTAACAGGGGCGTGTACTTACAATTTTTTTAAAAAAATGCTTCGCAACACGTGTGACTGCTGTGCTCCAAGTACAGTATCTGTGAGGGCCGGGTTGCAGTGTTGTGGCACCAGCACCAGTGCCTAAGGCACAATTTTTCAGCCCCTGTTTAACAGGGGCGTGTACTTACAATTTTTTAAAAAAATGCTTCGCAACACGTGTGACTGCTGTGCTCCAAGTACAGTCTCTGTGAGGGGTTGCAGTGTTGTGGCACCAGCACCAGTGCCTAAGGCACAATTTTTCAGCCCCTGTTTAACAGGGGCCGGTAATTACAAATCTTGATCTAATAGTTCACAGCAGGGCCCATTCCTGCGCCCACCAAGAGTAACTATGAGGGCCTGCAGTCTTGTGGCAACACCGTCCACCACCACCGCCAAAGGCCCAATTTTTCTGCCCTGTTCATCAGGTGCTTGCAATTACAAATCTTGATCTAATAACTCACAGCAGGGCCCATTCCTGCGCCCACCAAGAGTAACTATGAGGGCCTACAGTCTTGTGGCAACACCGTCCACCACCACCGCCAAAGGCCCAATTTTTCTGCCCTGTTCATCAGGTGCTTGCAATTACAAATCTTGATCTAATAACTCACAGCAGGGCCCATTCCTGCGCCCACCAAGAGTAACTATGAGGGCCTACAGTCTTGTGGCAACACCGTCCACCACCACCGCCAAAGGCCCAATTTTTCTGCCCTGTTCATCAGGTGCTTGCAATTACAAATCTTGATCTAATAACTCACAGCAGGGCCCATTCCTGCGCCCACCAAGAGTAACTGTGAGAGCTTACAGTCTTGTGGCAAAACCGTCCACCACCCCCAATTTTTCTGCCCTGTTCAACAGGTGCATGCAATTACAAATCTTGATCTATTAACTCACAGCAGGGCCCATTCCTGTGCCCACCAGTCTTGTGGCTACACCAACATCTAATAGGGCAAATTTCTGCAGAGTATATACGCCAGGCCCCTACTTTCAAACATCCAACTTACAAACGACTCCTACTTGCAAATGGAAAGAGAAAACAGGAAGTGAGAGGAAATCTACCCCTAGGAAGGGAAATTCTATCCTGTTAGATTTAATTTGGGAAAAAGGTATCTCCTCTCTACTGATACTTTATCACCAATCCTTGTTTCAATTAAAACCCCACTTTTCCAAAAACATTTGTCATTGGGACGGAAAGTGAGGTGACATGTTCTGAACAGATGTGCAAAGACAGCAAATGTTACAGGGGTGATAACCCCTCCCTATGTTCTCCAAAAAGCTTAAAAATAGATTTTTTTGGGATGGAGCTACACTTCATAATGTACCTGTTCAGATTCTACTTAAGATCAAACCTAAAGCCGCAAGTGGTTTTAAATGGCTTCTTTTTTTCCTTTACAAATGTCATTTTGTGCAAGGACAGTTCTAAACACGGGAAACACATGCCACTTCACAGGCATACTTTGGACACCCCCCAGGTACCATATTTAAAGGAAAATGTCACTTTTTTTTTTCACTTTATGCATCATTAAAATGACTGCTCCCGAAAAAACGTTAGTTTTTAAAAGTTTTTTTTGCATTGATATATGTCCCCTGGGGCAGGACCCGGGTCCCCAAACCTGTTTTATGACATTAACATGCATATTGGCCGTTGTAATTAGCACTTTTGATTTCGAACGTTCGCGTCCATTATAACGTATAGGGTTCGAAAATTCGCGCGAACTTTCGGTCCGTTCGAAGGTTCTGGTTCGAACCGAACCCGGGGGTGTTCGGCTCATCCCTACATACTACAGGCAAGGCTGAATTTATACTTACAGCCCCCAGGGTAACTGTCTTTTGCCACTCCTTCATTCTCCAGTTGACTGCCTAGCTTTAAGCCTGGTACAACCCAGCGGTCAACTGTCAGTTCTGGTCTGAGCCGTTGTGCAAACTATCCAAAACTATGCAAAGTTAGTATAGCGATCTCTCCTGCTGAGCTGTTGTGTTCTGACAGGGGGATGGCCCACCGCCAGAACACTCTGGTCAGCGATCTCTGCCATTGGCTTTTCCAGTATTGGTTTTCCAGCATGCTCCTCTGACAGAAGCCAGCCAAACGTTCAATAATAACCAGCCAACATTCAGCCCATGCACATGTCAGCCGATCCAACAGAAAAGATGGGCAAAGATGTTAAAAGATGCTATTTATCCACTCTGTTAGTACACACAGAACTGATGACTAGAATGGTGGGACAAACTGTCACCCTATAGTGCCAGAATAGGTGAACCGCAAATAAACATTGTAAGATGCAAAGACAGTGCAGGGGCAATGAGAAGTATTTCTCTGGCAGGCAGAATGGCAGTCTACAACCTTTAAAGTGTTATTAAACCCACAAATGTAGAGAAACAGTTGCTGATGTAGATTGCAATGCTTACCACTGTGTGATTTTCTCTAAGCTATTGTTAACCACTTAAGGACCGAGTTTTTTTGCTAGAAAATTACTTAGAACCCCCAAACATTATATATTTTTTCTAACACCCTAGAGAATAAAATGGTGGTCGTTGCAATACTTTCTGTCACACCGTATTTGCACAGCGGTCTTACAAGCGCACTTTTTTGGGAAAAATTACACCTTTTGGAATTAAAAAATAAGACCAATTTTTTTTATATTGTGAAAGATAATGTTATGCCGAGTAAATTGATATTCAACATGTCATGCTTCAAAATTGTGCCCGCTTGTGGAATGGCGACAAACTTTTACCCTTGAAAATCTCCATAGGCGATGTTTAAAAAATTCTATAGTTAGCATGTTTTGAGAATTATGGCTCTCACTCTAATGATCGCGGCGATATCTCACATGTGTGGTTTGAACACCGTTTTCATATGGGGGCGCTGCTTACGTATGCATTTGATTCTGCACGCAAGCTTGGCTGGACGGGGCATGTTTACAAATGTCTTTTTCTTATTTATTTAAAAAAAATGGTGTCACTTTTATTCCTATTAAGTACAGTAATGTAAACATCCCTTGTAATAGAAAAAAAAAGCATGACTGGACCTCTTAAATATGAGATCTGGGGGCAAAAAGACCTCAAATCTCATATTTACACTAAAATTCAATAAAAAAATAAATAAATGAAATGTCATAAGAAAAAAAAAAATGTTGCTTTAAGAGCTATGGGCGGAAGCGACATTTTGACATTTTCCACCCTGCAATGGTATGGAGATGGGTGGGTGCCATCTTCCCCTCACTCATCTCCTTACCAAGCCAGGAAGAGGACCCGATCTCCTCCGCCGCTACCGACGGCGCCGGTAAGCGGTGGAGGGCACCAGAGAGCGGCAAGAGGGGGGCCCTCTCCCGCCGCCGATAAAAGTGATCTCGGGGGTGAATCCACTGCAGAGACCACTTTTATCTGAAACCAGACCACTCACTGAAGAAGAGGATACCAGGGTTATGGTAGCTAGCTGCTGCCATTGCAACGCTATCCCTCTTCAAAGTGCCGACATATATCGGCGTGAGCAGGTCCGGAAGTAGTATATATCAAAACCCTCTCTTTCCTAGTTCTTGTTTTTGGGTGGGTTCCGCCTCTTACAGGGTGCCATGGAGCTCCTGGATAATATCCACAGACAAGCCCCCCTTACACTGCATGTGTCCACAAAAACAGGGCACTAGGTGGCAATCTACTCTCTCTTCTCTCCTCCCTTCTTGAAGTTAACGGTAGTTGGATCCTGTGCTGCCAGTGCATCTGAATTAATCAGGGCAAGTGCTTCCCTACCCAAAAATATTGCTAAAGCACTGATAAAATCTATATGTAGAAAGAAAAATATAACATGTTAACCAAAACAATCTACGAGGCCCAGCATTATTTAAGCAGAATAATTGTTCTTTCAGGAAAAATAACACAATTAAAATGAGTTTACAGAAGTAGAACTAAAATGTCCTTTGTGATTCTTCTGAGAAAGTCTAAAATAGGATTAACTTGTAAAGCTATGTGTAGCTCCAGGCCAATTTAAAGAACTGTTATCAATTGTTGCATATGGCTGAGCCAGAGATAATTTCAGCAATATTTTATTACTTTTTCAGAGTAATGGTTTTTGCTTGGAAGCATATTGTAGTTTATTTAGTTACAATGGAAAAAATAAGTAAATGCATTTTTTTCCCCTTTAATCCTAAAAAAATAAAGATTTTTTTCTTTAAAGCTTAACCCCAAGAAAAACTTTTACTTGAAGTTTTGGATAGACTGGATAAGGGTCAGTTTGGTTTCTACTGCAGTCTGTGTCCCTGTCCTGAGATTTCTTTCCACTGACTGTTGTAATTCCGTCGGAATTTCCGTCGGAAAAAGTTTGATAGCTGGATCTCAAATTTTCCGACAACAAAATCCGATCTGAATTTTTCCGATCGTGTGTCGAGAATTCCGACGCACAAAGTGCCACGCATGCTCAGAAAAAATTTGGAGATGAAAGCTATTGGCTACTGGCCTCTACGTAGTCCCGTCGTATGTGTTCGACGTCACCTCGTTCCGAAGGATTGGATTTTCCGACAACTTTGTGCAACCGTGTGTATGCAAGACAAGTTTCGGCCAAAGGCCGTCGGAAAAAATCTGACGGATTTTGTGGTCGGAATGTCCGACCGTGTGTACGGGGGCTTAGACATTTTGCTTGTAGTGCTGCCTACAGGTGGTTGGGACACTGGAAAACAAACAACATTAAGCCAGCCCCTGTATAACCTAATACCCAATATAAAGCCAATGACACAGACCTGTGTGAATGGACAAAAGTATAAAAGTAAAAACAGTACAAATGAGTGGTGGGTAATAACCAATGAGAGATTGAACAGATGTGGAAATTATATAACAAAGTGTATTTGAAGTGATCAACGCAGGAAGGATAGATGAATCAAGGTCAATCAAATATGAAAATTACCACAACCCAGGGGAAAGGCATTAATGATCAACCTAAAACGGCTCCAAAACAGGATAGGTAATTGCCAGTAAAAGGAAACTGCTACCTGAAGAGTGATTTGTCTAAATTAGCAATGTGAAGGACAAAAAATAATGCACCGTAAAGAAAACTGGTGGAATGACAAACTACCTGAAGAGGAAATGAAAACTTGGACTAACAACTATGGTGGTCAACAAAAGGAATGTTTACTAGGATAAAGGCCTGAGCCTATTAACCTAACCCTTGACTTCAAGGAAAAGATGCTTGGATAGAAAAGATATGTTCATAAAAGGGCAGCCTGGCTTGCATAGAACCCCCTAATCCCTTCACTTGAGGGAAAGATGTTAAATTAGTAACCTTGTATGGATGTGTAAGCCCTATCAACAGATATTCCAAAAGGAGAGAGAGAGAAACAAACCCCTTAAGCTAGTAAAAATAGAAGAGTAGCAACCCTTAATCCCTTTAGGTGGGGTGAACATCAACACCTATGTAAAAAATGGGGCAAGGGTGAAGCTATATCATATGCAAACTGCCTGACTAATTATAATATATCTGATTCTAATGCCGCATACACACGGTCAGACTTTCCGACGTAAAATGTGCGATCGGAGCTTGTTGTCGGAAATTCCGACCATGTTTAAGCTCCATCGGATAATTTCCATCGGAATTTCCATACCACAAAATTTGAGATCTGGTTCTCAAACAACAAAATCCGTTCACGTAAATTCCGATCGTGTGTACACAATTCCGACGTACAAAGTGCCACGCATACTCAGAATCAAGCAGAAGAGCCGCACTGGCTATTGAACTTAATTTTTCTTGGCTCGTAGTAAGTGTTGTATGTCACCGCGTTCTTGACGTTCAGAATTTCCGACAAGATTTGTGTGACCGTGTGTATGCAAGACAAGTTTAAGCCAACATCCTTCGGAAAAAATCCATGGATTTTGTTGTTGGAATGTCCGATCAATGTCCGATTGTGGGCATAAGAGTCATAAAAACGTAGCCCTGTAATAGGTCAAAATCTGAATCCTCCAAAGGAGGAGTATAAATACTAGTACTAGCTTGATAAAGAATAGGAACAGGAAGGAATGCAAGGAGGCTTTAAAGACCACAGTTTAGTCACAGAAGAAAATATATCTTCTAGTAAACAGGACCTATCAGAGCCTCCAGACTTACACTATCACACTTAGGGGAATTCAGCACCAGGATTAGAGTTTTCTGATTGCTGATCCTCCAGGGAACTTAGCAACGGATACTTCTTTCCAAGGAAGTAAGGAGGCACACTCACTTGTAGAACTCCCACTCTTCAAAGTAGGAAACAGCAGATGTGGGAATCCAGAAACCAATACCTTGGCTCCAGAAAGAAAACACAGTGTGACAATTGACACACCAAACACTCTCCAATGTAGAGAATATGTCACCCAGTCAGATACAGAGGGAGTGTCAGGAAGTTAACAGTGGCACGCATGTGCCAGCACACAGGCAGGGGACTCTAGCCAGTAACTGTGGTAACATGTTGCGTGCATGTCAGTGTGCATGTATGCATGCATTCACGCATACTCATGCACACCCAATCTTAGGAATAACACCAAGCACTCCATTTAAAGGAAGGACGAATGTCTGGCAAACACTGGATAAACTTCAGCTACCTTCTGACCTGTGTTCCTGCTTCCTGTTTCCTGAATACCCACTGCTGACCCAGCTTGCTCCTGACTGTACTCTGTTGAATTCCAAATTCCAACCTCAGCTTGTCTTGACCAAGCTCTGCTCTTCTCCTCATCCTGACCATGACATCTTGCTTGACCATGCTTCCTCTCGTTCCTCTGTTTATAACCCTGGCATGGTCACTGACTTTGTGCCTGCTGCTTACCCGTGCTGACTTCAGCTTGCTTCCCAACCATGTCTCTGATCCTGATGGCTACCTGCACCTTGGTCTAATGGGACTCGTGCACAGTCTCCATACCACTGCATCTAAGCTCTATCTCACAGGTGCCATCCTGCATGACTTCTATCAGATTACAATGTCCCAGCAGGGGGATCCACCTTAATTGCATGAATGGCGAAATCTGTTTGTTTTTGTTTTTTTAACCTGCTGGTGGAGTAAAAAAAACTACCTGTCTATGGCCAGTTTAGCATGAAGTGCAAACAACCAGGACAATGACTCGCTTAGTAAAATTCCCCTGAGTGTTCCACAGTGGGAAGACCAGCAAAGGGGTGGACATGTTGTATGGGTCAGTGTTGTGAGTAGCATCCAGAACAATTAGAAGCCACCGAAGAATCAGGTGCTTACAAGGTAAAGCAGTAGTAGACACTGATCTCTGTCAATCTTGCAGGGCACAAGATCCCATAGCAGAGGGACAGGGTTGAAGAGAGTCAAGCAGCACAAGGGTTGTAATAATCTGTGATGGTTTCCCAAGAGTACAGTGTTATTAGGGTAGGAATCAGAGATCCTAGGGTGCAGGGAACCCAAACAAACCTGGGATAAAGCACAATGGGATGCAGTAACACTAGAAATGGCAGGTAAAGTGAAGTGTCTGATTCAAGGCTCTAGAGTTGAAGCTAGAAGTGGAGGTCTGAGCATGCACACTGTGAGGAAGAAAAGCAAGATGGGTTGACAGCCCCTTGTGTACCTTCATGCAGAGGGCTGAGTAGATGAGATAGAGGACTTCTGGCCTTGAGATCTGGAGCTTGAGTGGGAGGTAGACTGATTACCCATGAGGTACCACTGTATTAGCAAATGAAGAATGGAGTTCCTTTACTCTATACCACGATTTCCTGTGTTGAGGTAGGTGCACAGTCAGAGCACCAGAGGCAACGGAGATGACAGAGTAAAAGCAAAACCCACCATTGAAGTAAATCAAATGCTCCTTGAGCATATCCTCAGCATGCCAGACACAAAGCCAAAGCACACTATGCATCTGAACAGATATTAAATCCATGCAAGACACAAGCATAGATGCTGGCAACAGACCATCACAGCTGAACTGCAGCATGTCAAACATTTGTTCTCAAAACTCCAGAGCAAGAGGTGTTGTCCTTAAGATGGAGGGGTCTCAAGATATCTGATACTTCCAGCTCAGCAGGGTTCAGGTACTACCTTTAAAGCTAGGATGCTGTGGCTATCCTGTCCTGGATAGCTACTATATAGAGACATGCTAAAGCAACATTTTTCTTGATTGAAATCACTGAAGAAAAAATATCCACTGTGTACCGAGTATCTTGATTGAAAAAACAATAAAATAAAAATTAAATTAAAAAAAACTGCTGGAAAAAACATGTTTATAGTTTTTCTTAGCCAACGGATTTGAGGAAAAGGAATCCAACCTTATAAGACACTAGCAAGAAAATTAGAGATGATGGTTGGAGGCAGAGCTATATAGGGGCTGGTCTAATGTTTTTTGTTTGCCAGTGTTGCTCCTGTAGGTGGCAGTATAACCAAGATTTCTAAGAATTACTATGTTCTCATGTCCCTCAATAGATAATAAAGAAACCATTTTATAGGAATCAAAAAAATGTAACTGCTAGGTTTCTGTTTCCTCTCACATCACGTATATGGGTGTCAATCAATCATCTCAAAATGTTTTAAAAATGTACTGCTTGTAAATATTGTGTGCCTTACTGTTGGGAAGGGCTGTGATCTCAGATTCACCAACAGATGGTGTTGTAGGGAAATTAAGTGATCAAGTTTCTCTCAGAGGAAAGGCTGAGATAATAAATAATGTAATTCTTCTTTTAGATTATTTGTTGTGTATCATTACAAATAATGTAAAACATTCAAAAGTGAAATGGAAGAAATGGATAATACAAGATTATGCATTAAAAAAAAAAAAAAGGTAAAACCGATTTAAACTTTTTTACATTTTAGTTACTTTTGACAGGAGTCAAAGTTGGAGATCTTGCAAAATGTTTTTTCTTATGCATTGGCTTATAGTAAAAAACAATCCTTTTAAACTGGTCAAAATGCAAGACAGGTGTCAGTCATTCACAACTATAGAAATTCATGTTGGCTACAGACATAAATTGATTGGAGTATAAGTTTATTAAAAGATCTGTCTTATGCAAGATCATTCCGAGAACAAGTATGATTGTTTTGGTCTGATATGTATTATGCATTAAGTAACCAACTGTACCTTGCATTTCTGGATTAGTGCTGTGGAGTTTAAGGCTGGGTTCACACTAGCTGCGGCCACAGCTCACAGCAGGGGTCTGGTGTGTCCCTGTACACCGTTTCAGGTGTGAATCAGGTCTGAATTTTTGGCTGAATTTGCACCTCACATGGAGCTAAAGACACACAGGACCCTTTTCCAGTGTGCTCTGTGCCCGCCCCGGAGCAGTGTGAACTGGCTTTATTGAGAACCGGTCACAGTCTTCTGTCATGCAAATTGGATGCAGTGAAACAGGGAGTGATATACCATATGGTTGTTTTGGCACACTGTATTTGTAAGTTATATTAGAAGGTTTTAACAAAGACATAATATAAGCATTAGTACATAACGAGAATAGTTATTTAGCAAATAGGCTTACCATTGGACCCATTTGAATGCTAAGTCTTTCTGTTGCAGATGAAAATACAGAAGATGTGTGATGCTTGTATGGCTCTTCATTTCTGTCTTTCACCTATGATAACAAATAGAAAATACATGAAAAAGTGTAATAAAAAAAATGTAGTCATTACCACTTAGGTTAGGGTAAGGTAGTTCAAAAGAAAAATTTTGCTCTTAAAGCGGAACTCCACTTTTGTTGCGAAAAAAACATTCCCCCCCCCCCCCCCGGGTGATCTATTTAAACTTTTTTACATTCCACCCGGGACATTGCAAGGATTACAGCAACCCTTGTTGCAGATTCCTACCTTTTGTTATTCTGAAGAAATCTCTGTGTGTTCCTCTGTGCCTCTGGGCATAGTGGGTCTAATTGGAGTGCTTTCATAATTATCTATCAGCTGTGCACCTGCACAGCACTAATAAATAAAGCTGCTTGGCCTTCATCCCTTTAGACATGTTCCTACAGGGAGTGTCTCACCAAAAATTAAATTTTTTTTGCAAGGAATGCCTGAAATCTGACTTGTATCTTAGGCAGACTTCTGGAAAAATTGGTGAGCCAATCACACAGGCAGGAAATTATGTTTCTGGGGGGTGAAAAACAGTAAAATTCTCCTGTGCTTGGGTGTTTAGTCTCTAAGTGAGTGGTGCAACCAACTCTTTAAAGCAATGCCTGTCGCCTTGCAGCCCTCCTCAGAACAATGGGTATTCTTAAAACTGGGAAAAAAAGGAGAGAGGGCGCACGACCTTGTGCATTACCAATGGTAAAACTTTATTAAAAGCATAAAAGACAAAGTTTATACTCACAAATAAGCATGTGCATGAGGCATGTCAATTAGTGAGACTGTGTCTCTGAACACCGGCAAACCGGACCTGATGTTGAGGGGATCAGACGATGTCCCAAAATGGCTGATGCGTTTCAAGGGCGTACCCTTTTCCTCAGAGTCTAGACAGACAGTGCCTCAACTCTCAGGGTAAGCCTCTATACATGTGTCTGTGCACCCATGCACCAAGATACACCCACCCAAATTGGTCACGTCCACCCCCATGGACTGGCTCTGCCTAGCACTGCCTGGTTGGTCAGTTAATTCACATTGCTCTTTCTAATAGGGTAACATGCCATAAACCCCATCCTGTATTATACGCTGGGATCAGGCTATGCGACCCCTCAAGCGTAATAAGCGGCATCTTACCTCATCCACGCAGTCCCTATATGTCATACTGTTGAGGGGTATACAGGGACCTGTGATGTGAAGCGACCTGTCTAGGAGCTAAGACCGAGCACCGCCAAAGAAAACGGGTGGAACGCACGCCACTGTGATTGCCAGGAAGTGTGGGTGTATATGCGTTCCACCCACAACTTCCGCCAATCCACAACGTCACTTCTGCTCGCGTGCACGCAGCCAGCTGTGCTGCGCGTGCAGGAGACGTGGCCAGGAAGTGCGGGTGTGTTTGCGTTCCACCTGCTACTTCCGGCCGCTAGTAAAGGAACTTACGCCCAGAGCATCCATAGTTGCCATACACCAAATAGTAAAAGATAATAATTTAGACAATTTTTAAAAAAAGTTTAATTTGAAATGCATGCATGTAAGCAAGACTGTAAAATAATAAATATCATTAATAAACGTATGTGCACACTAGTGGTTACTTCCATGAACCCACTGATCACCAGCCCACTGTGCAATGGAAGGATGGAACTCAGATAATTACAAAACAAATGAATAATACAAAACACACACTGCACCAAAGGCGCAATACTTGGGCTTCCAATGCGTTAATTAAGCGTGGTTAGAATGGTCGTACCCAATTTGCGGTGTATCTAATTAATTTTATCTAAAAACAGTTCTGTAGGTTAAAAATATAAATATATATAAGACTTACCTGTAGGTGCTTGAAAAATCTCAGCTTTTTAGTAAATATCTCCTAAACCGTGGAGGTTTAGGAGATTTTTCAAGCACCTACAGGTAAGTCTTAAAATAGGCTTAACTGTAGGTAAAAGTGGTTGTACGGGGTGTACAGCCACTTTAAGAGAGTATACTAGAGTTTGTTCATGTTTGTCAAATACCATGTGTAATTTTAATCTCCCTCAATAGCACCAGTGGGACAATCATATTAAAAGATCCATGGTGATGCTCTGCTGTGCCTTGCTAAGCAGTCAGGGAACCAGTGGGGGAATCTAGGATAGAAAAGCACCTGTGGGTCCTAGTAGATGACAGGCTCAAGCAATGGCATGCAATGCCAAGCTGCTGCAACCAAAGTCAACAGAATATTGGCATGCATTAAAAAGGGGATATACTCCAGAGATAAAAGGATAATTCTCCCACTCTACAAGACTACAACTCTAAGCGGTCGCATGATTCCGGGGAAGGAAAATGGCTAATTGGGCCCAATTTGGACATTTTCACTTAGGGGTGTACTCACTTTTGTTGCCAACGGTGTAGACATTAATGGCTGTGTGTTGAGTTATTTTGAGGGGACAGCAAATTTACACTGTTATACAAGCTGTACACTCACTACTTTACATTGTAGCAAAGTGTCATTTCTTCAGTGTTGTCACATGAAAAGATATAATAAAATATTCACAAAAATGTGAGGGGTGTACTCACTTTTGTGAGATACTGTATATTGACTAAAACAACTTCTGGAATTACATTAACAGGTTAAGGCTTTTATGAGATTTAGCGATTACATTTGGATTTTCTTTAATAAATAGATTTTGGTAAGATGAAAATTAATATTTCTGCTATACATGCAATGCCACTTTATTAAAAAATATCAGATTCTGCTGCATTCAAGCTACATGACTTATGATAATGTATTCTCTGCATCAGTCCCATCTTTTTCAGTTCTATTACAGCTTTACAATAAGGACTCTATCCACACCTGTAATATGATTTCTCTATTTTTCACATTTATGTGAAAGTTCTAGTAATTGAAACGTGTTAGTTCCTTAAGGAAGAAAGGTAGTTATATCAGCAAAAGGAATCGCAATTTTATGAACATTTCATTTGCAGTCTCTGTTCTGACAAGTCACTTAGGGGATTACCTTCGAAATCCTAAATGTGATACAACATTTATTGCTTTTAAACCTGGTTCTGATCACACATCTAAACAAATTACCTTTCTCATGCCAATATCACTCAACATCTAAATGCCATTGTTCTGTTTTAGGCAGTAATCAAGCTTCGAGTTTGCAGAATTTAGACACATGTGGATAATAGAGTCAAAATAATGTAAAATAGGTTTTTCATAATTTAATAAAGCATCTGTTACACAGTAAGATATACATATCATATTTTTCCTTTGTGCAATGAGTTTAATTAACTTACAGATCTTTACAAATCAAATTCTCACATTTTAATTTAGTCCCACCTCTGAACCTCTATTGCTCATTTTCCCCACCGCTGTACCCTCCTGCTCATTTCCCCACCGCTATACCCTCCTGCTCATTTTCCCCACCGCTGTACCCTCCTGCTCATTTCCCCACCGCTATACCCTCCTGCTCATTTTCCCCACCGCTGTACCCTCCTGCTCATTTTCCCCACCGCTATACCCTCCTGCTCATTTTCCCCACCTCTGTACCCTCCTGCTCATTTTCCCCACCGCTGTACCCTCCTGCTCATTTTCCCCACCTCTGTACCCTCCTGCTCATTTTCCCCACCACTGTACCCTCCTGCTCATTTTCCCCACCGCTATACTCTCCTGCTCATTTTCCCCACCGCTGTAGCCAGTGCCGATCCTGACCTCCCTGGGGCCCTAAGCAAAATTCTGCTAAGGGGCCCTCTACTTGACCCGTGATGCCGTGAGCTTTGTAAACTATTTGCCATTGCCACACAGTCACACCTGACACTTCAGTGCTCCCAAAACAATCCTCCCTCCTTTAAACAAAACAGTCAAAGAATAAGTACAACAATATAGAACAGAATGAGGTCCCCAGAGAGCCCCCCTTACATCAGGGTCCTCAGAGAGCCCCCCTTACATCAGGGTCCTCAGAGAGCCCCCTTACATCAGGGTCCTCAGAGAGCCCCCCTTACATCAGGGTCCTCAGAGAGCCCCTCCTTACACCAAGGTCCCCAGACAGCCCCCCTTACACAAGGGTCCCCAGACCGCCCCCCTAAATCAGTGTCCTCAGAGAGTCTCCCCCTACTTTAGGATCCCCAGAGAGCCTCCCCCTACATTAGGGTTCCCAGAGATTCCCCCCTTACATCAGGGTCCCCAGAGAGCCTCCCCCTACATTAGGGTCCCCAGAGAGCCCCCCTTACATCAGGGTCCCTAGAGAGCCTCCCCCTACATTAGGGTCCCCAGAGAGCCTCCCCTTACATCAGAGTCCCCAGAGAGCCTCTCCTTACATCAGGGTCCCCAGAGAGCCCCCCGTACATCAGTGTCCTCAGAGAGCCCCTCCTTACATCAGGGTCCCCAGTGAGCCTCCCTACTTACATCAGGGTCCCCAGAGGGTATCCCCCTACATCAGGGTCCCCAGAGAGCCTCCCCTTACATCAGGGTCCTCAGAGAGCCTCCACTTACACCAGGGTCCCCAGAGAGCCTCCCCTTACACCAGGCTCCCCAGAGAGCCCCTCCTTACATCAGGGTCCTCAGAGAGCCCCTTCTTACATCAGGGTCCCCAAAGAGCCCCCCTTACACCAGGGTCCCCAGAGACCCCCCTTACACCAGGGTCCCCAGAGAGCCCCCCCCCCTTACACCAGGGTCCCCAGAGAGCCCCCCCCCTTATACCAGGGTCCCAAGAGAGCCTTCCCTCTTAAATTAGTATCCCCAGAGAGCCCCTCCTTACACAGGGTCCACAGAGAGCCCCCTCTGACATTAGTGTCCCCAGGGGGCCCCCTCTTACATTAGTGTCCCCAGAGGGCCCCGTCCTTACATCAGTGTCCCCAGAGGGCCCCGTCCTTACATCAGTGTCCCCAGAGGGCCCCGTCCTTACATCAGTGTCCCCAGAGGGCCCTGTCCTTACATCAGTGTCCCCAGAGGCCCCCTTCCTTACATTAGTGTCCCCAGAGGCCCCCTTCCTTACATTAGTGTCCCCAGAGGGCCCCGTCCTTACATCAGTGTCCCCAGAGGCCCCCTTCCTTACATCAGTGTCCCCAGAGGCCCCCTTCCTTACATTAGTGTCCCCAGAAAGCCCCCCCTCATACATTTGGGCCCCCAAACAGCTGACTCCCCCCTTGCAGAGGTTCCCCTGTACCTGGCTGGTGGAGGTGGGAGGCGGCGATCGGCAGCTATATGGTGTCCACAGGCAGGGGGATCTCCCTGGGGCTAGTAGTTCTATCTCCGAATGTATACAGCGGAGAGGGGAGGGGCCTCTGACCCGGGCATCTGCAACAGTGTTCAAGCAGAGTGAAAGTGAAACTGATACCTGCCTGGGTCAGAGGCCCCTCCCTTCTCCTCTCCACTGTATACACTGAGAGTACTACAAACCCCAGGGAGATCCCGCCGCCCACTCAGGCACCATAGAGCTGCCGATCGCCACCTTCCACCTCCTCCCACCTCTCCTCACTGCACTCTAAATGGCCAGCCAGAGGTGCAAGGGGGGATGCTGGGTCTTGGGCCCCCCCCCACAGCGGCGGGGCCCTAAGCAGCTTGCATAGTGTGCCTATAGGGCCGATCGGCTCTGGCTGTACCCTCCTGCTCATTTCCCCCACCTCTGTACCCTCCTGCTCATTTTACCCACCGCTGTACCCTCCTTCTTATTTTCCCCACCGCTATACCCTCCTGCTCATTTTCCCCACCGATGTACCCTCCTGCTCATTTCCCCACCGCTATACCCTCCTGCTCATTTTCCCCACCGCTATACCCTCCTGCTCATTTTCCCCACCGCTGTACCCTCCTGCTCATTTTCCCCACCGCTGTACCCTCCTGCTCATTTTCCCCACCGCTGTACCCTCCTGCTCATTTTCCCCACCGCTGTACCCTGTCCTGGCACCTTCATCCTGCTGATCCACCTCTCGCACCCTGCCCATGTGCTTGTATGTGGTGTCACATACAAGCATCTGGAAGGAATGCGCAATGATGAGCTCAGGTCAGGGGCATTTTCTGAAAGCAGTGTGCAAGATCATAAGTTGGGCCCCCGCAGCAACAGTTGGGTGTGATTTTCATTGCGCAGAATACTGGCTGTGGCTTAAAGGGACACAGAGTGCAGGGGTTCAGTAGTAAGTGACGCAAAGGTTCAGGAATAATTTCAACAAAGTTCCCAGAAGCTCAACAGTAATTTCACAAACTGTCACCTGATTGTGGTTTTCTCAATCACAGTGAAATCCCTTCTTTCTGAGATTGGTAGTGGCAACCAAGCGAGCCATCTTCCTCCAGATGGTGGACTGTTATTAGCCCTGCAGGACTGTTATTGGCTTTAGCATTGGCCAATGACAGTCCACCTCCTCCTGGAATCAGGGTACGTCCCCCCCCAACAGAACTGCACCCAATCTCTTCCCCATCACAAAAGCTGATGATCGCAACTACAGCAAAGTTAGAGAACCAAATAATGTTTCCCATCTTTTACAATGTGTGCGGGCACAGTGCCTCCCCCTCAGTGCAGGTGTGGCGTGGGGAGTTGAGTGCCGGCAAAAGAGGCTTTGTGTGCCACTTGCGGCACCCGTGCCGGGGGTTGCCTACCCCATGCCCTAATCCTTTGATAGCAAGGAAACTTCAACACACTGGATATCATTTGTTCTTGGCCCCTGGGATTGAAAAAAAGCTCTTTAATCATGGGGAACACCAATCTGGAAATATGGCTTCCAGTTGTTATTGATACTAAAAAATGACCGCAAAACCCACAGTAAAGGGAGTGAAAAGAATATGGAAGCTTGAGAAGACAAAGAAAGTTCTATTTTGACAGGGCTGGTTTCTCAGCAGCTCCCTTCTCTGTGCTCAGACTGCTCAGCTGTCAGATAATTGTCAGCACTTATCGTTCCACAGTGGCTCGCCTGCTCGTCAGTCCAGCCTTCAGCCAGCCCCTTCTGGCTATTTAAACTGCCTTGTTCATGCCTTTTGTGCCTTCGCCTTGATTAAACATATGCTGTTCTGGTCCCCCATATGCTCCTCTCTTTTCTACCCCCCCTCTTGCTGCTCTGGTCCCCCATATGCTCCTCCCCCCATGCTGCTCTGGTCCCCCATATGCTCCTTTACTCCTCTACCCCCCATGCTGCTCTGGTCCCCATATGCTCCTCTCCCCCACCATGCTGCTCCAGTCCCCTGTGCTCCTCTGCCTCTCCTCTGCCCCCCCCCGCCCCCGCAGCGCTCACCTCCTCTCCCTGGCTATGATTATGCAGCATCCAGACTCACCCACTTTGACAGGTCTCTCCCATGCCAGCAGGACAAACCCCCCATGGTCCCCCCTATGCTGCTCCTCTATCCCATCCCCCCCCCCCATGCTGCTCTGGTCTCCCATGTGCTCTGATGGTTGACACTGAAGATGCTGCTCTGGTCCCCCATATGCTCATCTCTCCCCCCCATACTACTCTGGTCCCCCATATGCTCCTCCCCCCATGCTGCTCTGGATCCACCTCCTCTCCCTGGCTAGTTATGGAGGGCAGCCACACACAGCTGTAACATAACCTTCCTCTGCACTCATTCTTCTGCTCTTTCTTTCCCCCACTCTCCATCTAGATTCTCTCAGGATGGAGAGCGGAGGAAGGAAAGAGCAGGAGAACGAGTGCCGAGGAAGGTTATGTTACAGCTGTGTGTGGCTGCCCTCCTTCTGGATCGTATAATGAGCTTCTCAGTGTCGACTCCTGAGCATCATAAATATATTCAGGTGTGCTGCATAACTAGCCAGGGAGAGGAGGTGAGCGCTGCGTGGGGGGACAGATGACTGGAGGAAGGAGGCGGTCCGCTGTCAGTGTATCCGGCCCACAGAGCCATCGGCCCACTGGGAAACTCCCGGTAGTCCCGATGGCCAGTACATGTCTGCCCATATATCCAGCAAAGAGATATGCCCTATATAGTCAGCAAAAAGACATGACCCATATATCCAGCAAAGAGACATGCCCCATAAATCCAGTAGGGATGAGCCAAACACCCCCCAGTTTGGTTCGCGAACAGGCAAACAAATTGTTCAAACACGCGAACGCTGTTAAAGTCTATGGGACGTGAACGTGAAAAATCTAAAGTGCTAATTTTAAAGGCTTGTATGCAAGTTATTGCCATAAAAAGTGTTTGGGGGCCAGGGTCCTGCCCCAGGGGACATGTATCAATGCAAAAAAAAGCAGTATATGTACTATATGGCCTGCCTTATATACTCTGCAGAAAAACTGGGCCTTAGGTGTTGGTGGTACCAGAATACTGTAACCCTTCACAGTTACTCTTGTTGTGCACAGGAACAGGCCCTGCTGTGAAATATTAGATCAAAAATTTTAATTACATGCCCCTGTTAACCACATGCTGACCGATACACGCTGATTTACGACATTTGGTGAGGAGAGGCAGGATGGGGAGATAAACAAGGCATTTCCTTGTTCTGCCTAGCAACATGACAGAGGGAGCAGTGATCTCTGTCATGTTGTAGTGAGCCTATCCCCCCTACAGTTTGCATACATCCATGGAACACACTTAACTCCTTGATCGCCCCCTAGTGTTAACCCCTTCCCTGCCAGTGACATTTATACAGTAATTAGTGGCTATTTTTAGCTCTGATCCCTGTATAAATGTCAGTGGTCCCAAAATAGTGTCAAAAGTGTCTGATGTGTCCGCCGCAATGTCGCAGTCATGATAAAAATTGCAGAACTCCGCCATTATTGGTAAAAAAAATTATTATTAATAAAAATGCCGTATTTTTTGGGGATATTTATTATAGAAAAAAGTAAAAAATATTGCTTTATTTTTTCAAAATTGTCGCTCTTTTTTTGTATATAGTGCAAAAAATAAAAACCACAGAGGTGATCAAATATCACCAAAATTTGTGGGGAAAAAATTGACGTCAATTTTGTTTGGGTACAGTGTCGCACAACCGTGGAATTGTCAGCTAAAGTGACACAATGACGAATCGCAAAAAAATGCTCTGGTTGGGAATGGGGTAAATCCTTCCGGGCTGAAGTGGGTAAACAGGGGCAGAAAATTGGGCCTTGGGTGGTGGTGGTGGTGCTCTAAACCAAAAATATTGTTGGAAGCTAGCATCATCAAGATTGAGGAGGAATGGGATAGTCCGCATAGACAGTCTTTAAGGGATCCCAGATCCATAGCAAATTCAATCAGTTACATCAGCATCAGGTGCTTGATAGCTGCTGATCCAAGACTGATTCATTTTTATGAATGTGAGCCTATCAACGGAGTCTGTGGACATGCGCACTCTTTGATCTGTTACAAACCCTCCAGCAGCACTGAATGTGTGTTCAGAAAGCACGCTGGATGCAGGACAGGCCAGTAGCTCAACTGCATATTGAGCAAGTTCTGGCCAGTGGACCATCCTCAAGACCCAGTAACCCAGTGGATGCTCTGTTGGAAAGGTCTCAAATGCCGCATACACACGGTCGGAATTCTCATCGGAAAAAGCTCTGATGGTTTTCCCATCGGAATTCCGACGGAATTTTGCTCAAACTGTCTTGCCTACACACGGTCACACCAAATTCCGACGGTCAATAACACCACGCCTTAAAAAACTTTCGACAGCACTATAAAAGGGAAGTTTAATGCTTCTGAGCAAGCGTCGAATTGTTTCCGAGCATGCATCGGAATTTTGCGCGTCGGAATTGCATACACACGATCGGAAAATCCGATAGAAAGGTTTTCCGTCGGAAAAATTAAGAACAGGTTCTCAATCCAAAGTCCGTCGGAAATTCAGACAGAAAAAGACTGATGGGCATACACACGGTCGGAAAATCTGATGAAAAGCTCCCATCGGACTGTTTCCATCGGAAATACCGACCGTGTGTACGTGGCATAAGTCTGTTCTTGCCCCTAGATATTCCTGCACCATATAATGCAGATGATGGCGATGGTTGCTTGAACCGATCAGACCTTGGCGCTGAGGACTGAAAAATTGTTTAAAGGCATCGTCAGCCGGCCACCTTCTCCACCGCTCTTCCTCTGACTAAACAAAAACCTCAGCAACACGTTATCCAGCACCAGGAAACGGTAACCTTCCAGGGTCTGGAAATGCGTTACACAAACCTTTCTTCAAGGCCTCCTGAAGATGTTTCATCCTCTGCTCTCTCTGCTCCCTCTGCAAAGGCAGGGTGAGTTCTGCAACTTTACCCTTGTAACGTGGATTAAGAAGGGTTGCCAGCCAGTAATGATCCCTCTCCTTGATACCACGAATCTTAGGGTCCTTTCGCAGGCTTTTCAGAATCAGGGAGGCCATGCAGCGTAAGTTTGCAGAGGTATTAGATTCTGAGTCCTCTGGGTCACTAAGGATCACATTATCCATAACTACCTCCTCCCAACCAAGTACAACTCCTTGGGTTTCGGGGGACTGATAACCATCCCTTGAAGACTGTTGCTTAGTGTTATCCTCTACATCCATGCTGACACAATCCTCCTCCTCTTCTTCCTGTGTGTTTGGCGTGTCTGCAGGAATGCTATCTTGATAAAGGATGCCTTGAGAGGAAAGGAAATCCTCCTCTTCCTCCCGCTGTTCTGCCTCAAGTGCCCTGTCCATGATTCCATGAAGTGTGTGCTCAAGCAGGAAGACTAGAGGGACAGTGTCACTGAAGCATGCATTGTCGCTGCCACATGCCGGTAGAGAGGCTGAAAGGCCTTCTGTGAAAAGAAATGGCATTTTGGAAGCTGCAACTGAGATACAGCACATTCCACAAATTCAAGAAAGGGGGCAGAGTCTACTAGCTGGAAGGGCAACAGTTGCAGTGCTAGCAATTTAGCCAAGCTAGCATTTAGACGCTGAGCATGTGGATGGCTGGGACCAAATTTCTTTTTACCGTTCAGAAACTGGGGTAGAGAAATTTGCCTGCTAAAATGAATTGGTGGTGTACTGCTAGCAGATTGGCTGCAAGAACACCAATTGCTATACCTTCATTCCTCTCAGTGCAGGTTTTTGAGAGGACTGGAGGTATAGTAGGGTTGGAGATCCCAGATGAGGAGCAAGAAGTCCGCCTTTTTCTTTGATGTGGGTCTTTCAAGTGCTGTTGCCAACAGACTGCATGGTAGGTCATCATATGTCTGGTCAAGCATGTGGTGCCCAAGCGGATGCTGTTCTGGCCACGCTTGATCTGCTTCAGACATAGGTTGCAAACAGCAATGATGCGATCTGCTGCACACGGGTCGAAAAAGGCCCACCCCAAGGAACTTTAAAAAGTCAGCAGTGAGTCAGCAGTGCCCTGCACCGGCTGAGCTCTGCGGTGTGAGGCAATAGGGTGGCTGCCCTTAAGCTGCCCCCTAGAGGACATCGTGCCTCATTGGAGTTGTGCCTTCTCCTCCTCCCTTGCCTCTTCTCTTCTCTCAGGAACCTGAATACAGTCAGTGACCTCATCATCCCCTCGTCACTGGAGCAAACTTGGCAGTATGCGGCAGCTGGGGCAACATGACTGCCAGTTTCTTGTCCTTCTTGGGCACCCCCTCTCTCTAGGCTCACATTACTCCCTTCCTCAACCTGGGAACCAACATCGGAGGCTTCAAATCGCTGTGCATCCTCCAGCAGCATGTACCCGACACTGTGGTCGAATAATTCTGGGGACTCCTCTGTGCATGATGGTAGTGTTATGGAAGTAGTGACTGTGGACAAGAAGTCGGTGGAATAGGCCGCTTTGGCAGCTGCGTTGGAAGGTAAACTACTCTGAGCCTGGGTGACAGAGGATGAGGAGGATGAGAACGGCTTCATTATCCACTCCACCAACTCTTCTGCATGCTGTGGCTCAATAACACAGCCAGCAGCAGCAAAAAAGGACAAGCGTGCCCCACGGCTACCTGCAGAGGATGCACCATGTTCACGACCACTACTGTTGACTGTGGACACAGAGGCTGCTTGCCCTCTTTTAGTGGCCTGTGAGCATCTGCCTCTCCTTGGTGGCCTTCCAGACATGATGTATTTTTTGTTTTGCAACACCACACTACACTGTATTATATACTGTCTACACCGCCTGAAGTGTATTAGAAACTATTCACCACCAAATGCACTGTATATATAGGCTGCAGAGTATATATATATATATATTTATATATATATATATATATATATATATATATATATATATATATATATATATATATATATATATACACTACACTGTATATATATATTTATATATATATATCTTATATATATATATATATATATAATATATATATATATATAGTTTTTATATATATATATATATATATATATATCTCAGTGCATTATGGGGGCGTTCCGCAGTGCTCAAATTTCCTGTGAACGCCCCATATGTTCGGTTTGTTCTAGAACAAACGAACAGCGGTTGTTCGAGTCTTGACTCGAACCAGGGGCTCATCCCTAATATCCAGCAAGGAGACATCCATATGTTTAGCAACGAGACACCCCCCCATATATTTAGCAAAGAGACATCCCCCATATTTCCAGCAAAGCAACATCCCCATATATCCAGCTAACAGACAGCCCAATCCAGTTAAGAGACCGTCCAATCCAGTCCAATGGAGAGAATTATTGTTCTATATGCAGACCACCGCTCCTCCTGTCCTGCTTATTTCTGCTGCACCCCTCCCGGGCTCTCCACATCACCCATACGCTTTGCCTGCTCATGCCCTCTGCTGCCCTCCCTGTGCTCTCTGCCACCCCCCATGCTCTCTGCCACCCTCCCTGTGCTCTCCGCTATCCCCCATGCTCTCTGCCACCCTCCCTGTGCTCTCTGCCACCCCCCCATGCTCTCTGCTGCCCTCCCTGAGCTCTCCACCTCCCCCCATGCTCTCTGCTGCCCTCCCTGTGCTCTCCACCTCCCCACGTGCTCTCTGCTGCCCTCCCTGGGCTCTCCATCTCCCCCCATGCTCCCCCCATGCTCTCCACCACCCTCCCTGTACTCTCCACCTCCCCCAATGCTCTCCGCCACCCTCCCTGTGCTCTCCACCTCCCCCATGCTCTCTGCTGCCCCCCTATGCTCTCCACCTCCCCCATGCTCTCTGCTGCCCCCCTATGCTCTCCACTCCCCCTCCATGCTCTCCGCTGCCCCTTGTGCTCTCCCTCTCTTCCTCCCTGTGCTCTCGCCCCACCCCATGTTTTCAAGGTTCTTCCCTGTGCTCTCCACCTCCCCCCCATGCTCTCCGCTGCCCCTTGTGCTCTTCTCTTCCTCCCTGTGCTCTCCATCCCCCCATGCTCTTTCCTGGTCCCACCTCACCCCCCCAAACCTCTGCACCTCTGCTGGGTCCCCCCTCCCCTCTCTCAGGGGATCTGTCAGGGTGTAGAGTGGGGAAGGGGCCGGTTATCATGTCATGGGCTGCTCAATCCAAGATGCCCGGGCCTATTTTTTGTCCCAGTCCGGGCCTGGTGAGGCCCCAGTGGGCATGAGGCCTTAGGCGACTGCCTAATTTGTAAAGTAAAGTAAAGAGCCGCCTATGTACACTGATATTCCTAGAGTAGGCAGTCAATCAAACTTACTACATAGTAACTGGGTCCTGGAGTCCATACTGCATCGCTGTTGGAGATGGACAAGGCACGTACAGCAGAAGATCCAAATGCTCCCCTTTTTGAACACTCCAAGCTTGCTCTCTTCAGACTCTCACTTGCAATTCCATAACTAAACATTTCGTAAGAGCCTGGCCCTGAAAAAAATAATATTTCTTTCTGGCATTAGTATTAACATCAATATTACTGTTTCTGCAGCAACATTAGGTAACCTATCATGAGAGTAATACATGCTGTGGTGCATAGAAATGAATATGTCACATTTCAATAAAGTTAAAAAAAGTAAGCAATGCTCTAAGCTTTACAAGCGCAAGGCACCATAATCCAGAATGCCAGCCACAACAGACACTTTGTGCATTGTAAAATGCAGTGTTTAAGCTTGCACAAAGTATGAACAAGTCCTAAGGCCATTTGTCAGTGGGCTTTCACTTGCTTTAAGCAGGTTTTGCATTCTCATACAAGTCAATAGGAATGCAAAACCTGTTAGAAGCAGGTCAAATGCAGATCTAGAAGGGTCAATTGCAGGTCAAATACACCTATAAATGAATTTCAAATGATCTTAGAAGCATCTTAAATAGATGATATCAACACCACCCCTAAGCTCAATGATACAGGCCTTAAGAGTGCTGTTTTTAAGGTCTCACTTATAGGCTATGTACTTCTTCCATATCACAAAAGCCAAAGTATCAGTATTATTGCTGTTCAGCTAGCATCTTCTGAAGGGGGCAGCAATGACAATACATGTATAATGCGAAATTGTATACTTACCTGATGGTAATTTTCATTTCCACGCACCTTATCATGGCAGAATATATGTATTTGTGTAGGCTCCGCCCCCTGCTCAATCACAGGACCGGTTTTACTATATAAATAAGTAATTTTCCATAAAGCAGCATTCTCGTAACTATACTCCATGCAAAGCCCTTGGGAGGGACTTATATTCTGTCATGCTTAGGCGTCAAGAAAGGAAAATTACCGTCAGGTAAGTATACAATTTTCTCTTTTCCTGACACAAGCATGATAGCATAAACATATGAGATGTAGCACACAACAGACAAGGAAGGGTAATGCTGAAGTGTTTTATTTAATCATTACATCTGTCCAACACTGAAAGACCAAATTGTACTGTAGTTAACGTGGCCAGACCCACTTTATAATGGTCTATAAATGTGCTGAATATAGACAAGGTCATGGCTCTACATATCAACTCTGGAGATACTCCTCTAAATTCTGCCCAGGAGGCCACCCTACTTCTAGTAGAGTAGTCCCTCAGATCCCTAGGAAGTTCCAATTTTTTTTTATGGTACTGTTTGCCGCCCCCCAAAGAAAATTACCACCATTCCCACTGGCCACAAAGCCAACGTCTTGGAAGACGCGGCAAGCCCTTTTCTAATCCCGCCCAGGATAACAAACAGATCTTCCGTCTTTCTAAAGGATTATGTCATCTCTATGGATAGTTTCAGGCTGACATCCAACTCATGAGGCACCATGGATGATTCACCTTGCAAAGTTGGAAGGACAATGTCTTTTTATTAATATAGAATGGTGTGTTAACTTTAGGATGATGAGGCGGGAGAGTCCTCAAAACTTCCCTATCTGGAAAGTGGCAACTTCCTTATCTGTGCTCAGTAAAATATATAGAATCATAAAAAATTGTCTACAATATCTACCATATAATCAACAATATCTGCTATAACAAATCCTGGATTTTGGAACGCAAACCGCTGATTGCACAGCGTTTTATATGCTTCTCATGAAAGACTAACATGTGAGTGGGTATTATCTTATAATAAAACCTTTTTAAAAGATCTCACGCCATGTATGCTCTATTTCTTACCCTATGAGTATGTCTAACTATTGGGGATGTGTGGAAGAGGAAAAATACACATCCATGAAAGATATATTTCACTAGTACAGGCAGTGGCGGCTGGTGCTCAAAATCTTTGGAGGGGGGCAACCTGAAAAATTAAACTGTCAGTAATGTAGGGCTGTAAATAGCCATTTATCAGGTCATTATGTATCATTACTGCTAGGTAAAACGGTGCCAGTCAATTGCAGCCTCACTGTCCCAATTATGAGGGGTTCCCACCAGGCACGTACTGGCTATTGGGACTACCAGGAGTTTCCCGGTGGGCCGATGGCTCAGTGGGCCGGATACACTGACAGCGGACCGCCACCTCCCTCCAGTCCTCTGTCCCCCCCCCCCCCAGCGCAGCGCTCACCTCCTCTCCCTGGCTAGTTATGCAGCACGCCTGAATACATTTATGATGCTCAGGAGTATGATGCTCAGCAGCTCATTATATGATCCAGAAGGAGGGCGGCCACACACAGCTGTAACATAACCTTCCTTAGCACCCGTTCTGCTCTATCCTTCCCCCGCTCTCCATCCTGTATGCTGCCACAGAGAATCTAGTTGGAGAGTGGAGGAAGGAAGGAGCAGGAGAATGAGTGCCGAGGAAGGTTATGTTACAGCTGTGTGTGGCTTCCCTCCTTCCGGGTCGTATAATGAGCTTCTTAGTGTCAACTTCTAAGCATCATGTCTGTATTCAGGCGTGCTGCATAACTAGCCAGGGAAAGGAGGTGAGCACTGCAGGCGGGGGGAGGGGCAGAGGAGCACATGGGACTGGAGCAGCATGGTGGGGGAGAGGAGCATATGGGGGACCAGAGCAGCATGGGGGTAGGAGCATATGGGGGACCAGAGCAGCATGGGGGGAGAGGAGCATATGGAGGACCAGAGCAGCATGGAGGGCATATGGGGGACCAGAGCAGCATGGGGGAGGAGCATATGGGGGAACCAGAGCAGCATGGGGGGAGGAGCATATGGGGGACCAGAGCAGCATGGGGGGGGGGGGAGAGGACCATAAGGGGGACCAGAGCAGCATGGTGGGGAGGAGCCTATGGGGGACCAGAACAGCAAGAGGGGGGTAGAAAAGAGAGGAGCATATGGGGGACCAGAACAGCAGAACAGAGCATATGGGGGACCAGAACAGCATGGGGGAGATGAGCATATGGGGGACCAGAGCAGCATGGGGGGAGGAGATGAGGGAATATGGGGGACCAGAGCAGCATGGGGGGGGAGAGACCTATCAAAGTGGGCCAGTCTGGATGAAGTCAAGGGCCAAATTTTTGTCCCAGTCCAGCCCTGTTCGGGGGACCAGAGCAGCATGGGGAGGAGCATATGGGGGACCAGAGCAACATGGGGGAGGAGCATGTGGGGGACCAAAGCAGCATGGGGGAGCATATGGGGGACCAGAGCAGCATGGGGGAGATATGAGCATATGGGGAACCAGAGCAGCATGGGGGGGGGAATAGAGGAGGGGGAGATGAGCATATGGGGGACCAGAGGAGCATGCGGGGGCCAGCGGAACACATGGGGGGACCAGAGCAGCATGGGGGGACCATTGGAGCACATGGGGACCCGAGCAGCATGGGGGGAATAGAGGAGCAGGCGGGGGACCAGAGGAGCACATGAGGGACCAGAGGAGCATGCGGGGAACCAGAGCAGAATGGGGGGGAACAGAGGAGCATGCGGGGGACCAGAGGAGCATGCGAGGCACCAGCAGAGCACATGGGGGACCAGAGCAGCATGGGGGGGAATAGAGGAGCAGCATGAGGGGACCAGAGGAGCACAGGGGGAACAGAGGAGCATTGGGGGGACCAGAAGGAGCATGGGGGGGGGGACAGACAGCTGACTTAACAGCTATGGCCTGGGTTTCTCACTTTCCTGCCTAATCTTGTCCCATTAGGGGGGGCGCCAAACTGATTCTTTGCCCCGGGTTAAATAATGTCTAGCTTCCCCACTGGTACTGCCTATGAGAGAAATAATGTAGAACGGCTAATGGCTAGTGGGGGGGCTTGGGTGGCAGGCCAGGGGGGGCGGGTTTGTCCGGCCAGCATGGGAAAGACCTGTCAAAGTGGGCCAGTCTATATAAAGTCCAGGGCCAAATGTTTGTCCCAGTCCAGCCCTGGTTGCCACCATCCCTGTACTGTGTTCCCAGGTTTGTACACCTGCTGTGCCCATTATGAGGGGTTCCTACCTTCCCTGTGCCGAGTTCCCAGGTCTGTAACCCGCTGTGCCCATTAGGATGGGTTCTCACCTTCCATGTGCCGAGTTCCCAGGTCTGTACACCTGCTGTGCCCATTATGAGGGTTCCAACCATCCCTGTGCTGAGTTCCCAGGTCTATACACCCGCAGTGCCCATTATGAGGGTTTCTCACCATCCCTGTGCTGAGTTCTTCTTTACAAGTGTGGTCTCAGATCTGGGAATTCCTCTCTATGGGTCCAATCACTGACTATCTGCCTGACACCCTTTCCATCCCACATCACTTTTTATCTCTTCCAAACTTTTCAGCAGCTCAGTACATTCCCTGCACTCATTTAAGGTGGCCATAGAATAGATGATTCCTTTTTAATTTTATTCCTACTACGGCCACCTTAAATGAGTGCAGAGAATGTACTGAGCTGCTGAACAGTTTGTAAGAGATAAAAAGTAATCTGGGATGGAAAGGGTGTCAACAGTGATTGGAATGGTAGACGTATTTCTGGTAAAAAAATATCACAATAAGCGTTTATTGATTGGTTTGAGCAAAAGTTATAGCATCTACAAAATAGGGGATAGTTTTATGGCATTTTTATTGATAATTATTTTTTACTAGTAATGGAGGCGCTCAGTGATTTTTATTGTGACTGCGACATTATGGCGGACACATCGGCCAATTTTGACACATTTTTGGGACCACTGGCATTAATACAGCGATCAATGCTATAAAATTGCATTGATTACTGTAAAAATGTCACTGGCAGTGAAGGGGTTAACCACTAGGGGGCGGGGGAGGGGTTAAGTGTGTCCTGGTGAGTAATTCTAACTGTGGGGGGCTAACAGTGACACGACACTGTTCGCTGCTCCCTATGACAGGGAGCGGATGATCAGTGTCCTGTCACTAGGCAGAACTGGAAGATGCTGTGTTTACAGTTCTTCGGCTCTGTGACACAATCGCGGGCACCCGGTGGACATTGAGTCCGCAGGTCCCGTGGGCACGGTCATGGAGCTCACGGCAATCGGGCGTGCGCACGGCGGGAAAAACAAAGTAACGTTCGGGTACGTTACTTTGCCCAGCCATGCCATTCTGCCGACGAATATCTACAGGAGCCAGTCGGCAAGCAGTTAAAGGGCCACGTACAGGTACGTTAATCTGCCTGTACGTGCCCTTCTGCCGCAGTATATCTGCGTGAGGCAGTCGGGAAGCGGTTAAAGAAGAGAATTGTGCGCTGCATTTGGAGATTTCATAATTTGCCACGTCACCAATGTTAAGTCTCCATTGCAAACGCTAGTTTACAAGACTGACAGCTTCTACTTACGAGCATGCGTGTTTGTACTTTGAAATTTTGTCCAACGGACTTGTGTACACACGATCGGAAAATCCGACAACACACATTTGTTGGCGGGAAAATTTGAAGACATGCTAGCCAACATTTGTTGGCAGAAAGTCCGACAACAATTGTCCGATGGAGCATACACATGGTTGGATTTTCTGCCAACAGCCTGACATCCAACATTTCCCGTCGGAAAATCCGATCGCGTGTACAGGGCTTGAGTGTTTTCATGCGTAAGACCATTTCCAAGGAAATTTAATACGTGTTATTCTGATCGTGACATGTGCTTCAGCAATGGTAGCAAACTTTTCCCAGACTCTGAAAAAGGTATGATTTGTCGTAGGAGCTCTTGCCTTGCCTAAAGTTTCAATTACTGCTAATGAGCATTCAGCTTCCTTTCCTCTCAGCTTGACTGGGTTTACATGTAACTCCTGCCCCTGCTGGAGCAGATCTGATATTAAGCAGAATTGGAGGCTCCACTGCCAGAGATTGTAGCAATGGGAACCAAGGCCACAGAGAAATGATTGCTATTACCAGCCCTGGATGCTTGTGAATCCAGTTGAGCAGTCTAAAGATCAGCGGTATTGGCGGGTATGCATATACTAGTTTGCAAACCCAACTGGAGCTTCCACTGCTTCTGCTTCTACCCTTCACCCTGGCAAAAAATGAGTTTGCATTTTGTGTTGGTTGGAGTTGCCATCAAATCCAGATCTGGATATCCCCACTAGTTGCAGATCCAGTGAAAAACTGACTGGTTCAGGGACCATCCGTTGTTGTCCAAAGACCTGCGACTCAAAGTATCTGCTAGGAAATTCTGAGAGGCTAGAAAATAAGCAGATGACAGGTGTGCCAGATTCTGCTGAGCCCATGTCTTTATGGGTGAGACCTCTGCCAAGAGTACTCGGCTCCACATTCCACCTTGGCAATGCACGTATGCAATCTCTGTCTTGTTGTCCATGTGAAGGACCACATTGGCTCACATTGGCTTCCCGAACGTGCCCCTGAAATGCCCTCAAGGCCCAAAAGGCTGCTCTCAATTTGATCGCACTGGAAACTTTGTTTTGTCTGTTCTTCCATCGACCCTGGACTAAAAGGACATTGAGGTAATTACCCCACCCTAATGTGGACCAATCCAATACTGTTTGCCAATATTGGGTCCAGATTTATTGGTGACAGTTGAATAGATTTCATGGTTCCCTCCACCAATCGAGGGATCGATTCTTTGTCGGAGTCATCCTGATCCTCTGACGAGTAGAAAGGCTCTTCCATTGTCTGAAGAACTCCATCTGTAAGGTTCTCATCCACCAGTGGGCCCACTTTAAAATTGAATTAGTGGACAACAAAGTTCCCAACAGTTTGCGACACTGGGAGTCTGGAAGGTAAGAATTCTTGCTTTAAACAGTTCCATAACTGGCTGAGCAGTAAAAAAAGAATTCTGCCTTATGGGAAATGACTTATTTATATAGTATAACCGGTCCTGTAATTGGGCAGGGGGCGGAGCTTATACCCATACATATATGCTGTCATGCCTGTGTCAGGAAATAAGACTTTTGATGCTTTGTAGAAAAAACTAAGCTAGATATGGTCCATTTTACCATGCTGTGTTTCATTTATGTTATAGTGCATGCCACTACTAAGAAAATACATGTAGTACCCTTATGATATGTACATAATACATAATAAAGACATTTTAATATATGATCAATATGCACAAAAAGCATAAAACATGCTGTAGCACATAATGTATTTTAAGTAGAGATTTGGTAATGGGCCCCAGTCCTGTTCCCAGTTTAATTGCTTACCTGGTGTTTTCTGCAATCTTGAGTCTTGTATAAAGCGCACTGCCCTATAACCAAATGGTATTTGTGCCATGCTTGATGTTTTCTTCAAAGTCTCAAATGCTGTACGCTGTTCATTATAGGCACCTGGGGCTGGGGTGATTGATTTCACAGGCAGAAATCGCTAGTGTGGCACACAAGAAAATAAAATAAAATATTCTGAAATAACTGACAGCTGCAAAGGCAGTAAAAATGTTTAGTGACTTCAATGCATTTGAGCTTATTCGACAACTGTAGAACACTCTTAAAGCAAATCTGTGCCAAGACTATAGAAAACACTTCCCCAGTGTTAGTGAGTGTACATGCGGATAACATTACACAGGTCCAGATTATTTTCTGTGGGATCTCTACACAGTCCCCCATGTGCTCTGCATGCTCCTCTGGGCCCTCCGTGTTCTCCTCCTCCCCCCCCCCTTGCTGCTCTGGTTCCGCATGTGCTCCGCTGGTCCCCCATGCTGCTCTGGTCCCCCCCATGTGTTCCGCTGGCCCCTGCATGCTCATCTCCCCCATCATGCTGCTCTGGTCCCCCATATGCTCATCTCCCCCCCCATGCTGTTCTGGTCCCCCATATGCTCATCTCCCCCCTATGCTGCTCTGGTCCCCCATATGCTCATATCCCCCCCATGCTGTTCTGGTCCCCCATATGCTCCTCTCTTTTCTACCCCCCTCTTGCTGCTCTGGTCCCCCATATGCTCATCTCTCCCCCCCATGCTGCTTTGGTCTCCCATATGCTCATCTCTCCCCCCCCATGCTGCTCTGGTCCCCCATATGCTCATCTCTCCCCCCCCCCCCCATGCTGCTTTGGTCTCCCATATGCTCATCTCTCCCCCCCCCCCATGCTGCTCTGGTCCCCCATATGCTCCTCTCCCCCATGCTGCTCTGGTTCCCCCATATGCTCCTCCCCCCATTCTGCTCTGATCCCCCATATGCCCCATATGCTCCTCTCCCCCCATGATGCTCTGGTCCCCCATATGCTCCTCCCCCCATGCTGCTCTGGTCCCCCATATGCTCCTCTCCCCCATGCTGCTCTGGTCCCCCATATGCTCCTCTCCCCCACCATGCTGCTCCACTACCCTGTGCTCCTCTGTCCCCCCCCCCCCCCGCAGCGCTCACCCCCTCTCCCTGGCTAGTTATGTAGTTATGCAGCACGCCTGAATACAGACATGATGCTTAGGAGTTGACACCGAGAAGCTCATTATACGATCCGGAAGGAGGGCAGCCGCACACAGCTGTAACATAACCTTCCTCGACACTCATTCTACTGCTCTTTCCTTCCCCCACTCTCCAACTAGATTCTCCGCGGCAGCAGACAGGATGGAGAGCGGGGGAAGGAAATAGCAGGAGAACAAGTGCCGAGGAAGGTTATGTTAGAGCTGTGTGTAGCCGCCCTCCTTCTGGATCATATAATGAGCTTCTCAGCGTCGACTCCTGAGCATCATAAATGTATTCAGGTGTGCTGCATAACTAGCCAGGGAGAGGAGGTGAGCGCTGCGCGGGGGGGGGGCCAGAGGACTGGAGGGAGGTGGCGGTCCGCTGTCAGTGTATCCGGCCCACTGAGCCATCGGCCCACCGGGAAACTCCCGGTAGTCCCGATGGCCAGTACATGCCTGTTGCCAGTACTAATCAACTTGCTCTTGTGACAGCATCTGTATATTTTACACAGGCTGTCATGGAGTTTGCAGGAGATTAGAAAATTTTAAGTGACATAATTAATAAAACTAACCCGGAAAATAGCTTAGTATGAGCTCAAGAAAGACTCTTGGTGACAACAATGGCAGAATATATCTGCTATACATAAAATACAAAAAAAGTGAAGTTTGCAAGTGAATTACCTTAATTACTATATTTAGATTAGTGTCTTTAAATTAAATTCTGCATCGCTGCTGCCACCCCCACACAGTTCAATGTACATGTTAATTGTATTAAAAATACATATACATTTTTATTTTTATCTAGGAGCCATAGCAACAACATTTTGCAAGTCTGTGTTTTGTTGCCTTTAAATCGTATCTTATTCAGTGCTTGAATATTGATGATATAAAGCAAGGGAAAAAAAGTACTCATTATACCATTAAACTCATTATATAATTAAGGTGTACAGAACAAAGTTACACCATATTACTAATCATCATTTTTATACCCAAGACCCTGCATTCACTATATCTGGTCTCCATAGTACACAGAACATGGAAATGCAATCATTTTAGTAAATATAAACTGCTAAGTACCCTTTCTCATCAGAGGTCTATAGCAGTCTTGTGACTTCTATCAGTGCCTGGTTAAAGCTTGTAGGAGGAGTTTTCATACTGCACTGAGCTGTCCTATCAGGATGCAGGACCCCTGACCCTCTGTCTGGACAGTGATGATTAGCCCTGTGCTGATCAAACGCACTCTCCCAAAAAAAAAAAAAAAATCTCTAGCAATACACACCAAACTGAGCATGTGTAGCCTGACTCCAGTAACTCTATCTTATCCCGACATGTTATGGGGACAATGCAAGAAGTTGAGGATCTGTGCATTCAGGATCAAACAGTCATTTTACACAATGAGGAGGATTCACCCCTTAGGTCCCAGAGTAAGTATAACAAGAATGCTTCACTGCATAGGACTGATTTTACTGTTGTGGGTTTAGTAACACTTTAACATAACGGGGACGATGCACTCACAACTACTGGAAGTGTTTACAATTGCTTTTAAGATTTTCCAGCAGATTTCACCTCTTTAATTACATTGAAAAGTGGCTATAAATCTGCCAGGTTCAGCCATATCACTGGTAAATCTCTCAAAAAGACATCTGATTGTCTATAGACAGGTTTAGTTTCACATTATGTTATTGTAAGCACTGTTGGTGTTGCTTTGAAAGCTTTGGTGTTCCAAATATCATATTGCACAGATTAAGAAGAGACTCCAGCAATGACACAAAAGTCACTATAGTAAACAACAGTTATTGTTGGCAGTACTCCTGTCCAAAATTAAAAATGCCAAGCAACTTTTTTTTCACTATTTATTAACTACATTTTAAGACAAAAACCTGAAAAATTACAAAACCGGTGTTCATGACTCCACTTTTGGTCATTTCCTACCTGTGCCAAAGACAGAAATGGAGGTCGAGAATTATCAGCAGATTTGGTCAGCCTGTTTGCTACATCAAATTCCCGTCCAATCTCATATTTTCCTGGTCCTGGAACACCCTAATAAGAAAAAATAAATAGAGACACATAAAAAAATAAAATAGGCAGAACAATTCTAAAAGTTCATATATATACACTGAGCAGAATTATAAACGCAACACTTTTGTGTTTGCCCTTATTTATCATGAACTGAACTTAAAGATCTACGCCTTTTTCTATGTACACAAAAGGCCGATTTCTCTCAATAATTGTTCACAAATCTGTCTAAATCTGTGTTAGTGAGCACTTCTCCTTTGCCGATATAATCCATCCACCTCACAGGTTTGACATATCAAGATGTTGATTAGACAGCATGATTATTGCACAGGTGTGCCTTAGGCTGGCCACAATAAAAGGCCACTCTAAAATGTGCAGTTTTACTGTATTGGGGGGTTCGGGAGGGTCCGAAAACCAGTCAGTATCTGATGTGACCACCATTTGCCTCACACAGTGCAGCACATCTCCTTGGCATAGAGTCGATCAAGTTGTTGATTGTGGCCTGTGGAATGATGGTCCATTCCTCTTCAATGACTGTGAGAGCAGTCCTCCGGGACTGTGACATCATAAGGGGGAGGGGTCACCATGTGACATGAGCCGGTGACCCCGCCCCTTGTCCCTATATAACTGGCCGCGCAACACGTCTCGGCCATTAAAAGCAGAGACAGCATTGTGTCAACATCAGATGAAGAAAGAAGAAGAAGAAGCAGAAGGTGGCGGCGACGGCGTCAGAAGACCGGGCCAACGCTAGTAAAAGAGCGGCAAGAAGAAAGCGGAGGCCCGGCAAGAAGAACAGAAGAGCGAAACAAGACCCCCGAAGTCACAACAAGACCCCCAGACGGTGTCGGCGACGAAGGAGAAAGCCGGGCTCCTCTGCTAGTAAAAGAGCTAGCAGAAGATAGCGGAGGAGTCCGGCAAGAAGACCCCCCAAGACGGAAGAAGACCCCGGAGCTGTGTATTTTTAAAAACTTGTGTTGTGTTTTTTATTTACACTTTTTTCACCAGGTGAATGGGTAGGAGTACATCGTACCCCATACTCATTCACATAGGGTGGGGGGCCTCCTTATTAAAGGGGGCTCACGGATTCTGATAAGCCCCCCGCCCACAGACCCCGACAACCAACGGCCAGGGTTGTCGGGAAGAGTCCCTTGTCCTCATCAACATGGGGACAAGGTGCTTTGGGGTGGGGGGCCGCAGGGCCCCCTTTCCCCATGGCATCCCCTATGTTGAGGGCACACGGCCTGGTACGGCTCAGGAGGGGGGCGCTTGCTCGTCCCCTCCCCCTTTCCTGACGACCGGGCTGCGTGCTCGAAAAAGGGTCTGATATGGATCTGGGGGGGACCCCCACGCCGTTTTTTCGGCGTAGGGATTCCCCTTTAAATCCATACCAGGTGACGGGGCTAGCAAGGTTCAATTCGATTGAGGCGGCAGCATTGACTTTCTTCGCTAGTCCCGTCTACCTGGAGTCACGTTCTAAATGAACGGACTTTACTCCGTGTAAAAGTCCGGGCGTGTGTGGGCACATTCGGAAAGTCCGGCGGATTGTCCTCCGGACTAAGTCCGCCGGATAGTCCGTCCGAAAAGTCAGATCGTGTGTACGTGGCATTAGACAGACTGCGGGATGCTCAAACTTTTTCCAAGTTGGATCTCAGAAAGGGCATAAAATCTAATTAGGATCCGTGAAGGTGATGAGTTGAAGACTGCCTTCCACACCACAAATGAACATTACAAGTACTTTGAGATGGCTTTTAGGTTATGCAACACCCTGGTAGTCCTGAAAAAAATGAATCAACAAGGTCTTCCATAACCTCTTGAAACTTGTTTTAGTATACCTAGATTACATTTTGGTTCTTTTCCCAGACTTAAACACCCATTGTCTTCATGTGAAAATGGTTCTACAGTGGCTTTCTTTGCCAACTGTGAGAAACGCCTTTTTCTACAAACACAGGTTTACTTGGCTACATTGTCATGGATCAAGGTCTTCTTATGAATCCAGCCAAACTATGGGCTATATCCAACTGGCCCTACCTTGCTAGTGCCTATTATTATTATTATTATAATACACAATTTATATAGTGCCAACAGTTTACGTAGCGCTTTACAATGTAGAGGGGGGACAGCACAATTACAGTACACTTCAATACAGAAGGGACAGGAGGGCCCTGCTCATAGAGCTTACATTCTAAAGGGAGGTGGTGGTACAAAAAGGTAATAGATGCAGGGAATGATTTGATGGGGGTGGCTCAGGGACTGTTGTTAGGTGGGTGTGGGATAGGCTTTCCTGAATAAGTGAGTTTTCAGGGCTCTCCTAAAGGTGAACAGGTTAGGGGCTGATCGGATATACTGGGGCAGGGAGTTCCAGAGAATGGGAGAGGCTCTGGAGAAGTCCTGAAGGCGAGCATGAAAGGAGGTAACAAGGGAGAGGAGGTCCTGGGAGGAGCGGAGAGGATGATTTGGGCGATATCTGCAGATGAGGTTGGTGATGTATCTGGGGGCAATGCTGTGGATGGCCTTGTATGTTGTGGTTATCATTTAGAATTTTATACAGTGGGGTAGGGGAAGCCAGTAATGGGATAGGCTGAGAGGGGCAGTGGTCACGAATCGGGTAGTGAGGTGTATTAGTCTAGCAACAGCATTCATAATAGACTGAAGGGGGGATAGCCTGCATAAGGGTAGGCCATTAAGGAGAGAGTTGCAGTAGTCAAGGCGGGAAATAAGGAGTGAATAAGTTGCTTTGTGGTGTCATTAGTCAGGAAGGGTCGAATTCTGGAGATGTCGCAGAGGTTAATTTATCTCCGATATCCAAAGGAACATTAATTAAAAAGTTCCCCTGAAGCCATTAATGTATTTTTATAGACTCAATGCTACCTTTTTGTCAAATTCCACTTTCCGAAGCCCTTATATCATCAACCCTTTTCCTTGAAAGTTGATGCTTTCTTGGTTGGGGTAGGAGCCTTTCTACTTCAAACCCTCATGAGAAAGGCAAAAAGTTTTCAAATGCAGAGAGGGACTACACCATTAGGGATTGGGAGCCCTTGACTAATAAACTTGCCCTGCAAAAATGTTGAAATCTTTTGGAGGGTTCCTCATATATACATATATGGAAATCACAAGAACCTTCAATATATGCAATCTGTTTGACAAGTGAATCCTTGACAAGTTCTGTGGGCACTGGTGGGTCCCCCCTTTAGCTCTCGCTCAGGTCATGGTTTGAGCCCAACAGTTTCCATCCACCTGGCAGGACAAGAGGTACTTTGTTGTACTATTTTTGGATTTGTTAATTCAATGTGTAATACATAAATACTTAATTGTTATGTTTTAATATTTTTATTATATTCACCCTATACACTCATGATGAAGCAGATTGATCCAGTCCAGAAAACGTGTTGAGCTCAACAACCGTCAAAAGGAACTGGATAATTATAATACAGCGATATCCCGTGATGAGATGTGCTTTAGTTGTCTTAAACAGATGATAAAACAATAACTTGTCAGGGAGTTATTACATTGCTTTTTTAACTTTTTTACTAAATTAATTATTTTGTTCTGTAAAAATGTATTTGTTTTATTTATTTTTTTAAATAATCTGCTAGTATGTAGTGCCCCAAAATTCAAGCCATTTTTTGCTGTTGCTAAATTTGTATACAAGGAATATATGCATAGAATGTTGCTAATTTGATTAATATTAACACCTTGTAAGGCCAGTGGGCAAAACATGTCTGGATTCACCACCATAATTCCGCAAAAAAATTAAGGACCATAATATATGAGCTATGATTGTACTTGTTTTTTTATGGATATGTTGTTTTAATTAAATTTTCTAATAAATAGTGTATTTTTACTGAAGTTTTGTTACTCACTATGATGTGCCTGAAAAGTCTGGTGAAATCCCCTCTCCACTTCTTACCAGTATGTAAGCGATGTGGTGCTTTAATGAAATGATTCATCCACACTAATCTATATTGTGTATAACAAAATGTGGAACACAGTGTAGCGCTGAAAAGCAACAATATAAAAAATTGTGCAATAGGTCATACAGTGCATATGGATCATACAATAGTGATAAATGTAAAGCACTGAATGCAAATGTGTAAATTCCAATGGCCGGAACCAATAGGAAATGTAGGTCACTGAATGATAGGGTAAGTTCAGATAAAGATAAAATGATGACCAAAAATATGGAAACAGTCCACACTTGAAGAAAGAAGAGTATTCAGAAGTGAAGGCAGATGGGACAGCCACAACAGCAAAAAGAACACCAGGGATAGTGCGTCCTCCACACGGGTCAAGGTATAAACACTCTTACCGGACGTTGTGGACTCACATGCCAGTGACAGTGGGTCAATCATGCAAAGAAAAGATTCCATGAGGCTCTGATAAGCTTAAAAAAAGTGGGCTTGGGGTGCCCAGATCGGAGTCTGGGCAGGACAGAGGTAAGGAGGGGGGTGTTCCCTGCATTAATGTCCGTCTCCCGCCAGGGGGGTGGCATTGGTTTCTGCCCCCCCCCCCCCCCCAAATTATCAAGCACTGGTGGCTACAATGGTTTCCTTTCATACCCTTTTTCCACGAAAATAAGACCTAGCGTGATTGTCGGTGATGGCTGCAATATAAGCCCTACCCCCCAAATAAGCCCTAGTTAAAGTCCTTGTAGGTCTTATTTTCAGGGTAGGGCTTATTTTCGGGGAAACAGGGTAGGGCTTATTTGGGGGTAGGGCTTATATTCCAGCCATCACCGACAATCACGCTAGGTCTTATTTTCGGGGAAACAGGGTAGATACAGAGAAGGAGTAAATGTAGCCACCCAGAGAGAGGAAATGTGCTTTTCACAGGAAAACCAGGTGAAAGTAAAAGTAAGCCTGAAGACAGAAAACGAATGCAGAAACAGCAACTAAGGAATTGTAAACTGCAATATATATATCATTTTTGTTATTAGGTTTATATGTGCTTTAAATACCTTTTTTTTATAAGGAGTGAATCACTCTATTTCTCATTATACAGTTAGGTATAACTATTTTTATACAGATGAAAATGCTATGCTAGTTACTGTAATATTTTGGTCTCATCATTATCATTACAATTTATTAGTGTAAATAACAGTTAGATAAACTGTTAAATAAAACTAATTTTTTTAAATTCAGAACAAAATAGGGTTATATTTGTAAAGGAATAGGTTTGGTGCAGTTTTGGAAACAATATAGTACCACGAGCAATCTTTTGCAGAACACGTAAATTTGCTATCAGAAGACTGCAGCACCTTAGTATTTAGGCCTCAGTGGGCAGCTGGCAGCACTATTATATGCACAAAGCATTGCTGTTGGCAAATGTCCTTAACAAAGTGCTAGATGCTTTAACACTGTGCTAGTTATTTATCTTGGCAAAAAATATAAAGAAAAATAAAGAATAGCAATGGATTTTTTTAAAGCAAATGTCCCTCTGTTCCAAAAATGAGCAAAACACAAAAAATAGAAAAGATTTTCTAAATAATCCCCGTAATAATATCTTTTTTTTAGAAAGTGCTAACACAGCGTATATACTAGTAAGTGATGAATCACTCAAACATTCAGGAAGCACTGTTAGTTCAGGAAGGGAAATATATTTACTTTCTTTATTGTTTAGCATTGATCATCTGTTTTATTGCTTTCTCTTTCTTGTAAACACATCTTGGTAATCACTGACAATTATGCAGCTGCAAAGCTCACTTTCTAGGAGGTGGACTTAGCACTGTGATGAACCAAGATTTGGAGTTGTAAATTAAGGACAACATTAAGGCAGGCCATACATTATTCATGTTGATGGCCCCATGCACACATTCAATGTGGATGAGGAAATCCCTCCCACTGAGCTATTGTACTCTGGCAGCGGGGAAGCCTCCCCGCCATCGGAATACACTCATCAGCACCACCAGCTACAGATCGAGTGAAAATTTTCCAGCAGGCTGGTTGTACAGACGTCGCTTGAGAGATTGACCTTTGTACAACCAGCCTGCCCATAGATGGATCGAAAATTGTCCGATCCCCACTGAACTGGCCAAATTTCAATCTATCTATTGCTGGGTTAAGTCAGGAGAATTATAAGATATTTTCCACAAATAACACTGCTTTTAGGAAATGCATAAATTGCATTGTAACATACTTCTATTGCAACGAAAAAATAAAATAAAAAGAATTTGTAAAAAGAAACACATGGGCAACCAGAAAATTACATATTGTCTTTTGGTTACAGGATGGTTTTAGAATAAATTGGTCAATGTAAGGGGGATCCTGTTCAGCCTGGTAAATTTTGCCAACTGAGAGAGTATATTGGCATGCATGGAGACCTGGAAGATGGTTGTGTCCTGGGTCTGTGCTGTATGGTTAGTCAATGAGAAAACATGATGTAGCTGGACTCTGGATTCCCCCAGCTCAGGGGTATTGTACCACAGGCTTTGCTCTCCCCAAGGCTCATCAAGCATACCTCCCTTATAGAATTAGTGTTCCTATGTAAACTTTGCTCATGATACAAGACCCATACTAAAACTTTTGAAATGAAGAATTGCTGTTGTTCCTTCTGCTTAGAATAACATTTCAGTATGCAAAGTCATATAATTAACAGACATTTTGCAGAGATTAATCAGTCCTTATGTACCCTAAGAAATACACTAGGTCTGAAGGGATGCAGTTACTCTAGTAGGGAAAGGATGTTGACTAATGCCCCATACACACGGTCGGAAATTCCGACCACAAAATCCGTTGGATTTTTTCAGACGGATTTTGTCCGACACTGGTGTTGCATAAACACGGTCGGACAAAGTTGTCGGAAAATCTGATCATTGTGAACGTGGTGACGTTCGTTGCATACCACGGAACTACGTAGAGGCTAGTAGCCAATAGCTTTGGTCTTGTAATTTGATCTGAGCATGCGTGGCACTTTGTCCGTCGGAATTCGCTACACACGATCGGAAAAAGTCCGATCGGACTTTGTTGTCGGAAAATTTGAGAGCAGGAGATAAAACTTTGTCTGTCGGAAAATCAGACGGAAAAAGTCAGATGGAGCCTACACACGGTCGGAATTTCCGTCAACATTGTCCGATAGGACATTTTCCGTCGGAAAATCCGACTGTGTGTACGGGGCATTAGACTGTAGTGGGCGCAGAAATATTCAGGACCACACAAAAATAGCAAAGGCAAAATAAGCTGAGAGTGGTTATCTGGCTATGGGGTTCTCTCTTTAGAGAAATTGAATGTTCTCTCCAGGAAAACTCATAAATAAATAGATGGGTGATGCAATATTTGCACGGGAGAGGCACTAATAGAGCTCCAATATATATCTGTGGTGGTGTCCTGTCCATGAGAAGCAGGAGCAGCACCAATGGAAGGATAATAATTATGAGGCATAGCGATGCCCTGTCCATTGAAAAGGAGATCTCATAAAGAAGAGAAGAGCAGAGTGTGGCCCAAGAATTAGTGAGATCTATCTGGAGAGCTGCATTGGGACATGCTACAGAGGCATCTGGAGAAAAATTCCCACTCTGCCGAAGCATTTTCACTACCTAGAAGGCTTTTCTTTGTTGTATTGCCAAATTGTAGAGCAGTCGAACAGAAGAGCAGTAGGTAAACAAAAGCTGATATGAGCTAAACCGCCAATACACATTTTCGGAAGGACAAACTATAAAAGATTTGAAAAAAACAAGTGTGATGGGTAAAAGATAAAAGTCCTTATAAAAACACAATTATGGAACAGGATCATTTGAGGGCCAACACATAAACATGAGAAAAATTTGAATGGTAAACTATCACTGTGTCTCTGCAGACTTCCAAAGCTATAGGGAAGACCAAAGCAGAAGGGTGATTTGTACATGCAATAAAACAGTGTTTTTAATTGCATACAGTGCCTTGAAAAAGTATTCATACCCTTGAAATTTTCCACATTTTGTCATGTTACAACTAAAAAAGGTAAATGGATTTTATTAGGATTTTAGGAGATACGCCAACACAAAGTGGCGCATAATTGTGAAGTGGAAGGAAAATGATAAATGGCTTTCAATTTTTTTTACAAATAAATGTGTGAAAAGTGTTGCATGTATTTGTATTCAGCCCCACCTTCCGCTGCAATTACAGCTGCAAGTCTTTTTGGGTATGTCTCTACCAGCTTTGCCCATAGAGAGTGACATTTTTGTTCATACTTCCTTGCAAAATAGCTCAAGCTCTGTCAGATTGGTTGGAGAGCATCTGTGAACAGTAATTTTCAAGTCTTGCCACAGATTCCCAATTGGATTTAGGTCTGGATTTTGACTGGGCCATTCTAACAGATAAATATGTTTTGATTTAAACCATTCCATTGTAACTCTGTCTGTATGTTTAGGATGATTGTCCTGCCTGAAAGTGAACCTCCGCCCCAGTCTCAAGTCTTTTGCAGACTCTAACAGGTTTTCTTCTAAGATTGTCCTGTATTTGGCTCCATCCATCTTTCCATCAACTCTGACCAGCTTCCCCGTCTCTGCTGAAGAAAAGCATCCCCACAACATGATGCTGCCACCACCATGTTTCATGGTGGGGATGGTGTGTTCAGGGTGATGTGCAATGTTTGTTTTCCAGCGCACATAGCGTTTTTCTTTTAGGTCAAAATTTTCAAGTTTGGTCTCATCTGACCAGAGCACCTTCTTCCACGTTTGCTGGAAAATGGGACTTTTTATAGCTTTCTTTCAACAATGGCTTTCTTTTTGCCACTCTCCCATAAAGGCCAGATTTGTAGAGTGGAAGACTAATAGTTGTCAGATGAACAGATTCTCCCACCTGAGCTTTAGATCTCTGCAGCTCCTCCAGAGTTACCATGGGCACCTTGGCTGCTTCTCAGAATAATGCTCTCCTTGCCCAGGCTGTCAGTTTTGGTTGATGGCCATGTCTTGGTAGGTTTGCAGTTGTGCCATACTCTTTCCATTTTTGGACGATAGATTGAACAGTGCTCTGTGAGATGTTCAAAGCTTGGGATATTTTTTTATAACCTAACCCTACTTTAAACTTCTCCACTACTTTATCCCTGACCTGTCTGGTGTGTTCCTTGGCCTTTATGATGCTGTTTGTTCACTAAGGTTCTCCAACAAACCTCTGAGGGCTTCACAGAACAGCTGTATTTAAACTGAGATTAATCTACACACAGGTGGACTCTATTTACTAATTAGGTGACTTCTGAAGGCAATTGGTTTCACTGGATTTCAGTTAGGGGCATCAGAGTAAAGGGGGCTGAAAACAAATGCACGCCACACTTTTCACATATTTATTTGTAAAAGATTTTGAAAACCATTTATCATCTTCCTTCCACTTCATAATTATGTGCCACTTTCTGTTGGGCTATCACATAAAATCCCAATAAAATACATTTATATTTTTGGTTATAACATGACGACAAAACGTGGAACACTTTAAGGGGTATGAATACTTTTTCAAGGCAGTGCAAAATAATTAGTCTACCAAACCATATTTTTATCTATTACATCCTAGGTGTATAAATAGCTAGATAGATAGTTAGATAGATAGATAGATAGATAGATAGATAGATAGATAGATAGACAAACTTTCCTGCTCTAATATTGCAGAATAGCAAATTATCAAATTAAAAAATCCAACTCAAATAAAGTGTTTTAATTTCAGTTAAAGGTTGATGAAACCGGATTAGTGGTGAAGCTGCAGATCTTTCTGATTAATGATGGAAAAACATGGTTCTCACACAGTCCTGTGGTTGAACCTGACTGTTTATTTGAATAAGCTGCATTTTAAAGTGGTTGTAAAGCCTCAAGGTTGGCACCTTAATGCATTCTATGCATTAAGGTGCAAAACCTTCTGTGCTGCAGCTTCCCCCAAACCCCCCCTCCTTTTTCTTACCTGAGTCCGATCTGAACAAGCGATGCGCATGAGTACAGCAACTCCAGCCGCTGCACCTCTCTGTTCATTGGACAGAATAATAGCTCCCACTGCTATCAATAAAATCCAGTGACATGGGAGCGGGAAGCAGGGCCGACTCCCGCTGTCTGTGTCAATAGACATAGCAGTGGGACTTGGGAGCAAGCCTGCATGGGTGCCCCAACGGAAAGTGGCTTTCTGTGGGGGTACTCAATGAAGAGGAGGAGCTGCTCTGTGCAAAACGATTGTATAGGCATGTTTGTTATTTTTATTTTTAAATAAATTAGGTTTTGCAACCCTTTTAAGAGGTAGTGCAAATGGGCTAGGAAAATAATTGCAACCAACCATTTCCAGGCTAATAAATGTTAGCCTGTTCTGGGTATAGCAGTAAGTAAGATATGTTGCCAGCACACCAACCAGCTTGTTTCAAAAAGAAAAGCTACTTTTTTTACAAGGTCATATAAATAAGCATTGTTTCAAGACCTCACGGGGCCCTTCATCAGGTATGTGATAAACATACAGCAAACAGTGCACTGTTTTGTTTATAAATGCAATAAAGGGAACATTTCATTTTTAATCAAACTTGCTGGTGTGTTTGTTGACACATCTTATCCAAGATGTGTACCGGTACCAGTCGGCAGTTGTTGAAGTACCCATATAACCATATAATCGATTCCAGTATGGTGTGTGAGAGGAACATACTTCAGGTTCTGGGTATTGGACTAATCATGAAAATAAAGTCGATCCAATGTCAAGTGACACTAAGGGGGAATATTAGACACAAATTAGAAATAGAGCAAATGAGAATCCTTTTGGTGCACAAAAGATGATACATAGAAATGCATAGAGATGTAAAGTGTTGATAAACTTATACAGTATAAGGCAAAGTGCAAACAGAGGGCTAGACATTACAGAACCACAGTCTAGAGAAGCCTTTCTCAACCAGAGTTCCATGGAACCCTAGTGTTCCTCAAGAGGTTGCTAGGGGTTCCTTGAGCAATGAGACATGTCTGCCTCTCAGATAAGTTCCCACTGACACCATGGATCTTTTTAGCTATCTGTAAGGGGGAATTCTTCCCAATGACCACAAGTGTGAGGAACATTCTTTCTACTGACCATCACACTAATGTATCATGATTGGAAGATATAGTCATTTTTTAGCAGGGGTTCCCCAAGATCAGAAAGTTATTTTAAGGGTTCCTCTACATTGAAAAGGTTGAGGAAGACTGGTCTAGAGGGTATAGTGAAAGGGTGTGGAGTGTATAATGAAGAGTGGCTATAACGTTCACAACATACTGCCCACAACTGGCTAGTGTGGATAATAAAATGTAAATCAGACTGTATAGAGTCAAACAGTAAAGACCATATATTCATACTATAAAATGTATACAGCTCAGAAACATTACATACTGTGTACAGTATATAGTGCATACAACCAAGCAGCAAAGAGTATCTTATCATATTAACGCTATATATATATATATATGTAGCGCTGGTATTTTCAATAGCAGACGCTATAAATAGAAATTTAGTTTGTCTGAAGCTGTAGTTTAGCTCAGACTGATTATGTTTTAAATTCTGGTTCTGTTCCAGCTCGGCTGGTTGTGTAGTTTTCCCCTTGGCCTAGGGAGGGCGCCCTCGTAGTCGGCCAAGGTTGGAAATTGCAACAAGTTGGGTGTATTGAGTGCCTCTTTGCCCGGAAACAGTCAGTGGGTAGACCAGTGGTCTACCCACTGTGAATTCTGGGAGAGGGTACTTAAGGGGCAGACCCCGTGACAGGGTGTGTTCAGACCTGATGGCCCTCCTGGCCTAAGGTGTGCTGCGGCCTATTAAATTGCCTCAGGGCCCGGCTGGCCCGAGGCTTCATTACTGACAGGTAGGCCCAGAGGTCCTGGGGCCTACCGATCCAGGGGTGGTCCTGTGCTGTCTTGCCTGCGGGAAGAAGCCGAGCGACTGGAGGATCCAGGGGAGGACTTTTCAGAGAGAGGACCGAGCAACAAGGTCGGTACCTCTAGAAAAGCCTAGAGACTCAGTTGGAGGATGCATCCCAGGTCACCTGCCACACAGTACCGCTGGTTCGGCTGAAAGAAACTGGTAATGTGTGACTGTTTTTTGACATTGCAAAAGGTTGCTTGTTGCCCAATCCTGTGGCAGAGGATTGTGTAACGATTTTACTAATTCTTCAAGTCTGTGGCAGAGACTATGACCGAGCATCACATTGGCTGCTAGGTCAGTGAGAGAGGCCTATAGAGTGGTTGCTGGATCCAGTTGTGGAGCTGTTATCCTCTGGATCAAGAAGTACCCCTGACTCGTTATTGAAAGGTACTTGAATTCCCCCTAAAACCCTCCATCCTTCTATTGGAATGTCTTTTGTGCATAAAGCATTGGAAAAAGAGACTATGTGTCGAAAGCTGAAATCGATCTAAAAAAATCGTTAATGGGACCTCTAAGACAGACATGGTGGAACAGTGAAGGAACGGTGTTGGATTCAATATGAACTCATGTAATCACACATCGGTTCATTCCCAATACCTTTCTGGAGAACAGGATGCACTCCCCCGGTTGGAATGTAGCCAGTTAAACAACTATGTTATATCTATGAGAGCTGATCTGCATTACAATGCTTATTCTGATCTGTCTATGAGATAAGCAAGCTTCAAAAGAGACTATTGCTGCTAAGATGGCTACGGATATCTATTGGATGGAAGGCAAATGGGGGTGGCTATGAGTGGGCGTGTATGTTTGAATGAAAGGTTTGCACACACAGGAGATTCAGTCTCTGTTTGCTGGGAAGCTCTGACATGAGGCTGTGTCTCTGACAACCTGATGATTCTGCCATCTTGAGGCCTAACCATGTGGACATTTCTTTTTTCCATCCAGAGCATCAAGCCATGAGGATGTGCTAAGTATATCATTGTATTGTAGTCTTACTGTATGCTATGTGATTTTGTAACCCCCTTTTAATACATGTTAGCTTTCTTATTTCCTTGGGAAATAAATAAGATTTGATTATTCTTAAGCCGTGTGTTTGGTTTTCATAACTAACGTTGTATTATTGTGATATTAACAGTAGCATGCGCTCATAGTGTTAACAGACTAACTAATCTACAGGGACTAGACAAAGATACATAGATGAGATAATATATAGTAAGTAGTGGTATATCGCTTTCTACAATTATTATCGGATTCTACAAACGGTAAGCCCAATCAAATACCAGCAGCTCCTTTGGGGGTAAGTGCTACATATAGTATTATTTTTACAACTTCATTCTTCTTAGTCTGCATAACCGAGCGCCTGGCAGGGGTTGGTTCTTTGTTTAAATGCCATATTTCATGGTAAAATGTGCCCTTTTTTCTCATCTCAGAAAGTTGAAAGGTATTGGTTCTTCTCATTACAAATCTTTTTAATTAAAAATATTTGTCCAAATGTTCATATAGAACAACCAGCATTTAGCATACCACAACCTAGTTTTCTGCTTTCACTAAAGATAACTTTACAAACCTATAGTAACAATGAAAAAATATACATCTGGGATATATTCATCTTATTGGGTCACTGTAAAATGTGCAGAAAATCTGCTTTTAACTGCTCATACAAGAATAGTAATCTTGACTTATATGTTTGAAACATAACTTATTTATATTTTACAGTCAAGAATATTGACAGAATGAAAAATCTAGACAATAAAACAGCTCAGGAGCCGTAAAGGTATAATAAAAGCATGTGTTTTTAATGAAGCCAGTGAGCACAGACTGCTCTGTAATACAAGTAAAATATTTACTTCACTTAAATGAAAGATTTTTTTTTTCCAGTGTTAAGCTTTGTATTTATCCTTTGTAGCTTTTTTGTGAAGACACAGAATACTCCTGCTTTATTTCCTCTTAAAGACTTCAGTGCAAAACTGATTTTCTGTTTGAGTTACGTTTTCAAATTTAAAAAGCCAGGTTAAAAACCAACACTAATGCCGCATACACACGATCGGAAATTCAGGCAGCAAAAGACCGATGAGAGCTTTTGGTCGGAAAATGCGACCGCGTGTATGCTCCATCAGACTTTTGCTGTCCGAATTCCAGCCAGCAAAAGATTGAGAGCATGTTTCCAATTTTTCGGTCAGAAAAATTTCCGATCGGAAATTCCGATCATCTGTAGCAATTCCGACGCATACTCAGAAGCATTGAACTTAATTTTCTCGGCTTGTCGTAGTGTTGTACGTCACCGTGTTCTTGACGGTCGAAAGTTCAGCAAACTTTTGTGTGACCGTGTGTAGGCAAACCAAACTTGAGCAGAATTCCGTCAGGAAAAAACATCCAAGATTTTTCTGACGGAAAATCCGCTCGTGTGTACGCGGCATAAGTATAGATATTATCAGATTGTATCCAGTTAGTATTTTACTTTAAATGTGACCTGCAGAAGTAGCTGTACTAAAAATAAAAGCTCAGTACTAAGTACCTGCACTGAATGTTTCCTGGCCCCACAGCCTAGGCTGCCAATCTCACTGTCTACCACTTCCAAAGAGTCTGTGGTTCCTGCTGCTGCAATCCCTACAT